>JAJHSJ010000010.1:57846704-58446704 GCA_021015155.1 Magnolia officinalis
CGAGTTTCGAGTCAGGTCACTGAGTTTTAGAAACATGTCTGGCAAGGTTAAATTCTGAAAAACAATTTGTTTAGTTACATGAACTTGATGTGAATGAATTGGCCATAAAACCTTCTTTAGGAAAGTTTATTAGTTGTGCTTTGTTGTTATATTTCTTCTAGAACTTTGTCCAATATCAAAGAGATCACTGCTCGATTCTTGCCTACAATAGCATCAAGATAGCATATACAATCTTTTCTCTGAAGTATAATAACATGAGTATTTAGAGAGAAAAGCCAATCATATAAGGAAACTTTGTAGTGGAACGATGATGTACAAAAAACTATTAATGAGAAACAAGCATATTTTGGAGCCTGGCAAGGGACTAGAAAATATGAAAATCTTGAACAATATAGATATGTGAAAAATATTGCTGAGTAGTTAGGCTAAACTTAAGGTTTATGATGATCTTTACAATAGATTGAGGACAAGAGAAGGTGACAACTATGTCTTCAAACTTGCAAAAATGAGAGAGAGGAAGAGTAGGGACCTAAATCATGCAAGATGCATTAAGAGTAATGATTAGAGGGAACTAGTCAAGGACAATGAGATCAATGAACGTAGAGAGGCTATTTTCAGAACTTGTTAAATGACGATCGCTCTGAGAGCATAAAGATTGAAGGATCCATAAATTCAAATGACATCGCAGTCCCTAGATACTTTTGTAGAATCGGGATTTTTGAAGTGAAAGAAGCTTTGAGAAAGATGAAAATAGGAAAGGCCCTTGGAGCAGATGGTATTCCAATAGATGTTTGGAAGTGTATGGGAGATATTGGGTTATTTTGGTTGACAAAGTTGTTCAAAAAGATCGTAAGATTGAAGAAAATGTGAGATGAATGGAGGAAAAGTATTGCGGTACTTATTTATAAGAATAAAAGAGACATACAAAAGCACACTAACTATTGTGGGATTAAATTTATGAGCCATACCATGGAACTTTGCTAAAGAGTGATTGAACAAAGACAATAAGTCATGAGACGAATGTATCAAAAAATCATTTTGGCTTCATGCCAAGGAGGTCTACCACTAAAGCTATTTTCCTACTTGGACAATTGATGGAGAAATATAGGGAGAGGAGGACGGATCTCTACTTGGTCTTTATCGACATAGAGAAAACTTGTGATAGGTTCCCTAGAGAGTTAATTTTGTGGGTATTACGGGAGAGGATTTTTAGAAGATTTATTGACATGAATAAGAAAATATATGAGGGAGCAATGACAAATGTGAGGACCACTAGTAGAGAGATTACTGAGTTCCCAATTAATATAAGCCTACACCAAGGGTGATGCAGGATGAATCTTTTCTAGGCTAACATGCTAGTTGAGACCAAATTTCAGATTACTATAATAAAATCAAGCATAAAAATCATGCATTCTACCACAAACTTGGTATTTTAAAATTCCCATATTGCTGGAAATTTTAGATTTGGTGAATTTTAAAGTCCCTGGTTGCTGGATTTTCAGTTTTTGCATCATTAGAAGTGTCCTAGGTTTGTCCATTGGGTTAGAGCATCTAAATTCATCATATATAGAGTGTAGGTGCATCATGTGGTAGTGTCTAAGGTATAGAAGTTATCTTTTGTCATCGCATAATCGTCGTCCTTGTCTAGAAGTCCTTAGGGTGGCATCTAGTAGTGTTTGAAATATCGGTATCATGTTACGTATTGCATCCTTGGGATACAGATATGTATTGGTTATCACATGGGATATATCGTTTGTACCAGGTACTTTATCACACTTTTTGGGAAAATGGGGAAACATTGAGAAAATGGTTGAATTTTTCAATGAAACTTTAGGAATTGTTAAAAAAGACATTAATACACACTTCTAAATCATAACATCTCAAAAAAGAAGTGCACATAATAGGTTTCATTTGTATAGGGTCCCAATCTATGCACTATTTGACTGAACTAATACAACTATATTCAAATTGAATGCATAATATATAGAGTATACGTGATGATCATTTCATCAAACACTCCTAAATACTTTGAAATTAATCTCAATTGATAGCTAATTGAAGGAAAATTTTGAAAAAAAATGGAGAACAAATGGATATCGAAATCAAAGCTCCAACTCCATGATTTTTCAAAAGTAACATGAAGAACCAATCGATTTATAACCATTTGACACTGATTTAACATAATTTCAAAAAAATAAAAAGGGACTGAAAATTGAAAATGCTCACTAGATCGAACATGTGGGATATATCGGCACTACTTGTGCATTTCGTATCGCACAGGCGGGATACAAGATATATCATGGGATATATCGGCCAATATCATCGATATTTAAAACATTGGCGTCTAGTAGAGTTCTTAGTGTATGTACACTCGCACATGTCGTGGCTTTGGTCTTTCTCCCACATACCAAAATTGATGCAGAATGAATGTTTTCTAGTCTAACATGCCTAGTTGAGACCAAATTTCAGATTACTACAATAAAATCAAGCATAAAAATCATGCATTCTACCACAAAACAGAAAATTCAGATTTAAATGTCTTGGTTCCAATCGGAATTATCATCCCACATTGCACAATCAATATAAAATAATGAAAGAAAGGTCCTTACGAGATGTGGGAATCTAGTTCTGGCATAGGCTTGTTTTGACATTCAAATAGATTTGTGATTTTGAGTTTTGGAATCAATTTGGGGGTTAGGGAATTAAAATAGGAAACTTGGGATTAGGATTTGGGGAAAAAAACTAGGGTTAGGGTGTTTAGAGAGAAGGAAATTAGGAATTATTGCTAGAGTTTTGTAGAGGAACAAAGGGTAGAAGAGAAGAAAAGGAAGGAGAAAAGGGGCTCTCCATGTGGATAGCGTTACACACCGGCACATACGTACGTGTGTACGGCCACGTGGAGGGCTGTATGGCTAGGGCCTGAAGGGGTTTAGGGCTTGGTGAATTTGATGAATGGAAGATAGAAAAATAAAGAGGAAAAGAGAAGAAGGTAAATGGGAAGTGTGAAGGGCTGGATGTTATGAAGGATGTATTGAGAAAAGAAAAGAAATAGGAAAGTACAAAATTGGGATAGATGGGGATCGACCCTTCGTCTCCCATCCCTCTCCAATCCCTGGAGAGTTTCATCATTTTCTTTTCTTTTTTTTTTTTTTCCCCTCCGGAACCTCTCTCCAGGAGATCAGGATCCAATCTCTGAAACTTTGCCTCTATAATCCTGTGTTGTTTGATGCCGGTATGTCCTTCCATTTAACAAGGAATTTCTGGAATCCTCTTTGCCTCATAGAAACCACTCTGGTCGTATACGAACCATGACGTAGTCACCCACTTGAAATTCCTTAAACCTGCGGTGAGAATCAGCATGAATTTTATACTTGTCATTACTTGCATTAATCCATCTTTTGATCTCAGCGTGCAAATCATGGATATGCTGTGCAAATGTAAATGTTGACTCGGATGGCCTATGTAAGATGGACATGGAGATGAGTTCTATACGCTTCTTAGGTTTGTACCCGTGCACAACTTCAAATGGACTCATACCTATGGACCTATTTACAAAACTATTGTATGCAAACTCTGCAACATGTAAAACTGCATCCCAGGTTCTAGTATGGTTTCCCACTAAACAACCAACAGGTTTTATAAGGCTCTCTAGACTCCCCCTTCCTTTGCCCATCAGTTTGACGATGGTAAGCCAAAGAGAATTGAAGTCTCGTGCCTAGAATTGGGCACGGGACGACTCGACTTGGCAAACTCGACTCGTCCGACTCGTTCAGACCTGACTCGATTCGAACTGAGTGGGTGAGTCGATCCGAATCGAGTAGACTTTGTCGAATCTGAACTCAAACCGAGTCGAGTTCGGATCACCTAGTAACTCAACTCGACCCGAAATCCAACTTGGTACTGACTCGACTCGATCCGAAACTCGACTCAACTAAAATGACTGATACATACATACATACATTTATATATATATATATATATATATATATATATATATATATATATATATAATATAATATATATATTATGTTCAGATTTGACGTTTTGACGTTTCAAATCTGAGATGCCGTGTAGCTGATGGAGAGGCTGCAATTCTGGCAAGTGCACCTAGGTTTTGAGTTGTGATTTCAGCCCATGGATACCTGTTGCACCCGACCCGACTTGGTGCTGACTCGACCAGACTCGGTACTTGTGACCGGGTCGGACTTGGTTCAGATTAGTCTAGGCTAGACCCCGATTTGGATCGGGTTAGCATGCTAGACTCGGTACCGAGTCGGGTCGAGTTCAGGTTAGGTCTATTTTAAAACCGGATTGAGTCGGGTCAGTCCTAACTCGATCCGACTCGACTCGATGCCCAGCTATACTCGTGCCCATCATATGCCAAAGTGTCTTCCAAAAGTAACTCATGAAGAGCACATCCCTGTCAGATACTATTGTGTTCGAAAAACCATGCAAACGAATCACCTCCCTAAAGAAAATCTTAGCTACATCGTAGGCATCAGACGTTTTTGAACACGACAGAAAGCGGGTCATTTTAGAAAAACGGTCCACCATGACGAAGAGGGAGTCATGTTTCTTGATAGTCTTGGGAAATCCAAGCACAGAATCCATGCTAATGTCTTGCCACAGAGCGTGAATTACTGGCAAAGGCATGTATAACCCTGTGTTCCGCCTTCTTTGCTTTGCTAGTTGACAAGTCCTGCATTGCCCAATAATTTTGGTAACATCTCTCTTGAGGCTTGGTCATTAAAATATGTTATCCACAAGGGCAATAGTCTTGTCCCTCCCAAAATGACCATCTACCCCTCCGGAATGAAGCTCCCAAACTAGAAAATCTTGGAGAGAGGTATGAGGGATGCAGAGTCTATCACCTTTGAATAGAAAATCGTCAGCAATGACAAACTCACGATCACTCTTCGTCTGATCACCTAACAATGATGCGTACACCCCTCCAAAATTTGGGCACGACGGATAGTCTTCTTTCAAACGCTCGAACCCAATGACCTCAATACTTGTGGATTGGAGTAGCATCACCCTGCGGCTAAGGGCATCAACTAGTTTATTTTCAACCTCGACCTTGTGCTTCAATACAAATGAATACTTCTAAAGAAATTGGACCCACTTGGCATGCCTTGGGTTCAACTTCTTCTGAGAGTTTAGATATCTCAAGGCCTCAGGTTAGAAAATAAGATGAATTTTTACGCTAGAAGATAGTGATACCAATGGCACAAAGACTACACAACCGCATAGAACTCCTTGTCATAGGTAGAGTATCATTGCTTTGCTTCATTCAACTTCTCACTAAAATAAGCAACGGGGTGCCCACTGGGTCAAGTGAAATTGTTTGGACTAATGCGGTGCTTTTGGAAGACACAATGCTAGATTTATGGAGATGTGCTTTAGAATCCAATGGGCTTAAAATTAGTCAAGCTAAAACAAAGTGCATGGAGTGCAATTTTAGTAGCAATAGGAGTGAGAACGAGTAATTAGTAAATGCCGATCAATTCCCAAAATGACCACTTTTAATATCTTGGGCCAATAACTAATGAAAGTGGAGAGATTAAGAAGGATTTTGCTCATAGAATTCAAGCAGGTGGAAGAAATGGAGACGGGCCTTTGCAGTTTTATGTGATTGTTGTGTACCACTCAAACTGAAAGGGAATTTTATAGGATGGCTATAAACCTACCATACTTTATGTAATGGAATGTTAGGCAATTAAGGAGCAACATGTTTATAGGATGAGCGTAGCTGAAATGAGAATGTTGATATGGATAAGTGGCAAGACAAGGAAGGATAGAATAAGAAATGAATGCATTCAGAGGATAAGGCTTAGATGATGATTATGATGATTGATGATTATAATAGGAAAACACGGATATAATTGCTCTTTCCAATATAAGCCACTAGGATTGCGAACTAAAAACTATTGTATATTGCTTCGAATGAATTACTAGAAAGGGTCTGCCTTGTCATATGGGGTTAGTTCAACAACTCATAAGGATTACTATAATGATGTAATATGTAATGCTTGGGACGGATATTTGTACATTATCACCAGGCTTTCACTTTGTACAAGTGGTGCCCATGGTTTAGTGGTCTAAACTATCAGAGAAGAAAAGAATTTGAGAAGGAAAAAAAACACTATAGGGTTGGACATCCAACCCTTAATTATAATGTGTGGAGATTTACAATTACAAATATACCCTTAGCACTTAAAGAAGAAAAGTGGGCAAAAAAGGAAAACAGATAACTTATTAACATAAAATAACCCAAGGACAAAGGTCCTTGACCCGAAGGCCCACACGCAGATGTCTACACTCCCTCCTTGAGCCAAGGCATAGATATCAATCATGCCCAACTTGCCAAGAATACGTCATCCAACTTCTACAGTAAGAGCCTTAGTGAGGATATCTACTAATTGAGCAGAAGACGAAACAAACGGAGTGGAAATTATACCAGCAACAACCTTATCACGAATAAAATGACAATCAACTTTAATATGTTTTGTCTACTCATGAAAACTAGGATTAGAATATATATGAATTGCAGCTTAATCATCATCAATACATAGGAATACGAGTTTTCACAAGAATTCCCAATTCAATAACACAACTATTCAACCACATAATTTCACATATGATATTCACCATAGCATGATACTCTGCCTTAGTGCTGGATCGAGCAACAACTGTGTGCTTTTTAGTTTTCCAAGCAGCTAAATTGCCTTCAAAAAATTGCAGTAGTGATGCAGGACTGATGCATGAACCAAGTTACACGTGAGATCAATTAGCCAAATTAAGATATTTAACAAAAAAACACAAACATTGCTATAATCATTACAAATATCATGAAAATCAAAAGAGTATCATGCATAATCCTAGGTTTGTAGCCATGCATAACCTCAAATGGATTCATGCCTATGGACCTATTGATGAAACTATTATATGCTAACTTGGCTATAGGCAAAATGGTATCCCAAGTTCGGACGTGATCACCCACAAGACATCTAAGCAGATTTCCAAGACTCTTATTGACAACTTCAGTTTGAACGTCTGTTTGAGGGTGATAGACAAATGAAAATTGAAGCCTTGTCCCCACCATGTACCATAGTGTCTTCCAAAAATAGCTTATAAAGCGTACATCACAATCAGACACTATGGTCTTAGGTAGACCATGTAAATGCACTACCTCTCCAAAGAAAAGCTTAGCCACATTGGAGACATCTGACGTTTTCGAGCACAGAATGAAATGGGCAATTTTGGAAAAACGGTCCACAACCATGAATATGGAATCGTGTTTCTTGATAGTTTTCGGTAAGCCCAACATGAAATCCATACTAATATCTTGCCATGGAGTATGGGGTACTGGTAAAGGCGTATACAATCCTGTATTTTGCTTCATCTTCTTTGTTAGTTGACAAGTCCTGCACTGCCCAACAATCTTGGCTGCATATTGCTTGAGACTTGGCCAATAAAATCTATCCTTCACAAGGGCAATGGTCTTGTCCCTCCCTAAATGACCGGCTACCCCTCTTGCATGAAGTTCTCAAACTAGTAAATCACGGAGGGAGGTATTGGGAATGCATAGTCTGTCACCTTTAAATAGGAACTCATCGATGATGACAAACCCGCGACTGTCGATCGACGGACCATCTCGTAGTGACACATACTAATCTCCAAAGTCTGGGCATGTAGGATACTCCTCTCTCAGCCGATCAAACCCATCACTTCCACTCTCATACTTTGGAGAAGCGCCACACAACGACTAAGGCATCAACAGGTTTGTTCTCGACCCCAACCTTATGTTTAACATTAAAAGAGTATTCCTGAAGAAATTGGACCCATTTAACATGCATAAGGTTTAGTTTCTTATGGTAAGGCCTCGTGGTCAGAGAACAAGACAAATATTTGCGGTAATAAATAATGCGGCCAATGGCGAAAGGATTGGACGACCGCATAGAATTCTTTGTCATAGGTGGAATACCGTTGCTTTGCCTCATTCAACTTCTCATTAAAATAAGCAACAGGGTACCCTTCCTGACTGAGCACGCCACCTATACCTACCCCAGATGTATCACACGTGACCTCAAAGACTTTAGAAAAGTCTGGAAGGCACATGACGGGGGCTTCGCTCATCTTGCCCTTAATCTCCTTAAAAGTTTTAGAGACCACTTTAGTCCATACAAACTCCCCTTTCTTAATGCAATCCATGATGAGAGCCATAATGGAGCTAAATCTGCTAATGAATCTCCTATAAAAAGTTGTCAAGCCGTGAAAGCTTCGCATCTCATGAATATCGCGCTGTTCAAGCTATTCAACTATGTCCCGGACTTTCTCGGGGTCCGCTCTCATGTCCGTAGATGATACAATGAACCCTAAGAAGATAATGCTCTTTGACATAAATATGCACTTCTTAAGTTTGGTGTATAGCTTTTCAGTTCTGAGGATCCCGCAAACTTGCCTCAGATGGCGGAGATGTTGTTCCTTTGATGTGCTATATATAAGAATGCCATCAAAATACTCCACAAGGAATTTACCTATAAATGGTCTCAACACTTGGGTCATCACTCTCATAAATGTACTCGGGGCGTTGGTAATGCAGGTGCATTTTCACTCTGGGCTCGAGTGGGGTAGCCTGTGGGATGCGCGAACACACTTGGGGTGGGTGACTCATGTGATTTAGGGCCCACGGGAGAGGTCTCGTGTTCGAGACTCCTCACCGGGGGTGATTAATGCGCATTTCACACTGGGCTCGAGTGGGGTAGCCCGTGGGATGCGGGGACACACTCAGGGTGGGCAACCCATGTGATTTGGGGCCCACGAGGGGGGTTCGGCCGAGGTCCTAACCCATGAGATGTGGGGCCTGGGCTATGAGATAAAGGGATTAATTCGCTATACTCTAACAATTCAAGCTTTTAGAGCAAGCGGTTAATTGTCCTGCATCAGTTGGTCAAGCCAAAGGGCATGACTAGCCACTCGTATAGCCCATTCTTCGTCTTGAAGGCTGTCTTCCACTCATCTCCTAGGCATATACGTATTTGGTGATACCTGCTCTTAAGGTCAATCTTTGAAAAGATCGTGGCACCCGCCATCAGGTCTAACATATCATCAAGACGCGGTATGGGAAACCGATACTTGACTGTGATTTTATTGATGACTCGATTGTCCACACACATGCGCCATGTGCCATCTTTCTTGGGCGTGAGAAGTGCTGGCATAACACACAGACTCATACTTACCTGAATGAACCATGCATGAACTAAGTAACATGTGAGATCAAATGGCCAAAGATATTTAACAAAAAAACACAAACATCGCTATAATCATCACAAATATCATGAAAATAAAAAAAGTATCATGCATAATCCTAGCCTAAGCTACCAACTTCGTAACACAAGATTATTAAATATAAAGAAACTAAGATCTAATGGATGTAGAGACATTCAATTAATATAGGGTATAGTCTATTTCAAAATAGAAAACCTAATACAACCTAAGGTGAAAATTAGGGTTTGTGTAATTTGGGAAAGTAGGAAAATTAGGAATTTTAGATTTAGGGTTAGGGTTTCGGGGATGGAAGAAAGGAGTTTTGATATAATAATGATGGAAAACTAAAAAATGGGCAAGGTGGGATTCACACTTGTGGTCGTACGGTTACACGTGTGGCATGGGGTTGATGGGTTTAGGTCGGTTAGGGTTTGGATTGTGGATGAGTATGGGAAAGTTGAGTTTGGGAGAAGATGAAGATCTGAGATGAGAGAATGAAGAACCTGAAGAAAATACTTGGATGGGGGAGAAAAGAGAAGATGGTGTGGGGATAGATTGAGACCTTGCATCGCACCTTCATTGATGAAAGGTTAGCCTCGCACCAATCTTCCTTCAAAATCGCATGGAAGTATCTTCAAATCGCATGAAGATGGAGGAAGAAAGCAAGAACTTTTCTTTTTTATTTTTTATGTTATTTTATTTTATTTTATTTATAAATCACAAAATCCAATGGGTGAGAGGTTACACGCCCTCCTCTTTTTGTAGATCCAAGAAGTTTCAAAAATTACAATAATCCCTCTGTCTTGTGAATCTTAACGAAAATAACCCTAGTCTAAATAAAATCAACCAAAACACTCATAATGTGTCTAAATATAAAATAATCAAAAACTAAATCTTAAAAGATGATAAAGTCTAAAACTGATGTGGACGATCAACGTTCAATGGCCCGATCATGTGATCCATGCGATCTAATGTCCCGATCATCACGTCCCTCCAATCCAACGGTTTGGATCATTCCATAAAGCATCCCATGTGCATCTTCCCAGTGTGGGGTCTTCCAGATGTTTGCACATGCACATGGGGTCTTCAACACGATCACGGATAATCGCCTAGCCATAGGAAAATCGGTGTGGCCCGCCTCCTCTTCTGATACGTACACAAGGGTGTTCATGAAGTGATGTCCTCATCAAGTAACCTATTGTAGAGCATCAATTATTTTGCGATCTTTGCCAATCTGCATCAGAGTATCCTCCAATATCAAGAGTATTATGACAAATAAATAGGATGCTGCATCCTATAGAAGACTTAATTGTAGCGTAAGATGTGACAAACTGCTTCAAGGTGACCTTATTGGGGAGCATGCATGAATTGATTAATTAAATTTATTACATAAGAATAGATAGATTTGGGCGAGTAATAGTCAAATATGTCAACCCCCCAACCAAGCTGGTACACACAAGGATCATCAAGGCATTCGTCATCATCTAGCTGAAGCTTCTTATTAACTTTCAACAAAGAATTAATTAGTTTGACACCATCCCCTATAACCAAACACTTTGTTCAGATATAATTTCAACTTGGAAATACCACTGACACGATCCCCTGTAACGAGTGTGTCATCCACGTAAACATTTGCAATAATGAGACCTTGCACATGGCTCTTAACAAACACATAATGATTAGAGTGAATATAAGTAAATCCAATACAAATCTAGGTCCCACTAAACCTCTTAAACCAAGCTCAAGGACCCTGCTTCAATCCATATATTACATTCTTAAGATTTCATACCTTCATTTCCTCCCCATTTCTAGCAAATTCATGAGGAGAAAGCATAGATCTCCTCATTCATGTCACCATTTAAAAAGTATTTTTTAACATCTAACTGGTGTAGAGGCCAATGTAAATTGGCAGCAAGAGAAATGATCATCCATACTGAATTCATCTTAACAATAAGAGCAAAGGTCCTAGAGTACAAGATGGGCTTTATGTCAAGCTATACTATTATCAGGGTTGTACTTGGAAGCATACACCCAATGACTACCCACTGAATTCTTCCTAGTTGATAACTCAGTCATCTCCCATGTATGATTCTTTTTTAGGGCAACCATTCTCCTCCTTCATAGCTTGTCACCACATAGGAGAATTAAGAGCCTCCTTAAGGTCTTTAGGTTAGCAGAGGAAGAACACTCAAGAGCAGAAAGAAATGATCTGTATGCTAGAGATAGAATGACATGAAACAAAACGTTGAATAGGATGAGAAGTACACCGCCTTTTCGCTTTTCTGATAGCAGTAGGCAAATCCAAGTAATAATTTAAATATGGATCAGTATGAATAGGCAAACTAGTATGAACATTATCAGTACTTGTCGCCAAAGGAGCATGCTTCGTAGTCTCATGAGGAAGATTTGGAGTGTGAACTTTCTTTCTTTCATATGCCTTCAAGTTTGATTTAGTGAAATAAAAAACAACCTTATCTCGAACATTATTAGGTTTAGAAGGAACATACACTATTTGATCATACTCGAGGATAGGAACCGAAAGAGCCATAGACTTTTGCTCCCCCTATCCAACAGAGAAGTATGAAGCTTCTTAAAAAAATTTAACATCCATAGATACAACTCTTTTTAGTGATTGGATTACAACACTCATACCCTTTTACGAAGACAATATCCCAAGAAAATACATTTGACAGCCCAATTTGACAATTTATTTCTATGAGGATCAGTGTTATATACATAATAAACACATCCAAAGACCCGCAATGGAATTTCTAAGATATGATAGAATGTTTAAAAATATTTAATGGGTGATTGCTTTGCAGGAATCTTAATAAGCAAACTATTAATCAAATAACAAGCACTAAGAACAACATCTGACAAAAAAGATTTAGGAACAAACATACTAAAAAAAAACTGCACGTGTAACTTAAAGAAGAAATCTATTTTTGCCTTTTAGCAATTCCATTCTGTTGAAGGGTATATGCACAAATGGTTTGAGAATTAATACCGTGCTCCAGTAGGTAAGATATCATAGTATGGGGATTATATTCCTTTGCATTATCTGTACGAAGAGTAATAATATTCATATTGAATTGATTTTTAACCCAATTGTGAATCACTTAAAAAATGGAGCTAACGTCATCTCTATTTTTCATTAAATAAATTATCGTCATACGAAGCATCATCAATAAATGGGACAATATTTGAATCCATTAGAAGCAATAGGAATTGGACCCAATACATCAAAATGAACCAAAGAAAAAATTCTACTAGACTTTCTTTCCAAAGGCAGGTAAATACACTTGTGATGTTTGGCTAAAACAAGGCCCCACACTGCAAGTTCTTGACGTCACTAGACTTGACTGACTGAGGTAACAAAGACTGTAAGACTAGACTAGACGGATGACCAAACCGAATGGCAAGTATAAAAGCCTTCCTTCTTGACACTTCGACACTCACTAATTTGGCTTGAAGTATTCAAATGAAGAACATATAATCCATCATTCTCATGTCCACCACCAAACAGCTTCTTCGTCGTCAGATCCTGAAAGACAAAATGATCAAGATAAAAGGTCACACTACAATTTAGGTCCTTAGTAATCTGATCAACAGATAACAAATTAGACACAATATTAGGAACTAATAAAACAAAGGATAAGGAGAATAATGGAGAAACATAAACTATACCCCTTCTTCCAATAAGTGTTATGGTACCATATACTAATTTCATACAAACTAAATTTGAATTAGTAGTAAATGAAGAAAAAGAAATAAATATATTTGTCATCTGATCAGTAGCCCCTAAATCATTACCCAAGGACTCAATGTAGAAGTAGTGTGAAGAGCAGTGATGCTATTACCTGTATGGGACAAGGAAGTAGACAATAAGACCTTAGTGGCATCCCTTAACAAGGCATCATACTTGCTTTTTGAGAGATTGATCACATTACCAACTGTTGGAACTAAAGGTAAAGTTGCATAAGATATTGTGTCCTCAACAGAAATTTGAGAATCTCTGTTATTTGAAGTTGTAGAATCGGCTAATCGGCCTTGAGGTAGACCACATAGTATGTCCATGTCTACCACGATGAATACACAATCGAATTTCGATCCATGCTATGACCAAAACCATGACCATGACCTCCATTTTTTGTGCCTCTACCATGGACAACACTAGTATTATCAAAATTTCTAATTCCTGTCTAGTGCATATTTTTCAACCACAGTTGATCCCATGGCAGCCTGTCGCTTCTCATCAACAGTAAGGCATATACGCTATTAAGTGACGGAGGGTGAGCCAAGAATCTAAGTGCGAATAAGTTCAAACTCAGGATTAAGACCTGCCAATAATTCAAAAATCCTTTTCTTCTCAATACTTTTTAATATGCCTTTGCATCGGTGGAACACAAAAATTGAAGATCATCCAGGAAGATAATTCCTACCACAAACCTCTTAAATGAAGAAGAAGACCTTCACTAACCTCTAGTTCCATTGGATTTTAGAGTTAGGACATAACCAACAAATTCTTTGATTTCCATTCACCATATGAGGGATTGGTCCTAGGTGGTTCTGATATACTGCCATTTATATATCGCAACTTATGTTTTCCTCCAACAAACATCTCAATAGCCTTTTACCACTGAAGATAATTGCTAGACTAAAGTTTGTATTGTAATTTGTAACTTAGGATTTTCATAATAAGTAACCTCTCCATTTGGGAGTTGATGCGATCAACAGTCTCAGATGTGGAAGATGAAGCTATAGTAAATCTCAAACAAATAGAAGAATAACCAGCAAGGGCTTACAAAACAAAGATCTAAAAAAATTCCAAAAAACCTCCAAGCCAATCTACAGAATGAAGAGAAAGGGATCTTAAGACTAACAAAGCTTGATAGTCTTCACAAATCCTAATAATCTTCAAGCATAAAGAATAAGTCTTAATTACCTGATTGCTGCACTCAGACAGATTGCTGAAAAATTACGGCAGAAAGAACCCAAAAACTCTACCCTAACAAGAAATTCCAACAAACCTTAGCCGATGCAAACTAGTTTCTGAGAAAATTGGAAGTAGCTTTGAAGAAAATCTGTCCAAACCTGTATATCCAGCAAACTCTATCTGTTGCAACCTTCTAAAATTTTTTTTTTTTTTTTTTTTTTTAAATTTTTTTGAGAAGAAAAACAATGAAAATCTGATTAGGAAATGCTAAAAAACAGCAACGAAACAGTTAGCAACTCGTTACAAAATCTAAAGCAGCCGCAAGATCCCTCAAAAAATCAGATCACATTACCGAAAAGGCAGCAACGACTCTCAAATCAAACGAGAGAGAGAGAGAGAGAGAGAGAGAGAGAGGAGAGAGGAGAGAGAGAGAGGAGAGAGAGGAGAGGAGATGAGAGAGAGAGAGAGGGAGGAGAGAGAGAGAGAGAGAGGAGAGAGAGAGAGAGAGAGAGAGAGAGAGAGAGAGAGTTGTCATTTATTCTTTTTGGTTTTGTTTCCAACACCACCACTATTTTCTTATGTTTGGTGACCTGTTAACAATATTTTTTATGAATAATGACAATATTTGCTTCTTCGCCAATTCTATTTCAGAGTTAAGGTGGGTTTCATTTCTTCTCAAGCTGCATTCTTCTTAATGCATGTTTTGATTTGCATGCACCCTGTATATTTTTCTTCATTCAGCAATAGAGCTTTTCACTGAAAAAAATAAGTCAGTATTTAAATTCATGTTATGTCTTCGGGTGCTTATATTGAAAACAACATATGCTTGTTGGTTTCATATTGCTGATTTGTATAGTAATTTTTATTCTTCAACTGATGCCAGTAACGTTTGCCAATAAATTCCCTACTCAATTGTTGACAATTTGGAGATTTTTCACACTTTTTTCCTTCAATCTAAATGTGCTGTGCATTTATGCAGGCCTTGGGAGATGTTGTACTAAATCATCGATGTGCTCATAAACAGGTGTGAGCAAATAAATTTTACACAGTTTCATGACTACCTCCATTTAGAGCAGGTTGTAGGGTATGCATATTGAAGAATATTTACAGGCACTAACTAGACCATTGTTCTGAACTTGAAAGGATTCATACTCATAAGTTTTCCGGCTTGAAACTATAATGTTCTGACTTCTGAATGTTGTCAAACATATTCTTCACATCTTTCTGACTGTCTTTGGATTCATCTTAAATTTTAATTGTATCATAACGTTAGTTCTCTGCAGATTGGCTGCATCAGTCCTGTATCATTTCTTCCTTTGGTATTGCATGCGTTCGATGTACCGTATATACCAAATTATGAACAAATTGGGCCTACCATTAGCAAAGATCTATTTGTAATGTTCCAAACCCAAGTTACTTTTGCACTTTAAACTAAACGTCCATCCGTAACTATGGACCCACACATGTGATCATGTGGAGTTCACTCGTGGGATTTGGGTTTTGCTTGCATCAAAACTTCATTAAACATAACCATAAAATACAGAGCTTAACCTACCCTATCGGGCAAATCAAATTTATTTTGTTGATGGCCTGAACCAGTAGGGTTCAATGCTTGATTGACAAAATTACGGACAGTAAGTTGTATAGCAGAATTTATCTCATATTGTAATTGTCAACATTGTTTACTGCCAGGGGACATTTGTAATTGCTGTAACTGTCATTATAATTTGTAACTATTGCCAAATTGGTATGGGAGAAATTAAAAATTAGATTAGGGGTGTTTTGTTCAATTTACCCTCCTCAGGCATGAAACTTTATTTGAAGGTTATTTTCTTTTATTCATTTCATTCTATCATTTTTGAAGTATCCGAGATCATCTTACCATACTATGTTGCCTAATTACAGAGTCCAAATGGTGTGTGGAATATTTTTGGTGGCAAACTTGCATGGGGACCTGAAGCAATAGTTTGTGATGATCCAAACTTTCATGGGCGTGGAAATCCTTCAAGTGGTATGCAATCATCTGATAAATTCAATTATTCCTTGAAGGCCAACCATTGCAGCCAAAATTTGTTCTTCGTATCTAGATTATTGTTATCTAACTGCATAGACTATGAACCATGCAATTCCATCATTCTGTACCTAATTCATGGTAAGAGTTATATGAATCAAATTGACAATGAATTTCGCTTATTAATATATCTGATAGTTTCTGGATAAGCTATCTTAGTCAGTGAAAATATCAACTGAATGAACTTTACACCATCATTTGTTGTTTTGCTCATTAAACCTGATATCTTGATAACATTAACCGCGGAATATCTCTATGACTGCAAAGGGTATCCTCTCTGCTACTTACAACGACACTTGATTGCCCCAACAGATCAATCTCATTTCTAACAGGGTGTAGGCTCATTTACTTCAACATCTCTATTTTTAGTTTTCAACTTAAAAAAGAAGCTTAACTCATGTTGACAGTTTGAAAAATGGAAGACATGGCAGATTGTGCTTGTGGGATTGCACTCTTCTAATTTCCAAATGTGTGGTACAATGACCTTAACATCATACCATTCAAGTTTGAAATGCATCAATCAATGACATTTGGATACAATATGCACAAAATTTTAAAACTTCCCCACTTGCACCTTTTTTTTTTTTCCTGAAATATGGAGTTAAAAATACAACAAAGAAAATGTACATCAGGAAATAGGAAAAGAGTCTCCGATACATATGAACAACCAGTGAGATCCCTCTGTAGCTGGTGGATATGCCACAATGTTGGCCTCTCTCCCAACATGAACAAATGGAATGTTTAGCCGAGATGCTAGGATGTGAAGTTGTTGAATATGCATGTCTACTTCCACTTCTTGTAACTGAGTGGTGGTTGTGCTTTGTTTTGGGAATTACTGAACTTGTCTAGATGGTTAGATACTCTTTTACCTTTTCTTGCTTGATTTATCAGTGGAAAGGAAAGCATATTGAAGTCGTTTAATCTTATGGAATCCAAATGCCATTCCACATTTGTTTTATGATAATAGTTGCCAATCCGTTTCAATGGGTGTATCATTTTTCCTGCTAGAATGAACTGTTTTGGTGGAAACAATTTCAGTTTCCATTTCAGAAAAGTGGAGACAAAATCAATTAAGGTATCTCAGGGTCTAATCATGCAAGCTTGGATCAGGACTGCTCAAGGAAAGAAAAGGGGAGCAATTTGATGTCTCTATGTTTGCGATCTTCTGGTCTATATGGGAGGAATGCAACAATAGGTTGTTCGACAACAAGTCAGCATGTTAGGAGGCAGTATTTAAGAAAGTCAAGAAGGGCTTTATTTTGGGCCTTGGGGATGCCCATATATATATATATATATATATATATATATATATATATATATATATATATATATATATATATATATTTAAAGCAACTGAAACTGCATTAAAGAGAAGAGAAACAATGGAAGGAGGAAGGAACAAAGGAAAGGACAACAGAGCAGGAAAGAGAAGGGCTACACTGCTGAGATAGCAGACAACCCCTACCAGCCTAGAAAGCTAAAATCGAAAAACCTTAAATCCCCTTAACATTAGAAGCCCATTCAATCACCAACTTTTTGGCCCTAGATCCCACCACCTTAACGGACGAGGAGACATCATTAAAACATCAATCGTTTCTTTCTTCCCAGACGGCCCACCAGATAACGATAATGGCCATGCGCCAAATGATAGAGTTGATCTTCCCTACTTTGAACCCATTCCAAGAAGAGCAGGCTGGCTGCCGAATCAGGAACACACCAACTCGCCGAAAATATCTGATAGAACTCGGCCCGAATTTTGGACATGAAAGAACAATGAACCAGCAGGTGGTTGACTGATTCAGCTTCACCCATACAACATAAGCAAATATTTACAATCTGCATGCCTCTTTTGACCAGATTGTCAACCGTTAGAATTCTGTTATGACCTGCTAGCCAAGCAAAACAAATAAACTTAGGGGGGACCGGATACTTCCAAATGAACGGAGACGCATCTTGCACGTGGTGAATCGTATGGTAGGAGGCGGCGTAGAGAGACTTAATGGAAAATAGACCTGAATTCTTTAACAACCAAACAAGGCTATCAGGCTGATTGCTGTGGGGAGCGGACCTAAGAATGCACTCCTGGAGAGCCTCAAACTCCGTAGCTTCACTATCATCAAGGTTTCTGGAGCTTCTGATATCCCAGACAATTTGGCCAGAAGTGATGGAGTAATAGTTGATGATGAGGATGTCTTTCTTAGGGGACAACCGATAGATTTGAGGAAATTGGAATTTAAGAGGCTTCTCCCCAATCTAGAGGTCTTCCCAAAATTGAATTGAAGAGCCATCGCCCAACTCGAAGCTACTGTTCTAAATAACTGGTCTTTTCACTTTAAGGATCCCTTTCCAAATATGGGATGCCTTATAGAACGAGGAATCTTTAGGCCACTAGTCCCCATGAGATGAGCCATACTTACCTTTAACGATCAATGCCCACAGAGCCTCCTTTTCAGTAGCAAGTCCCCAGACCCATTTCCCTAACAACGCAGAGTTCATCGTTTTCAGGTTCTTCACATTAGCCCCACCCTCCCTGAACACCTTACAGACTTCGCTCCATTCTAACAAGTGAAACTTCCTCTGATTTTCTTTACCAAACCACAGAAAATCTCTTCTAATTTTATTGATAGCCTTGAGCACCTGCCCGGGACACCTGAACCGCGACATGAAATAAAGGGGGAGGCTAGACAGAGCAACTTTAATGAGGGTCAGGCGAATGCCCATAGACAAGTAACGGCATTTCCAGGAGGCCAGGAGCTTATGAAACTTGCTAATGATCTTAATCCCACATGGATTTCGGCGGCTGGCCCACTGAAAGAGGAAGGCCAACAAAAGAAGTTGGAAAGGAGCCTACTTGACAGCCAAGAGTATCAGTGAAGGCCTGAAGCGAGAGAGAGGGAACATTGATACCCAACATCTTAGATTTAGACATGTTAATCCTCAGACCAGAGACCGCTTCAAAGCAGCGCAGGGCAATAAGGAGGTTATCAATGCAATCTACCAAGGCCTCTGAGAAGATACGAGTGTCATCCGCGAACTGGATGTGAGAAAGGGGATTGGAAAGCCCGGGCATAGCTATTCCACGCAGGAAACCTTGCTCCTGCCCTCTGGTTAGCATATTAGACAGCGCCTCAGCAACAATCAGGAAAAGAAAAGGAGAAAGGGGGTCCCCCTGCCGCAGGCCTCTCGAGCTTTTAAAAAATCCTTTGGGAGATCCATTGAGAATTATTGAAAAGTGAGCCGAACTGATGCAGGTAGCTATCCACCTTCTCCACTTGACCCCGAAGCCCATCCGGAAAAGCATATAGAGCAGAAAATCCCAGTCAACATGATCGTAAGCCTTAGCGATATCCAGCTTACAAAACATACCTTTCGATTTAGACCTATGACAAGAATGGAGGACTTCGTTCGCGATCAGAGCTCCATCCGTAATCTGTCTACCTTTTATAAAAGCATTCTGATTGCACGAGATCAGATTGCCAATAACTTTCGAGAGCTGAGAAGATAGAATTTTAGCAAGAATTTTGTAGGGGCTCCCTATCAGACTAATAGGTCTGAACTTAGAGAAAGAACTGGCTCTAGCCACCTTAGGAATGAGGGAGATAAACGATGCTCCGAGCCCCTTCGATAATCTATCTCGGCTATGAAATTCCTGGACAAAAAGGAGGAGGTCTTGGTGGACCGACTCCCAAAAAATTTGAAAAAAAACTAATCGGGAAACCGTCAGGCCCTGGCAACTTGTCCCCTCCCAAAGCATCAACTGCAGCTTTAACCTCCTCCTCAGTGAATTGAACTTCCAGCAACTCGGCTTCGGCAGTCTCCAGAGTTGTAAAGGGCGTGTTGTCCAAGCGCGGTCTCACCCAGTTCTCAGCCGATAGAAGATCTTTGAAGTGAGCAATGGCGAGGTCTTCGATCTCCTTTTTATCCTCAATTCTGCTCCCATTATCAGAAATGCTGAGGATGGCCTTCGAACGAGCGTGCACATTTGCCATATTATGGAAGAACTTTGTGTTCTTGTCACCCTCAACAATCCATCTCGCTCTAGACTTGATTCTCCATGATGCTTCTTCTTCAAGGGCTCTGTTCGAAAGAATCTGAATTATGGAAATGCGCCTGGACAGAGAATCAGGCGACAATGGACTGTCTTCTGCCTCAGAATCAATCTTCTGGAGTTCCAACAACAGAGCTTCGACTTCGGCCTCCCTCTTCGTAACCTCCTGCTGGCGCCACTCCTTAATTTTGGATTTAAGAAGTTTGAGCTTGCACAAAATTTTGTGACCAGCAAAGCCCTCCACTTGGAAACCAGACCACCACTCTATAATCTTCTGCCGGAGACCATCGAACTGGAGCCACGAGGGATTGAACCTGAAAGGTTTCGGGCCCCAGTTGTCTTCGTCCACCGAAAGGAAGATCGGACAATGATTAGAGGTGGTTCTCGGCAAAGCAGCTTGCTGAACAGACGAAAAAACCTCGATCCATTCGGGAGATACAAAAAATCTATCCAATTGCGATTGGATTGGAGACGCACGGCTGTTGGTCCAGGTGAACCTAGCTCCCCAAAGCGGCAGATCAATGAGTTGTTGAAGCTGAATCCACTCAGAGAATTGCATCATAGCAGGAGACGACCTTCTGCTTCTGGAGTGGTCTTCCGCATAGCAAGTGGCATTGAAATCTCCAACCACACATGAAGGCCTTGAAAAGGAAAGCCTAGCCTGGGTTAACTCTTCCCAGAACTGAGGTCTGGCAGAATCAATGTTAGGCTTGTAAACTACTGAGAGAAGACACTGGAAAGGGGAGTACTTATCTTGAAGTTTTATTGTCACCGAATGAGCCCCACTGGATGAGGATAGGAGATCCCAGTTGGACGATTTCCAAGCGACCAGGATCCCTCATGAGGACCCAACAACATCTAAGGAGATCCACTTAGCATCATTCGCTCCCCACAACGTGGCCAACAGGCTGTCTTTAAAACGAGAGGCCTTGGTCTCCTGGAAGCACACAACATCAGGATTTTTCCTGGATATAGTTGCTTTAATCAGGCTCCTTTTATGCTTGGAGCCGACCCCCCTAACATTCCAAGAGACTATCTTCATTGGATAACCAAACTTCTCCGGTTGCCCTGCCTCCTGGATGAGGCTTTAGAAGCTGAAATGAACCCTGGACTGGCTTCAAGACGCTGAAGCTCGCAGTTGCTGGATATTCTGGATAGATGTTTAACTGGCGATCTGCCCCTTTCAATAGGTCTACCTCTATTCTCAATGCACTGGAATAAAGCTATGTAATCTTCCAACCGATCCCCAAAGGACAATCCTAGAGACCTCCCAACCTTCCCGATGGCTTCTCTAATCCAACATTTGTTCTGCAACTTGGATATTAGATCCGCTCTGTCCCTTTCCGAAAGCGTGGGCTCAAGCTGAGGATTAGCTATCATCTGGAGAGGTTTCACCATTAGAACTTCGCTAGAGAAGTTTTCTTCAAACAGCGTAATCAGACCCAACTCCATGGCGTCAACAGAGGGAGGACAAGAGTTAGAAGGGGAGATGGGTGATGACGGGCGAGACTGATAATCAGATAGACTGCAGTTGGACGTTTCTCTCCCTCCCGAATCGTCCTCAGGGTTGGAGAAAGGATAAGGATTGGAATAGAGTAAGGGAGAAAGAATAAGATTAGGAGTTTTCCAAATAGGAGCGGGAGAGTCGGAGTGGTAGGGATGGGCAGGGATGGTAGGGTGAGAGATGCTGGGGGTAGGGTCGGGAAGAGATGAGGAAATGGCTAATGGCCGAGTATCGGGATGGGAAGGGAGATTAACGGCCGAAAAGATATGAGTAGGAATCGGGTCTAGACCTGAACTGGTAACGCCACACATGTATCGAGAGGGGGTTGAGGGGATTTGGGACGTTGCCACGTGACCCGCGACAGGCACATGATGTCCAGCAGAGGATGACACGCGTCCGACGTTGCGTGAGGGAGAGTGAGAGGTCGGCGGATACATAAAAGCCTGTGACGTGTTACTGCTAGTAGCCGCACGAACCGATGGACTCGCCGACTTATGTAACATCCCGGATTTTTCCCAACTTGGCAATGGACGTCCTTGGACGTAGAACTGCCCTAGGACCTTATTCTGTTGTGATTAGGGCATAATTTAATTAAGTATTAATAGCTTGAATCACCTTCTATACAAACTACAAAGATCCGAGTACCACCTTAGCCAGAAATCATTTAGGGCGAAATCTTTTAGAAATTAGGCGAGTTCTAACTAGTGCCACACTAGTTTGCTTGTGAAAATCCGCACTGATCACTTTAAATACGATCTGCAAGATCCAAAACTTGTAGAATCATTGACGCTAGGTTATCCTAAAATCTAGGATCAATCTCATTACCCAGTTGCTCTCGGGAGCACATTGAAACTCCGTATCAGATCTGGACCGCACGTCAAAAGTCCGATTACTACGAAATTATATAATTAAGACCGCCTTGCTGGGCTTGACAACCATCTCGGAAATCAAATTCAGATAGTGTCCGGGGCTATTCGCTTGAGCCCGGAGCAAAGTGTGTGAGAAACGTAAATATCTTTATAAATAAAAATCTAACTTAAGTAATCTGTGACACGTCGCTTGCGGGCCAAATATAAGGATTCAGACTGTCAGAATCTGACCCAATTACACCCTTGGATCAGGGGAAAATTTCCTACATAGGCCAGTGTCCTTGTGGCCTTGATCAGTGATCGTGGATCGTTGAACTGAAACTGGTCCACCACGGGCGATCTGTAAATCCGATCGGACTGAAAACTTAACCTGACTTAACTTAACTTAGGATTTCAGGTAGTGTAGGTTATGAAATAACTAACCTACTTCATGCTATAGGTTGTCAATCCTTCATTGACAAAGATTACGTGTTTAAAACGAATTCGCTACGCTTCTACGGCGTAAGGTGCGGACTTTAAACGTATAGGTTATAGTTTTCAAGGCTTTCAATGTCAGTTAATGATAAATTACTGACGTGGATGCTATTTCACATGTACAAAGTATTGTTCGTTTCTTCTTTCAGTTATACGTTAACTATGTTGAATATACTGTATTCCTCATATTTGTAGAAAATACCGTATACGTATGAAATACGGATTTGTGCTTGCCATGATTAATCGCTGTCTATGTATGCTAGATGCATGTGTATCAACTTCTGGGTGAATGGATTAGCCTAATACATGTTATATTAAAATACGTCGTGTATGTACACATGTGTAACCTAAGTGTTTGTGAAAATGTCTAAGTGAGTATAGACTATGTATTAACGTACGCCACGACTAACCATCGTGGGTATGTGATTGGTATATAGGCGGCAATCCTTTGACGAAAGGACTTGTCCTAATATGTATTCTAACTACTACATACCATGTATGATGTAATGTGTAGATTAAGTATATAAAAATGTCTGTACAAGTAAATACTGGTTGACTGCTCTTTAATTGGGTGTTGAGATAGGATTCTCAACTACTCTAATGATGTGTATGTTTTCCTCCATTTATGCCATGGTTAGATATCCGTTTGTTTGTGAATTGAATATGTACAAATTTATGTTTATGTTGTACTTCATCACATGCTCAACTGATTGTATGATTTGAAATATGTATTCATTACTGCTCGATTATCTCATATGCTAGTTTGTTGAGATTGATTGTGTTCGGGGCTATTGTATAGTCCAGGCAATCGGTAATAAGCCTTGAATTAGTGGCTGACGTTGTTTTGCCACATGAGACGTGCCTGACGAATCCGAGTCGTATATCGGTTGACGACAGTGGTTAGGCCACACGGAGTACTTATGCACTTCATGTCGATCAATTCGATGTGCGCTCGTGCTAGTCGAGCTCGTCAAATAACCCGATTGGCCGATGTATGTTAACCATGTTTGGACGTTACTGCTTGAACCTAGGGTACCAAACTCACCAGTGAAATCCCTGTTAACCTTGGTACCGTGATCCGCTAAGACTTATGAACCGGACATGGTGGTATGGGACACCGTGGTCGAGCTGTCGGCCTACGCTGTGGCGACGAGCCTCCTCGTAGTGACCAGTGAGCAACCAGACTCGTGAGCCGAATACGGTGGTATGGGACACTGTATTCGAGCTGTCGGCCTACACTGATCAGAAGACGAGTTGTGCGTGAGCCTCGTGTAGGCCATTGCCAAACAAAACCACCGCTGTGCACTCTGATACCTGTTGGTTGGGCAATATTTGAAGGGGTGTTGCGATTGCGTCAGCCCCGGATGACACGTTGGTGTAGTGACCTCGAGCATACTCTGAACCTGCGTTGAGGTGACGAGCCTCCATAGTAACTAAAGTATAACTAGGCCTGCATTGATAAGGCGACGAGCCCTTTGCAGCGACCTAGAACCGTATCATCGTATGAGATTTACTAGGACTGACGACCCTAGAATGGATCCTTGTTTGGGAAGTATATAAGGGAGGTACCTTAGTTTCCCAATCCTGCTTTATGAAAATAACTAATAAAGAACTTGGTAATTACGTTCATGCACCGCATACGTGTGCGTTTGGAGTTGATGGTCAAGCACTGAGGGAGTGTGGCATGCCGCGAACGTAAGGAGTCGCTGAGGGAGCACAGGCGAGGGCATGCATCATACATACATACCATTCTTGCATTAACAAGAGTACTTAGGGATGTGTGATTTATTGCTTTATCATTACTACTTGATTGAATTGATAACATGTTAACCTGTGCTTTATTGTTCCACTGAGTTAGCTACTCACTCCCACGTTACGGGACGGTGTTGTACACACCAACCAGACCCTGTTATAGTTTCAGATGATGGCGACGCTCGTGAAGCGGAGCCTGACTTTTATGATTGATGAGGAGAGTTTCTCCTATATGCTGCTTTCAGGCGGGTTCATGTGAGCCGTGTTCTGATAACGGGGTTACAGGGTTGCTAATTAGATGTCATTTCACTTGTTAATTTGCACTTTTGGAACACCCTTGTATATTCATTTTGTTCATTTTTGGAGTATACAGGTATATATTTAACCTGGTAACATGCTCACACTCTGGAGACTTACAACAGTTTATATATTTTATATATCTATCACAGTCTTCAGCTTGCATAATTTAACTGTCTATGGAGTATGATCTGTTGTTTTGGTATAATCCCATTCATGTTTAATGCACTAATATGAACAACATACAATCATCATTATCTATGTTGCATAAGTGATGCGTTGGAACTCAGGAGTCGAGCTTCTGCTCGACCCCCGATTTTCAGGGCGTTACAAGATGGTATCAGAGCATGATTTGGATTAAACCGGGCCTGGGTTATGGTCACACGACTTTCACCGACGCATTTCGACTTAGGTGGGTGCGAGAAAAATCTAGAAACACAAGTAGGATTCCTAGTTTCGCCGACCAGCGGGCTCGGCCGGGCGGGCCGCTCGGGCCGACGCACTTTGGGGTCTTGTGTGGCCCACTGCTACATGGGTTTTCTGTTAAAACCCTTCCAAACCCACCTCTCCTTCATAAAACACCCCTCCAACCTTTCCTTTTCTCCAAAAATTTTAGATTTTTCACACAAATCGCCCCACCAAGTCCTTCCTCTCTCATTTTCGTGCACTCTCTCCACCACCCTGTCAAGACCCACCTCCATTGCTGCCTACCCTTTCCATTCCCTCTCATTTGAGCTCTTGAACCCTCCTTTTTGTCTCAAAATCGTGGGATCCCCATATCCCATCTTTTCTTCTTGGAAGAATCGTTTCTTTCATCATTTTATTCACCCATCTATCCCCTACAGTCACATTCCCTTCCTATCTCCTTCTTTTTCCTTTCCTTGAACTCACAAACCCCCTCTTTGTGGCTCATTTCCTCACAATTCAACGACCCATTAAAATCCCATCCCTTTTCTCCTTTTCCTTCACCTTCCCATGGCTCTATGTGAGCTCATTACTACCATTTTCTCGATTTCAAATTCAATTTTCTCATGGGAAAGAGAAAGGGTGCCCTTCTCCGTCGCCAGACTCGGATGCTTAGTCATCCGTGCCGTTGTCTCGTAGTTTGTTTGTTGCTGTGTCAGGATCCTTGTGTTGTTGTCATGTTGATAGGCCTAGTGGTGTAGTCGTTGGTAGTATGTTCTAGTGTTTGAAACCTTAATTGTATTAGCTCACATGCATCTTCTGTCATGGTCCATGTAAGGCTACATCCCATGTATTGTGACGATTTTGGGTTAAATGAAATGCATGAAGCTCTTTTTGTTACCGAATGTGTAGAATGCTTGACAAGTTGGAGTTGTACTTGACAATTGTGAACTCCTTCCACCCCTTCACCCTTACTCCTTTAAACCCATCTCTTACTCCTCTTGGCCTCACCATTTCGCACCCATATGAGCACAAAACCCAACTTTGTGTCTCATAGCCTTCCAAACCCACATTTTTATGTCTCATAACTTTCACAACCTCCAAATGTTGGGACATTTAGGGCCCGTTCGGCCAACTGCATTAAGTGAGTTTAAGGTGGATGGAATTGTAAAAGTAACAATAAATGCATGTGTAAGGTATTGTCCTTGGATTGGGTGTATCCCATGTTTTCCAATGCTATGTTTGGAATGTGTGCAATTAGAAGTAAATCCCAGGATTTTTCTTTTAAATTACACTTAGAAATTCATTATCATGGGATTTGGAAATCCCATCTCACACTTTCCAACACAAGGCTCATTTTCCACAGCCTATAAAATTAATTTTAATCCCACCCCACCCTCCATCCAAACATGTCAATTCCAATCTAGAGGCGGGTTAAGCAACGCAATCCATTTAAATACAACTTAATACCCAAACAGGCCCTTAGAGTCTATAAATTAATAACGTGAACCCTAGGACCTCCTTAGCTAGTATGAGCATGTGTGTAGTGCTCGAGCGTAGTTAATTCAAGTTCGGGCAACTCAATTCCAATCGGACAACTTTTGACCCGAAGCGATAAAACAATTTCTTGTATTAGAAATGGTATGAAATCATCTAGCGTAGGAGCGTAGACTTTGGATTACAACTATTGGATTACTGCTACTCATAAGTTAAGATTAGGCTACTGGTTATACTAAGGGACGTAAGATACTAATTATGCTAAGATACTTGAAAGATAGATTTAGTAGTTGACTTGATTAGGTTGGAGTGAGACATCATTCCTTCATTGAATCCCCTTAATACTTATAGGCTTCTTTCATAACTCTTAAGAAGGTTGTTTTGATTAGAAACTATTCACGCATAGAGAAACTTATATATC
Source organism: Magnolia officinalis (assembly GCA_021015155.1). NCBI lineage: Eukaryota > Viridiplantae > Streptophyta > Magnoliopsida > Magnoliales > Magnoliaceae > Magnolia > Magnolia officinalis. Next base: position 57,874,246 of record JAJHSJ010000010.1, read on the forward strand.
CCTCGGATTGAAAATCAACATACCCCTTAGAATTGCCTTCCCAAAGACTTATTACAAACGGGAACACGGAGTAGAGAACTATATATAAGCGAGGTATTCGCGGATTGAATTGAATTCTCAATCCTGGTAGTTACCACTGAACTCTATGCTCTGATCAAGCAGAAGGTCGGGATAAACTAGGATTAAGAATTGATACGACAAACTTTCTGTCGTGGCTAGGCAGAAGGTCCATGTAACCGACTCAGACCCACTACACAACTTTCCTTCCGTGTTGGCCCACCACTTGCAACTAAAAGTTTATTATTTCGTCTTTGAGAAGTGTTAAGAACATACAACCAATAGAGATTTTCTCTTTAGGCCCAAGGAATTTCCCAAATGGGCAACAGACAGTTAGGAATTAGGTCCCAAATCACATGCCATGTTGGCATACATATTGTGCATATGAACTTAGAAAGATAGCCTGCCTGTTAAGCTAGACATGATTAAATAAGGTAAGTCGGGACCGTGATAAAAGTCCTCCATTGGTAGGATTAGTCGTCTTGCCACCAACTCATGCCCGTCCTTGAAATCAACCACAACACCCATCATTTTTAGCTCCTTTCTATAACCATAGGTACCAATGCGATAGTACACATAATCGATGAAAGGAAAACTAATGTATTGAGAGATCGTTTCCCATTTCATGTCAAGGACAGGTCCTAATTACACCTTGTTCCGGCATACGGGTCAGGACATGGATCCTTGAGCCTTGAGAGTGAAAATTATTTTTAAGGGGGGTAGAACATTATGAGCCCAATCTAGTTAGGTCAGCTAATACATCCGTTGGATCAAAGTGGCGCAACGGAAGCGTGGTGGACCCCTGCCCCACTGGCCTGGGATCGAAGGAAATTGATCCAAGTTATACGAAAGGTTAGATCACTAGATGGTCACTAAATAGGGGTTAAAACTTCCTTAGACTGTTAACGTTGAAATTACTGGAATAAAAGCAATTAGGGTTCAAGTATTAAATGAATTCGTACTAAATAATAGGCCTAGCAATGGGTACGAGATAAATTACAATAGCCGAGGTCGGTGTATCCACAAATGTGCTCGTTGGATATGAACCCAATAGAAGCCTTAGCCAAATATTATGACAATCTAGTAAGCTATGTATTAACTTACAACTGTGACCTAAATTAAGACAAGGACTCTCTTAGACCAAGACCTAAAAGGCACCTAATAAATAAGAAATTTGAACCTTTCAAGGATGGGCATTCCTTAAGTTTTTAAAGTGATTGGACTACGGAGTTACTGAAATATACAACTATGAAGCATTCGCAGCTTGACCCAATTCTCAATCCTGGGCGACTACCAATGGACTCACTGCTTTGACCGAGTAGAAGACCAAGAGCCACCAGGACTAGGAAGGGATACGATGAGCCTTCTACCCTAGTCAGGTAGATGATCGATGTATCGGGATCAAGCCCACTACAACCGTCTCTCCGTGTTGGTCAAACAGTGAAAACAGATATCTTACTCTAAATGGATGAGAATCATTGTCAAGACTCCAAATAGATAAAGAAATCAATGGTAGTAAATCATCAAGGCACACGAAATGGATAAAGGAATAAGTTTTTAAGTGGGGTAAACTGAAATGTGCCAGACTAGCATAAACAGAATACATCCTACCATGCATATAACCTTGAAATCAATACAACCTAAGCAAATGAGCTAATCAAATCGTTACTTATTCCCTTAGCCAATTTCGGGGACGAAATTATTTTTAAGGGGGGTAGATTGTAACATCCCGGATTTTTCCCAACTTGGCAATGGACGTCCTTGGACGTAAAACTGCCCTAGGACCTTATTCTGTTGTGATTAGGGCGTAATTTAATTAAGTATTAATAGCTTGAATCACCTTCTATACAAACTACAAAGATCCGAGTACCACCTCAGCCAGAAATCATTTAGGGCGAAATCTTTTAGAAATTAGGTGAGTTCTAACTAGTGCCACACTAGTTTACTTGTGAAATCTGCACTGGTCACTTTAAATACGATCTGCAAGACCCAAAACTTGTAGAATCATTGACGCTAGGTTACCCTAAAATCTACGATCAATCTCATTACCCAGTTGCTCTCGGGAGCACATTGAAACTCCGTATCGGATCTGGACCGCACGTCGAAAGTCCGATTACTACGAAATTATATAATTAAGACCGCCTTGATGGGCTTGACAACTTCTCGGAAATCAAATTCAGATAGTGTCCTGGGGCTATTCGCTTGAGCCCGGAGCAAAGTGTGTGAGAAAACGTGGTTGCCATGATTAATCGCCCTGAAAATCGGTAAGCATATTTAAGGGGGTGATGGATTGCGATTAATCATGGCAAGCACAAATCCGTATTTCATACATATACGGTATTTTCTACAAATACGAGGAATACAGTATATGCAACATAGTTAACGTATATCTGAAAAACGAAACGGACAACACTTTGTACATGTGCAATAGCATCCACGTCAGTAATATATCATTAACTGACATTGAAAGCCTTGAAAACCATAACCTATATGTTTAAAGTCCGCACCTTATGCCGTAGACGCGAAACGAAATCAGTTTAGACACTAAGTCTTTGTCAACGGCACCACAACAACCTACAGCAGGGAATAGGTTAGCTATTCCACCATCTGTTCTATTGGAATCTCTACAACAGGTTAGGGTTAGGATTTCTTACCCAAATACGGCGTTGGAAACACCGGAAGAACTACACAGGAGTGGTGTTTCAGCAGGTGGATTAGCAGGGAAGAATCCCCACTTCTCTCTCTCTCTCTTTCTTTCTCTTTTCTTTCTTCTCTCTCCTAGGGTTTCCCAAATTCGTATGGGATGAGAGAGTGAGGGCTTAAGGCCCTTATATAGGCCCAAAACTGATGGGAATGGCCCCAGGGCCAAAGTATACTTAGGTTATGTCCAAAACCCTTCTGTTTTGGCTCAACGGAGCACTTCCAGAGCCCCCCCTTGAGCCAAAGGTCGGACTTAAGCTCCCTGACCATGGATCTAGGTTGAGTTAAGTTTTCGTTTCAGTTAGGTTTCCAGATCGCACGTGGCGGACCAGTTTCAGTTCAACGGTCACCGAAACTCGATCAGGGCCACAAGTACACTGACCTTTGTATGAAATTTGTCCTGATCCGAGGGTGTATTTGGGTCAGATTCTGACGGTCTGATCGCTTATATTCTGCCCGCAAGCGACAAGTCTTAGATTCACATTAATTTCTAAAGGAAACCACGTTTTCTCACACTCTTCGCTCCGGGTTCAAGCGAATAGCCTCGGGACACTATTTGGAGTTGATTTCCGAGATGGTTGTCAAGTCCAGCAAGGCGGTCCATAATATATAATTTCGTAGTAATCGGACTTTCGACGTGCGGTCCAGATCCGATACGGAGTTTCAATGTGCTCCCGAGAGCAACTGGGTAATGAGATTGATCCTAGATTTTAGAGTATCCTAGCGTCACTGATTCTGCAAGTTTTGGGTCTTGCAGATCGTATTTAAAGTGGATCAAGCGGATTTCGTAGCTAATCTAGGTTAACACTTAGTTAATTTTGTCAAATTCCTAAAGGATTTGATCCTGAGTGGTTTCTGCCTGAGGTGATACTCGGGTTTTTGTACGGATTTTTAAAGTATTGTTCTTCATCACTTAAACTTTAGGATTCCTGCCTAATATGAAAGTACTTAAAAACATTTAAAGAACAAGGTGGTGAAAGGTGAAATGGGAGATTTGGAAGGAAATGGGTTAAAAAGGGATTTTGGCCTTTGAGATTGAGTTTTGAGAAATTAATAAGGTGTTAGGATCGACCCATTGCCTGAGGACGTCTAATTCCAAGTGGCAAAAATCCGGGGTGTTACAAAGGGTGTCAAAAGGAGGATGTCATTTGTGCTCAAGGCGTTTTATTGTATCTGTAGCTTTTTGGGTTGTGGGATGATCTCCCACCATCCTGCCCCTTTCTTTTTGCAATTTTGTTTTGCCTTTAATAAAGTTTGCATTACCTCTTAAAAGAATCTATTAAGAATTTTAAAGGGGCATTCAGGGTTTTTAGTGAAAGATGAAACTCTTTTTTTTTCCTTATATAAAAGGACCAAAAATTCTCAAGAGATTTCCATTTTTGTGGCCAAAGTGACCATAGTTAACATGATCGGTTTCTCCTGCTTCAATTACACTTTGATTTCGACTGGAACTCCAATAGCTAGTTGAGTTCTTAATTATTCTTACCTCTGCCTTTTCCATTTGTACCTTCTTTAAATATAAAACTTTCATGAACTAAAAACAAGAAAAAAAATATTGTTTTCTTTTAACAAAAGGAAAAGTTATGTTGATTTTTAGCTTAATTTATTTGAGGTTGAAGTCGTTTTCCTGTTCATTTGATAATCTGCTGAAATAAGTGAATGCTAAAATATTGTATTCAGTCGTCACATATGCCTACTATTTATGGACACACCCCCCTTTCTTCTTCATTGTGTTTGAAATTAGATTTTAATGGATTTGGGAGCACTATTAATTATGAGTTATTAATTTTATCTATAAAATTTTGATCACCTGTGTTCCTATTATCTGTGCAGGTGATATATTTCATGCAGCTCCAAACATCGATCATTCCCAAGAATTTGTTAGGAAAGATATCAAGGAGTGGTTAAATTGGCTGCGGAATGATATTGGTTTTGATGGATGGCGCCTTGATTTCGTAAGGTGATAGAGTTCTTTGATTTTTTTTATTTTTTTTTTAAATTATTTTTTTCAATATTTATGCTTTAGTTATTATATTTATATGTGGTGTTGCAGCAACTTTTCCTAGTGATTAAATGTTTAGAGCTTGGATTTTTGGTTTCTATATTTGTTTCATGAACCACTACTAGTAGTAGATGAGACCTCTAATATTTGCTGCAGAGGTTTCTCGGGTGGATATGTAAAGGAATATATCGAAGCTTCAAATCCTGCATTTGCCATTGGAGAATATTGGGATAGTTTGGCCTATGAAGGCGGAAATTTATGTTACAATCAAGGTAACTGTTGTAACTATAGATTGGCTTTAATTGCTTGATTTTGGAAATCTAGCTCTCCGAGTTTGCATCGCTCAATAGAGTACTTCTTTCAAGTAATGTGTCCACATTCACAGATTCACTGAACTGACATCTTGGAAGGATTTAATATTGAGATATTGATTCAATGTCATGGGTCTTTTCATTAAGGGCCTGTTTGATTTTCCATGTTCCATGTTAATCCCTGGTAAGTAAGTGATTATTACTTTTTCACCTGGTTTGAAAATGGGTGTGTAATTCCACCTCGAAAATTGGTCCAAAAGTATTGACTTAAATTTATGGGCCCTACTGTGATGTATATGACATATCCGTGCCGTCCATCTGTTTTATCAAAACATTTTCGGGCACAAGCTGAAAAATGAGGCAGATCCAATGCTCAAGTGGCCCACACGAAAAAAAAAATGACCTTAATTCGTCCACCGTTGAAAGTTGTTTCCTTCATTGGGCCCACATTGAGGTTTGTTTGTCATCTAACCGGTTCATAAGGTCGCATAGACATGGATAAGGGGAAAACACAAATATCCGCTTGATCCAAAACTTTTAGGGGCCCCAAAATTTTTTTAATGGTAGGCGATCGATTCCCATTGTTTCCTGTGGTGTGGTCCACTTGAGCTTTGGATTTGCCTCGTTTTTGGGCTCATGCGCTAAATTCAGCTGGAATAACGAATAGATGGTGTGGATAAGCCACATACATCACGGTCGGCTCCACATTTATTTCGCAAATTTCTCGATTTTAGCGTTAAAAAAGTATGCCGTCACTGTCTGCATTGGGAAAGATGCAGTAATTACCTAAGTTATTATTACCCATTTACAAGGTAATTACAGTTGACATGAAAAATCAAACAGGCCGTAAATGTATCAAGGGATTAACAACTGACAGCTGATATCAACAAGTTTAGAATGAGGGATTGGCATATCCCAGATGATTTTGATTTGTGCCTCAGAAATTGCACCAGAAATCTAAAAGTTTGAAACGTCTTATTCGTATATTGTGCCATGTTCAAATGTTGTGCTAAAAATCAATTTTTGTTTCCACCCATCTATATAAATTTATGATATCCTTTCTTGTCCAATGAGGAAGCACTAACATTTTAAACTAAAATTGATATATGTGTATATTAGTCATTCCGTTTATTACCGATGGTTGACTCTAATCCTTTAGCCAAAATTTTGAAATGTTGACATCTTTTATCCAATGATGGAAATGAAATTTCACTATGGGATTGTTTTACCATCTCTTTTTATTTATTGTTCTTATCTAAATCTCACTAAAACCAATGTTTTCAGTATCAATGATATCGGCCCATTTATCCTATGATCTATTTTGTATCCCACCTGTGCGATATGAAATGCACAAGTAGTGCCGATATATCCCACCTATTCAATCCGATGAGCTTTTTCGATTTCCGAACCTTTTTTTTTTTTTTTTGTAAATCATGTTAAATCAGTGTCAAATGGTTATAAATCCATGATTCATGTTTTCCATGAAAAATCATGGATTTGGAGCGCTTCATTTTCGAGATTTAGTGGAGATGGGCCAAGTTGCAGAAAATTGGGAAAATTCAAAATTTAATTTCTACAAATCGATTGCAATCTTTGTGTAGAAACACAAAATCGAATATGTATGGAAATTGATATAATGATTTATGGTAAATTGGGGATTTTTCAGAATTTTTTTTTAAAAAATTAAATATTAATTATAAATGTTAAAGATATATATATATATATATATATATATATATATATATTACAAAATTCCACTTCGATTAGTGGTCAATTGGTCCCCATTTTAGAATATTCAGGAGCGTTTGATGAAATCATCATCACATGCACTCAAAATTTGTGATTTAGGGGAAGATGGGACAATTTGCGGAAAATTGGAAAAAAAAATAAAAAAATTTCCAATTTTTCTCAAATTAGATGAGTACCAACATTATGTTAGAGAATATCTTCACTGGTATCATCATTCTACTATGACGTGGGCATATTATTGTTGGTTTGTGGAGCAGAAGTACTATGCCCAACCCGTCAAAATGGAGATGAGGATTTTGAGCCAGCACACAACTCTATGGGTCTGAGCCACAACCACACATAGTATTCACAATTATATTTCTATTTTTCTACTTCTTTTGCTTTTGAATGTATTGCTTATGTTTCCATACATATCTTCTTATATTTATAAATTATATTAATTGACTTTGAATATACTTACATTAGTTAAGTCAAACAACGCATAGGTTAGGACCCATACAAAGGAAACCTATTATGTGCACTTGTTTTTTGTGATGTTTTGATTTCTAAGTATGTATTGATTTTTTAATTTTATTTTTGTTTTTTAACAATCCCCCAAGTTTCATTGAAAAATTTGACCGATTTCTCAATGTTTCCCAACAACAGTGATACGTTACGCAATACAACCAATATATCCCATGCAATAACCGTTACAATGATTCGGAAAATTTGACTAAAACAAATATGACATCTCATCGGAATTTCAGAGAATTTCAATTATCTAAAATTCTTTTTGAATTATGCTCTAAAACATACAGTATGTCAACATGTCTCCAGAACTTTGGGTTTTGTCCATGCACTAGAAACTCAACTGACATCAGAATTTTTTATACCTTATTTGTTCCTTGTCATCTTATTTGGAGATATAGAAATCTTTCTTGATTATGAACTTGTTTGCCTTCCCAGATGCTCATCGCCAACGAATTGTTAATTGGATCAATGCCACGGGTGGTACTTCATCTGCATTTGATGTCACTTCAAAGGTACTTTTTGGTGATAATACCTATATAAGAAATTGATATGGACGCAGTTAAGGAAAAGGGATAAAGTTCTCTGTCTCTCAGAAGTTGAGGATGTGGATAAGAATATGGATAGAGCTATACCATTTTGTAAAATGTTATTCGTATTTAGTTTTATGGTTTCTACCTGAAATATTTAATCCTTATTATTTTAGCATTTTAAACAACGTATTGTTTTTTTTAATTTTTTGAGTATGCAAAATTTGATACTGATAATGTTTATTTACTGTGTAAACTACAAACACAAAGACAAGAATGAAAGAAAATAATCAGATTTATTTTTGTTTTTTTATTTTTTTCAAAATAATGAATCGAAAACAATATGAAGTTAAAATACGTCCTACGAATACCCTAGAATATCCAGTACCAGTATTGTTATTGTGTCATGTTCGAAATGATGCATTGAGCATACCAGCATTTGGCTATAATAACTATTGGACTTCCTGAATCCTGAGTAATGCATGCGTAGAAAACAGATGATGGAACTTCTATTAGAAAATAATTTAGTTTGATCATCATTCCCTCTCAGGGAAGTGTTACTTAGGGACTATGCAAACATCAAACAGAGAGTAGTGTTTCTCTTAGAACAATTTATCATGTTTAAGATTTGAGCACTTCAACGTGTTCAAATTGTGAAAAGTTTAGAAAATCTCTCAGCCATGGTGTGCAGGGCCTCTAGGCCTCACTTCCAGTTAAAAAAGCTACAATCTTGTTCGCCATATCTAACAACTCACTGATTGTGACACAATACTGGTGCACATGTGGGCGGACGCTGTGTGGGCGGGGTCTAAGGACCTGGGCGAGCTACCAGTGGTTGGCAGGCTACTGTGTATGCAGTGGGGTGGAACGGTGTCCCGCATCGGAAGCGTTGTCCGAAGTAATGATGCTTATATGTGTGGTTCAAACCTTTATAGTACGAGGCCTCTTGTGGGTGAGTGGCCCTGAGCTTCCAGGAACAAATCCGTGAGGGTTGGCTGGGCTGATGTGGGCGGGACCACGGGAGCACCGGGTCTGGGCGAGCTACCAGTCGATCGGGACCCAAAGCGGACAATATCGTATAATGTCGGTTGGGCCGTTACAAATGGTAGCAGAGCCGAGGACGGCTCTGCCCTCGGTGGGGGATAATGTGACACAATACTGGTGCACATGTGGGCGGACGCTGTGTGGGCGGGGTCTAAGGACCTGGGCGAGCTACCAGTGGTTGACAGGCTATTGTGTATGCAGTTGGGTGGAACGGTGTCCCACATCGGAAGCGCCGTCTGAAGTAATGGTGGTTATATGTGTGGTTCAAACCTTCATAGTACGAGGCCTTTTGGGGGAGTCCCCCAAGAACAAAACCGTTCGGGGGAGTCTCCTAGAGCAGACAATATCGTACAATGTCGGTCAGGCCGTTACACTGATTGTCTCAAAAGTTTAATCGACTCATTTTGGCCTAGCACTACATACCATGTCCAAACTCCAATTTTGAAAAGAATAGACTGAATTGATATTGTCTCAACCAAGTTCTGCACAAATTCAGTATGTTTTCCAAGATTTGGCCAGATAGGACTTGGTGATGAAAAGACTATCCTGCCAACATTTGGTGTTCTGTTCTGATTATGAAATTACAGTTAAATTTATGAAATCTAATATGTGTGAAGTAGATCAATACTGAAATAAAAGCTTGAGAAGCCAAAAAAAACAAAACATTAAAATGAGAGGACAAATTGTCTGGCTGCTTGAATTCTTTTTGTGAAGAAAGCCTGGGAGGTTTCATGGGGAGTGGAGACAATAATAGGAAGGATTGTATCTCGGGTGTCAATTTGCAAGGAGTTTGCCAATATCTCAAGGGAAGAGGATGGGCAATCTTGTATGGGTGTTTGAGACTAAATGAAGAATTTGTGGTTGTTGCTTGGCTTGAAAATAAGAGGTGCCCTTTCTTAGATATTCAGTACCAAGGAGAGCCTGTGGATCATGCAATGATTTTGAACTTTAAACCAAGACAAGTATCAAAGAAATTCATATGGTATGCAAAATGTAAAACCATAACATTATCGTGTTGGGCATGATTGTGTTATGCATGTGTGCAGCATGACTTAGGCTGAAGGATATGATATGCGAACTAGTTAGGATCAAGTGCAGTGTTGGGCGCAATTGTGTCGGTATATGAGTGGTGTTTTCTAAGCATTTATCGATGTGATCCCTGTTATTCTTTAAAGACAACTACTTGCATGTCCATTCCACCTTGTTTGATGGTGGTGCATTAGTGAGTTTTTTGCTTAGCAATTTGATAGGAACTGCTCCTCCATGACCCTACTTTGCTTGTTTGCCCTTGGGGGTGTGCATGTTACAGTTAGGTTAGGCATAATTACTGTTCAGGATTATTGGTTTTTTGAGTGGTATCTGTGTGAGCTCTGCCATGGCTGGTTCCAAGATCCAGGATAAAAGAAGGTTGATGTTTGGTTGTAGTTGATTGTGAAACTTTTCCCTATCACCATTTGAAGCCCACCCAAACTGTTCGTAGAAGGCTAAGAAGATAATGAAGATGATGCAAAAGATTAAAATACCCTCAGACTTATGCAACATAGACATTAACATGAATTTCAGTGTTGCATATGGATGCAGGGTGGGTGTCAAACATGGACTTTCAAGATGCAAAATATGTGACATGCTTTGTAAGAACGTTCTTTTTAATGTTAATGAATGTAATTTTTAAATATAAAGATGCAAAAAAGGAAGAGAAGTAGGAATTACATATATTTTTTTTTTATGGAGATAATACCATGTATTAACATGTCTAAGTATGAGATGACTTTAATTACACTATATCATCAATAAGTATCTTTTATCCAAGACACTACCATTTGATGATATGTAGTGACACTACCAAGTTAGCAGGAATAAATAGTTTAGGTGGCATGATGGAATGCATTTACGTTATTTGATCATTCATCTCATTTTATGACTGCAATATTCACATGTTGGAATATCTATGTTCATGCAGGGCATTCTCCATTCTGCTTTGCATAACCAATATTGGAGATTGATCGACCCTCAAGGAAAACCAACTGGAGTGATGGGGTGGTGGCCTTCACGTGCTGTCACATTTCTAGAGAACCATGATACAGGATCCACTCAGGTATACATATCCATCTATTTGTATGTGTTTTAGTACATGTGTAGAATTTAAACATGTAACATGATGGCGACCTGCCAATATGTTGTACTAAAAGATTAATTAGGGCAGCAAAGGGCTAGGTAGCCTACCTGAACTGGCAAGCCCAACCTGAGCTTTTGCAGGCTTGGAGCTTTGCTTATCAAGATTGCAGGTTGGGTTCAGACTTGGTTTCTTGGGCTTCTGAGGTGATAGGTTCATGTTTGGGCTTGTTCTCTAGGTTGGGTCCTTATTCACATTAGTGGAAGTGCCAAAAGATAAAAATTCCCTTGAGACCATATCCAACTTCTATACTGACGCCTCCAAATCACCAAAAGATATCTATTATAATTACTTCCAATCAGTATCTAACCTGAAACTATCGTAGACTGGATCTACTGGAAAAAGTAAAATGCTTGGCCTGGGCTGCCAACATACTCCAGAGAAAATCTTCACCCACACCTCAAATCTCAATGGATTGGATCAATACAACTTCTAAAGTATTGGAATGTATTATACAAAGCTGATCAATGCCACAAATCTTCACAAAAAAAAACTCTACAAAAAAACCTATGCAAAAGAAATCATTAGCCTTTTCCCTGAATTTTTCTTTAGATCTGAGAAAACTTCAATCAGATCTCACCAAAATCACACGAAAAAATGACCATTAAACTTCTAAAACCATACTCTACTAGCCTATACATTTTTTCTTTATTCATGAGGACCCTTAGCCATATGGAGATGGCATCATCTGTATGGCCTGATGATGTCAGTAAAAGAGTGGTGTTCAGCACCCGAACCTTTCTGATACCTAGTAGAAAGAAGAGGAAATGAAAGAAAGAGGAGAATAGATCTAGGGGAGAGAGAAAGAGAGGACAAAAGTACATAAGCCTGATGTGACTAACACATTATTATTAGGAGAGGGATATGGTTCTCCAGTATCAGTATCAGATATATCTCTCTGCAAGCATGATCGCAGTACATAGTGAACAAGGTGAGTTCAAGCCTTAGGCATTCTGTTCTCACCAACTTGGGTTGTAAGAATGGTAAGAACCACAAGGATAATCACAAGAGGCCTTAGCTGTCCCTGTCCACACTCAATTGAGAAAGAAAGAAATAAATACACCAAAAACTATCCTATCCAAGGTATTCAATAACAGTAGCAGTAGTTCTTACTGCCTGTACTGTTATAATATGGGCTGTAACAGCTGTTATGGTCTTATAAAAAACAATGTATAAGTCCCGTAATGGCCCGTTTTTTCCATAACGGCTGTTACAGCCCCATAATGTGTAACAGTTCCCACGGTTACCATTTTTTGTACCTTGATCCTATCCCTAGGACATGTGAGGGGGTGTTATGAGATTCTAAACTCCAATTATAATAGAAAGTGCTACCTGATATGACCAATAGGAATAATGCTAGCCCTGTTCTAATCAATAGAAAAACACACTAAATGCAACATTAAATAAAAGCCAAGCTTCCTAGAGAATAACAGAACTTAAGAGGTCAGATAGAGTCCGGTTGTGAGAGGAGAGGCTGGATGGTTGGACTCTTAAGGGTCATTTGATAATTTGACACACTAACAAATGGGGCCTGTAGTTTGTGGAAATGCGTGAGAAAAAGGGGAGGAAAGAGATTTGAGAAAGAGGATGGGAAAAGAGAAAAAAAGGATTAGGGCTACATTCCCCACCTCCCTTGCTTTTATTCACTTAAGTTAGAAAAAGCAAAAATACCCAAAATGCCCCTCACTTGTTAAAAATTGATACATGCACCCTAGGGCTCTCAAACATGACAAATGAGGGGCCGCAATGCAAACAAAAAGAGTTAAGATGGGCCTTACAAGTGTATGACACATATTACAGTCATACAGCAACCTGGATGACCATATGACCCACACGTTCATAACTTCAAGTGGACTGCAAGTTGCTAGACATGTACTTGATGGACAGTTGAGCTGTTTGGTCCAGCAATCTGGTGTAGGGCCTGCTGGGGCTGAAAATTTTCCCAAAGCTCTGCTAGTACGTGGGCCACCATCTAATGGTCATCTCGGTCTAGTTCCTTGGGATCTTGTCATCCAGATTTGTTCTTCCAGTCGGGGGGCCATGGTGTAGAGATGACCTCCCACTTTGTATTGGAGCTACACCTGAAGAAAGAGGGCAGGCTGAACAACACTTACATAGTAGGATGAGGATAGCCTGATGCCTATTTTGTAGGAGGAAAGGGTTGACACTGATTTAGCAAAACAAGTATTAGTGAATCCATGCTTTGCAGGACTGTTGGGTTCCACTCACATCTGACAAGTTAGATCCCATAGCGGATAGTTCTTCTGTCCACCTGGTTAGAAAGTAATGATCCACATACTTCTCTGCGAATTTGGCTTTTGGAGGCCAAGTTGTGGGTTATCCCATGATCAACAATGGAGAACGGTTCAGCCCAGATGCAGCCTGCATCATGTTTGGATCAACAGGTTTGTATTTGGGGCTAGATGGTGCATTGGCCCACAACTTTAAGTTGTGGGAAGTCATCTACCATACAACTGACTGGCCTACATGCAAGACCACACAATCATCAACCCCATTGTGGATGGACATAGCCCAAAAATCAGATACAATGATCTAATCATATGACTTTTCCCATTGAATTTGGAATGCTTGCTATTTACTTTAACCATCCATTTAATGGTCACCATTTTGAAGTTATGATCATCTAGTCACTTTAATTTCGTACCACATACACAATGAAGCCCATGATCTCAAGGCTTGCAATTGGCATGCATGACACCCAGTGTATGGTGGACGAGTTGCCGCAGCTTAGTGAGGTGTGGCAAATGAACATTGTGCTCTAGCCCATGGCCTTGATGTTCTACACCTCTTATTTGTTTTCTTTGGGTAGTACAAGCTGGAAATGAACCCAAATGCTCCAGTTGAGTTTCTATTGGCTCTTATCACTCACATGTCCGTTGTTTCGAAGGCGATTTTGCCATCATGCAAAAAGGTTCATAAAAAAGAAAATGAAATTCTAATTCTTCTCTTCTTACTTCAGGGGCACTGGCCATTTCCACGGGATAAGCTTGCACAGGGGTATGCATACATTCTCACGCACCCTGGCACGGTAATTAATTTGACATCTCTTATCCTTTATATGCATTTATTTCCAATGTACATTTTATCAGTAACCGGATTAAATAAAGTACAAGTGCAGTCGATAAAGTTTCAAAGTATGTCATGTGATTTATGATCTAAATATTGTGATTTGATTTAACTTCACCTAAAAATAAATCTTATCTGAAATAAATAAATCACACATGAGTCGTAAGATGTACCTAAAAATACTTTTGCTAACAAGGTTCATGCTATATTCATGCCCCTATTGCTTGCCACTGCATCCCCCTGAGAGTGTGCTTGGACTCGGGCAAAGTTGTGTCATGACTAGCAGTCCATGTGTTAGGCTACCTAGTCATGGACATGTTGTTGACTAGTTGTTCCATCCCTTGTTTGTCAAACACCCTGCAACATGGACATGATAGATTGTGGCACGTGTGGAGAACTTAAACATTGGTTTGTGGCACATTTGCACATGTGGGATGCTTAAGTTGGATGGTCAAATGCATGGCACATGAAACATGTCATGCATAAGCGTAGATGAGTGTGATCCTCATTTGCACCAAAACTATTAAGTATCATTGACAAGTTCCACTTATTCACCCCATGGCCTAACGATCGTATATTCATGACTACTTATCCAAAAGTGCATTGGTTCCCATGCACAAGGGGGTTAACAAACTACGGACATGTACGGTTGTCCATTACTACTAATCAGAACACTACTTTGCCCAAATCCAAGTAGCCCATTAGAGAGAGCAGTTTCGTTTTTTATTTTTATTTTTATTTTTATTTTTAAACACCATTTTAAAAACCAATGTAGAGGCAAGTGTGCGAGCCTCATGATCAAACCTTAGAAAATGGTTGGGTTTCATCATCATTAATGGTTTTGAAGCTTGGTTTCTTTATTTAGATTGGATATAACACAATGAAACTGCTGGTACGATGCTACTAAGAAATTGACTAAATCTCGATTTTCTATTGTTTTTCTCAATTGCAAAAAAAATAAAATAAAGTCTTAAGATTTGATTTGATCTAGTATTCTTATGGTTTTATTATCTGAATTTTCAGAATATTATTTGATAATTCTAAACAAATTCTTGCATGAATTTAGATGTGGCTATGCTAATCCCACATGTGTGTGTGATAAAGCTTATGCACACACCACACATGCCAGTATGGCATGATAGGTCCGACTTCCGAGATCCAATCCATCCATCAGAATGACGCCTTTATAGTGATGCCCTATTCCAAGAATCAGGATGATCCACTAGTCAGTTGGCCAACAGTTTGCAAAACAAATGAATGGCTCTGAAAACCTTGGTTGAAGTTTTCTAACCCATCCACCTGTTTCCAATATTGAGGCCCACATGCTCATCGGACCAGATTTTATTTTTTGGAAAAACATCTATAAGTTCAGTTCAACCCGATGGATGGATTGATCTCATAGGCACATGTGGCATGTGCACAAGCTTCATTGCACACGTGTACACTTAGGGCCCGTTTGGATACCACCAAATAAGTTACGTTTTTCTACTTACAGCAGTAGATAAATAACTTATTTAAGATAAGTAAGTTTGGTTTATGATTAGTTACATGTAACTTTTTTGCTTAAAAGTAGTTAATCACTTCAGTTAATTTTTTTTGCTTTTCTACTTTTCATAAGTTGTTGAAGAGAAATACAGGAGAGACGAAAGAAAGGAGAAGCTAATAAGTATGTCGTTTACCAAACATACTTATCTTCTTAATAAGTAAAAACTAAGATAAGCTATTTGTGGTATAAGTAACTAATTGTAAGCGACTTACGATCCAAACGCCCCCTTAGCAAAAGTTCTTTAGATACGTATCTGCTACTTGTTTTGTTTGTGTACATGAGTAGCTAAGAGAGACGCCAAAAATCTCTTTGAAAAGTGAGACATGACGAGATCCATCTGGGTGTGATTGAGGGTTTCCTTTGTGGTACATGTGCCAATGTGTCAGGCATTGACAATCCTGACCATTCATCCAGTGCAGTCCACCGGTGAACATTTCCTCACCAAAATATAGGCTGGTCATCTGGTTGGCAATACTTCTACCATCATCATTTAAGTCATATCCCAATTACTTGGAATCGGCTATGGTTGGCGATATTTGTACGTTGAAAATATGTGACCATCAGTCATTTTCTTCTAACCATCAATTCTTGTCATATGTGTGCCAGCCCACCTAATCAATTCACTGGCTTGATTTTTGGAATGGGGCATGTTTGCAGTGGTGTTCCCCACACGTGTGCCATATTGGCAACAAAGAAAACCACGAATTTTCTTAGCAGTTGTCTGGAATATGGTCATCAGGAAATTAGTTTGCCCTTGCAAATCCCAATATTTAATGCTTCCAATTTCCCATGTTCACTTCTGGCTTCTTGCTAAATTAGGTCTGTCAAGGGCTGCCAAGGTCCACTGCTACCCATAGATCCGACCCAATTTAATGGGTCCGGTCCAATTTCTCAGACCCGCTTAGAAATTGGGTTGGTTCTGAGTTTACCAATTTCAACCTAGAAAAAACCCCAATCTTGGTCCAGGTCCCTGATCTTGGACCTGATTAAAATCTGGTTGGGTTGGGTCTAGTTAATTTTAAAGGAATATTATATAAATATATATTAGTTTTCTAGCAATGGAATGAGGTGCAGCAAGCCACAACACCTCGCATGTGTCAAATTAGCATGTGTGTATGATCCAATCCATCCATTCAAGTGGGCCAACCATGGGAATTGCCCTTATGTGATGTGGGCACAACCCGATTTGAAACCAAGGCCCAAAGGCCCAATGGGTACTCGATGGGTACCCAAAATCCAATAAGTTCCAGGTCTGGCTCCTTAAGAACAAAACCGAGACCTGAAAGGACCTGATCCAGCAAGATCCAAAGCTGATTGGACCAACTCTAGGAACTCTAGGACCCGACCTGTTGACAGCTCTACGTTAAATGCTGCCACTATTGTAAAATGAGACGTTTCCCATATCTGTTTCTCTGTCTCTGTGATTCCTGATAAATCTAAAACAGTTTTGAATCCTTTGCAATTCATCTGAAGCTCGATCATCTTCTGCTTTAAAATTACGACATTGCTTAATCTCAAAGTTGTTGCATTTTGCAGCCGGTGGTATTCTATGACCACTTCTATGATTTCGGCCTTCGTGACACGATAACAGAGCTAATCGAGGCCCGGAGGCGGGCCGGCATCCATTGCCGGAGCTCTGTCAAGATATACCATGCAAATACTGAAGGATATGTCGCTCGAATAGGTGATTGCCTGGTGATGAAACTTGGCCACTTTGATTGGAACCCTTCCAAAGAGAATAGTTTGGATGGGACTTGGCAGAAGTTTGTCGACAAGGGTTCTGATTATCAGCTGTGGTTGAGACAATAAGCTCCACCAATTTGGTAAGCATTTTCAAGGGAAGTTGGTATTTCTGCCTATTTGATTTGCATACACCCATTTTCCATTTTGGAACAGTACAAAATGGAAATTGTGTATGCAAGTAAAAAAAGGGCGGGTGTAACCGGGGGAGATATTCGATACTCCGGCAAAGTATGATGGTTGATAGTCGAGCATTAGAAGCTGTATGCATGGCACACATTAAACTCAAAATATACCATACAAATTGTGGGCCTTATGGTGGATTTGGTCATCAGGCCAAAATGAGATCTATCAAGCAATACTAAAACTCTTGATTAATGGGCATTTGCTTGTTGAATTCAGACTGTTGGTTATTTTTGGTTCCAACCGTCCATTTAATATCCCCTAACTGGTCGGTTATAAATAGTCTGTTTAATTTTTTTTTAATTATCCATCTAAAGTAAGGTCCATGCTTCGGATGGTTTATAATTTGAGTCACTTGTATGCCACTGTGCAATTTCTTAGCTCCTGCATATCAAACATTACACTCTGCCAGAGTATCAAAGTTTTTTTTCTTCCAAGAAATTTCAGTTTTTGTAATATTATATTAGTAAGATATATTGATCTTGTATTCTATGGATGGATCACACAATAATGCTATAAGATCATTGGTCGAAAAACCTGTGGACGGATTGCTCTGTCAAAATTTTGATTTTGAATTGGCCCAGTTGAATGATCATTGATGATCCTATCATTTTCAAGAAGGAGCCAGCTCCGTTTTTCTAAGGATTAGTTGGGTTTGAGATTTAACAATACGATTTTTGACGAGGTAGCAAATGTGTAACTGGAGCCACCTAAGGTGAGGCTTCTGTCATTGAAGGGTCATGCTCCAAAAAGTCTCCCCAATCAGATGATAGAACCTCCTTTTGGATTTTTCCCTTTAAATGCCGTTTTCAGACCGTTCTTTAAGCATTGATTTGCTGCTAACAGATTGAGTTGTTAGGGTTGTCTGATGGGGAAGACTTTGGGCGATGGTCTATCTTACGGTGGTCGGTCCACCCATGAAAGTGATCCCAGCCTGTAAGGATGATGGTACAAGCAAAAAAATGCAGTTTTGTTTAGAGGCTGTTTGGATGCACAAATTAGGATGTGTTTATTTGTGCAACTTCGATATTCGATGGATTACATGCATTATTCATCGGCTTACTCATTTAGGGCGTGTTTGGGTGCCATAATGCAATTTTTCTCCCGACGGGTACCTGTTGGAAGCATAGAGCTGATTTGATCTTAGGGTCATGGCCCACTCAAGTGTCCAACGGGCCAGAAATTTGAGCAAAATGGGTTGTTTGTGATGGCGAGTTTGATGAAGGGTTTTGCATTTTTGAACACATTGCACATATGAAAATGTGTGTGAGGGACAGTTAATACCTGCCCCGCTAACCTCAAAGAGTCAACGAAGGCTTTACCCGGCAAATGCCAACCTCCTGCAGATTTGATTAGGAACTAAAATACAGGTGGTATGGGGTATTCCAAATATCAGCCATATACGGAACTCAGGTGGGCCATACCATCTAAAACCATGTGAAGATATGCCTAAAACATATAAAAGCACTTGGTGGGGGCCACCTGAGTTTTGGATGCGGCTGAAACTTGGTATATGTACAAGTGGGACACACAATGGATAGACTGGATTTTTGAACCACATCTCGGTTGCCCAATAAATGATTACATTTGGTTTCAAACCGTGCCCTAGCTGAAAAGTGGACAACCCTGATTTTTTGGCCAGGGCATCTATGCAGCCAGAACCCTCAGGCAAAAAGGCTGGTCCCGATTAGGCGCGCCCCGGCCTTGCCAAAGATGGTGCAGACCTAACTGTGGGCCCCACCTTGATGTATGTATTCTACATCTACACTGTTGATCTGTTTTCCTAGATCATTTTATGACATGAACACAAAAATGAACCAGATCCAAATCTCAGGTGGATCATACCATAGGAAACGGTTGTGATTGACCATATATATATATCCTTCTTTGATTCAGGTTTTTGTGACCATACCAATAGGTTGGATGGGAAATAAACATTACGGGAGCTCAATCACCACCGTTTCCTGTAATATGGTTCACATGAGATTTGGATCTGCTTCATTTTGGGCTCATGCCCTAAAACGAAAGGGAAAAAAGGAGTAGATGGCATGGATGTAGAATACGTACATCGAGGTGGGCCATGGTAAGGGCCACACCGACTTGGATGACGCCTGCCCACACCTAATCGGCTCCCAGTTATGTGTCATGTCAGCACGTGGTAGGTGTGTACACGATCTAGCTTATACACGACTGGGCTTAAAATGGCCCCCACCTAGTAAAACATTAAGAATAGCAAATTGAAGAAAAGTGATCTAATTGGTTTTATTTAAGCTGCCTAGAAGAAAAAAAAAATGTTACACTTAAGTCAAATCATGGGTTTTCTCGGAGACATCCCGGCGTGCATTTCGGGACTACAGCTGTTGGATTTGGAGTCATGTTCAGTGATCTAAATCATTTACACGATTGGTGTGACCATGGATGGGTGGCACAATAATAAACATTTTGAATTAGGATTGTTGTACCTTAATTTTGGCAATTTTGAGAAAGTTAATAAAGGAATGCTATATGGCATTGTATGAGAAATAGGAAGTGGATAAAAAGATTTTTAAAGATTTGGAGTGTTTTTTGTGGGTTTATAGTTGACTTAAGTCAACTTTTATATGTTAAAGGATGGTTGATGGAGTGCTGTGGTTGATATACAAGAAGCACAGTCGAGATGTTTGGGATATAAAAGGCAAACGGATGTAGTAAAAATAAAACCCTGGCCGACAAAAGTGAAGCAAGCATGTGCGAGGCACTTGGAAGAGGAACATTTGCAAAAGAGAAACGTAACAAGAGTAATATCTAGAAAGAGGCTATTTGACTGCTGTAACCATTGCAATAAATGGATGAAGGGTATGGAGGAATAAGATATAATAGAAATATATAAATAGTAGATGAATTCAATAAACAAAAAATAATATCCCAATTAACAAAACCAATCAAATTTATCAATTTATCAATTTATCTTATATATATATTTTTAGTTGTAATCCAAGTGTACGCTCGTACATTGGATTTTTTTATTTTTTATTTTTAATCCAATATCAAGCAGTGCTTTCAAGAGACGCATTCTTACAGTCGCTCTTAGCGATCGATTGTGAGTTTTTTCTTTTATTTGATTTGCATTAGTATTTTGAAAGTATTTTCTTATAGAAAGCACAAAGTAACCTATCTTCGAAGGAAGAAACCCACCTTCTAATTATCGTCTGATCGTTATAAACTTTTGCAAGTCGCTGAGTAAGTTAATGATCTTCTCATAATCTAGTCATATATGTTTATATTGGGCGTATTTGCTTATTTTGGCTCTTGGGGTCAAAGTTGATCGATTTGGATCGAGTTGCTGTATCGATTCTGGTACGCTCACATAATTACAAACAAACTGAGTAGCCAATAATAATATTTTGAATGCTTTAATTATTTAAATTTTCTTTCTTAAATACAAACAAACTTGTCCACCATTGTTTTGTGGGAAATTGATAGAAAGTTTCATATCTTCAATGTTTAAACATCAATAGTGGAGTTGAGAGGTATCAAATTTTGTAACGCCCTGAAAATTGGGGGTCGAGTATAACTCAACTCCCGAGTTCCAACGCATCACTTATGCAACATAAATAATGATGATTAAATGTTGTCTATGTTAGAACAATAAACATGAGTGAGATTATACCAAAACAGTAATTCATACTCCAGATCAATTGTATAAAGGCAAGCAGAAGACTGAAACTGTATATACATGTATGTAAAAGATACAAAAATCATTTCATTTTCCAGAGTATGAACCCATCTGAGTCACCATATACATAGGTTTATTTTATGTTCAAAAAGTTAAAAATATATCTAAGGATGTAATCCTAGCAAATCCCGTCGATTCGGCAGTCTAGTCGAAGCCGCCAACATACTGCATGTATGAGAACTCGTCCTGGTCCTCATAGTAGTCAGGCTCCGCCTCCTGAGTCGTCAGCTCATCTAAACCTGAGACACAGTCTGGTTGGTGTGCGCAACACCGTCCCGTAACGTAGGAGTGAGTAGCTAACTCAGTGGAAGTAAAATCAAACATTCCTAACTACTCTTATTAATGTAAGTATGAATGTAGTCATGATGGATGCCCTCACCGACATACTCCCTTATGCGACACCATCTTCGTTCGCGGCATGCTTTCATCCCTCAGTGCTCCACATCTTCCAGGCACATGCAATGCATGATGAGCATGATTACCGAGTTTTTTATTAGTTCATTTCAAAAAGCAGGATTGGAAAACTAAGATACCTCCCTTGTATCATTCCCAAACATGATCCATTCTAGGGTCGTCAGTCCTAGACAATCTCATACGATGGTGTGTTTCTAGGTCACTGCAAGGGCTGCCAGGGCTGTTATGCAGAATCGTTGCACCACTCCCCCATCACCTTATCAATACAGGCCTAGCTTATACTCTGTTACTACGGGAAGGCTCGTCGCCTCACTATAGATTTAGAGTATGCTCGAGGTCATTACACCGGATACGGTCAGGGCTGCCAGGGTTGTTACACGGAATCGTTGCACCACTCCCCCATCACCCATCAAGTAGTGTAGGCCGACAGCTCGAATATAGTGTCCCATACCACCATAATCGGCTTACGAGTCTGGTTGCTCACTGGTCACTACGGGGAGGCACGTAGCCCCAGCGTAGGTCGATAGCTTGACCACGGTGTCCCATACCACCATGCCCGGCTCATGAGTCTTAGCGGATCGAGGTACCATGGTTAACGGGATTCCACAGATAAGTTTGGTACCCTAGGTTCAAGCAGTAGCAACCAAACATGGTGAACATACATTAGACATATCGGGTTACTTGACGAGCCTGACTAGCTCGAGCGCACAATCAATTGGACGACATGAAGTGCATAAGCACTTCGCGTGGCCTAACTACTGCCGTCAACTGACGTACAACTCGGGTTCATCAAACACATCTACGTGGCGACATGAAACTCAACCACTATCTCAAGTCTAGTACCGACTGTCTGGACTATAGACATAGTCCCAAGCTCAATCAAACCTTATTTATAGCATGTGGAGTAAAGCATGATAAACAAATTAATTCAAGCATGTTAGTAAGCATGTCATAAAGCATGTTATAAAGCATGTTATAAAGCACTACATAAATAGGAATACCAACACATATATTGCACAAGTAAGCGGTTTAAGTAAACAATCTCATGGAGGAAATCATACATGTCTCTAAGGTAGCTGAGAATCCCATCTCAACACCCTCCTAAGGCATCAACATCCAAACACTTACTCACACAAGCATTTCCACAAACACTTAACATACACTATTTCAACATACTTAGTGTATGTTAGCAAACATGTAGTAAGGCGAATCCTTTCTCCAAATAAGTATTTTATTCACATATCATATATTCATACCACAAATAATCATGTCCAACACACTTCCAAAATATATACGTATACGGTATTTTCTACAATACACTATTTCTACATACATAGTGTATATTAGCATAACATGTATTAGGGCGAATCTTTTCGCCAAATCAGTATTTTATCCATATAACATATATTCATACAACAACTAATCATGTCAAACACATTTCCAAAATATATACGTATACCGTATTTTCTACGAATACCTAGAGTATGTAAAATTCCATATTCTACGTCTTTAATCGAAACAGAAATCAGAAAGTACTTTGTACATGTGCAATTGCATGCAGATCATGAATCTATCATTATCTATCATTGAAAGCGTTGAAAATCGTAACCTATACACCTAAAGTCCTCACCTTACGCCGATAAACGCGTAACGGAGTCAGTTCGTTCACCCTCGCTTTGTCTAAGGCACAACGACAACCTAAGACATGAAATAGGTTAACTATTTCATAACCCACAACCTTCACACTCCAAAACAGATTAAGGTTAGGGTTTCTTACCTCAAAACGAAGTCGGTATCGCAGGGAAAGCGATGAGAATCAGGTGGTGGAGCTACGGTAGGGGTAGGAAATGGTAGTAGGAAAGATCTCCCACAACTCTCTAGCTTTCTCTCTCTTTTTCTCTCTTCTCACTTAGGATTTTTTTCAAATTCATATGGCTGTGAGAGAGGGTGTTCTAAGGTCCTTATATAGCCTAAAATCTCTCCAAACTAGACTTGAGGACAAGGTATACTTGGGTTATAACCAAAGTGGCCTTTTTTTTTCAGCTCAACGAAGGATTTCTGGCGGGCCTCCTTGAGCCACAGGGCGGACTTAAGTTCATCAACCTCAGATCCATGTAGAGTTAAGTTTTCGTTTCAGTCAGATTCCTAGATCACGCGTGGCAGACCAGTTTCAGTTCAACGGTCAGCGAACCTCGATCCGAAATACCGAGTACATGTAAATGTTTATGAAATTTTTCCTAATCCGAGGGTGTATTTGGGTCAGATTCTGACGGTCTAGTTGCTTACAAATTGACCGCAAGTAACAAATCTCAGATCACTATTCCAGATATTTACTTTATAAAGAAAACAAGTGTTTTCACACTCCTTCGCTCCGGACTCAAGCGAACAGTCGTGGGATACTGTCTGGGTCTGATTTCCGAGATGGTTGTCAAGCCCAGCGAGGCGGTCCTAAGTCTTTAACCTCGTATTATTCGGACTCCCGATGTGCGGTCCAGACCTGATACGGAGTTTCAATGTGCTCCCGAGAGCAGACGGGTAATGAGTTTGATCCTAGAATTTAGGGTAACCTAGCATCAATGATTTTACAAGTTTTGAGTCTTGTGGATCGTATTT
The DNA here is from genome assembly GCA_021015155.1 of Magnolia officinalis. Taxonomy (NCBI): domain Eukaryota; kingdom Viridiplantae; phylum Streptophyta; class Magnoliopsida; order Magnoliales; family Magnoliaceae; genus Magnolia; species Magnolia officinalis. The sequence goes on from JAJHSJ010000010.1 coordinate 57,898,617, forward strand.
AAAGCGATTCAAACGGATTTCATAGCTACTCTAGTTTAGCACTTAGTTAACTTTGTCAAATTTCTAAAGGATTTAATCCTAGGTGATTTCTGGTCGAAGTGGTACTCGAGTCATTGTACGGAAATTTACGAGTCGTTACAAATTTCTAAACTAAATCTTAGATCCAACGGCTATAGTCTAAACATATCTCAAGAGTGTGGTGAACCATCTCACATATAGGCATGTGTAGACACCCCACTTGAAGTGGGATGGTTGATGCATAAAATTTGGATTCGAAACCAAAAGCTTAATCCAAACCCCAAAAAAAAAAACCCAAAAATCAACGACTTCAGATTTACCTCAATCAAGCCAACCCAGGACCTCTATTATACCTCCCGGACTTAAGCTTAGCAAAAACCAAAGAAGAGTGAGGCATGTAAAAATGCAATTTCTACCGGCACCAACCCACTTGTCGGAGTTAGGCATGTGTCCTCCCATGATCCAGATAGTCAATAATTCCTTGGCACTTTAGTCCTCTATGTGGGTGGAAATTGGATTTCTAACCCCACATGTCAAGCTCAAACCTCAACGTGCGTGTCACCTGCAATATTATAAGGGAGCCTCAGAGCTCGAGCCAAGCCAACTAAGCAACTGATAGAAACCAAATTTCCATTGGCTCCTCCATAAAAAGCAGTCACTCCCTTATAGAGAGAGGAGGTTGGTTGGATATTAAGTGATGTCAAGAAAAGGGAGAGAGAGAGAGAGAGAGAGAGAGAGAGAGAGAGAGAGAGAGAGAGAGAGAGAGAGAAGAAGAAGAAGAAGAAGAAAAAGAAGAAGAAGGAAGAGAAAAAATGAGGGAGAGAAAGGGAGAGGAGAGGAAAGAGGCTCCATCTAATTCATCTTACCCTTATACTAAGCCATTTTGAGCCATGTAGACAATCTAGACTATATGGAGTAGGGTCCAAATTCAGAATATCTGATCATCTCTTCTAACTCAAGATTGTTAAGGCTCCTCTTTCTCCACTCGTAACTCCTTAATGCACGATACCCCACGTAGCCATTGTTTTATTTGTTATTTTATTTAGTTGCCACTACAACATCTCCCTTCTCATACACCCTTACTACACTTTTTCTTTTATTTTATTAATACCTGCTGATGTATGGTTTGTACATTACTAAATAAATTAAAATAAATTAATCTTGTCTCATCATAAATCAAGAATCAATTTATCTATTTTCTTTTAGCATTATTACCTCCTTGGTCATTACTAATGTCGAGTGCATTGTATCCAAGGTCATGATCATAGTCAAATATAATCTAATTCTTTAGAACTAGATAATCTCTAGAAATTTTATAAATTCTACAAAGTAGAGGGTTGCACCTTTGTAAGACGGAGAATAGTGCTTAACCCCTTACTTCTCCGCCACTGAAACCATTACTTGGACTCTCTAGATGCACATTAGCCACATAAGTCATTAAAGTTAAAGATTATTTATTCCTAACAACTCGACATGATTTTACAGTACTTAGCTAATCGTAGATTCTGAGTGCATTCGGCTAGTGGTGACTCGAAGTCAATCATACCATTTGCAGTTTAAGACCACCAGAAACCTGAAATGAAGAGCAAGGCACTTCTATGTTGTAGACACTCCACCTTAGGCCAATAAGTTGATTGACTTTGAATTAATGGATGGTCAACCCAAACCCCAATCCTAAACCTTAACCCTAAAAGCCTAAACCTTAGGAACCCTAAACTCAACCCAGTCAACCTAGTGAATCTAATCCTAAACCCTAGAGCCTTGAATCAACTAGAAGAATCAGATCACCCGGTCAACTCATCCAGTTAGCCTACTTAGTCCAAACAACCCAGTCAACTCACCTAGTTAAGCCCAAAACCAAGCCCGAATCAAAGGCTAATCGGAGTACAATGCACAACCTCAATTCGTCGTCTTTCATAGTAGAGCCTTCGCACAAGTGTGAGAGGTTGTCTGCCAAAGCAGGGAGTCTAAGTGTAGATCGGTGGCAACCGGCCAGCCGCCAGCCATGTGGCACTTCCCCTCTTTAGGATGACATCCCTCAAGCATGTGGACTATCTCTTTTATAGCCCCTAAGTGTGCGGCTAGTGTGTATTTACTCAGATGCAGATATCCTTTTCCAAATTTACCCTTTTATCACATCATCCAATCCACGAGATAATGTCACGTGTCAATCTCCAATCCTACCCCTTCAACCACCTTTTGCCCATAGACTTTACATGAATGATAAGAAAACCAAGTTTGGGGCTATAAATAGCCCCCTCCCCTTTTCGTTTTAATCATTGACTACATCTAAGTATCCCTCCCCATCCTTTAGGGCCTTAACCATCTCACCATCCCTCCACCAAGGAGAGTAAGAGTGAGAATGAGAGAGAAAGAGAGAGTCCAACCCTGGTTTAACCTAGCGTAGTCATGCCATAGTCTAAATCTCCTACAACATCCGAGTCCTGATCTAAGCCTCTTGATCTTGCCTTTGTGATATTACCGTCCATTTAATCATTTAATCCTCAATCAATTTCATCAATTCTAGGTATTAGCATTGTGCAACACTCATTCCCTTTCTAACCTTCTTGCTCCTCAAATACACCATCACTGCATTACATTTCATCGTTCTTATATTTAATTGGCAGGTGTATGCTTTGTGGTTTGCAGATATAATTGGAGCATGCCCACCGGAAACCTAGATAGTTAGCCATCGTTTTGTCATAAGCATCAATACAACATCACGCATCCTATATATCGGATTTCCATGTTCCATAGCACTCAACACTTGGTCAGTTTGAACGTATGCTCTACGGCTTGCCAATATAATCAAACCATGCCCATCAGAAACTTGAATTGATTAGCCATCATTATCATTGCATTACGTTTCAATCCTTTGTGTGTGAAAAGTAATCATATTCCTCAAAAATTAATCATATTTTTTGTGAAGTAGAGATCATACATATATATGGGCAGAGTGAGTGCCTAACACTTTCCCCTTTTGTAACCATGATCACTTACTCAGAATCTCTGGAATGGAAATTCAAGAGTCATCTTAGGGCTAGGGATATTCGGATTCTCAATCCTAAGCATTTCTACAACATCTAACCAACTGTAGATTTGAAGTAATTGATTAGCGGCGACTCTAGCCAAACATAATACCCTCTTAACCCCAAAAGCCCTCGAGAGGGACACCCCATGGAAAACAAGTCGACCCCACCCGGGATCTAGCATCCACACATGCACGAATCTAGAACATGCTACTAAGATCAGCACCTCCAAAAAAATTATCTTTAACAAAGTGATTGGAAAAATAGGTAATGAGAATTAGAAAGAAAAAATAGTTAAAAGTATAGTTACAAAGGAAGCAGCTTGGCTAGTTGCCCTAACACCAACTAGCTAGCTAGTGTCAAAGCTTTGTGGGCTATGTGTTTCATCCATGTTATTCATCCATTTTGCCAACTCATTTTAAAGCATAGGCCGAAAAATGAGGTAGATCCAAATCTTAGGTGGACATTGCATTAAAAACTATTTAGGGCCATAAAAGTTTTTGATGCAATGGTTTCTTATGTTTTTGGATCTACCTCATTTTTTGGCCCTAACATAAGAAACCATTGCATTAAAAACTATTTAGGGCCATAAAAGTTTTAAATCAAGCTGATATTTGTATTTTCCTTCATCCTGATCCATGTGGCCTTACCAACGGATTAGATGGAAAATAAACATTATAATGGCCACTAGGAAGTTTTTAATGGTGAACATTCAATCGACAATGTTTTCCATTTGGATCTGCCTCATTTTTGGGCTCAAGCCCTAAAATGAGCTACAAAAATGGATAGACAGTGCGGATAAAACACATACATCGTGGTGAATCCATAGAGCTTTGAGACCAGCTCACTAGCTGGTGTTTGGGTCACTAGCCAAACCACTATAGGCAACCTACCTGTTCAAGGAAGGGGAAGCCAATTGCTTACTCGGTAAACTATGTGGGCCCCTCAGTGATGTTTGTGTCTTATCCATGCTGTCCATCAATTTTTTTCAGATCATTTTAGAGCATGAGCCCAAAATAAAAGCATATCCAAAGCCCAAGTGGACGACAAACACAAGAAACCGTGCTTATAATGACGTCTATCTGTGAAACCTTTCTAACGCCCATAGTAATGTCTATTTTTCATCCAACCTGGTCACAAGGTCATAAATATATAGGTGAAAGGAAAACACAAATATCAGCTTCATTGAAGATTTCTGTGGACCTAAGGAGTTTTCAACGATAGCCATTTAATTCACACTGTTTCGTGTGGTTTAATCCACTTAAGCTTTTGTAAGTGCTTGTATTTGAAGCACACTTAGAGTTGTCAAATTTAGTAAACAAAATACTAGTTAGATCTTAAGTACACTCTAGTCCTCTATAGCACTTCATGAAGATCGGCTCAACATTGCAAGTTGAAGATAAAGATCAACGTATATGCCAACCACAGGTTAAATGACCCTAGAAAGTCCTTAGGTTAGGAACTTTTGGCCTTAAAATGTTTAAAATATATAATTTACAGTATGAGTTCATTAACGTTCGGCTAGCCTAACTTACTTCAGCTAACCCAATTCATATTCGACAGAGTTTCCAAATTTAACTGAAAATCTGTTGCAAGTTCGACCAGCCCAACTTCGGGTTTGGCTAGCCGAACTTGGGATTGGGCCAGCCCGAAAGCGTCTCGGGTTAAGTTTTCGGCACTGGAACTTTTGGATTTCAAAAGGATTCAGCTAGTCGAACCCTGAATTCAACTATCTGAATTTTGGTTCGAGCCAGCCGAATTTTTGATAAATCTTATTCCGTGCAATCCGATAGCCGTAAGAACATAATCTTTGGAATTCGGCCAGCCGAACATATTTTTATGTTGACCGAATTTTCAAATCCTTTGGCTATAAATAGAGACATTTTCTTATTCATTTTTACAACGGAAATTGGTGATAAACCCTTCTCAAGTCAGAGAAAAACTCAAATCCTCCCAAAGCTATCCGTGGGGTAAATCATATTTTATTTTAGCTTATTCAATTATCTTTCTCAAGTTATTTTTAAATGCAATTAGAGAATAATCTATACTCAACTTGAGAAATAGAGAATTGAATATGCAACAGTTAGGATTTATATTTTTTGAAATACATTAGATCCATATATTCTTTGTAGTTGAGCATATATTGCTTTATTGACTCTCGAGAAAGAAGATCACTGCTCGAAACCTCAACTACATCTTCAAAGCGACGCTCTGTCTTCTGAAGATAAGTGTTGTTATTATTTTATTTCATTTGGGTTTGTTGAGATAGCTCGAAAATCTTATTTTGGTCACAAAAAGGGGGTTTTATTGTGGTAAGCCCGTGAAAATCACAAGATCTGTAAGAGGTTGTTAAGATGAACCTGTGAAAACCTTGATATAGTGTAAAGCCAAAATTACGAGGGTAGTATTGAGAGTAGAGTAGGTGTGTGTTAAACACCAAACCACTATAACCGCTTGTGGATTTGTGGTGATCGTTTTATTTGATTCTATCTCTTTTTCTGTATTCAAAAATTGATTTCAAGAACGTGAAATAAGGTTGTCCTGTGGATAAGACACATAATCCATGGCGACTCCTCAGAGTTTACTCACTCATTAAGCAATTCACTTCCCCAAGGGAAGAGGATTAAGTGAGACCCATATGCGAATTTCTTGTGAAAGCCTTCCGTAGGAAGTACATGCACTGGGAACATAGGTGGGGCCTGCCGTGATGTTTTTGAGAAATCCATTCCATCCATCCATCCATCCGTTTTGTGAGCTCATTTTTTACTCTAAAATGAGCCGGATCCAATACTCATGTGAACCAAAAACGTGAGGACTGGACGTCCACAATTGAAATATTCGTGGGCCTATATAAGTTTTGAATAAGGCTAATATTTGTATTTTTAGTTCATCCCAACAGGAATAATGTTACGAATGGTACGATGGCAGGTAAACATTGCTGTAGACCCAGGGACGTTTCAACGGTAGGAATTTCCTACACAACTTTTCCTTTAATGCGGCCCATTTGAATCTTGGATCTTGCTCATTTTTGGTCTCATACCATAAAATGAGCTCACAAAACAGATGGACGGGGTGGATTTCTCACAAACATACGTTGGGCCACTTAAATTTCTAGGTCCGTTAGACCCAGCCTCACCCAAGACAGTGTGGCCCTGGGGCCCACGGTGATGTATGTATTTTGTATCCATATATCTACTTTTCCGTATCATTTTAATGCATTATCCTAAAAATGAAGAAGATCCAAATCTCAAGTGTACCGTACTCTTAAAAACAGTGGTGATTGAAGGCTGTACCATTAAAAGCTTCCATCGCACCTTAATGTTTAAGTAGTGTTTATCTGCCATCCAATCTGTTGATAAGGTTAAATGACCTTGGATGAAGGGAAAAACAAATATCAGCTTGATCCAAAACTTCTGTGGTCCATGAATGATCAATCACAACTGTTTCCTACTGTATGGTCCATCTGATAAATGGATCTGCTTCATTTTTTGAATGGTACCCTAAAATGATCTTTAAAAAATGGATGGACGGTGTGGATAAGAAATACATACATCAATGTGGGCCCCACGGTAAGTGTTGCACCGTCTTGGGTGAGTCCAGGTCTCACCTAATCCACTCCCCTCCGTGAAGGAGGGTAGAAAAAGCACAGCAGTTAAGTGTCATTGAAAAGCGGTGTTTTACCAGTTCTGTTGGACTACTGCACTGTCAGCATAAAAGCAGGCTGGTAAAAAAAGCGTGAAGACTCCTGTGATGGTTCAACGTCATTTTGATAATGATGGTAATTTATCCACATGTGACACTCGTGCGTAGCTATCTAGACCATCTAAATCCTAGTGCATATTGTGGATGGAGCGTATCTCCAACGTTGACTTGATCAAGTAATCTTAACCACTCGTTTTGATTGCTATAAAGTAGATGATTGAAAGTAACTAATAGGTGGGGCGTGGATCGGGTGCTACTCCCACCAAGACCTAGCTAAAAACAGATGGTCATGTCAAGGGCTATGTGGGCCCACTTTGATTTATATGTTTTATCCACACAGTCCATCTATTCTGAAAGATCATTTTTAGGTTAATAGGCCAGAAAGGATAAGATTAAAGGTTCAAGTGGACCACAACACATGAAGCAGTGGGAATTTACAGCTTACCGTAGAAAACTACTTTGGGCTACAGAAGTTTTGGATCAACCTCATATTTATATTTTCCCTTCGTATATATCCACCTGACCCGTAACGGATTGGCTACTCCTGCCACCAACCAATGGCTGGTGGTCGGTGCTATGTGGGCACCACCATGATGTATGTGTTTCATCCATGCCGTCTGTCTATTTTTATAGATCCTTTTTATGGTATGAGACCAAAAATGAGGTATATCCCAATCTCAAGTGGACCACATTACTGGAAACAGTGTTGAATGAACGTTGACCATTAAAAACATTTTGGGGGTCATAAAAGTTTTAGATCAAGCTAATATTTGTTTTTTCCCTTCATCTGGGTCTGTATGAGCTAATCAACTGATTGGATGTCAAATAAACAATATAGTGGGCCTCAGGAGGATTTAAATGGCGGATATCCAATCACTATATATTGTTTTATTGTGGTGTGGTCCACCTGAGATTTATATCCATCTCGTTTTTGGTATAAATCCATAAAATGATATGTAAAAATGGATGAACGGAATGGATGAAACACATACATCATGGTGGGGCCCACATAGCACCGACCATCAGCCACGGGGCTGGTGGTAGGGGGAGTAGCCAATCCGTTTCCCACGTGACCTTATGAACATGTTGCTGCTGTCTACGTAACTTTTCCAACATGTTGTTGGAAAATAAATACCATGGTAGGCTTTAGCAAGTTTTCAATTGTAAGAGTTTAATCCCCCACTGTTTCACATGGTGTGGTCCACTAGAGCGTCCAGTCTATAACCTTTTTGAACTCATGCCCTAAAATGATCCGTCAAAATAAACGGACAGTGTGGATAAAATATAAAGGCTATAATAGGCCCCATAGAGCTCCTTAAGATGACCATATGACTTTAGCTAGGGTTGGGTGGAAGCGGATTAGTTGTCCGCACGCCAGTGACCTCGCTGGTATATGTACGTGGTGCATGCAGAAGAGCCCGGTCATCCTCGAGCCCCATAATGGTACCAATGATGGAAAGAAGATCAAGGTTATATGGCTCCCATCATGATGTATTTACTATATCTACACCATTCATCCATTTGGCAAGATCATTTTAGGGCATGTGCCCAAAAAATGCGTCATATCCAAAGTTCAAGTGGACCACATCACAAATAGTAGTGGGGACAATGATTCTGATCGTTAACACATTTGTAGTGCCCACCATAATGTTTTTTTTCCATCCAATCTATTCATAAGGTCATACAAATATGGATGAAGAGAAAAAAACAAAAATCAGATTGATTCAAAACTTCTATGATCCCTAAGAATGTTCTAATTGTAGATGATCAAACCCAAGTATTGACAACCGTAAATATAGAGCTACGATATACTAATAATTCAATAAGATCGAGGCCGATCAACAATGAATTTGGTGAAAATATATTAAGAACTAATTATATGAAAATGGTTGGTCTTGATTTTTAATCCAACGAAATTAAAAAGCTCTAGAAACAATTATAAAAGGACTGATGATCCAGGAATTCTTAATTAATAGGCTTTGAATTCAATTAATTTTCTCGAGTTGATAATTCAATTAGAATTGGATTCCAATCCACTCTAATCGGAAGATAACACAGTAATATTAATAAAAACAACATTCAATATAGATTAGAATCATGATAGACTTGATCTCTCATGAAGATTTAGGTAATCACATCGTAAGGAATTGAAAGCATCTAATGTATTAGGAGGCGACAATGGATCAAACAACTTTACATATTGATTCCTGCCCCAATTTAGAAATTCAATCATATCCAATTACAATTCAATATAAAAACCTTAACTTTTATTGAAGAAACCAATTAACTATCAAATATCCATTAAAAGGTTCATTCATTAGCCTTAGCTAAGAGATTAGCCAAGCATGACTAATATTTTAAACAAAACATAAAGAAAAATTAGAAAAATAAAATAGAATCGAAAGATTAAGAATGGATGATGATTCTTAAGAAGCTTTGCAACTCCTAGGTGTAATGCCTCGAATTTCATAACCCGAGTTTCATACTCGTTTTCTGAAATTCCGATTGTTAACTTACAAGGATAGCCTACATTTCACACTAAATTCTTTTTTTTCTTTGAAAGTGAGCAATTACAACGGAAGCAAAACAAACCACACATAAAGAGAATGCCTAAAATATATCTCAACAGATACAAACGGCTGCCCATAGGGCTTATACAAACCAGTGACTCAAATATAAAAATGCGACAACATATTAATGAAAGAAAAGTATAATATGGAATTGTATGAGCATCCAACTCTCCATGCCCACACCAATGTCGATCGGTGCATCATTTAAATAACTTGCATCAACTGAATACGGTTTGATAGCCTCAATGGCTATCCCAGTGAGGTATATCCTCCAAGATTACCAAGCATCACAATAGTTAAGAATGTAATTCAAATATACTCAGGAGAATATATTATCCGACGTAAACTTTATAAGTAAAATACAAGAATGAACAATTTATGTTTTATAAGTGACATATAGGAGGATACCACATGCAATTCAGAAGAAGATACAACTCACATTTTCAAGTAACAATTTAAGAAAATATAATATCTAAATTACAATCACCACTCGCAAGTACAACAACTACATATCCATCCAGAATTCAAAGTATAACACGAAGAGATACAATCAATTCTCCAAAAATATAAAACAAATGGTTATAACATCTAAACTACAATTTAATGTATAATATAAGAAGATACAATCCACTTCTCACACAATATTTAATCGCCAACTTAATCTTGATTAATGGATGGATGCATGAATGCAATCATCCTGAGGATGCATATCTAGCTGAACAAATGAATGGACCGTTCAAACAGTTGGCCCATTCATACATGATATCGGGTCTTTCAAACAGTCAACACATTCAACATGCAAAAAGAGTCGTTCGAACAGTACACCAGTCTTTCAAATAGTTGACCAGACACCCGATAACGCCCACGTACCATGTATGCATGATTAACCCGACCATTATTAGTCCAATTTACAAACAGAATATCAGAGAAGCTCAAAGGTCACTATTTGGGAGAAGGGGGGGAACCCAGCATAGGCTCACAGCTCAGGCATAGTATCTCATTCCACCATCCCCGACTCATGAGACTTAAACAAGTAAGATTTTAACACACACAGATGATTATAAATGATATATGTAAAAAAATAAAAAAATAAAAAAAATCCAAGACATTCCATTTACAAGAATCTCTATAACTAGTGGCCACTCATGATTCGACACGCAGGCATTACCATCGCAAGTCCAGACTCGCTTCCAACAACAAGAGTCCTCCCAATAAGCCACATTAGCATTAAGTCTTTCAAGGACGCAACAAAATAATACAATCCACAAACCACAAACCGCATTGGCACAAATAATCCACAAGATGGTAAGCTTACGACCACGTAACATTTATTTTATTCATAACTGGCCACTAGTTAGAGGAATCCCTAATATAATATCCATCAACATATAATATTAGATTTTCAATACAATCCATTAACACAAATAAAAGACAAATTAAATCACAATTAACTCAATCTCCTAATTACAAGCAATTATCATTTACATTAACTTACAAATGTATCAACAATATGTAAATAAGATTATTTGCTTAACTAGATTGGAGAGTTAATTTCTACACTAAGAAGTATCTCGATTCTACCATGTAGATAATAATTCGAATCTCATTCTACAATCATTCTAAAACATTTGTAGAATTAAATGAATTTAAATCATTCATATAAACTAAACATGAATGTTAAGTCAAGCATGAAAGATACATGAAAGTAAATTAATCTAACCATTGAAATGGAGGAAAGATTGAAGGGTGAAACCTCACCTGTTCGAATTCTAAAAGGGCAACTCCAGTCGCCTTGTCCTGATGTAGATTTGACTTGAACACACTTGATTGAGATGGATCTTAGGTATTTGACTCAATTCTGACTCAACTTGGACTCGAATGAGGCGAATCACAATGTGGTGATGTGAGGAAAACTAATTCCCTCACTCACTTGAGTCGACTCAACACAACTCCAAACTTAATCCAAACCTGAACTCCACACAAAAAGTCTAAACAAGGTGAATCAAATCTCATAAATAGACTTTAAAGTCAATTAAATAAACTCATGTTGATTAAAAATCTAAACCAAAACTATAAAATCAACTCACTTGAAACGCAGTCTCGATCCAACTCAACTCGACGATGAACCGAGTCACTCCCTTCAAACTCGATCTCCAGGTTAGGTTTTCTAATGTAGCCAGGATGAAACATATCCAAATCAGATTAGACTCAGTGTTGATCGGACTTGACCCAACTCATTGCAACGCAACAGACCAGTGAGTCGACTTAGAGAACGGATCATCTCTTTCTTCTTCTCTCCTTCTCTTCTCTTCATCACTCTTCTTTCTGTCTTACTTTCTCTCTCAACTCAACCAACAATGCCTAAATCAAATCAGACCCTAACTCAGCCTTGAGTCGAACCCGATTCTTTAGCGAGTCACAGACTTAGTTTCTCCCATCTTCTTTGCTTCAACCTTCTATTTCTCCTTCTTCTCCTTCTCTACTGGCACACCCAGCCACAAATCTGAACTCAATCAGGTCCCAAAACTTGCTCGACTCAGCCCTAACCGAGTCAACCCCATTCGACTCGGCAGTGTTACAATGAGTCGACCAAGCTCCCACTTCCACTCTTCTTGGCTTTTTCTTTCATCTTCTTTCCTTCTTCCACTCTCTCTCTCTCTCTCTCTCTCTCTCTCTCTCTCTCTCTTCCTTCCTTTCAACTATGGCTAGCAAGAGCAGCTCCAACTTGACCAAATATTGCCCTGACTTGAGGTGACTCGGTGTAGCTTGGATGGGAAGAAGAAGCTCAGTCTAATGGCGGATTGCAAATGGAGGTTCGTTTCTTCAAAACCTCTACATTGGACGGTCTGGATACGTCTCTAGAAGCTTGTGGATGAGAGATTTTGAAGCTCTAGATCCATTTGGGTGGTTGTTTTGAAGCTTAAAGGTTTCAGACATTTTCTCTAACGCCGCAGGAAATGGAGAAGAGCAGCTATTCTCTCTGTTGATAAGGGTTTCTATCCCTAAAATACGAATCATTGATGGTTGGGATGCTCCTAGATGGACGATCTAGATAGAGTTCAGGAATAAAGAGATTCCCTCCTAACTTTCCCTGCGACAGAGAGGAATAACGATGCTTACCCTATAATGAACGGCTGAGATTTCCCGACAGTTGAACGGCTAGGATAGAGAGGAACAGAGGTACGTGGATTTCCAGCCTGACAGAAACAGAATGTGGTTTCTGTTTTCAGAAATGTGCCATGAGTACACCTATTTGTATGGGAGTTCATGTGCACGCCTGTGCATGAAAACATGAGTAAGCAGTTGGGGTTTGGTCAACATTTCGTACCTTACATGATGGATGGTTTAGATGTTTTAGACCGATCATGTAGATGGGCCTATTTCAAACGAACGGACGCAATTTCATTTAAATGCCTGCTCGGTGGGAAACTGCAGAAAGGGAGAAAGAAAACTCTCTTATTTTGTCAATTCGTCTGGTCAAAGCTGGTTTGACCGACTCTCAGTTTGGTGTAACACAACTACACAATGTTGTGTACACACACCACCGATGGTGGGGTCCATAGTGATGTATGGTGCAATCCACACCATCCATGTGATTCTATATGTCCTATTAGGACATTTGTCCAGAGATGGGGCAAACCCAAAGATCAGGTACGCCACATCAATAAATTACATTATGTATTTAAAATACGGGGTGTTACACTAGGTCTTTCTCTTAAGCCCCTCTTAAGCCCTAACATGTACTTAAGAAGGTTTAGAATACTCGTTTAAATAGAAAAAGTTTGCACTGACTTGGAACCGACTTCAATTTGTGCACTTTTGTTAAGCTTTGGTTGCACCGATGATATCCTTGAACATACCTTCGGTCGCACCGAACCCACTTTCGGTTGCAGTTGAATTTTTTCAAAATAGGTCTAAAGTCTGTGTCCCCCTTAGGTCGTGCCGAACTCTCATTCGATGGCATCGAACCTAGCTTCGATTGGACCTAACTGTCTATCCGAATTAACTTTGAAAATCACAGTTTCTTGTTTGATTGTTTTATGCACATTCGGTAGGACCAAACCAACCTTAGGTAGGACTGAACAGTCTGTTATTTCTGCTATTGAATTATGTTATTTTTCAGTCATTCCTTTATCTTTTCTACTTGGTTTTCTTGGATCTTTAGTATGTCAATTCTTTTTTAATGAATTCTAAGTCTCCAAGTCTTCTTTTGATTAATCATTTGAGCTTTAATTCTCATTTTCAAACATAATTATATCTTTGTTTTTCGAATTACCTCGCATGTATAAAATATATGTTAGTTAATCAATTAAGTACTTTGAATGCCTGTAAACTAATGTAATTGAGAGGATAAATGTGCAATATTTAGACGAACCCCCCCCCCCCCCCCCCCCCTAGCGTTTTGCTAGTCCCGAGCAAAACATGAAAAACTCAGAATTCAAAAATGATTCTGAAAAGAAACTAATCCTATAATTTGATTATTTCAAATTAAACCAATACAGAGAGAATCAAATCAAACAAATTATTCGCCTAAGTTCTAGTATTTTAATAATTCTTCCAATTAAACTCAAAGTAATGATAATATAATTGAATAATTCCCAACATTGAGTTTCATAAATGTATAATGTAATCCAAACTTAATAACACCATAGATCTAGCTTTTTCATTTTTATTTCTATAATGATAATCAAAGAAATGAACAAATCAACCAAGGCCTAAACCAGAACTTGTCTTACAACTCAACACTTCACTCTTCCATCTCTCAATTTTTTATCGACGACTTTCACTTAATTACCCTTTTTTTCTTATGTCCATTCATTCTTTTTCTTCTTTTCTTCTTTTTTTTTTTTTTTTTTTTTTTTTTTTTTTTTTTTTTTTTTTTTTAATATCAAACAGTCAATATGTAGCCCTTTTCGACAACTATTTTTTAACTAGGTATTATTATTTTATTTTCTTTTTCTTTTTCTCAATCAACATGATGGACAAATTCCCTAAGCTTGGTTCCTATCATTCTTAACAACCATCACTTCAACAATTCAGTATTCAACTAAGATATAATGTGTAAGTTAAATATGACATGCTATATTCATGACTTGATCAATGTTTAAAACTTTTCAACTAAATATTATTAAAATGAACTTAATCTTAAAATTCATTAAGTAACTAGAATTTAGGCCTCAAAATTTATTCAATACTAACTCTCAAATTTATCTCTTAAAATTATTTAAAATTACAAAAATCGCCATTTACAAATTAAAAAAATTTAAAATTTTCAGCTCAAATAAAATATATATATATATATATATATATATATATATATATATATATATATATATATATATATATCCATGGAAAACCCACCCACCCAACTATAATTCTATATTGTCCTCAATGTATAAAATATATGCAATAATTATAACATGAGAGCAACAAAATAAAGAGGAGTAAGTGGAAACAAGTATTTGAAGGACGACATGTATGGGAGTAAACTTTAAAGATTGGTGCTTTAGCAACTAAAAATTCAAAACAAAACATCATATTCTACTTTAATCTTAGTGGTGGTTTTTTTGCCGAAAAATGACCTCCACAAGTTTGTAGGTGACAGAAGGAGATGATACTAGAGTGTTCATTATTCGGAACACATCTCATAATGATTTAGTCTATTAATATTTAAACAAATAAGGATCGTCCCAGGAAAAGACTATGTACCTCGACTAAAATCTTTTTCTTATCTTATGATGTTCAATAGATCGGCAATTTACCTGTCACAAGATAATTTACTATGTCAGTGTACCAAGGTAATTGGGAAGCAACGAATAATTGTTTATCTACGAAAGTGTCTTTGATTGGTAAACTCTCGATGGAACTTGAAAGAACCAGTTGAGACAAGTGATAAACTATTATGTTCTCTACTCTTTTCTTGTCATGTATCTCTAAGTCAAATTCTTAGAATAGGAGGATCCATCTCAAAAGATGAGGCTTAACATCATTCTTTGAGAGATCAGATAGTTGAGTGTTGTATAGGCAGTGAAAATAATATTTTTTATTCAATCAAGTAGGATCTAAATTTGTCTAGAGCGAATACTATGGCAAGGAGTTCATTTTTCATGGTGGAGTAATTTATTTGGGCATCATTCAGTGTTCTACTTGCATAATAAATAACACATGGTTTCTTATCCTTCCTTTAGCCTAACATAGCCCCAATAGCATAGTCATTAGCATCACACATGATTTAAAAAAGAATGCTTCAATCGGGTGGTTGCATGATTGGTGCGGTTATCAACATACATTTTAGCTTTATAGAAGCCTCTTGGCATGAGTCAGTCCACTCAAATATGACATTATTTTGAAGGAGGTTACTCGATGGTCTAGAGATTTGGCTAAAGTCCTTAATGAACCTCCTATAAAATCCTATGTGACTCAGAAAAGAACAAATATCATGTATGCTTTTGGAAGCCGCCAAATTAGCAATTAGATCTATTTTGGCCTTGTCTACTTCAATTCCATTGGACGAGATCATATGTCTAAGGACAATTCCCTTCTGATCCACGAAATGACACTTTTTCTAATTCAAAACAAGGTTCTTCTCTTCACACCTTGTCAAAACTAAATTCAAATGCTCAAGTCACTCGTCAAATGTACTTTCGAAAATGGAGAAGTCGTCCATGAACATTTTCAGAAAATGTCCAACCATGTTTAAAAAGATACCAAGCATGCATCTCTGGAATGTTGCGGAGCGTTACTTGACTTGAATGGCATCCTATGGTAAGTAAATGTGCCAAAGGAGCATGTAAAGGTGGTTTTCTCCTGATCTTTAGGGGTTATTTTAATCTGATTATAGCCCGAGTGCCCGTCTAGGAAGCAATAGTAGGAATGACTAGCCAATCTTTTCAAAATTTGATAAACAAAAGATAAGATAAAGTAGTCTTTTCTCGTGACGGTATTCAGCTTCCTATAATCAATACACATTCTCTAACTAGTGGTAACTCTAGTTGGCACGAGTTCATTGTTGGCATTGGCTACGATGGTAATTCCAGACCTCTTAGGCACCACTTAAATTGGACTCACCTATTGACTATCGGATGCAAGGTAGATGATACCACATCCAACAGTATCAACACCTCCATCTTAACCACATCCCTCATGTTTGGATTTAATCGGTGTTGCACTTGCCTTGATGTTTTTACGTTCTCCTCTAAGTGTATTTGGTGAGTGCAAATCAGGGGCTCAATTCCCTTAAGATCCGT
Organism: Magnolia officinalis; assembly: GCA_021015155.1. Lineage (NCBI taxonomy): Eukaryota > Viridiplantae > Streptophyta > Magnoliopsida > Magnoliales > Magnoliaceae > Magnolia > Magnolia officinalis. The sequence continues at coordinate 57,915,183 of JAJHSJ010000010.1, forward strand.
AATAGTCTATCCTATGACACTCTTGTGGTTCTTAAGAGTAGCAATCAGCTTGCTCTCTTGCTCATTATCCAAGTGGGAAGAAATCGCCACAGGATATGTGTCTTCTTGACTTAAATAAATGTATTTCAGCTCAGATGGCAATGGTTTTAGGTCAAGCTTCGATGGCTTGATGCTAAATGGTAGAGGCTTTGAGCCTATAAGAGGCAAATTTTCAAAGCTTAGCCTCCACCAGTTAGTTTCAAGTATTATCTCGGAATTTAATAAAGTGCTCATTATATCTAAAATCATGTGATCATTAGAATCTATGAAGTGAGCAATACAGGCTTCTAAGGGGTTGAACATTGTAGTCAATATGAGCTCCTTCTCCACGAGTGTCTCAATCATGTTTACCTCGTGGACCTCATCTACATCCCCAGGTTATTTACAGATAGTGAACACGTTCACCTCCAATGTCATGTTCCTAAAGGAGTTTCATCACTGCATCCTGACAATTGATGATTGCATTTGAAGTGGCCAGGAATGGGTATCTTAGGATGATCGGAATTTGAGTATTAGCGTCTATAACCGGCTGTGCGTCTAAGATGAGAAAATCTATTGAGTAGTAGAATTTATCCACCTAGACTAACACATCTTCAACTACCCCCCTCGGTGTATAAATAAATCGGTCAGCAAGTTGTAGGGTCATCTTGGTGGGTTTTAATTCACCAAGCCCCAATTAATCGTACACTAAGTAGGGTATGAGGTTAACACTTGACCCAAGATCTAGCAAGGCTTGTTCAATCTAGAATTTTCCTATAATACATAAGATTGTAGGGCTACCCAGGTCTTTGTATTTTGGGGGAGCATTTTGCTTGATAATCGGGCTCACTTGTTTTGTCAAAGGTATTCTTTTATACATTTAATTTGCATTTAACCATGCAAAGGTCCTTAAGAAACTTGACATAGGAGAGAATTTGCTTAATCGAATCCAACAAGGGAATGTTAATTTTTTACTTATTGAAAAATATTTATTTTGATTAGATTAGTCGTTGGGGGAAATAGAGTCATTGACTTTTTTTCATGCACCGACTCTTTGTTATGTGGGGTATGGCTTGATCCATCATCATTATTAGATCTATCTAAATCCTTAGGCATGTCGGCATTCATCGATAATGTCTTGTCTATTTCCTTACCACTTCTAATAATGGTGAGGGACTTGTCTTGTTCTATATGTGGGTTATGAGGATTCGATTCACTCATTTCATATTGCCCTTTTAGGTTAGGCAGAGGTTGGACTGGAAAGGTCCATTTCTCCCTAACAGTCAAGTGTAATTCAATCCTTGAAATCGATGTTTTAAGATCATTGATGGCCTGCATGATGGTCTGATTAAATTGCATTTATCCTTAAATGAATGCTTCAACGTGTCCTCAAGAGTCCTCTTTTGCGGTTGCACTTGTCGTGTGCCTTGAAGTGCAGGGGGAGGTCCTTAGGAGTGCTTGCATTAGCGGTTGGCCCATTGCTCCAACTGAAGTTGTGATGATTCCGCCAGTTAGGGTTGTACGTGTTAGAGCTCAACACACTGAATGGGCGTTGGCAAGCATTCATGGCATTCACTTAAGCTTGCAACACATCCTAAAAAGTTGGGATTTTAGGACAATCCTTTGTAAGGTATGCATTACTCTCGCATATGCCACATACACTTTCCACAGCCGCATTGGTGGGTTGGATCACTTCCAACTTAGTTTCATGGCCTCAACTTTTCGAGTGAGACCCACAATCTTTGTATTCACATTATCTCCCTCTAAGGACGTGCATTCTCCCTTTTTCCTTAGGGTTGGGCTTGAAATTACTCGATTTGTTGGTGGTGTCCCATGATTGTGTGTTTTCAGCCAACCTATCAAGGTAATCTCATGCCTCCTTTGGATCAATTGTCATGAACTCACGATTGCACATCATCTCAACAAATTGACACATATTTGAATTCAGTCCATCATAAAAGAATCTGATTACTTGCCAAATTTCATAACCATGATGTGGGCATGCAAGTAACAGGTCATCGAATCTCTCCCAACATTGGAAAATGTCTTCCTTTCATTTTAGGAGAAATTCATGATGGCGTGCCTTAAGGTGTTGGTTTTACGAATCATGAAAAACTTTTTAAGGAACTCCAAGGTCATCTCAGCCTACATGCCTATTAAGCGTGGTCTCAATGAATAGAGCTATGACTTGGCCCTTTCCTTTAGAAAAAATGAAAATAGCTTTAGTCTAATGACGTCTTGAGAGACATTGTTGTAATGCAAAGTTGCTACAATCTCATCGGATTCCTGAGATATAAATACGTGCTTTATGAGTCAAGTTCGTAAATTTTGGGAAGAAGTTGAATCACTCCCGCTTTGAAATCCAGGTTACCTACATTGACTAAAAATATCATACAAGATGGTGTGGTTGTTCTTGCCGGTTGTAGGTAATCTTTTAAAGTTCTGACCTACGAAATGTAGTGTGCCTCATTCTCATCATGCACCGTCTTAGCCGGTGTCGCATTCTGCATAGGAATCTCATTGAAATTTTGTCCAGTTTTATCCATATTCTCCTTAAAGTATGGCTCCTTCTTAGGCATGTTTGAAGTGTTCGCAGCCATGGTTTGAGATGATTTGGGCGTACTCAGATATTTTCTAACTCAACGGCGGATGGAAAGCCCGTCGAGTAGACCTCCTTTACTTAGAAGTCGCTATATATGGTCCCTTATCCACTTGGGCATGAACCAAGTACGGGAAACTAAGTTCCAAATTTAAATATAGAAAATAAAAATCTTACAACGAAAATTAAAAATACTACAACAATTATAATAAACTAAAAAGAAATAAGATGAAGGAATGGAGTTATTAGTTTAGAAGAGTTAGGATTAATGATGCTACAAAACAAAAAACGAACAAATGATGTTAGTTTCAAAATAATATGTAACAACTAACAATCCCTAACTAAAACTAAATTTCCTAGAATTAAACCTAAAAGAAAATGTAAAGCCCACTCCCACGGCACATGATATTATCCGCTTTGCTGAAGCTCACGGTTTTAAAATGCGTCATGTCTGTTAAGGGAGGAACCCAACGTATAACCACCACAACTCCAGACAACTCTTCGATGTGGGACAAGTTACGCTATAGTCAACTGTAACAGTAGCTCGCCCAACACAGTAGCCTGCCAGCCACACTTGGGGGCCTGCCCACATATGTGCCCGCCCACATGAAGCAGTGACCGAGGTGTCACAGAAAAACTCTAGGTTATAACTAGAAAGTAAAACCTAACCTAAACGTAAGTATTCTCAACGCAAAGTTTCCCAGCAACAATGACAAAAACTTGATTGAACCCAAGGGTTGATAACCCCAAGTATAGGGCTGTGATGTAGTAATAACTTGGTAAGACTAAGGTTGATCCACAGGGAATTTTGTGAGAATACATTAAAAACTAATTTTATGAAAATGGTTGGTTTGAGTTTTTAATCCAGCGGGATAAAAGAACTATAAAAATGACTAAGGATTCATGAATCCCCAATTAATAGACTTTGAATTCAATTCGTCTTCTCGAGTTGATAACTCAACTAGAACTGGATTCCAATCTATTATAATCAGAAGATAATATAATAATATTAATAAAAAAACATCCAACATAGATTAGAATTGCGATATGCTTGATCTCTTATGAATATCTAGGTAATCACATTACAAGGAATTGAAAGCATCTAATATACACGGAGGCGACAATAGATCAAGCAACTTTACAAATTAATTCCTTCCCCAATATAGGAGTTCAATCACATCATATTACAATTCAATATAAAAACCTTAACTTCTATTGAAGAAACGAATTAACTATCAAATATTCATTAAAAAGCTCATCCCTTAGCCTTAGCTAAGAGATTAGCCAAGCATGACTAACATCTTAAACAAAATATAAAGAAAAAACTAGAAAAATAAACTAGAACCGAAGAATTGAGAAGGGAGAATGATTCCAGCTCCGCAATTCCTAGATATCTCTCATAAGCCCTAATTCGTACTTAGGAAGGCTTAAAACACCCATTTAAAAAGAAAAAGTTCACACCGACTTGTAACCAATTTTAATTTCCGCACTTTTATTACGCTTCGATCGCACCAATGATAGCCTTCGGTCGCAGCCGAACACACCTTCGATCGCACCGAACCCACTTTCTATAGTAGACAAATTTCTCCAAAATAGGTATGAAGTCTTCGGTCGTAGCCGAACACACCTTCGATCGCACCGAACCCACTTTCTATTGTAGACGAATTTCTCCAAAATAGGTATGAAGTCTCTGTCCCCCTTAGGTCGCACCGAACTCTCTTTCGGTGGCACTGAACCTAGTTTCGATCGGACCTAAGTGTCAAGCCGAATTAACTATGAAAATCATAGTTTCTTGCTGGACTTTTCTGTGCACATTTGGTCAGAGCGAACCAACCTTGGGTGGGATCGATCAATTTATTATTTATGTTATAGAATTGTGTGATTTTTCAATCTTTCCTTCATCTTTTCTATTTGGTTTTCTTGGATCTATAGCATGTGAAATCTTCATTAATGACTTCAAAATCTCCAAGTTTTCTCTTGATTAATCTTTTGAGCTTTAATCCTCCTTTTAAAATATGATTTTTTCTTTGATTTACAAATTACCTCGCGTGTATAAAGTATGTGTTAGTTAATCAATTAAGTACTTTGAATGCATGGAAACTAATGCAATTGAGAGGATAAATGTGCAATATTTTGATGTTATTCGCAGATGTTCAATATCCCACTGCTTTCTTCAGTGTGGTTCACTTGATCTTTGGATTTATCTTATTTTTGGGCTCAACCCTTAGAACAATCTCAACAAATGGATGGACAGTTTGGATATAACACATACCTCATAGTAGGGTCCACAAAATATGGTGACGTCAACACACCGGAGAAGTCAATGGTGTGTGGTACGCCACCCAATCCGCTTCTGTCCTGGTGGGGGTAGTACTCAAATTCGCTCCCTAATAGGTGGTCCAAATTCCAATGGCCAAAGTAATGTAAGTGGTGACTGGATGCGGATTGCATGAAATTTCTACACTCAGAAGCTAGGTGGTTCCTACCATGATGTTTGCGATAAATCCAACCCGCCCATCGAATTTTTCCAGATCATGTCAAGACATGGGCTCAAAAAAATGAGGAAGATCCTGTAGACACCTCACCTCAGGTCGATAAGCTGATTGAGTTTGAACCAATGAATGGGCAACCAAAGCCCTAATTTTAAACCCTAAGCTTAGAGACCTAAACCCTATGAATCCTAATCCTAAACCATAAATTCAACCTAGTCAACCTAGTCGATCTATTTCTAAACCCTACAGCCTTAAGTCGACTCGACGAGTCGATTCACCCAGTCAACTCATTTGGTTAGCCTACCTAGTCCAAACAACTCACCTAATTAAACTCAAAATAAAGCCTGAACCAAAGCCTAAAATCAAGCCCAAATGGAGTATAATGCACAACAATAGTATATCGTCCTTCATAGCAAAGCCTCCACACGAGTGAAGGAGGTGACCTGCTGAAGGAGTTATAAGTGTACACCGGCGGTAACTTGGTTGCCGCCAGCCACGTGGCACCCCCCTCTTCGGGCTGGCATCCCTCAAGCATGTGGAGTCCCTCTTTTATAACCTTTAAGTGTGTGTCTAGGGTGTATTTACTCCAATTTTCATCTCCTTATCCAAATTTACCATTTTACCACCTCATCCAATCCTAGCCCTCCAACCACCATTTTCCCCTGAACTTTGCAGAAATTACAAGAAAACCGGGTTATAGCCCCCTTCCCTTTCCATTTCCATGATCAAGTAGTGTGGGAAAGCATCAACTACATCAAAGCACCCCTCCTCATCCTTTAGGGCCTTAGCCATCTAGCCATCCCCTTATTAAGGAGAGAGAGAGAGAGAGAGAGAGAGAGAGAGAGAGAGAGTCTAGCCCTGGTATAGCCTAGCCTAGCCAGAATCTGAGTCTCATGAGCCACCTAAGTCCTAATCTGATCCATTTGATCTTACCTTTGTGACATTACCGTCCCTCCAACCATTCATGTTTCAATTAGTTGCATCTAAGTCTGAGTATTAGCATTGTGCAACGTTCATTCTCTTCTCACCCCCTTGCCCCTCAAATACATCTTCGTTGCATTGTATTTCATCATTTTCTCATATCTAATTGGTGTGAGTATGCTTTGTGGCTTGTCAATATAATCGGATCATACCCCTCAAAAATCCAACCAGTTAACCGTCATTTTGTCATAAGCATCAATATAGCATTGAGCATCCTACATGTCACATTTCTACATCATTTGCATCATGCACTTGGTCGATTCAAATGTATACTCTGCAGCTTGCCAATGATCTTGCCCATCAGAAATTTTGATCAATTAGTCATCATCATCATTGCATTGCATTACATCTTTTGTGTATGTGAATTAATCTTATTCCTCAAAAGTTAGTCAAATCTTGTGAAGTAAAGATTGTATACTCATACGAACAGAGTGAGTGCCTAACACCTTCTCTCTCTGTAACCATGGTCTTTTACTTAGAAGTTCAAACACATGAATTTAAGAGTTATCTTATAACTAAGAATCTTCGAATTCTCAATCCTATGCGCTTTTACAGGGTCTAACCGACTGTAGAATTGAAGTAATTAGTTAGTGGCGACTCTAGTCAAATATAATACATTCTTACCCCTAAAAAGTCCTCAAAAGAGTCAATCCATAGAAAACGAGTGGATTCCCCCATCCAAGATATAACATCGACATGTCCAAAATTTAAGTAGGTCACATGATGGAAAACAGTGAAAATTGAACATCTACTATTGAAACATTCATGGGGTATAGAAGTTTTAGATCAGGCTAATATTTCTGTGTTTTCAGTTCATCCTAAAAGGAATGACCTTATGAACACTATCGATTGGCATATAAACATCATGGTGGACTAAGCAGGTTTCTAACGGTAGGCATTTTCCTGCCCACTTTTTAGGCTCGAGTAATAAAAATAAGTTCAAAACATATGCACGGAGCAAGGGTCGTTGCTCATACCCGGGTGGTAGACTCTCTAGAGTTTCAACAACGGGTCAAGGGTTCGAGTAGCCAAGGTGGTGAAATCCCACGGCGTGCGTGTGTGGGTTGTGTGCGTGTGGCGTGAGTGTGTGGTGGTGTGTGTGCGTGTAAAACAAAAAAAAATTACGAGTTCCTACCCAGGGTGTCGCACGCAATCCAGGACGCGGATTTCCTGCCGGACCCTTTTGCAGGAAGTTCCTGCGCTGGGATGCTAAGTGGGGCCGCCATGATATTTGTGATAAATCCATACCGTCCATCCGTTTTGAGAGCTGAATTTAGGACATGGAACAAAAAATAAGGTGTATCCAAAACAAAAATGGGCCTCACGAGAGGAAACAGTGGGATTCAGTGACCACCGTTTGAAAAATTTGTATGGACACAGAGTTTCATATCAAGCTAAGTTTACGGTGTTTTCACTTCATCCCAGTGGGAATGACCTTACAAACGGTTTGGATGTCATATAAACATCGTGGTTTCAACTCAAAACGTATAGACGGTGTGGATTTCTGACAAACATCACGGACGCGGATTTCCCCTTTCGCAGGAAGTACCTGCGGTGAAAACCTAGGTGGGTCCACCGTGATGTTTGTTAGAAATCCACTCCGTCCGTACGTTTTCTGAGCTCATTACTTGAGACGAAAAGTGAGCAAGATCCAAAACTCAAGTGGGCCGCAACAAAGGAAATTCCTACCGTTGAAACCTCCCCAAGGTCTACAGTGATTTTTACATGTCATCATACCGTTCATAACGTCATTCCAACTGGGATGAACTGAAAAAACTAATATTGGCCTAATTCAAAACTTCTGTGGCCCCACGAATATTTCAATTGGGGACGTTCAATCCTACGTTTTCGGCCCACTTGAGTAGTAGATCCGGCTCATTTTTTTCTTTCTGTCCTAAAATGATCTCATAAAACGGATGGATGGGGTGGATTTCTCACAAACATTACAGTGGGCCCCACCTAAGTTCCGAGCGCAGGAACTTCCTCCAAAGGCTTTCGCGGGAAATCCGCGTCGTTCACGCAGCCTCCATTGCGGGGACGCGGATTGCGTCCTACCCCCGCCCGGACGATAATCCGTCCGGGTAGGGCTCTGTGGGGCCCACCGTTATGTAAGTGTTTTATCCACGCCGTTGAACGATTTCTTCAGATAAATTTAGTGCCTCAACCAAAAAAGGAGGCAAGTCCAAGCCTTCAGTGGACCACAACAAAGGAACCTGCACTGATATGACACCCACCGTTGAAACCTTTCTAAGGACTCACGTGATGTTTTTTGTACCCATAAAACATATTTATAAGGTCATGTAGACGTGAATGAATTGAAAACACACATATCAGCTTGATCCGAAACTTCTCTGGCTCCCAAGAAGCTTTTAATGGTGGACGTTCAATCCCCACTTTGTGGTCCATTCAAGCCTTGGACCTGCCTCATTTTTTGGTTGTTATACTAAATTTATCTGAAAAAATCGTTCAACGGTGTGGATAAAACACTTACATAACTGTGGACCCCACAGAGCCCTGCCCGGACGGATTACCGTCCGGCGGGGGTAGGACGCAATCCGCGTCCCTGTTCTGTTATGCCACGTGTACGGTTGAAGAGTCACCACGAATTTTAAGATGGCAGCCGACTATCATAGTAGCAGCCTGGAGAAAAGCTAATGGCTGGCATGCAAAGAAGAATAAATTTCATGGTCATGCAGATGCAGGCGATCCTGTCGTTGGACAACTAGGCCACCGATAGTTGGGTCCCAAAGATGGACGCTCCTGATGGCTAAGATCATATCATAGGCCATCTTGGCCGTCCACACGTAGGGCCATTTTACCTAAAAGCCTAAATGATCTATATATACTCAACAGTAAAAAAAATAGTGTCTTAAGATTATAATATAGGCCATCGAACACGAATAAAAAATCAATGGCTAGGATGACTGGATCCCTAAATATCATATCTTAGACATGAGATGGACGCTTCTGATGGCTAAGATCATATCATAGGCAATCTTGGCCGTCCACACGCAGGCCCATTTTACATAAAAGCCTAAATTATCCACACTCAATAGTAAAAAGTAATGGCTACGATTTAACATAGGCATTCAACAGGATAAATAAATAAATAATCCATGGCTAGGATGACTGAATTCACAATGTTCATATCTTAGGGTCTAAGATTATAATATAGGCCATCCAACACGAATGAAAAATCAATAGCTAGGATGAATGGATCCCTGAAGATTATTTCTTAGACATGAGATGGACGCTTGTGATGGCTAAGATCATATCATAGGCCATCTTGGCCGTCCACACGCGGGGCCAGTTTACATAAAAGCCTCAATGGTCAACACTCAACAGTAAAAACTAATGGGCCGGGTACGATTTAACATGGGCCATCCAACAGGAATTTTAGTAAAAACTAATGGGTAGGATTTAACATGGCCATCCAACAGTAATTTAATAAAAAACTAAACGGCTATGATGGAGATGCAGGGGATCGAACCCTGTACCTCCCGCATGCAAAGCGGGCGCTCTACCATTTGAGCTACATCCCCATTTGTTGATCTTTATTGAGGAGATATTATATGTTTTCTACTCTGGCCTCACCAAAGGCTCTTCCAACTATCTTCTATTTTCTTAAGATATTGTTGGTCTATAATTCATTCATGTGGTATACTTGTGAGATTTACAGGGGTATCAAAATTGATTGGGTCCGATGCAAACTGAAAATATCGACATTTGGTATTAAGATAGATCGGTCCTTGATCAAATATGCGACCAGCCGTCTATTTAGTGAATGGTTGAGTGCACTATCAAGCTATTTGCAAAGTCTGGGATGTTCCTCTAATAAGCTCTTTTTTACCTCGAAAATTAAGGACATTCCAAGGTGCATCAATTATAAAATTAAACGAAAATAAGCCAAAGATGAATGCAGAAAAACGAGACTTACTATTAAAACAGAATCACTCGACCTGACTTAGATCAGTAGCGTGCTTCGCTGAGTAGCATGCTGATAAATAAAGAATAAGTAATGTCGAGATTACAAGCTATTGTCAACCTAGCATATGTGCGTAGGTGGATTATTCTTAAGACTATGTCTTCCTTCAGATCCAGCACACATATGCAAATGAAAAGGAATTACAGCTACTAGGTATCACTAAGTTAGTCTCGCTTAAGGCAGGGATGGACTAAGCTAATCCTAGAGACTAAGGATTCCATGGTTACTGAGCGGTGGAGAAAGTTAAATGTCCCAAAGGACTGGATAAACAATGTTGCATTGGAGTTGAGTTGTTTGAATTGAATTTGATTAATTGATCGTTGATCCTTCTCCTTGTGTTCTCCTTTTCTATTTATAAGTTGCTTAATGAAATCCTGAGAATAATTGTTGCCTACGTGGCTATTCATATGTTGTCAGCTGAAAAATAGTGGTTATTTTCATTTGATCGTGCTTGGCCTTTTGTTGAATGTGTTATTATCTTGTCCATAATCTCTTATACGTGCTTTAGTGTTAACATAGTGTTCACTCCCCAAGTATAGGGTTGTGATGTAGTAATAAACTCGGTAAGACCGAGGTCGAATCCCAAGGGACTGAAACCTGTACGTAATCTGAAACTAACTAGAACTAGAACTAGAATGAGATGCAATCTAAATTGAGTATAGGCTGAAGCATAATGATGAAATACGAATCTAAAATTTAAAGAATTCAGAGGTAGGAAACTAGGGATTTAGAGGATCCACTCGTAGAGATCAGGGAGATCTACGCTTGACTCATGAATTCAACTGGACTTCGAGTCCCATCTTCATCCAGTTGGAAGATATAACCTGAAAATCAATTATGAACTTCTTTTGATCTAGTTTTCAAAAGATCAGACGGGTGTAAATTAGAATGGATTCCATCACAAAACCATGCCCATGAGACAAAGCAAACAACAAAATTAAACTAATTCACAACCAATCTGGGTGATGTATGCATATCAGGAAGAGTTCCGTCATCCACCATGTCCAAGGGGCGATGGTGAACAACAGGACATCCTGGCTTCATAATCACAATAAGAGAAAAGAAAATACTCAAGCCATCGCAGATCTACTGTAATGTAAGTCACAATAAACCATTAAAAACTAAAGTCTTCATTAAAATCAAACCAATCAACATCAATTCAATCATGAATCCAGGCGGTAGAAATCACTCATCACGCCACAAGCTTCACCTCTTAGTCCTAGCTAAGAGGTTAACTAACCACACACATGATCAACTGATTCTAAAAAGAAAAAAAAAAAAAAAAAAAAAAAAAAAAAAAAAACTAAGAAAAACTCTCTTGCATTCACGTCTAACTCCCCGCGTCTCCCGCCCCTCTTCTCTCGTTCTTCTCTTTCTTTTATAGGATTGGTGACCGTAGTCTTGTTGGAGTCAGAGAACCGACTTCTCTTACGCATTGGAAGTTGCCAAAAACGGACTGCGCAATCTCTGTTTTTACGCAGCAAACACGCACAACCATCTTGCGTTTTATTTTGTTTTCGGAAGCTGAACATCAATTTCTGTTTGTCTTCATAGTCATGGTCGTCCCCCACCTTCTGCAGCCTGTGAACAGTCCAGATGGATCATCCGATCAACGGTGGTGGGCCATGGGCCGCAAAAGTCGAGCAGCGTCCGGTTGCTAAAACAGGCTTTGCGCAACCGTGCGCTGATGTCGCTGGCGGGGCCCATGAATGTCATTGGATGAGAAATCCAATCCGTTCACTGAAATAAGCGCAGAAAACCGGCCGGATATGACTATTTTTTTTCTTCTGTTTTGGTGTGGCCCACTGAGAATTTCGTTTCTACCGTCCGTCCTTCGATTGAACGGCTGGATTTCATTCTCTCGTGATCTTTTGCAATTCTACCACTAGGCAGTGAGTGATAAGAGGCGTAATGGGGATCTGATGGACGGTCTGGATTAGACCGTTGAAACACAGTGGTGGCACACAACACCCAACCGCGGCTCTCTGTTGCCGTTTTTTCAGCCGCAGGCGCCAATGGGAAATTTCTAAATTCAGTCGGGTCAGCGACTGTTGACCGCTCCAGTTAATGCGGTGCACCTCTTGTGCATATGCATTGTGCAGGTACTCCATGTGCATGGAGTCCACAGTGATGCCCATGAGAAATCTGCTTCGTCCAACCGTTTTGTCATATAAATTAAAGGGTTGTGACCAGAATTGAAGCATTTCCAGATACCGGCGAGCCTCGAATTGAAGACTAATGGGCTGATCTGTCCGTTGGCCCACTTTCCGAAAGATCCAGGGGCTGAAATTCGATGTGTACGGTTAATTTGTGGTCATCAGTCCATGTATGAAGTTTCGAGCTGAATGGATGGTGAGAATCCTGTGATCTTGCATTCTGAATCAATTCAAGCCACTTGAGCTTCAGTTTCTCGATTTTTTTGAATCTCTGGTGTGCAAATCCGTCGATCTTGGTCTCCTAGGGTCCGTCCCATGCTTTGGTGAATTCTGAGCATTAAGTCTCAACTTTTAGCTTCCTTTTCAGTCCACACTCCTAGATTCACCCTGTATCAAAAACACGATTAAAGCAGGCATTAAACGGTATCATGCTCGTAAATCCAAGAAATAACTGGGGTCTGGTATGCAATATTTAACCCTCAACACATAGCCTTAACGGTTATAAGCCCTTATCTCCAAACCACGTGAGCAGTATGATTCCTTGGCGATTTGTTCGGTTATAAGTTGTCTTCCATATATTGGGTGAATGCCATGAAGATATCATTTGTGCCACATGGCCATATCAATGTCATTAATCTGAAACTACTAGATATTGGTCAAACACTACCCTCCACGTTTCTCTTTATTTGATCGAGAATGGAGATAAATGTAGATTGTAAAGCATTTATTATAAAGCCACGTGGCACAACCCCATTCATCTATCCCACAAACGGTATCTTTATCACTTCATTCCTTTTGCAGGTTTTGTTCATGTGTCAAATGAAGAAGGTGTTATATATTGCTACATCAACTTTTGTCTAAGAAATCTCTTCTGTCATCATTCATTAATAAATGTCGTGCACGCAGCAATACCTTTTATGATTACTTGCTTGTTTCTCTTTCTCTTCTTTTACTTTAGCTATGACTTTCATAGTCCTTCTTGGAGGTTGTTTAACCAAGCGGAAACTTTCTTTTATCGAAAATATATGTTAGACTAAATTTCAGTCTAGACCAAACTTCTCATGGTAATCCCACGTGAAACGGTTTTTATATTCCCGTACCAGATCGACCATTACCTTGAACTTAGCTTGTTAGCATCCACCGATGTATGTCAGCTGAGGACTCTTATCCATTCCTAGATTGACTTTGACCAACAGATCTTGCACGTCGGCTTTGAAGTCATCCAACTTGATTGGTGCAACTTCTAATTCTTAAAAGATATGCCATCTTCGGTAATTTCATTATATTTTAACAAACATTCGACTATATTAACAAAACACTCATTCTTTAATTCTCTTCTTTATGTATCAGAATACAAGTAATCGGACATCTATCTATGTGTGCTAATATATACAGAGATTTGATGTGTTGAAATATTGCATGAGTGGGTTGGTCAAAAATAACCTTTTTCGAATGCATACCAGGCTCGATTGTGATGATGGAGGTATCTTTTAGCTTTATTGGCTATATAATTAATGATCATTTTTCAGCAGTAAATGCCCTAGTCTCTTCGATATACCCTTCAATATTTCTTGGTTGGTCAAGCTTAGCCGAGAAATTGAGTGGTAGTGTGAATACCATATTGCATTCTGCCTATAATGGTGGCAATGTCCCAAACATAATCGTGGTTTTTTCAATTCATCTTGGATTTTCACATCTTTCGAGTTACCGCTTATTGAAAATCAACATCTTCTTCCAATATTTATACATTTTTCAACATCTCATTTAATCAACAAGCCATCCTCGAAGGAGTCTTAGTTGCTCAAGGTCCCCTATGAAAGATTGTCATTTTAGGCTTTTTAGACCAATTCTGGCTTGACTTGGTTGGTATGCATAGTGCCCTGAGACATAATATTCATATTGATATTACACTTTGGGCCAAGATTGACTGCTCTTACCCAAGTCCAATTCCAACTAGGTAATCGTATACCATATGTAGTTAGCCGTACTGGCCCACCGAACCTCTAGTTTTGCATTTCAATGACTCTATTTGCCACTTTTGAGTTATTGACATTTTCGATGGATATTGCAAAAATTTTGGATGAAGGACTTTAACCCATCAGTTGACCGAAGTCCCAATGAGTTTGACCATTCTTCGTTGATTTCTAATATAATCCTCAAGAGCATTCTTCCATGTAAAGCCTCACAGATTCCCCTTTAGATTAGCAACTTGGTAATTTTGAATTTTGTTATTGCCATGCATGTTCATCTGTTTTCATGACGTATAATAAACTCGTGTTGAGTCCCATCGTTGGACATTTTCATGGCACGGTTCACATAATTAGTTTTTTGTAACAACTGACTTATTCTTCCAACTCTTTTACTCAATCGGCTTTTCTTTTAGCTTCAAACTTCCATCTATTTCTTTTGATCGATATAAATGCAGTTGTTATGGTGTTGTCGTAAGTTTATCATTTTTTTTTAGGGTCATTCTTCTCAGATTAATAGAGTCCATATTGATTCTGATTGAAGACAGTAAATGATCAGTATCCACTAACATAGTTTCTTTTTCTTTCTTGAAAAATTTTAACATTCCTGAGTCAATGTTGTTTTGAATAACATTTCTAAAAACAACAAAATTCCTAGTGGAATGAGAACGAGATCATGCCACTTACAATATTCAATTTTCTTTTAACTCTTTTATTGTGGGTATTCTCTATCTTGGTGATAATTTGATAAATTTTATGGACATAAGAAAATTAAAAATCTCATCGACATTTGTCATAACAAAAGAGAAATATTTACCACGTTATAGAAATTCTTTAGTAGCATTAATATTTTGATAATAGGATTCATCATTAGTTTTTACTAAGGTCGTGCAAATAAAAAGCTTCTTAAAGTTTATTTCAGCCATTACTATTTCATAATTCAAGTTAAGGCAATATGTTCCAAGCGATGAGTTCTTCCGTTAGCTTTCTTCCCGCAAAAGTTATTCGTATCTGGTTGCCCTAGTAGATAGATCAATTAGATCTTTGAAATCCATTATATTAAGATGAAGAATGAGAAAAAATGAGGGAGAGAAAGGGAGAGAAGAAAAAAGAGGCTCCACCTAATTCATCAAACCCTTATATTAAGTCATTCTGAGCCATCTAGATAGTCTAGACCTTGTGAAGTAGGGTCGGAACTCAAGATATTTGATCATCTTTTCTAACTCAAGAGTGTCGAGTCTCCTCTTTCCCCTCTTATATCTTCTTAATGCACGTTACCCTGTGTAGCTATTGTGTTGTTTGCTATTTTACTTACGTTGCCACTACAACATCTCCCTTCTCATACACCCCCTACTACCATTTTAAAAGTCCTATAACCCACCGTGATGCTTGCATGTCATCCAACCCATTCATAAGGTAGGACCCACTTGGATGAAGGTAAACTCCAAATATAAGCCTACCTGACCCCAAACTTAGGTGCCCCCTACCAATGACAGTCATCCCCATCCCTCACTATTTCTTAAGTTGTGGCTTACTCCTGACTTGGATCAGCCTGATTTTTAGGTGCATGTCCTTGATCTAAACCTAATGAACTTAGGGCGTGTTTAGTCCGTGGAATTGAATGGTATTGAATTGTATTAGATGGGATTAACATAATTATTGCACAATGATTGCATGTCTGGAAATACCATGGTATTATAGCCATCCAATCCCATGTTTGGGATAAAATTTTTGCTATAAAAAAACACCAGATTAAGCAAAATCATGTTTGGTGGACCATGGAATTGTAATCAACATACCAAATTCATAACGGATGTCATTCACTTGTATACATATGGAATGTCACGTGTAAACGGTGTATATGGATGGACGGCATGGATAAACGCATGCATCAATGTGGAGCCCACTCCATGGGACTAAATGCAATTCCATCCAACCTAATCCCAACCTTTCCCACCCTCTTCAAATGCTAGATGGAATTGCACGAACCAAATGCAATTCTATCCCAGCTGATCCCATCTAATACCCTGTGCCAAACACCCCCTTAGTGGAAGCAGGCCACACATTTAAGTGTACCCCATAGAGCTTTTGTTGCACGGACTGTTGGAGAAGATTCTCGTCCAAGAGGCGCACCTTCAGTACGGACAGGATATGCTGCATGTGAGACAGGATGGATTATATGATACTCCGACTGGGTGTAACGCTTGATATGCAAGTGCTTGGAAATGAGAACGTATGGCTTATGTCAACCCAAATTAAACCTGTCTTAAGTTACAGTAGAAAATCCCTTAGCCTTAGTCATTTCATTCGTATATAGTTGTCATAGTAGATAGATTAACTAAATCTTCGAAATCCATTATCTTGAATTTCTTCTGAGTTTGACATTCGGTTATTCCATGGCCAATTTGACGAATTACGCCTCTAGCATGAAAACTCTGCATATGTTTCTTGCTCTCTTAAACGGAGTAATATACCTTTCAGCCAATTCACTAGGTAATTATTTTAAGCGAGATAAGTTGGATACAGACATTTTAGGTTCAGTTCGAAAAAATTGAGAATGAAACATCTATTCCATGTCTTGTCAGTTGTTATTGAATTTAGCGGTAAACCTATATACCATGAGAAAGTAGTATCAGTTAATGAACTTAAAAACCATTTTAATTTTACATATTCTTCAGCCAAAAATTCACCACATTGCATGGTAAAGTGGTCAATATGTTCAACGGTAGATTAGCTCGTTTCTCTAAAAAATAAAGTAAAATTCGATATTCTATAGCATCTCGGTACCTCAACGAGTTGATGCACCCAATCCGGATAAGGCTTGCGATATGTTGGCCGATTTGTTCGTCGGTCATGTTATTGATCAACAACTTCTTATATCAAGTTAACCAATTCTTCCTTACCTATTTATGGAGGCAAAATAGTTACTCTGTGGTCATAGGGTCCTTAGTTAACCATCTAAGAAGGTTACACAAAAGGACCCTGCTCCCTAAGTGTTTTAATGTTTGCCATGAATTATCCCCAGGGGGGTATGTCATTGGTCCTTTCATATTCATTTTGATTATTCGGTTGACCGTTACAATCGTTTCTCCTAACACTAGCCTGAGGTGGTATGTTTTGAGTGACTTGGCATTGATCCAACTGAACGTTATGTAGAGATGGAATCAGTGGTTCTTGTAGAACATTTCCAAAAAGAGGTACCTCCATATTATAATGATGCACTATGAGAAATCTATCATTGAGAAATTTCAACATCCGATTGACAAATTCAACTTGAGCCTTAGACTGCTCAATTGTTATAAACTTACATGCATGTTGCTTGATACCCAAATTACATGTTCCAGGGAGTTAGCATACATTCTGGACAACCGAAGGTACTGGTTCTAGAACTTCAGGTTCGACCTACGTTGAAAATACCTTCGGAGCCTGATGAAGTTATTATTCGTTGATGTTACCTTTATTTCTTATAGATTAACTTGTAGATTAACGAGTTATTTTGTTAAACCCCCCCCCCCACCCCCCCCCCCCCCCCCCCCCCCCGGGTGTGCCAACATGGTTTTGGTTTAGAATTCGGCCACGTTGTATACAAGTGGGAGTTATGCGCATGTTAGAATTGATTGGGTCCGATTCAAACTGAAACCACTAACCCCTAATGTCGAGATAGAGCGGTGCTTAATCAAGTCTGCGACTAGCCATCTATTCAACTAACTATTGAGTACGCCATTAGAAGATTTACGAAAACTGAGGATATTCCTCAAAATAGCTCTTATTTTTCTTGAAAATCAAAGACTTTTGAAGGTGTAATGATTATAAAATTAAACAAAAATAAACTGAAGATGGATGCGGAAAAGTAAGACTTACCACTAAAACGGAATCACCAAGTGATTCGCTGAGAAGCGTGCTGATGACGAGGGATAAGCAATATCGAGATTACAAGTTATTGTCGACCCAACATATGAGTGTAAGTGAACTATTCCTAAGACTAAGGTCTTCCTTAAGATCCAGTACATAGGCGTAGATAAAAGGGAATTATAGCTACCGACTATCACTAAGTCGATCTGTCTTAAGCTGGGGATGAACTGAGCTGATCCTAGATATTAAGGGTTCCACGATTACTGAGTGATGGAGAAAGTTAAATGCCTCGAAGAACTGGATAAATAGTGTTGCATTAGAGTTGGGTTGTTTGTATTGGGTTTGATTGATTGATCGTGAATCATTCTCCTTGTATTTTTTCTCTATTATTTATAAACTACTTGATGAAAGCATGAAAATAACCATTGTCTACATGGCGATTTCGTATGCCACTAACTGTGAAGTAGTAGTTACTTTCATTTGATCATGCATGGCCTTTTGTCGGATGTGTACTTATCTCGTCCATAATCTCTCATACATGCTTTATTGTTGACATAGCCTTAACAGTTACAAGCCCTAATCTCCAAATCATGTGAGTAGCACAATTCCTTAATAGTTTGCTTAGTTATGAGTTATGTTCCATATACTTGGTACATGCCATGAAGATATCATACTTGCCATGTGGCCATATTGTTGAGGGTCGAATATTGCATACTAGACCCCAAGAATTGCTTGATTTTACCACATGATATGCTTAACAGAGACTATTTTAATTGTGTTTTTTGTTACAGGATGTAATTTGGAGCGTGGACTGAAAAGAGTAGTCTATTTAAGCATTATCATTTGGTAAAATTAGGCAATACTCGGGTCTAGTATGCAATATTCGACCCTCAACACATATCTATGCCATTAATTTAGAACTATCATATCTTGTCCAAACAGATATCAACCATCTTTTTGTAGTTCATTTATGCAATGATCAGGATCTTTCAATATTAAAGATTTTTTAGGTCAGTACCATCAACTCAACAATTTAGATCACTAGAACATGGCCCCATATGTGTGTTACTAGGCCATGTTACTGGATCAAAACATGGCCCATTTGAAGATTGCATTCCGGATCAATGCACATCGGAAAAAAATCATCTCAAAAGAATCTACTAAATCCTTTTCCTACTCATGTTGGCCCACATATGAATGACCCATATTTTACATTGGCCCCCAAAAAGTTTTTAATGGTGGGTATTTAATCTCCACAATGTGGTCCCACTTGAGCGAAGTCAACTAGGCAATCGACAAAAATCGAATTTCCATTGGCTCCTTTATAAAAAGCACCACTCCCCCACAGAGAGGAGGTTGGTTGGATATTAAGTGATCTATATATAGAAGAGAGAGAGAGAGAGAAGAGAGAGAGAGAGAGAGAGAGAGAAGAAAAAAGAAGAAGAAAAGAAGAAGAAAGAGAAAGAAAAGAAAAAGAAAAAAAGATGAAGAGAAAAAGAAAAAAAAAAAAAATGAGGAAGAGGAGAAGAAAGAGGCTCCACCTAATTCATCAAACCTTTATATTAAGTCATTCCGAGCCATTTAGATAATCTAGACCATGTGAAGTAGGTTCGAACTCAAGATATTTGATAATCTTTTTTAACTCAAGAGTATCAAGTCTCCTCTTTCCCCTCTTATAATTCCTTAATGCACACTACCCCATGTAGCTATTGTGTTGCTTGTTATTTTATTTACATTGCCGCCACAACATCTTCCTTCTCATATACCCCCTACTACCATTTTCATGTTATTTTATTAATAGTTACCCAATGTATGCATGGTTTGTACATTGATGAATAAATGAATCATTTCGCCAGGAAATCAATTTCCCTTTTCTTTTAGTGTTATTATCTCATCGGTCACAACCGATGTTGACTGCATTGTCCCCAGGGTCATGATCATAGTCAAGTACAATAGAATTCTCTAGAATTTGATAATTTCTAAAATTAGTAAATTTCACAAAGTTGAGTGTACCTTTGTACGACCGGTAAGGGCGCTTAACCCCTTCCTTCTACGTCACCAATGCATTTATTCATAATCTCCGGACAAGACTAGTCACAGAAGTCATTAAGGTTAGAAATTTTTTTATTATCCAAATTGACATAATTTTACGGTACCTAGCTGACAGTAGATTCCGAGTACATTTGACTCGTGGTGACTGTAAGTCAATTATACCATTAGTATAAGACCCTAAAAAACATGAAATGAAGAGCAGACACTTCCATGTGCAAATCCACGACATATTACTGAGATCAACACCTCCATAAAAAAAATTTTAATAAAGTGATTGCAAAACGGGCAAAAAAATTTTTAATAAAAAATCAGTTTATAAGCAGTGGCAGAGGCCGTGGTTTGACTAGTGATGCCAAAACCAACTAGCTAGCTGGTGTCAAAGCCATGCAAGCCCCACCATGATGCATGTGTTTTATCCACGTTGTCCATTCATTTTTCTCATTTTAAAGCATGCATGAGCCCAAAAATGAAGCAGATGCAAATCTTAGATGGACCACATCACAGGAAACCATGGAGATTAATTGAACGCATACTGTAGAAAACTTTTTAGGGGTCACAGAAGTTCTGAGTCAAGCTGATATTTGTGTTTACCCTTCATCTAGATCCATGTGACCTTTTCAACTGATTGGATGGCAAATAAAAATTAGGGTGGGCCCTCATATGTTTTTAAGGGTGAACGTTCAATCAACACTATTTTTCATTTATATCCGCTTATTTTTTAGCTCATGCATAAAATAAGCTAGAAAAATGGACGGACAACGTGGACAAAAAAACGCATATATCATGTTGGGCTCAACGTATACATCATGCTGGGCCCACGAAGCTTGGGTCACTAGCCAAACGGTGCAAAGCCAGACAACCTGGCCTGGTCGATCAGCCCCTCCATGATGTATGTGTCCCATCCACACCATCGATCCAGTTTTTCCAATATCATTTTAGGGCATGATGCAAAAATCAAAGCTTTGGATTTTGGTCTCATATTGGTGTGATCCACTTGAGCTTTGGATATGCTTCAATTTTGGTCTCATACACCCAAATGATTGGGAAAAATAGATGGACGGAGTGGATAAGGCACCTACATCCATAGTGGGTTCCATAGAATTTTCTGGATACCATTTGCTAATATGAAATATAAGATCTTAAATTAATTTAAGCTTAAAGGGTTGAATTTTAGTACTTATAGGTATTAAAAAATCTTATAATTTATTTGAAAAAAGTCATAATATCTTTAAAAAAAAAAAAAAAAAAAAAAAAAAAAAAAACTAGTAAACACAAACTTTAAATGTCTTAAATTTGAAAATTTGTCATATTTGCAATTGTTATCCCCATTTATATCTTTAGTTGAGCAGGAGACAAAACTTGCCATTATCGTGCCTCCAAATTTGGCATACCTCTAATTGTTTCCGGGAGGTAGATTGCGTCCTACCCAACCCGTCTCCAGCTGGGAACGGGCTGGAGCTCTGAGAGGCCACTGATGTATGCGTCTTATCCATACTGTGCATTCACTTTTTTTTTTTTTTTTTTTTTTTTTTAATATCATTTTAAGATATAACTTAAAAACCAGCATATCCAAAGCTCAAGTGAACTACACAATGGAGATTAAACTCTTACGGTTGAAAACTTCTTGAGGCCACAGAAGTTTCGGATGGAGCTAATATTTGTGTTTTCTATTCATCTAGTGCTGTATAATTTTATGAATAGGTTGAATGGCAAATAAACATCACGGTGGGCCCTAAAAAAGCTTCAACGATGATAATCATTATCGCCGCTGCTTCCTGTGGTGTGGTCTCCTTGAGCCTTGGATTTGCTTCATTTTTTGCCTTATAACCTAAAATAATAGGAAAAAAAATGATGAACGGTGTAGATATGACCATACATAACGGTGGCCACTCGAAGCTCCTGTCCGCTCCCAGCCGGAGGCGGGCCGGGGTAGGACGCAATCCGCGTCCTTCTTTCCACACCAAATAAAGCCCGAGTAGGTAAATGGTTAAAATCTTTTATGCTTGCCTCGTGCATTTATATGAATTTATTATGCGAGGATTAGATGATACTCATCACACAGAAATGCTCGTACATGTTCAGACTTTCATATCCAAATCTTAGGTGAACCCACGGCCAGAAAAAAACGGTAATTGAATGACCACCATTACAAACTTCGTATGGTCTCTGTAACGTTTATTTGCCATCCAACCTGTTGATTAAGTCACACAGACATGGGTGAATAGAAAACACAAATATCAGCTTGAACTATCCTAAGAGAGTTTTTAGTGGTGAGCGTTCAATCACCACTATTTCTTATGCTATGGTTCACCTGAGATTTGGATCTGTTTCAATTTTGGGACCATGCCTTAGAATGATCCGGAAAGACTGATGGACGGGTTGGATATACACCACTTATATCAAGGAGGGCCCATGGCTAGGGAAACACCACTAACGTGTTGGCAACGGATTGGCTACACCCCTGCCACCAGCCTAGTGGCTGATGGTCGGTGCTCTGTGGGCCCCACCATGATGTATGTGTTTCATCCATTTTTAAAGATCATTTTAATTTATAATACCAAAAATAAGAAGGATATAAATCTCAGTAGACCACACCACATGAAAACAATAGTGATTGAATATCCACCGTTAAAATCCTCCTAAGGCCCATGTACTGTTTATTTGACATCGAATCTGTTGATTAGGTCATACAGACCAGATGAAGGGAAAAAAACAAAGATAAGCTTGATCCAAAACTTTTATGACCCCAAAAAGTTTATAATGGTCTACGTTCATTCAACATTGTTTCCTATGATGTGGCCCATTGGGATTTGGATATATCTCCATTTTTGTCTAATACCTTAAAATGATCTATATAAAATATATGACCGGCATGGATGAAACACATACATCATGGTGGGGCCCACCTAACAACGACTATTAGCCATTGGCTGGTGGCGGGGGAGTAGCCAATCCTTTTCCTAACGTGTTATCATCTAAAAGCTGTTTCCAGCTGTTTTTACGAGAAATTTTCAACTGTACGACCCATATATGGCCATCAACCTTTTGGAGCCCACTCGCTTTTCACCACCCAAGTAAAAGCCCGTACGGCTCCATTTATCAGGTCGAAAATGCCCCCGCTTTTCCGCGCAGCGTGAGAGTTGGGCTACCATTGGCTACGGATTATAACCGTAGCTAGAGCCGTAGCTATAGCCCTTTCAACAATATACTTCGATATATCAAAGTTCTTTCGATTAATCGAAAAAGGTCCAAAACTGTCCAGCGAGTTTGCCTCAAAAATCCTGCAATTTTCGATTAATCGAATGTCTTTCGATTAATTGAAAAAGGTATTTTATTTTTAGCTACGGATTATAACCGTAGCCATAACTGTAGTATGTGCCAATCTATGAAATTTTTTATTTTTTTTAAATTTTTATTTTATTTTTTACATGGAGAACTTTATTCTACCTACAATTTTCTCGAGTATATATTTATATAAATATGTATATATAAGCATATAAAAAAAAATTCTCTCTTTTTTTCATTTCTTTCTTTATTCATTTAATAAGAAAATCTTCTAAACCAAACTTAGTTACTTGATGTACCCTGTATGATTTTGGGGTAGGAGAAGCTACTTTAGCCAACTAACCGAGTTATTTTTCAAGATTCCATCAGGTCGATGGTCGAAACTCCATTTCATTCACTTTGCGGTCAATTTCATTCACGGAAATTCACAGTCATTTCCGTGCATTTCACTTCACGGTCACTTCAGTGCATTTCGCGGTCCAATCGCATCACTTCACCCCCATTTTCAGCATATCACGGTCATTCCTGCATATTCCGTGTTGATTCATGGTCATTTCGACGCATTTCGCGATCCCGCGTCTTCACTTCACGGTCATTTTCGTGCATTTTGTGGTCCAATCACTTCACATCACCCCATTTTCATGTATATCACAGTCATTCCTGCATATTCCGTGTTAATTCATGGTCATTTCGACGCATTTCGCAGTCCCGCGTCTTCACTTCATGGTCATTTTCGTGCATTTTGCGGTCCAATCGCTTCACTTCACCCCCATTTTCATGCATATCATGGTCATTCCCGCATATTCCGTGTTGATTCACGGTCATTTCGACACATTTCGATGTCTCGCGTCTTCACTTCACGGTCACTTCCGTGCATTTCGCGGTCCAATCGCTTCATTTCACCCCCATTTCTATCACGGTCATTCCCTCATATTTCATGTTGATTCACGGTCATTTCGACGCATTTCGCGTCCCGCGTCTTCACTTCACGGTCATTTTCGTGCATTTCGCGGTCCAATCGCTTCACTTCACCCCCATTTCCATGTATATCACGGTCATTCCCTCATATTTCATGTTGATTCACACGGTCATTTCGACGCATTTCGCGTCCCTCGTCTTCACTTCACGGTCATTTTCATGCATTTCGTGTCCAATCGCTTCACTTCACCCCCATTTCCATGCATATCATGGTCATTCCCGCATATTCCGTGTTGATTCACGGTCATTTCGACGCACTTCACGGTCAACTTACTTCACTTCACGACCATTTCCACGCACTTCGTGGTCAATTCACTTCACTGCACTGTCATTTTCATGCATTTCACAGTCATTCCCGGCAATTCCGTGCTGATTCACGGTCAATTCGACGCACTTCACGGTCAATTCACTTCACTTCAAGGCCATTTTCACGCACTTCGCAGTCAATTCACTTCACTTCACCATCATTTCCATGCATTTCACGGTCATTCCCTGCAATTCCGTCTTCATTCACGGTCAATTCAATGCAGTTCACGGTCAATTCACTTCACTTTACGCTCATTTCCACGCACTTCGTGGTCAATTCACTTCACTTCACTGTCATTTCCATGCATTGTACGGTCATTCCTGGTAATTCCGTGTTGATTTACGGTCATTTCCATGCATTTCATGGTCAATTCCCTTCACTTCACAGTCATTTTCATGCATTTCACGGTCAATTTGCTTCACTTCACGGTCATTCTCATGCATTTCACAGTCATTCCCGGCGATCCCATGTTGATTCACGGTCATTTCCATTCACTTCACGGTCATTTCCACGCATTTCACGGTCAATTTGCTTCACTTCACCATGAAGTGAAGGGAAATGACCGTGAATCAACACGGAATCGCCGGGAATGATCGTGAAATGCATGGAAATGACGTTGAAGTTAAGTGAATTGACCGCGAAGTGCGTGGAAATGTGCGTGAAGTGAAGTGAATTGATCGTGAAGTGCGTTGAATTGATCGTGAATCAACATGGAATCGCCAAGAATGACCGTGAAATGCATGGAAATGACGGTGAAGTGAAGTGAATTGACCGCAAAGTGTGTGGAAATGGCCGTGAAGTGAAGTGAATTGACCGTGAAGTGCGTCGAATTGACCGTGAATCAACACGGAATAGGCGGGAATGACTGTGATATGCATGAAAATGACCGTGAAGTGAGGCGATTGGACTGAAAAATGCACGGAAATGACTGTGAAGTGAAGGGGCATGACTGTGAAATGCGCCGAAATGACCGAGAATCAACACGGAATAGGCGGGAATGACCGTGATTTCCATGCATATCGCGGTCATTCCCGCCTATTCTGTGTTGATTCACAGTCATTTCAGTCACACATTTCACGGTCATGCCCCTTCACTTCATGGTCATTTCCGTGCATTTCACAGTCAATTCGCCTCACTTCACGGTCATTTCCATGCATTCATGGTCATTTATCATCCATTCCCGCCTATTCTGTTTGATTCACGTCATTTCATTTCAGCGCATTTCACAGGTCATGCCCCTTCACTTCACGGTCATTTCCGTGCATTTCACATCACAGGTCCAATCGCTACACATCACGGTCATTTCTATGCATATCACGGTAATTCTCACCTATTCTGTGTTGATTCACGGTCATTTTGACGCCTTGCACGGTCATGCCCCTTCACTTCACGGTAATTTCCGCGCATTTCACGGTCCATTCGCCTTCACTTCACAGTCATTTGCATGCATTTCACAGTCACTTCACCGCGAAATGCATCGAAATGACCGTGAATCAACACGGAATATGCGGGAATGACCGTGATATACATGGAAATGGGGGTAAAGTGAAACGATAGGACTGCGAAATGTACAAAAATGACCGTGAAGTGAAGAATCGGGACTGCGAAATATGTCGGAATGACCGTAAATCAACACGGAATATGCTGGAATGACCGTGATATGCATGGAAATGGGGGTGAAGTGAAGCGATTGGACCGCAAAATGCACAAAAATGACCGTGAAGTTAAGACGCGAGATCGCGAAATGCATCGAAATAACCGTGAATCAACACGGAATATGCGGAAATGACTATGATATACATGGAAATG
The DNA here is from genome assembly GCA_021015155.1 of Magnolia officinalis. NCBI lineage: Eukaryota > Viridiplantae > Streptophyta > Magnoliopsida > Magnoliales > Magnoliaceae > Magnolia > Magnolia officinalis. The sequence goes on from JAJHSJ010000010.1 coordinate 57,941,664, forward strand.
GGGGTGAAGTGAAGCGATTGGACCGTGAAATGCATGAAAATGACCGTGAAGTGAAGATGCGGGACCGTGAAATGCATCGAAATGACCGTGAATCAACACGGAATATGCGTGAATGACCGTGATATACATGGAAATGGGGGTGAAGTGAAGCGATTGGACCGCGAAATGCACAAAAGTGACCGTGAAGTGAAGACGCGGGACCGCGAAATGCGTCGAAATGACCGTGAATCAACACGGAATATGCAAGAATGACCGTGATATGCATGAAAATGGGGGTGAAGTGAAGCGATTGGACCTCGAAATGCACGAAAATAACCTTGAAGTGAAGACGCGGGACCGCAAAATGCATCGAAATGACCGTGAATCAACACGGAATATGTGAGAATGATCATGATATACATGGAAATGCGGGTGAAGTGAAGCGATTGGATCGCAAAATGCACGAAAATGACCGTGAAGTGAAGACGAGGGACCGCAAAATGCATCGAAATGACCGTGAATCAACACGGAATATGCGGGAATGACCGTGATATACATGGAAATGGGGGTGAAGTGAAGCGATTGGACCGCGAAATGCACGAAAATGACCGTGAAGTGAAGACGCGGGACCGCGAAATGTGTCGAAACGACCGTGAATCAACACAGAATATGCGGAAATGATCGTGATATGCATGGAAATGGGGGTAAAGTGAAGCGATTGGACCGCAAAATGCACAAAAATGACCGTGAAGTGAAGACGCGGGACCGCAAAATGCGTCGAAATGACCGTGAATCAACACGGAATATGCGGGAATGACCGTGATATGCATGGAAATGGGGGTGAAGTGAAGCGATTGGACCGTGAAATGCACGGAAGTGACCGTGAAGTGAAGACGCGGGACCGCGAAATGCGTCAAAATGACCGTGAATTAATATGGAATATGCGAGAATGACCGTGATATGCATGGAAATGGGGGCGAAGTGAAGCGATTGGACCGCGAAATGCAATAAAATGACCGTGAAGTGAAGACGCGAGACCGCGAAATGTGTCAAAATAACCATGAATCAACACGGAATATGCGGGAATGACCGTGATATACATGTTAATGGGGGTGAAGTGAAGCGATTGGACCGCGAAATGCACGAAAATGACCGTGAAGTGAAGACGCGGGACCGCGAAATGCGTTGAAATGACCGTGAATCAACACGTAATATGCGGGAATGACCGTGATATGCATGGAAATGGGGGTGAAGTGAAGCGATTGGACCGCGAAATGCACGAAAGTGACCGTGAAGTGAAATGCACGGAAATGACCGTGAATTTTCGTGAATGAAATTGACCACAAAGTGAATGAAATGGATTTTTGACCATCGACCTGATGGAATCTTAGAAAATAACTAGGTTAGTTGGTTAAAATAACTTCTCCTACCCCAAAATCATATGGGGTACATCAAGTAACTAAGTTTGGTTTAGAAGATATTCTTATTAAATGAATAAAGAAAGAAATGAAAAAAAAGAGAGAAATTTTTTTTATATGCTTATATATACATATTTATATAAATATGTATTTGAGAAAATTGTGGGTAAAACAAAGTTCTCCATGTAAAAAATAAAAATAAAAAATTTCATAGATTGGCACAGAATACAGTTATGGCTACGGTTATAATCCGTAGCTAAAGATAAAATACCTTAAAATTGCAAGATTTTTGAGGCAAACTCGCTGGACAGTTTTGGACCTTTTTCGATTAATCGAAAGACCTTCTATGCATATAAAAGGACATATCGAAATGGCATGGGCGAGGACTATGGCTACAGTTATTATCCGTAGCTATAAAATGACCCGTAGCGAAAAATTCCTGATTTATTTATTATTATTATTTATTATTTATTTTTTTATTTTTTGTTGTTGTTATCCCACCGCTATTTTTGTGTCCTATTATGAGGTATGCGTTATATCCAAACCGTCCATCTTTTTGGCGAACTCGTATTAAGGCTTGAGACGAAAAATAAGACAGATCTAGCTATCAAGTGGACCACACTATTAAAGGCTGTGGAGGATTGAATGTCTACCATTGAAACCCTTTTAGGGGTCACAGAAGTTTTGGATCATTATGAAATTTATTTTTCCTCTTCATCCTGGTCTTTGCGACCTTATGAATAGTTTGGATGGAAAATAAATGTTATGGTGGGTCCTACAAAATTTTTAACGGTGAAAATCAATTTTCCTGCTGCTCTTTGTGGTGTGGTCCAGTTGATCTTTGGATATGATTTTTTTTTTGGATAATGCTCCGAAATGATCTCGAAATATGGATGAACGTTATGGATATAATAAATACCTAACTGTGGGGCCCACATAACGTTGATCTCTTTGAACCGTTCGTACAACTCGAGTTCGAGGAGCGTAAGCGCTCGGCTTCGAGCACTAGCCGATCCGCCTCAGGAAGGAAAGCAGGGGCATTTTCGACCTGAGAAATGGGGTCGTACAGCTGGGGAGTATTCTTGGAAGATAAAAGCGAGTGGGCTTAAAAAGGTTGTGGGCCATATACTGGTCGTACAGTTAGAAATTTCTCAGTTTTTACTGGGATTGCATGCTGTACAACACGGCACCTGAGTGGATACCGTGTTGATATTGCAAAGTAACGTAGGCCCACCATGATGTATATGTTATATCCACACCATTCATTTTGCCAAATCATTTTAGGGTATGGAACAAAAAATGAAGCAGATGCAAAGCATAAGTGCACCGCGTCACGTAAAACAGTGGAGATTGAACACTTATCATTGAAAATTTCTTATAGGACACAGAAGTTTTGATCAATTAGATATTTGTGCGTTTCCTTTATCCAGGTCCATGTGACCTTATAAATAGATTTAATGGTAATAAACATCATAATGGACCCTAGGAAGACTTCAACAGTGGGTGTCATTTTCTCTTCAATTGGTCCACTTGAGCTTTAGGTTTACGAAATCAGATTGCGTACTGAGTATCAGTAGGCTCTTATGGTACTGAGTAAACTCTATTGGGCCCACCGTGAATGTATCTAATCTATCCACACCGTCCATCCATTTTTCCATCTTATTTTAGGGCTGGAGACGAAAATTTAAGTATACCCAAAGATCAAGTGGACCATACCACATGAAACAGTTGGAATAATGATTTCCACCGTTGAAATATTTACAGGGCCCACAGTGATGTTTATTTTTCATCCAACCTGTTCATAAGATCACACAAATATGGATGAAGGTAAAACACAAATACAAGCTTGATCCAAAACTTCTTTGGCTCCTAAGAAATTTTCAATGGTAGATGTTCAATTCACACAGTTTCCTGTGGTGTGGTCCAATTAAAGTTTTTATATACTTCATTTTTTGGCTCAAGCACTAAAATTATCTGGTAAAATGGATGGACGGATAAAAATCAAGGTGGACTCCACAGAGTTTACTCAGTACGCTCACCGTACTGAGTTACCCAGTACGCAATCCACTTTTTTATTATTTTTTGCATATGCACGTAAAACTCAAGCAGTTGAGTTACGTTGCAACTTGAAAAGCGGTGTTTTCAACGGCTGGATTGTCAGCCATAAACGCAGGATGGTAACCGTTTGAAAAAAGCGCCTGAGCTCCTGTGATTGTTCAACGTCATTTTGACAATGATAGGAACTCATCCACTCGTGACACTCGTGCGTGGTTATCTAAACCATCAAAATCGTGGTGTATATTGTGGATGGAGCATATCTCCTAAGTTGACGCTGATCAACCAATCCTAACCATTCGTTTGAAGGCTATAAAGTGGATGAAAGTAATGTAAGTGGTGACTGGACGTGGATTGCAGGAAGTTCCTGTGTTCAGAAGCTAGTGGTGCCCACCATGATGTGTGATAAATCCATCCTGACCATCCGTTTTTCCATATCATGTTATGGCATGAGCCTAAAAATGAGGCAGATTCAAAACTTAAGTGAGCTGCATTACAGGAAACAGTGAGGATTGAACGTCCACCGTTGAAATAATTGTGAGGCCACTGAAGTTTTGTATCTAGCTAATATTTTGTTATTTTCAATTTTATCCCGGAAGGAATGACCTTATGAACGGTATGGATGGCTTATAAACATCACGGGTGGACCGGATTGAGGTTTCAACTCTAGGTATTTCCGTGCCCACTTGAGTTTTGGATGTGGCAAAACAGATGGACGGAGTGGATTTAGCAGAAACATTACGGTTGGCTCCACCTAGCTTCTGAGTTCCTGCACAGGGAGTCCCAGGCAAGCCGCCTACGTGGCTGTTCTGTCATGCGACGTGTACGGTTGAAGAGTCACCACAATTTTTAAGATGGCAGCCGACTATCATAGGATGAAAGGCATGAATGAAACACATACATCATGGTGGGGCCCACAGAGCACCGACCGCCAGCCACGGGGCTGGTGGCAAGGGGAGTAGCGAATCCGTTTCCCTCCAAAAGAAGAATAAAGCGCAAGGACATACAGATGCAGGGGACCCTACGTAGGACAACTAGGCCACCGTCAGTTGGGTGCCAAAGATGGATGCTCATGATGTCTAAGATCATATCATGGGCCATCTTGGCCGTCCACACGTGGGGCCATTTTATAAATTAAAAAAAATAAATAAATAAAAAGAAGCCTAAATGTCTAAAATTATACAATTATAATATAGGCATCCAAAACGAATAAAAAATCAATGGCTAGGATGACTGGATCCCTAAAGATCATATCTTAGACATTAGATGGACGCTTGTGGTGGCTAAGATCATATCATAGGCCATCTTGCCAGTCCCCACGCAGGGCGTGTTTACATAAAAGCCCAATGTGCAACCCAAATAAAATAAATGGTTAGGATGAAGGTAACCATAATAAACATAAAAAAATAAAAATAATAAAAAAATAAAAATTCAATGGTTAAGATGGAGATGCAGGGGATCGAACCCTGTACCTCTCGCATGCAAAGCGAGCGCTCTACCATTTGAGCTACATCCCCATGTTGAAATTTTAATTAAAAAGATAAAATCTTTTTCTAATCTACATCGTTCAAGTGGTGGACCTTCCATTTTGTGTTTCATTTATACAACGGTCAGGATCTTGAAGATTTTTTAGGCAGGTATCATCAAGTCAACCGTTTAGATCACCGAAACATGGCCCCGTATGTGTGTTACTAGGCCTAGTTACGGGATGCCCATTTGAAGATTGTATACCAGTTTTCATCTCAAATGAATCTACTTATGGGGATCCATATGAATGGCTTATATTTCACATTTGCTCATAAAAATTCAATGGTAGGTTTTTAATCCCCACTATATGCTTCACTTGAGCAACGGAACTGCCTCATTTCTTTTTACATGAGGATGGCGTGATGAGGTTGATACCGTCTCCCTTAAGGGGATAACTACTCCGAATCCAGGGAGCTTTTTTGGACTCCTCAGAAACATACTTCGAATTCATGATGGAAAATAAATAAAAAAAAAATAGTAATAATTCTAAAAAAATTCAAAATTTCATTGGTAGATAATAAAAACAAATTTACAATCTTGAATAGTAATATCAAACCGTAGAAGAAGTTTCATAATCAAATTTTAAATCAAACTCCCTAAAATTCATAACTTACTATAAATAGTAAATTTACTGTTTATAGTAAGTGCCCTATTTGGCTTAATTACGTTATTCTCCTAATTTTTCTAAGCACTTTTCATGTTAGACACAACTCTAAAAATCAAAAGATGAAGAGTTATAATCAAACTAAAACTTACTATAAATAGTAAAAACAGAAATAAATTGAATTTTCGATTGTCGATTTGATGGAATCTTGCAAATTTGGTGTGGCAACCCGGCATAGCTGGGTTGGTTAGCTAAAGTAGCTTCTCCTACCCAAAATCATATATGATATGTCAAGTAACTCATTCCGGTTTGTGAAATACACCTGTTGTAATTAAGGTTCTAACGGTCCAGATCACCTCCGCCTCTGATTGGGCCTTCTCTGGTCAATCCTGGACATGAAAGTGTCTATGACCCACTTTACATTAGTCCCTTCCACTTCGAAAGAACTCTTCTTCGAGTTCTCGTCCTGGTTCAGTTCATGATAGTCAGTTAGGTGCACCCTATAATGATACTCGGATCAAAAGTTATGGCTAAATTACGATTCACCTCCTTTTGGTCTAACCATGTAGGAATGTATCGGTACCACATCCTACATCAGACCCCTCCACTTGGAAAAAACTCATCCTTGAGTTACTTAAGAGACTTCGCTCGTGATACTCAAATAATTTCTAGCATCGATGTTTATCAGCCTTTTCCTTGTATCTTGCATTAGGCTCTTGAGCTAACACAATACATGTACTCATTTTACCCTTGACTTAACTAGTATGGATCAATTCCTTCACTTGCCCTTGCAAAATATTGCACTATTCGGATTCATCCAATAGTGAGGACGATTGGGTAAACTGGACCTAGGGACAAGGTCGATCGATATGGTTCTGAATATCTCGCATGGGAGGCAATCCATTGGGTAATTCTTTAGGCCAAATTTCCTTGAATTCATTCAACAATAACCTTAAACTTGGAGGAATGTTTAAGGGTTCTGATTCCTTCCCCTTTACCACTATGGTATACACCTCGTCGGTTTCTTTGAATTCCTCAATGAAATCCTGAATGGTCAAGAGGGAACTCTCCTTCACTTTAAAAGCTCCAAGGTGGTTCTCTAGTGTCATAGGGGTAAAGGACCATCTTTCAATTGTCCTTGATGAAGACATAAACATTGTCTCGTCCTCGGTGGGTCGCATCACGGTCCGATTCTCATGGTCGACCAAGTAATATATGGCATGCTTGCATGTCGATCACGTCACAAAGTACTTAATCTTTATAATTTTTACCAATTGAAAATGAGACGGTGCATTGTTCGGTTACTTTGGTCTCATTCACATTTTTTATCCAGCCAATCGAGTAAGGGGAAGGATGCAGTATCTCAAGTAGCCGCAACTTGTCCACCATGACTTTCAAGACGATGTTCTCGCTATTACCACTGTCTATGATTACATCACAGACATTATTGTTGACAGTACACCATGTACGAAATATATTGTGCCGCTATGCATGCAACTCCTTCCATGGGGTGTACAGTAATCGCCTCACAACCACAATTTTCTATGATCTTCGACTGTCTATTCTTCGTCACTAGCTCCTTCCTCAGTGGCTTACTTATCTTCATTAAAGTTAGGGTCTTCTTTTGTTGCATCACCTTCAATGCTCCCTTCTTTAATGGTCAAGTGGGCTACGTGGCATTAAGGGCAGGTGTTTAATAAGTGACCCGGTTAGCCACAGCGATAACAAGTATTCGGCTTTAGTCAATCGTAAGGATTTGGAATCTTAATCGCGCCCGTTGTTGTGGGTATTACACATTGAGGCCTAAATGGGCTACTCCCCATGTCACAGTTTACAGTCGTAGGAGGTTAAAGATGTCCTCCTACTGATTCTTTTCCTCATGTCAACACTGAATCTTATGTACAACCCATTATGGGGGCTGAGTTGAAGGATAAGGCTGAGTAGGAACTCTTGCAAGCTGCGTCTCCGCCATACTTGCTAACTAAACCGCTTCATCTATGGTCCCGACCGGGTACATCTGAACTCGCTCTTAAATCATTGATTGTAATCCACCTATGAATCATGCGATTCAATTTTTGACGAGTTATTACGTGTTGCTAGTCTCTGGAATTCTTCGGTGTAATCTGTGACTGTTCAATTCCCCTGTTAGCAATTTTAGTATTTCTGGAACAATACCTGCTCGTAATCATGAGGGAGGAATCATGATCGAAGAAGACGTCTCATCCATGGCTAAGATCGGATGGGGTTCCTTGTTCTCTCGGGCGCGTGAGATTTGTAATTGTTCCCACCATGCAAAAGCACTTGATTTTAATTTGAATGCTACTAATTTCACATTTTTATGCTCTAGCACGTCCATATAATCAAATATCGTTCTACTTCGGCCAACCAGTCGAGGAAATCTTCTATACATAATAAACTATTAAAATTAGGAAGTTCGAACTTACCTCGAAAGTTTTTTCAACACGATCTAGATGATCGCTTCCATAGACTGGTCATCGGGCAAAGCCGTCATCGAGGTCCTTGTCACTAGAGCTCAAATCATTTGGAGTAGCCCTAGAATTCATCACTGGTAGTGCTCTACGAAAATCGGAGTTTTGCCGTATGATAACCATGGGTGGCTGAGCATCGCCTTGGGCTCAGAGTGGAATTAGCGTATCCGCAAGACGATCGAGGGTTACTTGTAGCCCTTGCATGGTTAACTGATCTCTTGGTGGAAAGCTTCTATTGTTTGCAAAAAATAATGCATCCCTGGATCACCGTCCACAAGATTTTGGTTCATACCTTCGTTATTTTTCATCAATCCAAGGGGAGTCTTTGCTTTGATACTAATTAACGCAGGGATAGGCGTGATGAGGTCGATCACCGTCTTCCTCAAGGGGATATCTACTCCGAATCCACATAGCTTCTTTGGACTCCTCAAAGAGATACCTTGAATCCATGATGGAAAATAAGAAAATAGATATAAATTATAGAAATTTCAAATTTTCATTGGTAGATAATAAAAATGAATTTACAACCTTTAAATAGTTATACCAAACCTTGGAAGAAGTTTTAGAATCAAACTCCAACTCAAACTCCCTAAAATTCATAACTTACTATAAATAATAAATATACTATTTGTAGTAAGTATCCTATTTGGCTTAACCAAGTTATTCTCCTAATTTTTCTAAACACTTTTCAGGTTGGACACAACTCCTAAATCTCAAAGGAAGAAGAGTTATAATCAAACTAAAATTTATTATAAATAGTAAAAATGAAAATAAAATTGATTTTCGACCGTCGATCTAATGGTATCTCACAAATTTGGCATGGGTAGCTTCTCCTACCCTAAAATCGTATATGGTACATCAAGTAACTCATTCTAGTTTGCAAGATACGTATATTATAATGTTCTGACGGTCCATATCACCTTCACCTCCGATTGGGCCTTCTCTGGTCCATCCTAGACATAAAAGTGTTTGCAACCTACTTTACATCATTTTTGCACTTGTATTCTAAAATGATATGAAAAATGGATGAATGGTGTGGATAAAACCAATAAATCATAGTGGCCCCTCAAAACCCATCTATTCCTAGCGATTGTTGTGCAAATGTACGTTTCTTCCAGTATACCCATACAGGTGGGCTTGGGTGGGATAGAATTGCATTTGAGCTACTGTAAATTCCATCCAACATTTCCCAAAGATGGGAAGGATGGTATTAACTACGGCATCATCCCGTCTCAATAGGAGATGCAAAGAAATTTTTCGTGAATTTCCAAATCTGTTGTATTCGTGGCCTCACAGTGATGCATGTGTTTTATCCAAGTCGCCATCCATATACATCTTTTACACATGACATTCAAGTGGCGTATGTGTATAGGTGACCACTGGCATCAGCTCCATTGATTACAATTTCATTGTCCACCAAACACATGTTTCACTTAAAGACTTTTTTTTTTCTTTTCTTTTATTCAAATGAAGAATTTAATCCCGAAATGGGGATTAGACGGTCAAAATACCATGGTATTTCCAAACATATAATTATTATGCAATAATGGTGTTAATTCCACCTAATGCAATTCAATACCATTTAATCTGGTTCACTTTGGACCATTGATAGAATGATTAGTCATCCAATCAAAGTAATTTTTGAGAGTCTTGTGCAAATTAAAGGAGAGGAACCCACATTATGAAATGCCCATATTAATTATCAAACCTTTCTTTATAATTAATTTGGACCATTCATTTTCTTTACTAGAGATGGTTGGATCGTGTAATCAAAGGTGGCCATGTGCCATGGTTAAAACTTATCTGGTGTGATTAAAGAGGTCCGTCTTTTTTGGGTTATTAGATAGAATTGTCCAATCAATATAACTATTAAAAGTAGAACAAACAAAGTTGAAGCACAATGATGGAATCGAAGGTCAAAATTATTGATTCGACATTTTAGGTAGAGTTAATCTAGGCCATCTATTTCTTACCATCATCTAAAGGATGTTACACCCCATACTTCGGATACAAAGTGTGCACCCTCATAGCTGCAATCTAGTCAAGTCAACCCGACCTCATCAACGACTTAGTCATTGTTTGAATTTGATTAAACTTGACTTTCTTGTCACTAGTATAGTAAGCTTTGAATTAGTTACTTAGTGTTATTTTATTTCTCAAGAAAACTTTCTATTTTTAGTTTATGTTTAATTAAGTTAAGAATCCATGTTCCACTAGGATTAAAAGTAAACATAGAAGTTGATATGCATGTGTATAATGGGGTTATTAAATGCCTAGCCAAACAATAAAGTTCTCTTTCTTTTGTCTATAGTTGAGTATATGAGAAGGCTACTTGTTTTGGTGTAACACCAGAGTGGGTGAATTTGGGTTTTCTAATATATCAAAAGTTCTCTCTCTCTCCATTTTCTTTTAAAAGAAGGGCATTTTTTGCATACATCATAGACTTTTATATAAATCAGAACTTAAATGTCAGGTTTGACGATAGTAACTGCTATAAAAGCAATGCTTGGAATAATTTGCTGGTTAAAGTGCTAATTGGAAGTTTTGGATGACCAAAATACGTTTATATCTCGAAATTTATGATTTTTGAAAAGTTATTGGTGTTAATAATATTAAAATGTTAAAAAATGATAAATCAAGTATAGTTTGGTAAAGGAAGAACAGAAAGAAGGGAGTGGATTAACTGTTACTAGGTAACAGCTTAGTGAGTGTTATTCTTAACTTGTGGGGCCCACTTTACTGAATGTGTTTCATATATAGGCCACTCACCTGTTTTCGAGTTCATTTGAGGACTTTATTCTAAAAATTAAGCAGATCCATATCTTGGATGGACAATACCAATGAAAATTTCGGTGAATGACAATTAAAAGCTTTTATTAGGCTATAAAAGTTTTGATCAAGTTAATATTTGTATTTTCCCATCATCCATATTTGGTTGAGCAGTACTGATGCATTGAAAGGGGAAGTGGATGGGTGATACTCGTATAACATCCTACCTGACCGTGTAGGGCCTACCTTTATGAATTCTTTGTATATCCAATCCGTCCATCCGTTTTTCCAGCAAGTTTTACTATGTCATTCCAAATATTAAGAAGATCAAAATCTCAGGTGGACCACACCAATGAAAAAAAATTTCAATGACCATTAAAACTTTTTGTGGGCTGCAAAGTTTTGGATGAAGTTGATGTTTGTGATTTCCCTTTATCCAGGTTTCCTTGACCTTATCAAAAGGTTATATGGCAAATAAAAATTATGGTGGGCCTAGGAATTTTTAATGATGGCATTCAATCACCACTTTTTCCTTTGTTGTGGTCCATCTGAGATTTGGATTTGCTTAATTTTTGGGACCATGTACTAAAATGATCTGTAAAGACAAATGGATGACGTGGATATACAGAAGACCATCAAGGTGGGCCCCACAGTAAGGATAACACCCACTGAGGTGTAACCCGGGTAGCAAATACTGGGCTCGCATTGGAAAGAGGGGTTTTTTTTATCGTTTTCATTGACTAATGGATTGGCAACCAGCCATAAAGGCACGACCTAACCCTCGGAAAACAGGCAACTCATATGATAGTCCAACGCCATTTTGATAATGATGGTGACTCATCCTCATCCAAACGACCCAAACGTGACATTTACGCATGGGGACGCGGATTGCATCCTGCCGAGAGGTGGGCATCGAGTCGAGTCGGACCGGATTGAATCCAAATCAACTATGTCAACATTTTCAATGCCTTGATTGAAATCTATCCGATCTGGGACTGAGTACGGGTCCTTTGACTCGATCTGATCCATCACACTGCTGGCCTGACCTGAATCGAGTCTGACTCGGTCAGGGAAACCGAGTCGGATCGGGGTTGGGTATGGTTCGGATCAAATCCTCTGTTTCAATGGCAGACGTTCAACCCCCACTGCTTTTCGCAGTGTGGTCCACTTGATCTTTAGATCTATCTTATTTTTCGGCTCAAGCCTTAAGATGAGCCCACCAAATGGATGGACAGTTTGGATATAACACATATACCTCATGATGGGACCTCACAAAACTTGCTTACAGACCTGCCAGTCTGCTTACATACACCTACTAAAGGGGTTATGGTTACCCCCATTAAAACATCATGATTATTTTTTGGGCCCACCGAGGTGTGGTTCACAAATCTAGACCATCCATTATGTGTGTCCCACTTGGATGAGGGGTCAGACCAAGTTTCAGATGCATCCAAATTTTAGGTGGGCCCCACCAAGTGCTTTTATATATTTTAAGAATGTCTTCACATGATTTTAGATGGTATGGCCCACCTGAGTTCCGTATATGGCTGATTTTTGAGATATCCCATAATTTAAAGGGGACCCATCAAATGCACGGTGTTGATGTTTGACACACATCACGGTGGGCCCCACACAGCTCGACCTCACGAGCTGGACGACATAGAACCTATTCCCCTGCTCTGTGTAGCTCCGCGCTCGATGTAGAGGGATTGGCTACTCCTCCTTCCACCAGCCAATGGTGGATAGTCGATGCTCTGTAGATCCCAGCATGATGTCTTTATTTAATCCATGTCGTTTATCTAATTTTTTTAGACCATTTTATGATATTAAAGTAAAATTGAGTTATATCCCAATCTCAAGTGGACAACATTACAATAAATAGTGTTGAATGAACATTGTGCGAATCGGGATGGTTCGGATCGGATTTCGGATCAGATCGAGCCGGATTGAACACGATCCAAACTCGATCTGAAAAATTGTCGGATTTAAATGGCCATACTCGATCTGCACCAATCCGGGCCGTCGGTTCAGTTCAGAACGGGTCGGATCAGGTATAATCAAGTCGGATCCACCGGATCAGGTCCGACATGCCTAGCTTTAGTCCTACCCCCGCCGATAGGAACGGGCAGGAGATTTGAGTGGCCACCGTAATGTATGGGTCTTACCCACACCGTCCATTCAGGCAACTATAATGTATGGGTTTTATCCACACCGACCACTCATTTTTTCGTATCATTTTAGGATATAAGCCTAAAAATGAGGCGGCTATAAGGCTCAAGTGGACTACACAATGGGGATTAAACTCTTACCATTGAAAACTTCTTATGGGCTATGGAAGTTTTGGATGGAGCTAATATTTGTGTTTTCTCTTCATCCAGGATTATGTAACTTTATGAATAGGTTGGATGGCAAATAAATTTTACGGTGGGCCCTAGAAAAGTTTCAACGGTGAGAAACATTATCACTGTTGCTTTATGTGGTGTGGTCCACTTGAGCCTTGGATCTGCTTCATTTTTGATTTATATCTTAAAATGATTGAAAAAGAAAAATAGATGGACGGTTTGGATAAGACCCATACATCCCAGTGGCCACTCAAAGCTCCTGCCCGTTTCCAGCTGGAGACGGGCATCAATCCACGTCCATGCATTGACAATCCAGATCATCTAAATTGTGGTACATATTGTGGACTGAGCATACCTCTTATATCAACGCTGATCAAGCAATCCTAACCATTCGTTTGATGGCTATAACGTAGATAATTGCAAGTTACTAATAAGTGGTCCAAATTCCAAACGCCAAAGTCATGGTAAGTGATGACTACCTTATTCTCAGTTACAGATTAGGTATCTGGCACTGAATCAGTGATTTAGGCTGCTTGAATTGGGACGCACAGTCTGAGACTCTAAGACGCCACACACACACACACACACATATATATATATATACAGGGAAAAGGTACTATGCGATCGAGCTCACGGGTCTGTCCCATGAGGTCGAGCTGTGTGGACCCCACCGTGATGCGTTTCGAACATCTACCCCATCAGTCAGATGCACTATTCCATCGTGGGCCTAGGTCCCAAAAATCAAGTCAATCCGTGACTTGTGTAGACAACACCACGTAAAGAAGTGGAAAGGGGCCATACACCATTAAAACATTCATAACCATTTTGAGGGCCCACTGAGATGTGGTTTGTAAATCCAGCCCATCCATTATGTGTGTCCCACTTGAATGAGGGTTCAGACCAAGTTTCAGGTGCATGTAAAACTCAGGTGGGCCCCACCAAGTGCTTTTATATGTTTTAACGGTGTCTTCACATAATTTTAGATGGTATGGCTCACCTGAGTTCCTTATACGGCTGATTTTTGGGATATCACATAATTTAAAGGGTACCCAGAAAATTCACGGTGTTGATGGTCGACACGCATCACAGTGGGGCCCACACAGCTCGACCTCACGATAAGCTTATCGTGAGCTCGAGCGCATAGTACCTTTTCCCATATATATATATATATATATATATATATATATATATATATATATATATATATAAGTTTTATCCATTTCATTTATTCATTTTTTCCATATTATTTTAGGGCATGAGAGAAAAAATGAGGTAGATCCAAGTCTCAAGTGGACCACACCACAGGAAGAAGCGCCTATAAAGACACCCACCGTTAAAACCTTCCTAGTGCCCACCTTAATGTTTATTTCCTGTCCAACCTATTCATGAGGTCAAATAGACCTGGACGAAAGGAAAAATACAGATATCAGCTTGAGCGGCTTCAAAAAGGTTCTCAACTGTAGGCATTTAATCCCCACCGTGTGGTCCACATGAACCTTGAATCTGCCTTTTTTGAGCTTATACCCTGAAGCCCCGTACATCACGGTGGCTCGATGGAGCCCCAGCCTGTGCCGAGCTTGGGACTGCTATTCCACGGTGGAAGAGTCCCATCATTTTCAAGACGGCAGCCGACTAGCACACGGGCGCCGTTTGGGTACGTCGAACCTCGGGACAGGCTATGGCTCTTATGCCGACCGTGATGTATGGATTTTATCCACACCGTCCATGCATTTTTTTCATATCATTCTAGGTAACGGGCTAAAAAATGAGGCACATCTAAGGCTCAAGTGGACCATGAAATGGAGATTAAAGTCTTACCATTGAAAACTTTGTGGTGCTGCGGAAGTTTTGGATCAAGCCGATATTTGTGTTCTCCCTTCCCCGAGGTCTCTATGACCTTATGAAAATGGCAAATAAAACTCACAATGGGCATAAAAAGGTTTCTATTATGGGTGAAAATGAACTGATCACGAGCAACCTTAATGAGAAATAAGGTAAAAGCACGTTGAGGAAAATAGTTCAGTTCCAACGTCTAAGCACGACCTCTGCATACGGATCAACGAACCGACCACCTAACGGAGATTTTGGCTCTGATTAGCTTCTTGCCTATCTCGACCAACGAACTATCATAAGGATTGACCTGACCATAATTGACAATCCGACTCTAGAAGGTCGACCTCAACCCTTGACCTACCTCGAAGGAAGGCTCGACCACAATTAACCTCGAAGTTCGATTGTGGAAGATTGGCCTCGACCCTCCAATATGTGGGATGACCACCTCGGCCTTCCGACCCAAAGGTCGGCCTCGGTCATCTACTCTGATCTTCTTGGATCTCAACCACTCGAAGATCTTATCAAAAAGGTCTCTCTAAGATCTCTGCCGAGGATCTTGGAAGACAACCGAGACACGCTTGGGAGGAGCTTCCTTCCATAATACACACATGTTATTCAACGGCATTGTCATACACGTTATCGCCATTAGAAAGCTATAAATAAGAGCCTTATCTACGGTGAAGGGTACGTATAAATACACACCAAAAACCATACGTTCTACCTGGCCCAGCTTGCTTGTGCTAACTTTGGCATCGGAGGGTCCCCTGTAATAGTCAAGGTGTCCATTGTTTTCCTGTTTTACAGGTCCATCGGTAGTCCAAGGAGGACGTCCAGATTTCAGCATCAATAGTTGCCGCTGTCTATGGGAACGACATCAAAGCCATTTCCATCTCATCGGGGCTCTACAATGGCTAAGGGTAGGAAGAAGGCGTCGGCTTCCTTAGCCATGATTCCTTCCACACTTGTAATGCCCAGAAAATCGGCACCCAAGTACAAAGACTCCGAACTCGAGTTCTCAGAGTGTTAACCTAATGAGAATGCATATGTGGTCTCATTCAAATTCACATTCATTTCGCACACGGATAATCAGAGTAACGCAATTCACTTAGCAGATCTAAAGCAAGGTAGAGATAACGAAAGATTCAGAATTATAGGGCTAACCGTCAAAAATACAATTTTAATGGTAGTAATCATTCAAAATGGGGATTATACAAGCCACAATCCATAATATACATACCCAAGACGGTTAAAGTGTAAAGCTTTCAATTTACGCCCAATTCTCCAAAACATAACGGCGTTAGCACAATCCGATATAAGCCTACTTGTTTGAAGTCTCACTAGTATCCGCATCAATGATATGCCTAGTTGGTGTTTTAAAATACCATCTCATGTGGGAGTGAGTAGCTAATTCAGTGGTTCCATTAGTTCTAAGTTACACATGTTATCAACCCAATTAGCGCAGATAATGATAAAACAAGAAATCAAACAATTCCTAAATGCACATGTGAAGATATGACAAGATGCATGCTCTTTCCAAACAATACTCCCTCCCAAGCGACTTCAATGCCTATTTTGCATATACCAACACTCCCTCATCACACGACTTCAATGCCAAATCGCCACATCTTATCTAATTTAATGCGATTGATGTGTATGTTAGCCGAGTAATTATTATATTTCATTCATCTAGCATATTTGTGAAGTTAGGACACCGACGTCATATCACTAATCCTTATTCGGATCACATGGCTTGTTGCGGCACGTAACAGCTTCTCACCAGTGTCCCTTGATCCAAATTTAAGTGTCACCCATTTATATCACAAATCAACTATTCTAAAGGTACGGTATGATACATAAATGTATGAGGATCAACTCGGTATGAGTCGTCACCCAAACACCGAGTATGATCACTTAATTTTGAGGTGAGGGCTTGTCACATAAAACCAAACCACCAAAAAGAAAAGGGCGTGTGTAACAGTGAGACTTATATCGTTGCCCAGCACGCTGCCACGACTGACTGGAGCGCTATTTTTGAAGGGGGTCTGGATTAAACGGCTCACCCCAACCCACGCTCGGACCACAGCTCGGATGAACAGTGGTTGAGGTGTTACAACGTGTCACCCAATTCCATTCATGCCCGAGTCGTTAAAACGATACTCTGGCACGCAACCATCGATCGGGTAATTTAATGAGGGTCGTTCGAACAAGTATTTATCACCTCCATCAGTGCTCACTGGTCACTATGGGAGACTCGTCACCTTAGCATAGGCTGACAACTCGAACACGGTGTCCCATACCACCATGCCTGGCTCATGAGTCTTAGTTGCTCACTGGTTACTACGAGGATGTTCATAATACCAGCGTAGGCCAACAACTCGGACATGGTACCCATACCACCATGCCTAGCTATGAGTTTTAGTGGAATCGTATCACACTAATGGTTATGAAGAGACTCGTCCACTAGGAACAAGGTATCCTAGATTCGATTTGGTTGTGTCATACATTGTGAACATTCATAATCAATCAGCTAATGGACCAATTTGATTGACTTGGGAGAACCCCGGTGCAACCGACATTAGGTGCAAGCATCCTCCGTAATCCAGCTACTGTCAATCGTCCATGTTTGGCCCGAGTCGATCGAACAAGCCTAAAGTAGCTAACCTAACTTGAACCACCCCTTGATTTTGGTGATTTACCAACTGACCCAACATCTAAGCAATCCTAAGTATTTCTATGGACTAAACTCTATATCACATAATTATAGCATAAATTTTACAACGCAACCACTTAGACATTTCATCGAACACGTGAGCATCAATAGGGTATCACGTTCACTAAAGCATTAAATCAAACATGTGGGTATGCATAAAGTAATACAATCCCTTAGGCAATAAATCAAGCATGTGAATATCGACAAAGCAACACATTCTAAGCATTTCATCAAACATGTGAGCATCTATATTCAACCAATAACATATAATACAACCAAATATGAAATATGAACATGCTAGCTATTACAACCCATTCAGCACAAGACATCATTAACTGAGACCATCAAGGGTCGATAAACAGAAACATAGACATAATGGTCTGCACCTTTGCAATGATTCGCCTAACTCAAAGTGCTCCTAGGATTGAGAATTTGGGAAAACGATTCATATACAAATTTAGAAGCAATTAGGTAAGATTCTTATACAAAATTTATCTAGAAAAGCCTAGGTTGGAAAGTAATGTTTGTTTCTTACCTCCTGATCGTAAGTGGGATGGATTCGATGGAGGAGAACGTCGAAGCTAGGGCTTGATCGAAGGGAATCCATTAAGAACACTCCAAGATCCCCCTCCTCTCTTTCTTTCTTTCATTCTTGGGTAAAATTCTTATGCAGAGATGGAGTGCCCAAATGAAGCCCTTATATAGTTCCAGAAGTTGTGCAAATGGCCTCAAGGGCTAGGTTTTCATTATACTAGCCCTATAGGAGAGTGTTTCTAGCCTCTGGGGCCCATTATGGGGTGTACATGTCGATATACACCGTATTATAGTTGGCCCTAATGATGATCTACGTATGAATATGATCGACCCGCCATTTGATTGTGCCGATCTATGGGTGTAATCAAAAGTCTGATCGACGGTCACCGATGGTCTATCAGGGCAGCGGCTATACGGATATGTGTGAAAAAATATCTTTAATTGGTACCCTGACTTTGGGCATGAATCGATGGTCCAAAAGTCACAACTTCGTGAAAGAACAAAATGACTAGTTTCACTTAAGTTCCAGATTTTAACCTAAGGGATTCGCGCGTTTGAAGCACTTAAATTCCAGCTCAAGTTGAGTAATTCTGGGCACTATTTTAGTTTACCACTTGTGATGGGCGTCAAGCCTAGTGAGACAGACATGATTCTATAGTTTCGGATCTAGTGGGCCACCAACGAACAATTTAGAGCTTATTCGGATAATTGAGGCATTTTTAGAATGAATTGCGTAGCGAGATTTCTCATGCACAATTATTAGGGTTTAGATTAGATAAGTTCATAGTGCGGCCTATTCGCAACTAGCGGAAATGACGATTCAATTATAATCACTCTAAATTGTCAGTTCTTTGGCTAAAAGAATACTGGGTCAGTTTAGTTTGTTAATTAAGATCAGACCCCTAGTTGTCTCAACTTTAGGTGGGTTTTTATTTAATTGTGATTACCTTGATTAGTCAGGTCAGCTAGATTTGGGCCCCATGTGAACAAATCATGTTGCTAAACTCAGTGTTTAAGTGGTCGGCCAGATTTGTTGGCTTCTTACAGTAGATTAATCGGATTTGTGCGGTTCTTTATTGGTACCACTCACATATAGGCTAACATCGAGTGTTAATGGTCAGTAAGTGACAATATAAGTTAATTATAATAAAAATTTTCAAGGGTTTTTAGAAATCCAAAATAGCAAAAATCTAAGATGTTACAATCAGTGGAGTGGTCTGCAAAGCAAGGTGGTCCACCGTCCCAACTACAGGCCAATTCCGTCCCAGCAGCACCCACGAATAGATCTCTTAACTAGGAAGGGCGACTAACCTCTCTGGAAAACCAGGTCAGAATCCTGACTAGCAATATCAATCACATTATGCATATGTTGGAAAGACAGATTCCTCCACTCGACCACAGTATGAAAGTAGCCGCGACTATTGAACACTCTCAACCTCCGCAAATTCCCCATAATTCATACATAGCAAGGAGACACCTTGAGCAACATAATCAAGCTCCAAGCCACACCGCGGTACTACCGTGCTCGCTGACTTTAACCTACGCCACATGTTAGAGAATAAAAGGCTTAGAAAAGCCTAAGAAGCGATGGCCGAGAGCGAGGTTCCTTGGGAGGCAAAGCTCAGGAAAATATGGGGTCAGATCGGCGATATTCAACAAGCATACTGAGCTTGAGTCCCGACCTCAGTAGAAGTGATGCTGGAAGAAACAGAGCCACCCTTCATCGACAACATAATCGCATCTCCACTACCGCCGAGATTCCGGATGTCGCAGATCGCTCCCTATTCAGGGACTGGTGATCCAGTCGAGTATCTAGAATCTTTCAGGGCATGGATGGAGTTACATGGCGCAACCAGCTCGGTGATTGTAACACCCCTCACCTTTAGTACATGGGCGTTACGATTAAAACCTGTGTCAATGGAATTTCAAACTTAATTAACAAATGATTTTAATTCTACTCCTACAGGAAGAGGTTTCCAATCATCATTGAAGCCATCCATCAGAGACTCTAGGGGCTAAGAAGGACCCTACACCAACTATGAGGGTAAGCCATACTAACCATCTCAAATCAAAGTAGATTTTAAATCATTGGTCGTAGAATAACGGAACACTAACAACTTAAACTATCAAATCACCGACTTAGGATCCACCATTTTAACCAAACCATTAAATCCAACCATAGACTCCTCAAGGAATGGGAGTGCATGAGCTTGGGTAGGTAGCCCACACTGACGATCCTGATTAGATACAAGATCCCACAAATGGGTAGGCAGACAAATGTACGTCCCTACACGGTGTCGGGTTATTGGAAGTGGCCCTATGGGAAATAACTGGGTTGGAGTACACCAAAGACCTTTGGAAACCATTTTAACCGTCCATATTCGAACCTGAAACGATCCGACGCTTGAATCAGTTAAAAACCATGATCGGACGATGAATGACCCACCCAGACTTTGGGTTAGCGTGATCAACGACCCCAGGACCCCAAGGTGGGGCTTCTAAGTAGTGTGGATGGAGTGGATTCATCACAAACATCACTATGGGCCCCATTCAACCAACGCGTGTGCACTAGGGAAGTGCATCCACCGTACACCAAACCCGCTATCGAGTCAAACAATGTTTGACCCGACGGAATTTGTAAAGAGAGAGAATTCTCTCTCGGGCGATTTCCTGCCAACCAAGGTTCAAATAGGGCGATCCTGTCCACCAAAACTAAGGCCCACCATGGTAATCTGAGTTGTTCATCGTGACCAGGTGACGGATCCGACTAGAGCCCTCCGTCAGCGTAACCTCCATGCACGCGAACGTGGACGCTGACGTATTCACCACAGGAGGGGTCGTGATTCCTTTACTGAAAAGAGATCATCCTCTTCGCTGCCACATGGAAAGTCATGGATCCCCTCCTTCTATCCTAGCCACTCGTCCGGAGGATTATCCACGCCGTTCTTCCTAAATAGGAGAGGTTCTCGACCTGTTATATTTCTTTGATTTTCATTATCTCATTGATATTGAATTCTTAAAATCACTAACACTTGAGAATATATATCAATGATGCAAATCCATGATTTTCTAATCTTTTATATCATTTATTAAAATATTTAAACTATTTTATTTTCCGATTAGGCTGACTATAGTGCTTAGATCCTAGTTTTTCCGATTAAGCTGACTATAGTGCTCAGATCCTAGTTGTGTTATCCAAGTCATCATGATTTTGGAACATTAACCTATGTGTGGAACTTTGAAGCTTGGGTGTTATTTTAATTCAGTTGAATTACATCCATTCAAAAATTCCAAAATCAAATCATCAGTTTAGTTTTTATTACTTAGTTTGTTTTGCATTTGATTTTCTCCTTCTTGCAATTCATCTCCCTATGGGATCGACATTGTATTCACAGGATACTACTTATGAACCTCTGCACTTGGAGTTAAGCAATCATGGGCCGATGAGGAATCATAAAAGAGGAAGCGTCCTGAGCCCCCTCATCTGGATCAGCCAAGGTCGGCTGCTTGGCAACAAGCCCCTTAGCATGGGAATCCAACCTTGCCTCCGCAGCTGTCGAGGATCATACTTGCTTTGTTGGAGTCACAACATCCCTCCTCTTCACATATGACTTCTTCTGAGCCACCTCGATAACAGGAGGAGGTCGAATTCTCTTAGCAGGGCGAGGAAGGTCGGCCATTTCTACATGACAAAGGATCTTAGTCAGGAACGAGCAAGAAAACAAACTCCAAAGAAATTATGCTATCTATTAATTACCTCCCAAAATAAACTAGGTAAGGCCAGATAGATGAAGAAGCTCGGGAGTCATCAAATTCTTCCAAGCTCACTAGGCAGCGTTCATTAACCTCACGCAATCAACCCGACCACGATCGAAGTCGGATAGCTGTGGAGGATTCTTGGGCAATCTTATGAAAAACCATCCCTACAGTTAGCAAGAACAATTATAGAGAAAATGAAATTTACAAGTCTACCATTGAGAAATGTCTGACCTAGGGTGGCGAACTGAGTAGGAACCCAAGGTCGAAGCCATGCTAAATCGTTCGTCAGAGCCTCCCACTCTCCAGATACCCAAAACCACTTATCCTTCCAATTCTTGTCAGAGGACAAATTGTCTATAATAAGGGCTTGCCCCTTATTTGCCCATGTCAAGAACTAATAACAACCCTGATGCTTGGGACTAGTCTTCGCCCAATACAAATATAAGAACTCATCAGCAGTCATATCAATGTTCCTGAGCTAGAACCACAAGATGAGAGTCCCCAAAAGGGCCCTCCAAGCATTGGGGATGCTCTAGCCCAACGCCAGCCTCAAACGAGATGTGACCTCCCTAACGATGCAGTAGATAGGGAGACGGAGGCCACACTGCAAGGCGACCAGGTATATGGTCACCTCGCCCTCGCGAGGATCACCTGGAATTTCACCAACCTCTGAAGCTCGGAATACCACGAAGGCTGGTACTTGATACTCTGACCTAATGTGAGCTAGGTCTACATCCCTCAACTGCGACCCAAACGGGCCAATATCCATGGGCTGCTCAGTGGAGGTTTGAGATGTAGCCCTCTTATCGAAGCTGACTCCACTGTCTGACTTCGACTAAATGGTATCGGAGATGACAGGCCTAAGGGAGCTCCAAACAGAAGGTGTGTATTGTCCGACTCAGAGTCCCCCTCAAAGGCCATTGGCTCTACCCAATCATCTAATATGTCGAACATGTCGACCAAGAAAGACAGGAAAAAGAAGGGCGACCGGAGAAGAAGAAAAAAGGCGCCGGAATAGAAACTCGACTTACCAAAAATCACTTGCTCCGGGAGTCAGGGAGAGGGCAGCTACAATAGAGGAAGGAAATGAACAAGATTTATGAAATCTCCCCCTCTTTTATACAAACCTCGACCACCATCATTAATGGCCCACATTTATTGCCGCAGCCGAAGAGGCGTCACAGCTCACACCCAATTCCACGTGGTGACAGACTATTTGCTAGTCGACCTGACCTACAAAGCAAGACACGTGCCCGCACGAGACTAGTATAGAATAAAAGAGGCGCCACTTCAGCACACGCCTCCTTGAGCACACCTTCACGATCATTACTGATCCCCCTCGAATCCCGCGCCAGCCATATTTCTCTCTCCTGCAATAATGACAAATCTAACCGACCGCTCAATCTCTCAAGCATGAGACACTACGTCGATCAATTCACACCTATTTACTTCCCAAGATAATAAAGGACGCTCAAAAGCAGGGCTACTATTATAGGTGAAAATGAACTGATCAAGAGTGGCCAATATGAGAAATAACATAAAAGCACATCGAGGAAAATAGTTCGATTCCAATGTCTGAGCACGACCTCTGTGTACAGATCAGCGAACCGACCACCTGACGGAGAGTTCAGCTCTGATAAGCTTCTCGCCTATCTCGACTGATGAACTATCATAATGACCGACCCGACCATAATTGGCAATCCTACTCTGGAAGGTCGACCTCAACCCTTGAGTTACCTCGAAGGAAGGCTCAACCACAATCAACCTTGAAGTTCGATTGTGGAAGATTGGCCTCGACCCTCTAATCTATGGGACGACCACCTCAGCCTTCCGTCCCAAAGATCAGGCTCGGTCATATACTCCGATCTTCTTGGATCTCAACCACTCGAAGATCTTATAAAAAAAGGTCTCTCCGAGATCTCTGTCGAGGATCTCGAAAGACAAAACTATGACACGCTCAAGAGGAGCTTCTTTCCATAATACACACCTGTTATTCAAAGGCATTGCCATATATGTTACTGCCACTAGAAAGCTATAAATAAGAGCCCTCTCTACAGTGAAAGGTACGCATAAATACACACCAGAAACCCTATGTTCTACCCGACTCGGCTTGCCTGTGCTGACTTTGGCATCGGAGGGTCCATTGTGGTAGTCAGGTTCTCCATTGTTTTTGTATTTTACAGGTCCATCGGCGGTCTAATGAGAACGTCCAGATTTTAGCATCAATAGTTTAAATAGTAGGCATTATTAGCATCACTGCTTCCTGTGGTGTGGCCCACTTAAATCTTTGATCTACCTCATTTTTGGCCAATAACCTAAAATGACATGGAAAAATTCACGGACAGTGTTGATAAAATCCATACATCACGGTGGCCGTTCAGAGCCGTAACCTGTCCAGCAGCCTTGACAAAAGCCAATGTCTGGCATCTAAAGATGAATAAAGTGCATTGACATGAAGATGCAGGCGATCAGATCCCAGGACTTTCAAGGCATTCAATAGGTATGTCCCAAAGATGGACGCTTCTGATGGTAAGATGACATCATAGGAAATCTTGGCCGTCCACAAAGGGGACCATTTTGCGCATAAAAGCCAAAATGGTCAACACTCAACACTAAAAAACTGCTGACAAAGATTATAACATAGTCAACAGGAATAAGAAAAATCAATGGCTAGGATGAAAAATTAAGAAAAATAAAAAAATTTAAGAACATTCAATCATCAATGGCTAGGATGAAAAATTAAGAAAAACCAAAGGCTAAATTGGAAAATGGAGATGCAGGGGATCGAACCCTGTACCTCCCGCATGCAAAGCGGGCGCTCTACCATTTGAGCTACAACCCCAACTAATGACCGTATTTAAAATAAATTTGTTATAAATATTATTATTTTCGTTTATCCATACTGAAATGCGTTAGTCCTTGGATGATTTTTTAGCGATCTTCTTTAGATATCAATCATTTTTTGTGGTCCATTTAGGTAATGCTTAGGATCTTCCAATATTAAAGAGTCTATAGGCAGGTATCATCAGCAATGTATTGAGGTGTACACGAACCGCAATACATTGCTGAGTTCAAGTTGAGTCAAGATGACTTTTTTTTAGCTCGGTTAGCTCGCTCGACTTGACTCGAAAAAGCTCAATTCAACTCGGTTCGAAGCTGAGTTCAAGCTGAGTCGAGCTGATTTTTTTAGCTCGAAAATGAGTTCGAGCTGGCCCCAGCCTGACTCGATTCGGATCGAGCCCAACTCGAATCGAACTCAAATCGAACCAGTTCGATGACTCGGTTACTTTGATATTAATGTTGCTCACCAAGTGTTTAATTAAATGACTCAAAGAAGTGTGGCTGGTGGCAAGGAAGGTATGTATATGAAACCAACACCCTTTTTTTCTTGATTTTTATGTTGCTTAATTAGAAGGTGTTTGATAAATTACCTGTAAAATTATTGTTATTGTCTCAAATACAGTGAGATTTTGAAGGTGCAATCTAGGTGTTTGTGAAAATACTGCAATGGCGAACTCGGCTTGATCTTGGCTCAAACTCGACTTGAATTGGCCCGAGTTGCTGACCGAACTGAGCCGAACTGTCCAGTCAGGCTCGAAGACCGAGCTGAGGTCAGCTAGTGACCGAGCCGAGTCAAGCTGAGGCCAGTTCGACTCGATGTATACCCCTGGCAATGTATCTCATCAATTCAACATTTAAATCACCAAAGCAATGTATCTCAAAGATCTCATTGAGAAAGGTGTGATATATCCGGAGATAACTTCATTCTATAATACACATCTATCTAGCGAATTCATTACCACATGCGTAAGTAGTCTCAAGGAATTATAAATAAAGACCCTTATTAAAGAAAAATGTATGCACAACCACCCTAACTCATTTCTGCCCATTGTGTGCCAACCCTAACTTAGGCATCGGAGGGTCCCCGACTACAAACTGGCAGCCCTAGTGTTTTGTTTGTTTTGCAGGTGTGCAACAGGTTAGCACAAGGGAGATTAGGACCAACCGGATTATTGCATCAACAGTTTGGCGTTGTCTGTGAGAAATGACAATAAAGCCATCAGAAACCACACCAAACGAACGGCCTGAGAACCTCCCTGCAATGGTGAAAGGAAGAAAGAGGGTTTTGGTCGCCATCACTGTGTCAATCCCCCACCAAACGAACGGCCTGAGAACCTCCAAGACCTGCCTTCAGAACATCATACCAACCATCTCCTGGTTAGAGGTGCACACGAGTCGAGTCGAGCCAAGCTTTGCCCAGCTCGTGTTCGGCTCGAACTGCTCGAGTCCTAGCTCGTGCTTGGCTCGGCTTAGCCTTCGAGCTCGAAACAACAGCTCGTGCTCGGCTCATCTGAGTTCGAGCAAATTTCAAGCCAAGTTCGAGCAGAGTTTTCGAGTTGAGTTCCAATAACATCAAAATGTTTCACAGATCAACCTGATTTTAGGGCCCTAGAGGTAACATATTTCACAGATCAGGAATGAGGAATTAGATTTCAGTTTGAAATTGAAAGAACACTTACCGAAGAGAGTAGAAAGAGAGAGGGTAGGTGCAGGGAGAAGCCAACAAGGGCGGGCGGGCGGTGCAGGGAGAAGCCAACAGAGGCAAGCAGCTGTGCAGTGTAGGGGGAAGCAGACAGGGGCAGCCGTACGGTGCAGGGAGAAGGCTGAGGGTGAGGGAGAGAGTAGAGAGAGAGGGTAGGTGAGGAATGAGGATGAGTGGATGAGGGAGAGAGTAAAGAGAGAGGGAGGACGACCGCCGGATGAGAGGGAGGACTTGGAGAGAGGCGCACAGGTCAAGTTTTCAAAAAGGGTAGGGACGTAACTAGGTTTTTTTTTCAATGGGTATATATACTACATGAGTCGAGTCCGAGTCGAGCCGAGCCGAGTCGATTTCGAGTACTATTCGAGTCGAGCAGGGTCAAGCTCATGCTCAGCTCGAACTCAATTCGAGCACCAAAAATCAGCTCATGCTCGGCTCGAACTCATTTCGACCCGAGTCGAGTCAAGTATTTCTGAGTCGAGTCGAGCGAGTTACTGAGTTAACTCTGCTCGTGTACAGCTCTACTCCTGGCGGTGACCATGCAAAGACCCCGCAATGGGGGGGGGGGGGGGCTCATCTCCTTAGAAAACTAGGTCGAAGCCCTGTCGGCAACGTTGAAGGGATAATGCAGATACTGGAGAGACAACAATCACCTCCTAATCTTGGTGTGAAAGCAGGTGCATCGACCGAATTGTCCCGGCCTCCCCAAGTACTCCATAACTCTTACATAGTAAAGTAGCGACCAAGGCAACATGGTCAAGCTCCCATGCATACCACAGGGACAACCATATTTACAGACTCAAACTATGCCACACCCTAGAGAAAAGGAGGCATGGGAAGACCCCCAAAGTCGTCGCAGAAAGTGAGGTCCCATGGGAAGCCGAGCTCAAAGAGATCCGAGGATAGCTCGATGACATCCAACATGCCTACCGTGCCCGAGCCCCGACCTCCATTGAAGCCATATTGGAAGAGACAGAACCTTCGTTCACTGATGACATCATGAAATCTCAACTCCTATCAATGTTCCAGATGCCCCAGATCACCCCTTACTCTTAATCTGGAGACTCGGCCAAGCATCTCGAGTCCTTCAAAGCTCAGCTCATTAAGACCTTTATCACATAGTTTATCGGTGGGAAGGACATAAGGAAACCTGTGACTCACCTCCTCACCATCATGCAAAGGGAAGATGAGCTGCTAAAAGACTATATTATTCGCTTCAACAAGGAGGCGGTGCAGGTGGACGACCATTCAACCAGATAGCTCTAGCTGCCATAATATCTGTTTTAAGGGCATGAAAGTTCCTCTTCTCGATCGGTAAGAACTCCCTGACTACCCTAGTAGACCTCCTTAACCGACCTCAGAAGTACTCAAACACGGAGGAGATTTTCAGCTCACAAAAAGCTACTCGGAGCGCAGGTAGCTTCGCTAAAGAGATGAAGCAAAAGGACAAAAGGGAGCCGCCCACCATTAACAAAGAGAGAGAGAGAGAGAGAAAGGAGGACGATCTGAATAGAGGTCAGCGCCCAAACTAATGACCGAAAAGCTGATTCTGCTCATACACACCACTGAATGCAACTCCCGGGCAAGTACTCATGGAGATACACGACAAAAGGATCCTGAAATGGCCTAGTAGAATGAAGGTCAACGCTGACAAGAGGGACAAGCGGAAGTGTTTCTACTTCCACCACGATCATGGCCACACCACCGCAGAATATTTAGATCTTAAGGAGGAGATAGAGTCCTTCATCTGGGGCAAGCACTTGTGGGAATACGTCAATAGAAGGAGGGATGACCGACAAGACAAGCGGGCCGAGCAACAAGATGATAGAAACAACAATGAAGCGACATGTGAGATACGTACGATATTCAGGATAATGGCTGAGGTGGAGACTGGAACAGAGATCGTAGGGCTCATGCTTGAAACATTAGCAGCAGCAGCATGGAGCACCACGTATACCTCACTAGCAAGGCTACAAAATAACAAAAGTTAAACCCATGCGACTTGACTTTCATGGAGGAAGATGCTCGAGGAGTCCACCACCCAACG
The DNA here is from genome assembly GCA_021015155.1 of Magnolia officinalis. Classification (NCBI taxonomy): domain Eukaryota; kingdom Viridiplantae; phylum Streptophyta; class Magnoliopsida; order Magnoliales; family Magnoliaceae; genus Magnolia; species Magnolia officinalis. Next base: position 57,970,270 of record JAJHSJ010000010.1, read on the forward strand.
ATGATACCCTGGTGGTCACCATGATTGTGGCCAACCATAAGGTGTCTCGCATACTGGTTGACACCGGTAGCTCAGCCGACATCCTCTTTATTGTCGTCCTCAATAAGATGGGAATCAGGAGGTCCAGGTTACGGCCTATTCATACACCCTCGCTCGGGTTTACAGGGAAAAGGATCATCTCTGAAGGAAGTATATTGCTGCCTATAACCGCAAGAGAGGGTCATAACCAAGCGACAGCCATGATCAACTTTATCGTATCGATTGCCCCTCTATTTACAACATAATATTGGGACGACCATCCCTCAACATCATGAGGGCAGCAATGTCCACATACCACCTCGAGAAGAATTTCCTGATTGAGCACGGCGTCGGTCGGGTCAGAGGTGATCAGCACGAGGCCTGGCAATGCTACTCGATAGTACTCTGGCTGAAACTGTAGCTACAGGCAATGACCATCACCTCCCTTGATCCACGAGAAGAATTCGTCGAAAGAGGATCACTGTTGAAGACCTGGTGGCTGTACCCCTCTGCGAGATCAACTTGACCCGCATGGTTCAGGTCAGCTTGTTACTAGTGCCAAACTAGCGAGACGAGATTATCAGCCTGTTGAAATAGCACGTTGATATCTTCGCATGGTCCCACCACGACATGCCTAGTATAAACCCAGAGATAATGGTTCACAAGATGAACGTCGATCCTAACCACAAACCCGTGAGACAAAAATGACGTGCGTTCGAACCAAAACAATACGCGTTCATCAATGATGAGGTTGGTAAGCTTCTTAAGGCTAGGTTTATCGAAGAGATCTATTATCCTGACTAAGTAGCAAATATCATGCTGGTGAAGAAATCTAATAGAAAATGGTGAGTATTTGTCGACTATATCGACCTGAATAAAATGTGTTTGAAAGATAGTTTCCCTCTCCTGAGGATCGACCAATTGGTCGATAGAACGGCTGGGCATGAGCTCCTCAGCTTCATGGACGCCTACTTGAGCTATAACCAAATCGTCAGGCATAAACATGACAAGCAGAAAATGGCATTTATCACCGACAAGGGACTAACTGCTACAAGGTCATGCCCTTTAGGCTAAAAAATGCCGAAGCAACATATCAACGTCTCGTCAACAAAATGTTTACAAAGTAGATTTGACGCACCATGGAAGTCTATGTTGACAATGTGTTGGTCAAGAGCACCAAAGCGGAAGACCATACAACTGACCTTGAAGAGATGTTCACCATCTTGAGGAAATACCAGATGAGGCTGAACCCAAACAAATGTGCCTTTAGGGTGAGCTCAGGGAAGTTCATTAACTTCCTGATCAATCAGAGGGGAATAGAAGCAAACCTTAACAAGATTCGGGCATTGTTGGACATGAACTCGCCTAAGATTACAAAAGAAAGTTAGTGTCTCACAGGAAGGATCACAGCCCTCAACAGGTTTGTCTCCAAAGCTACCGATAAATGCATGCCATTCTTCTTACAACTGAAAGGCAAATCCAAGCCGAGATAGACCAACGACTGTGAACAAGCTTTTCGACAGCTCAAGGAGTACCTAGGGTCACCTCCTTTGCTCTTTAAGCCCAAACAAGGAGAGTCGTTGTTGCTCTAACTAGCTATCTTAACCGCCGCAGTAAGCTCTGCTCTGGTATGAGAAGTTAGAGGTAAACAACTTCCTGTGTACTACATCAGTAAAGCCCTAGTCCAAGCTGAGACTAGGTACCATGATATCGAGACTTGCACTGGCCTTGATTATGTCATCACGATGTCTTCGACCCTACTTCCAGGCTCACACCATCATAGTCCCGACCAATCAACCACTCCATTAAGTACTCCAAAAGCCTAAGATATCGAGAAGACTAACGAAGTGAGCAACAGAGCTTGGCGAATTCGACATCATGTATCGGCCCCAAGCCATAATTAAAAGACAGGCCGTAGCCAACTTTGAAAAGGCTGAGCTTAAAGTCCTAGAGGGGGGGGGGGGTGAATAGGACTATGCCAAATTAAAAAATAAATGCGGAATTACAAAGATAAATAACACAATTATAAGCAACCTCAAATGCACAAGTATTGAGAGGTTGATACAAACTGAGTTCTAAGGACAACCTTACACCAAAAACTAAGGTTTATAGCAGGACAACCTGATTTCTAGAACGTTTGTAAGTATCAAAAACTCAAACTTAGAAGGAGGCAAAGGAAATAATCTAAATTATTACAACATTCACCACAAGTGTATAAAAGGAAATTACAACATTCAATACCACACATACATCACCATAAGCATCCACCAAACACCGAGAATTATAGTGGTTTGTGTGTGTACACCAACTGTTTGAACAGCCACACAACTACTCCACTCCCAATATCCTCTCCCACGAGATATTGGCTTTCACTATCAAATAAGGTTTTCCAAAGTTCACCTTAAAACCTTCACAATTATGTTTTTAAATAGGCTTACACAATTACAAAAACCCCACACTCTGAGATTTTCTGGCTATTCTCAGATAAAACCAAAAATGAGATTTTCCTGGCAGAATCTCACAAACCACAAAAGATACACAAAATTAAATTGTACTTATCTGAAGATTCTCCTTGTGATGAAGCCTGGTAGAACCAAACCAATGTAAATGAAGATGTTCAATGTCCAGTCTCACAAATGAAAGGTTCTAAGCCTAAATGATTTTTACATTAATTCAACCTGGATTAGCTTAATTTGATTTTGATCTTAAAGAGAGTAAAATCACAATTCCCTTCTTTAATGAAGTAGAGTTGAATTGAGATCACAAAATCAAATATAAAAAACTATTTAAGAGAATTTAAAATGAACACAATATAGCTTAAGAAATGCAGGAACTTATCTTTCAGAGTGATGGCTTGATTATGATTGGAATGAATGAAAAACTCTGAGATTCGTCCTCTATTTATAGGTGAAAATACTGTTCACTCGACTGGTCTAAGGGTCGGTTCGACTAATCGAAGAACCAACCATATTTTAAAATTTTTGGCACGATAAGATAAGATCGTTACTCGACTGGTTGAGTGGCTTGCACGACAGGTCGAATGGCCTACTCGACTGGTTGAGCAATGCACTCAACTGGTCGAGTGGGACCAAAAAACCTTACTGGACTTTGAGTCGAGCACTGCACGACTAGTCGAGAACTATTCACTCGACTGGTTAAGAAATCTCCATGACTGGTTGAGGGTCCAACAGAAAATTTTGAAAATTCACAACAAATCTTGGACTAGACGAGAAACTTCTTTGACTGGTCGAGCCAGTGCCTGGACTAGTTGAACAAAGACTAGGACTAGTCGAGGAATTGACCTATAAACTTATGTAATGACCCAAACAAAATATGCAATGAATATTACCTAACCTATGGTTAATCTAAGGTCATCCATACCTTGTTTGTGAGTTTGAACCAACGAAACATCGATCGCTTCGGTAACTCATTTACTTGAAATACAGGAAGCTTGTGTTCCAAATCTTAAACTTGAGCTTGAGATAAGGCTTGAGTCCTTGATTCTTTAACGTAGTAACAATGAGCTTTCAACTTGAACTTGAGCCTTGAACTTTTGTTCTTACGCTTAAACTTGTAGTCCCTGAACTTCGACAACGTTCTTCAACTTGAATACGTAGAAAAGCTTAGCAATGACGAAGATGACTCACAATGCATGAAGTTGATTTATCCATCTCGTCAAAACAAGATACAGATTTTAAGTAGTTTGGCACAATAAAATTTGACAACTCCGAGTGCTAGATTTAAAAGATAGCATTTACAATCTCCCCCTTTGTCAAATTTGTGACAAAACTGACTAAAGAATCTTGCACCAATTCAATAAAGAATCATGCACCAATCATGCTACAACAACTCCCCCTCAATCCAGGTGAGGTGATTTATAGAACCTGTATTAATCAAATATATATCCTAAAAAAAAAAAACGCTTCCATATAATTATACTTCCACATATTCTAAAGTCATACATCTCCTCAACAATCATCATATAGCATTAAATATATCCATACCACATTCTCTCCCTTTTTGTCACAATATGACAAAGGAAAGAAAAACAAATAGATGATTTAATTAAGAAGATATGAGAAGAATATGAGATAAGAGAGTGAATAGCATAAACAGGTCTATAAATTAGCATCCAAATATCATCATTAAGCATACTAACATGTTCATAAAAATACACATGTTCAAGAACTATCCAAGCATAAGAAAAGATAAAGAGTTATTACAAACCCAGGATTGACAATAAAATCTAGTCAGAACCAGAAGATGAAGCACGAATAGATGGATCAATTTGATGTAGTCCCTTGTTAATGCGTCAAAGGTATTTGCGCATATATTTGAATTGAGTCTCTTGGGACACATGCAAACCTTCCACCTTTTCCTCTAAGGTTCTCAACCTCTCATCAAAATCAGATGGCAGAAAATTAGAATCAACCTCAGAGCCAGATTCTAATTCATCAAAAATATTATCCATAATCACATCATTAGGAGGTAAAACATCTTCCTCTCCAACTTCGTCAATAGCTCCTCCAGCATCCCTATCAACTTGGCTAGGAGCCAACTTCAAATTCATCTTGTTAATGTTGAAATTGTTAAAAGGAAGATGGGTAATAGGAGCTTCTCCAATAGGCATGACCACAAGACAATGAATAGTAAGGATGGTCATCAAATAAGTGAAAGGTATATCGTTATGGCCCGGATGGAGACGAAATTGAATTATCATATAACAAATTAGAGATGGAAGACACTTGAATACAAGAAACAACAGAGTAAAGAATGCATACCATGAAAGAAGTTAATTCAGTCTTGTTACCAGATCTCGAGTAAACATTCGAGATAAAGATACGATGAAGAACTCTGTATTTGGGTAACATATGAATGGATCAGATCTCAATCTCGGAATTCCAATCCGAGTTCATGTTGCATAAAACTCCGGTTAACATTTATTTTTCAAATTCATTTAATCTCTCAGACAATGTGGTAATTGGAATCCCTTCATTATTAATAGTAATATCCATTAAGTTAAAAATCAAGTGACGATTTACTAAAAAAGTACCTTCTCAAAACGAAATAATGAAGGTTAAATTTTCAATAGACACATCACTAATGCATGCAAACATGGCCTAGGTAATGGACCGATATGCAGGTCCGTCCCAATTCAATATGTTAGCCCATCCTACAGCCACAAGGAGGGGAAAGATATTGAAAGGACTTAAATGGTTGGAATTGACAGTCCGCTCAACAATGATATTGCGGAGACGAATATCCCGCACATATTCTAGGTCCTCTTCGGGTGGTCGAAGAGTACACACCGAAATAGATATGGAATGGGAAGAAGAAGGACCACGAGTGGTTCTCTTCTTATTTTTACCTCTCATTTCAAGTTGCACAAAAAGAATACAAGAAAGGAATGGAAAGTTTCACACAAATCAGATTTTTAGCAAGATAACCAAATAAACCACTAGAAACCTTGAAATAAACTTCAAAATCAAGGAAATAGAAGTGCAAAGATCTTAAATTCGAAAGGAAAATGGAAAAGATGCACTAACCAAGTTGCAATCGAAGGTGGGTTCGACCTGTCGTAGAAGGGTTGGTTAGAGAAGATGATAATAATGAAGAAAAAAAATGCTTTTGTCAATTTTAAAAACCCCAAACCCAAGTTACTCGACTGGTCGTGCAACCTCAAAATTTTTAATTTTTAGCAACTTTTGATTTTTTTTTTTTAAAAAAAACTGTAAAAAATAAAAACATGCAATATAGTACAAGCAAACACAATTAACTTAGATCATATTACACATACCAATATCCAATTTCAATTTAGCGAACCTATTTCTGTCAAGTGGTTTTGTGAAAATGCTACCAAGCTGATTTTCAATTTGAATATAATCCAGTGAAATAATCTTATCTTCCACTAATTCACGAATATAATGATATCTAATGTCAATATGCTTAGTTCGTGAATGCTTAATTGAATTTTTAGAGATGTTAATTGAGCTAGAGTTATCGCAATACAGAACCATAGAATCTTGCATAAATCCGTAATCATTTAACATCCTCTTCATCCACACCAGCTGAGTGCATGCATTACCAGCTGCAATATATTCAGCCTCAGCTGTGGATAGAAATACGGAACTCTGTTTCTTACTATGCCATGAAACTAAGCAGTTCCCGACATAAAAAAACATTCACCGCTGGTAGACGTGATCATCAATATTACCAGCCCAATCAGCATCCGTATAACTGGCTAATTGAACATTAGTATCATGTGGATACCAAAGGCCAAGATTGGCCGAACTTTCGACACATCTCAAAATACGCTTGACAACAATCAGGTGGGATTCTTTAGGATCAGATCGATACCTATCACAGATACCTACGCTGAATGCTATATCAGGTTAGCTTGCAATTAAATATAATAAACTACCTATCATACTGCGATATAATTTAGGATCTACACTTTTACCCGTTGAATCCTTAGAGAGCGTAAGTGTTGTACTCATAGAAGTATCAAAGTTTTTACCGCTCTCAAATCCAAACTTTTTCATCAAGTTTAGAGCATACTTGGTTTGAGAAATAAAAATACCATCAGTAAACTGTTTCACTTGCAGACCTAAAAAGTAGTTCAATTCTCCTACCATGCTCATTTCAAACCTGGACTTCATCAATTCTGCAAACTCAACAGACATGTTAGAACTAGTAGATCTATAGATAATGTCATTAACATATATCTGTACTAATAGAATGTGATTATTGTGTTTCTTTACAAACAGTGTCTTATCAACACTCCCCATTACAAAATTATAACTCAGTAAAAACTTAGTCAACTTTTCGTACTATGCCCTGGGAGCTTATTTTAATCTATAGAGTGCCTTTTTTATGCGATAAATATGATCAGTGTATTTAGGGTCTTCAAAACCCTTAAGTTGTTCTTCACATACTTTCTCATGTAGATCACCGTTCAAGAAAGCACTCTTGACATCCATTTGATAGATTTTGAAATTTTTGTAACAAGCAATGGATATGTACAGTTTGATAGATTCAAGATGAGCTACTGGGGTAAAGGTTTCATCATAATCAATGTCTTCTATCTGAGTGTACCCTTGTACAACCAGTCTAGCCTTGTTTTTTATAATGTTACCTAATTCATCAGACTTATTTTTAAAGATCCACTTAGTTTCAATTATATGTTTATCATCAGGTCTATGAACCAAATGACATACATCATTTTTTACAAATAAGTTCATCTTGTATAGCTACAATCTAGTTTTCATCAGTAAGTGCTTCTTTTACATTGGCCGGCTCAATATGGGAAGTGAAGCACACATAGTTACATATGCTTTCTAGTTGTCTACGAGTGCGCACACTAGTGAGAGGATTCCTAAGTATTTGATCGGTTGGATGGTGTCATGCCCCAAACTCGAAAACCGGGCTCACAAAATTTTCAATCGCTAAATTCGGCACCGACGGCCTCCGTAATGCCCCATTCTCGGCTCCCAGCGCCCATACGCCAGATTCCGATCCTAGGATCCTACAAGGAGGATTTTCAGTGAATTTTTTTTTGTAATGGAGCATAACCACAAGTATAACCAAGTCACAAAACAACATCACCACATATTCATTATATCAAAAACTTTAAGTACAATGCGGAAAAGGGAAATACAAGGTGATCAAAAAGCTCCAAAACAGCCTGGTACGCGCTCCTGCCTCAGCGCTGCTGCTGTCCAACGACACCTGCATGCAACAGTCGTGCATAAGCTTACAAAAGCTTAGAGGTGGTGTAAGTGTGTGCACAAGGCGAGTACCAAGTATACAATATCAGAGTAATACAAAAATATGTGGTAAGTCCATGAATGTTATCAGTTGTACCAAAGTTATGTAATGCAAGGCATGAATGCTATCGGCCATACCAAGGCTATGCGATGCGAGGCCTATATAGCCAAATGTCATATGCGAGATGCAAAGCAAGCGTGCCAGTACTCATCAAGTACATATATCAGTACAGTTCCTCTTTGGATATCACCGAGGTCTAATACACCTCACACTGACTGTCTCCTCCCTAGCTACACTGTCAAGTAAGTGGAAGAAACCACACTATCCGCCTGACCAATAGTCTGCTAATACCTACCCGGCTCGTCGATAGCGGACTCATTTGCGAGCTCGTCAAACTCAACCTAGCTTATAGCCCCCTCAATCGGGCGGATAAAGTCACACCCCCTTCCAACCAACCACGACACAGTGGGAGACGCGGCCTATTGGTATTCTGCACTCGGGCGCTCGTGTATCTACTCGGTCTAGACGTTGGAGCATCCCCTGGTCCAAAAAGGTTCTGGAATTTTCACCCAAGGACATCTTAAGTGCAAACAATGCTAGAGCCAATATTTTTAATTTTCGATACGACCATCCACGATGTGCCTGTGGAGGCCACGGCCCTGATGTTGTTAGGGTGTGCAATGATCAGGTCACACATATGCGGAATGCATGAGTCACATCGTCAAATCATGCAGCAATCCTGCGCGTACCACGTGCTCATGTGGGGGCACTCTGTCTCATAAGGAGTCCTGTAAATGTCTCAGCCCAACGGCTTATGCTATGATCAAACATTCCTCATATTAAGCATATATATGATGCGTATGGGCATGAATCATGGAGCTATACTAAGCATGTTATAAAGTGATGAATTATCAACAAGTATGGGCCTATCAATGGGCCCTAAGGAGAGTTACAATGTGGACATTTAACAAACATTGTACTTACAATGTGGACGTCAAACCAACATTGCTCCCAAGGCATGACCGCCATAAACATCATTACACAAACCATGGTAGAATCATACATTGTAATGGGCTTGTGTACATCTCATTGGGCCTCGACCCATGGGCCTCCAATACATCAAACGGGCCTCATAACATGGGCCTCAATGGATGGGTCATAACTACATCAAGATGGGCCTCCTCAAATGAGCCTTATAAATATCAAGGTGGGCCTCAGCAATGGCCACAAATACATCAATACGGGCCCCATCACATGGGCCTCATATAAATCAAGGTGGGCCTAATGGATGGCCACACGTACATCAAGATGCATAATATATATATATATATATATATATGAATCATATCAAAAGATCAGTTGGACCGCACTCCAAATAATAGTGGTGGTAATGAATTCCACCATTAAATTCTCAAGGCCCACTGTAACATTTATTTTCTATCTAATCTGGCCATAAGGTCACACAGACCTGGATTAAGAGGAAACAAATTTCCTAATGATCCAAAACTTCTGTGAAACCAAAGGTTTCAATGGCGGACACTCAATCCCCTTTACTTTTTGCTATGTGATCCACTTGATCCTAGATCTGCCTCATTTTTTGTCTCAAGCCTGTAAGACAAGCTGGCCAAATGGTTGGACGGTTGGATGCAACACATGCATCATCGTGGAACCTATATAGACGGACGTCATGGATGAAACAGGTGGGTTCAACAAAGGGCCCACCATCAGGTATATATTATATAATATAATATATATAATATATACAATATAATATAATATATATATATATACACACACACACACACATACACACACACGTACACACACATAAAGGTGCAGCCACACACTTAGGGTGGGTCCCACCGTCTAGTGCAATGGACGGTGCGGATAGAACACAAAAATCAGTGTGGGTTCCACCGTCTAGTGCAATGGATGGTGCGTATAGAACACAAAAATCAGGGTGGGTTCCACCGTCCACCGTCAATGGACGGTGTGAATGAAACACATACATCACTGTGGGTCCCACGTGGGGCCCACCATAATGTCTATTTGCAATCCAACCAGTTGATAAGGTTGCACGGACCTGGTTGAATAGGAAAAATAAATTTCATCTTGATCCAAAACTTTTGTGGCCCAGAAAAAGGTTCCAATGGCAACCGTTCAATCACCGCTATTTCCTATGATGTGGGCCACCTGAGCATCAGATCGGCCTGATATTTGGAGGGGGCCCACTTCAGGAAGGGTCCCACCAAATGAACAGGGTGGATACATAATATACATCAGGGTGGGGCCCATGGTCCCTGTCGTCCGCTCGCTACACGCAGCAGGCGCTGCCTTATATTTTATTTTATGTTTTAGAAAACCTATTTTTTGGGGGTTTTTCATACGTGGGGCCCGCATCAGGTAGATCCACCCCATCCACTAGTTCCCATGGCCCTAGGCAAGACAAACAAGCCCAATATTGGAGGTGTTTTGGAGTATAGAAACATCAGGTGGTTTTTCAACGGTAAAAATGTCGTTTGTTATGCTATGGCCCACCCGAAAGTTGAATTGACTTCATTTTTCGACTCAACGCCTAAAACGGGCTGAGGAATGGAATAGACAGCATGGATTGAATACATACATCAAGGTGAGGCCTATACAAATGTCCCTTCCCAATGCTTTGAACCCATGCTAATATTTGTGGTTTCAGGTTTACGTCCAGAGACGCTGAACTCTTTTTTTTTTGCCATACAAATAACGTTAAGGTGGGCCATGCTTAAGTGGGCCACCACACGGCTGGGTAGTGTGGAACATACACACATATAAAGTGGGCCCTACCTACAAATGGATTGGATCCAATACATGCTTCATGGTGGGGTCCATCCAAGTGGGCCACACGGCCACCTCATCATACACAAAAATAAATAAATAAATAAAAAGAGAGGGAGAGAGAGAAAGAGAAAGATAGAGGGACACGCGTGATGGAGGGACCCCGACACTATGGGCCCTCCATTTCAAGCATCCAATCATACATCAAGTGGGTCCCATTGCATGTGGGCCCACCAAATCAAAGATCAACAGTGGAGATCCCTTCTCTACCATGATGTAAGGTTTAGATGACCCATTTTTAGACTAGAAAGTAAACATCATGATGGGGTCCATGGAGAATGGCCCCATCATGGAATGATAATAAAATCAAGGTGGGCCATCGCCACATATAGGGTCCCAAGTGAGATCCATACCATCAATCGGTAGGCCTCACTTGGCCCATCATCAAAACATGGAAAGATTTAGCCTAATAAGCACCCACCGTTTGATCTTCTTGGTTCGTTCGAACGTTGGTCTCCTTGTGCTTCACTTTGATGGAGAGGATAAGAAATGAAGGGCTAGGATGATGGATTTTTGGGATGGAAAGTGGGCCACACACATGCATTTTTCTCTCATGGAAGAGCTTGGACATGTGATGCTCTCGCTAGCTTGGGAGTTGTGTTGAGAAATGAGAGAGAGAGAGAGAGAGAGAGTTGTAAGGAGAGAGAGTGATGGATGTGAGTGATGGGTGAGGTGATGGTGTACTTGACATATATGGGTGTGTAAGAGAGAGGGTGAGAGAGAGTTGACTTGGTGATTGCTTGACTTATGGAGAAAGAAAGCATGGGTGTGTGTACTTGACATGAGGTGATTGATTGATGGGACATGTTGTAGAGATTCTCTTGGGATTGCAAATGCGCAGTGTTTTCTTCGAAATAAACGTCGGCCTGCATCTTCTGGTCAGGGTATCGGAGCGGTGCGTAAGACGCGGTGTCGGAACCGCGGCGACAGTGCGGTTAAAATGGTACAAGTCTCAGATTAAGCCGACTCAATTCTACAAGATACGACTTAGGGTCGATCGTAAACGTTGATTATACATCGCAGGTTGCCGGACTTCGATGGGAAGGATCGCGGGAGTCGACGGAACAATATGAACTATGATACGGGTCTTACAAATGGTCTTTAACTGACCGCAGTTCAGTGTCATTTTGACTAGATTATCAAATAAAGAGACTTCATCGTCTTCTGAACTAGAGATGGGTGTATTCAGGTAATCATCTATAACCACATTAATGAATTCCTAAATTACACCGGTCCTCGTATTGAGAACACGATACACTCGACTATATAGCGCATATCCTAGAAAAATACCCTCGTCACTTTTAGTGTTGAATTTTCCCAAATTTTCTCGATCACGTAGAATATATTATTTGCTGCCAAAAACTTGAAAGTATTTAACTGTTGGCTTCTTATTGAACCACAGTTCATATGCAATCTTATTATTTGATTTTTTTAGTATATACACGGTTCATAATATAATAAGCAATGTTCACAGCTTCAGCCCAAAGATTTTTAGGAAGTTTCATGCTATTTAGCATAACATTATCCATCTCTTGAAACACGATTTTTTCTTTCAACAACGCCATTCTGTTGAGATGTCTTAGGAGCAAAAAATTCTTACAATATCCCATGATTACTACAGAACTCCTCAAAACTGCTATTATCAAATTCGGATCCATGATCACTTCGTATTTTAGTAACATGTGATTCCTTCTCAGTTTGGATACGCTTGAGTATCCTTTTCACTTCATCAAGAGTTTCAGATTTCTCTCTCATGAAAACTACCCATATAAACCTGGTAAAGTCATCCACTACCACCAGAATATATTTCTTACCACCTCGACTCTCCATTCTAGTAGGTCCAATGAGATCCATGTGGAGGAGTTCAAGAGGTTTGGATGTGGCACTGAAGTTCACATTCTTGTAAGCACTCCTAGTTTATTTTTCAATCTGACATTCGCCATAAATTTTATTCATTTTCTTTAACTTGAATAGACCTCTTATTACTTCACCTTTGCTCAGTCTATAAAGATTACAGTAGTGTACATGTCCTAGGCGTTTATGTCATAGATCGGTCTCATTGGTTTGCGTCACACTCCAAACCCGGAAATCGGATTCACAGAAATTCTGATTACCGAATTCGGTGCCAATAGCCTCCGTAGTACCCCATTCTCGGCTCCCGGCGTCCATACGTCGGATTCCGATCTTGGGATCCTACAAGGAGGATTTTTTTTCCAATATACATTTAACTCATAATAAGCATAACCACAAGTTTACCCAAATTACAAAGGCAACATCATCATCACACATCCACTAATATAAACAGTTGAATACAATGCTGAAAGGGAAATACGTATGTCAAAAATCAAAGCTCCAAAAGACAGTTGCACACTCCAAGCTCAACACTGCTGCAACCTAACATCACCTGCATGCATCTATCGTGCATAAGCTTATAGAAAGCTTAGAGGGTGGTGTAAGTGTGTGCACAAAGTAAGTGTCAAGTATTCAATACAATGTCATAATCATACAATACCAGAAATACTGGTAATCCATAAATCATACAATATCGGAATAAGCAGAAATACTGACAAGATCATGAATTATCAGAGTAAGCAGAAATACTGCTAAGATCGTAAATCATACGATAACAGATTAAGCGAAAATACTGACAAGTCCATGAGTCAATCAATATCAGAATACGCAATATAGAACAGCTATGTAAATGAGGAGTCATAAAGAGCCAAATATCAGATGCCGATGATGCGATGTAATACGCAATTCTTGATGAGTTCACAAATAACCTCAGTCGTATGTAGACCATATAAATGCAGAAACACAGTAACTCAAAATGTCATATGCCGCAGATGTAATGTAATATGCGGTGCGAATGGAATGACTATGCCGGAGTGTAAGTCAGGATGATAGTACATAGTATCACAGGCTATGGGGTCCATCACAAGGGACTTTTATCCAAACCAATCTCATACCTAAATTTGGATAGTCAGACTCGATGTGGTAAACTCCTGATCTCAGGTTAGTCGCTGTAACATCCCGGATTTTTGCCAACCTGGGATTAGACGTCCTAGGGCAATGAGTCGATCCTAAGACCTTATCAACTTGTCAAAACTCAATCCCACAGTCTAAAATTGCTCTTTAAACCATTTTCTTCACAAATCCCACCCTTCACTACCTTATGCTTTCAATTTTTCCAAGCACTTTCGCCCTTGACACTATCTTAAACTAGCTAAGTAGTAAAACTTGGATCACTTCATATACAAACTGCAAAAGCCTAAGTACCATCTCAACCAGAAAACAATTAGGATTAAATCCTTTAGAAATTTAACAAAGTTAACTAAGTGCAAAACTCGATTAGCCATGAAATCCGTTGGGATGGCTTTAAATACGATCTGCAAGACCCAAAACTTGCAAAATCAGTGACTCTAGGTTTCCCTAAAGTTTAGAACCAAACTCATTTCCCGTCTGCTCTCGGGAATGAAACGAAACTTCGTATTAGGTCTAGACCGCATATCGGGAGTCCGATTAACACGAAGCTAAGGAACTAGGACCGCCCCACTGGGCTTGACAATCATCTCAAAAATCAGATGATTCCGATGTCCGACGGCCATTTATTTCGATCCGGAGCGAGGGTGTGTGAAAAACACTATTCCTTTTGAAAAGAAAATATCTGGAATAGTGATCTGGCACCTTTCGGTTGCGCGTCAGTATTAAGCAACCTGACCGTCGGAATCAGACCAAATTACACCCTCGGATTAAGAAAAATTTCAGGAACATTTACATGTACTCAGAAATTCTGATCGTGGCCCACGGACCATTGAACTGAAAGTGGTCCGCCACGTGCGATCTGGGAATCCGATCGAGTCGAAAACGTAATCCCACGTAGATCCGCAGAGGGTGAGCTTAAGTCTGACGTTTGGCTCAAAGAGGGCTACCAGAACACCCCTTTTGAGCTTGGAAAGTGGCGAACTGCCTATATATGCAGCCACCCTTGAACCTGAGTCTATTTTGGACATGTTCATGGCTATAAAAGGGGCTTAGAATAGCCCCTCTCACAGCCATACGAATTTGGGTCCAAACCCTTAGAGAGAAAGAGAGAAAAGAGAGAGAAAGTCTTGGAGATCGAAGCCGATCTTCCTCCTGCTGCTTCCACTCCTCCCACGGCCTACACCGCCCTATTCCAGGGGTTTTTTCGGCGGTTTCCACCCCATTTGAAGGTAAGAAACCCTAACCCTAGGTCTGATTTGAGCTTGATTAGCAGTAGGTTATGAAAAGGCTAATCGGATACGCTCTTTAGGCTAGGAAACTCCCGTATACGGAAGCTCCAACACCCTTGCTGATTCGTTGGAATTCCAAGGGCTGAGGTGAGGACTTTAAGCGTATAAGTTACGTTTTTCAACGCTTTCAATGTCAGATAATGATAGATTCATGATCTGCATGCAAATGCACATGTACAAAGTGCTTTCCGTTTCCTGTTTCGATTAGCGATAAAGAATATGGAATTTCACATACTCCAGATATACGTAGAAATACCGTATACGTATTTTTGTTGGGAAAATGTTTGACATGTTTATTTAATGTTTGATTATATCATATGTGGGTAAAATGTTAGTTTGGCGAAAAGAATCGCAAAAATACATGTTCATGTGTAAATGTCATGTATGTTGAAATTGCGTATTTTAGAAATACCGCATACGTGCGGATTTTGGAAATATAATTGTCATGATTAATTGTTGTATGAATATGGTATACGCGGATAAAATAACCGCTTAGCGAAAGAATAGCCCTAATACATGTTTGCTAACATACACTATGTATGTTGGAATAGTGTATTCTAAGTGTTTGTGAAAATGGCTGAATGAGTATAGAATTCTCATTCGTGCTCGCCATGACTAATTGTCATGGATATATGATTGTTGTAATGGCGATATCCCTTTGACGAAAGGATTTGCCCTAAATCACGCCACGGCCAGTATACACTATATGTGCTAAAATGTGTGGCCCAAGTATTTGTGAAAATAGCTGAATGAATATGGAACTTGGGTTCCTGCGTGCCATGACTATCCGTCGTGGGTGTACGCGTGTTATGATTGGGGCAACTCCCTAACGAAAGGATTTGGCCTAATGCCTATGTGATCGACATATGTCATGTATGTTGATGTATGTTTGTTTAAGTGTTTCTTGAAATGTCTGAATGTGTAGTAGTTGGCAAATTGTAATATATAAGGGTGTTGAGATATGATTCTCAACCTCTTTTCACTATATGTATGATCTCCTTTGATAGTTGTGTGATTAGGATTTGAACATGTACAAACTCATGCTTGTGTTGTGCTTCATAACATGCTCAACTGTTTTATGATTTTAACTATGTAATGCATATGTTTAAATTTATATTATGATTGTATGATCCGTCATGGGTGATGGGGGAGCGGAGCAACGAGTGCGTGCAACAGCCCTGGCAGCCCTAAACGGATAATACCAGACTGATTGTATGATTTGAATCCTGATCCATTACTGCTTTATATCTCTGTAATTGATTGTGTTTGGGGCTATGATTATAGTCCAGGCAATCGGTAACGAGATTGAACTCGTGGCTGAGATTCATTTGCCACGTGGGATGTGTTCGACGAACTCGAGTCGTGCGTTGCCTGTCGGCAGTGGCTAGGCCACACGAAGTTGTTTATGCACTTCATGTCGTGCAGCTCAACGGGCGATCGTGCTAGTCGAGCTCGTCAAGTAACCCGATCTGCCTTATGCATGTTCACCCTGTTTGGTCGCTACTGCTTAAACCTAGGGTACCAAACTTACCAGTGACGATCCCATTTAACCATGGTACCTAGATCCGCTAAGTCGCATGAGCCGGACATGGTGGTATGGGACACCGTGGTCGAGCTGTCGGCCTACGCTGGGGCCTTGTGCCTCCCCGTAGTGACTATTGCGCAACCAACTCGTGAGCCGAATATGGTGGTATGGGACACTGTATTCAAGCTGTCGATACTTCGGCGAGAGTCGAGTACGGTGAGATCTGTGCTCGTGCTGACAGGCGACGAGTCCTCCGTAGTATCATCGAGTACACTCCAAGGGTCTGTGATTGGCCATGAGTCTTTCACAGCAACTAGAGTGTGAGTTGAGCCGAGTACGGTGAGACCTGTACTTGAGCTGACGGCTAGTGATTGAGCCGAGTACGGTGAGACCTGTACTCGAGCTGACGGCCAGCAATTGAGCCACATACGGTGAGATCTGTATCCGCACTGACGGGTGACGAGCCCTTTGCGATGCCTTCACTATGCTTCTCAAACCATAATATCGTATGAGATTAACTAGGATTGACGACCCTAGAATGGATCATGTTTGGGAATGATACAAGGGAGGTACCTTAGTTTCCCAATACTGCTGTTTGAAATGGACTAATAAAAACTTGGTAATCATGAGCATCATCGCACCGCATGTGCTTTGTAGATGTGGCGCACTGAGGGAGTTAGCATTCGCGAACGTAAGATGATGTCGCTTGAGGGTGGTTTGGCAAGGGCATACAGCATCATGTCATATCATTTTTGCACTTAACAAGAGTAGTTAGAAATGTTTGATTTGTACTGCTTATCATTACTGCTTGACTGAATTGATAACATGTTAACCTATGCTTTACTGTTCCACTGAGTTGATCACTCACTCCCACGTTGCGGGACGGTGTTCCGAACACCCACCAGATTTGTTGAGTTTCAGGTGATGCGATGCTTATGAAGCAGAGCCGGACTTCTATGATGTGGAGGAGGAGTTCTCCTACATGTAACTTTCTGACAGGCCAATAAAGACCTGGTATTGTATTGACGGGGTTATGGTTCTTGGGATAGAAGGCATTACACTTCCTCACATTTGGTATATTCTAGAACTGCACTTGTATTTATTTAACCTGATAATGTTATCACACTCTGGAGACTCATCATAGGTTATATATTTTATCTATCTATCACAGTCTTCCGCTTGCAAATTTAACTGTCTCTGGAGTATGATATCCTGTTTTGGCTTAATCTCACTCATGTTCAATGCACAAATTCAATCAACATCCAATCATCATTCATTTTGTTGCATAAGTGATGTTCTGGAACTCGGGAGTTGAGTTTATGCTCGACCCCCGATTTTCAGGGCGTTACAGTCGCGTGCCCCAACCGAAATCCTGGCCATTGCGAAGGTACACGTAACAAATAGTTGCGCACCACCAGCCCGAGTGGATAGTGAATGAATGAATGAATGAGTATGCAACTCATGCTCGTAAGTCCACATATCAGTATAGTTCATCTCTGGGATTATCACTGGGGTCTATTACACTCTGCACCAGCTTGCCGCCCCTATCCGACCGCACAACTGGGTAAGTGAAAGAGACCTCACTATCCGTCTGCCAATATCAGGCCCGGCTCATCGATAACGGACCCATTCCTCAAGCTGATCAAACTCGACCTAAATATTGCCCCCTCACTCAGGCGGGTAAGGTCACACCCCCTCCCAACCGACCATGACACAGTGGGAGACGCGACCTACTAGTATATGGCCCTCATGCGCTCATATACATTCACTCGGTCTTAACGCTGGGGCGTCCTCTAGTACCAAGAGGGTTTAAGGATTTTCACCCAGGGCCATCTATGATAGCCCGATGCTAGAACAGATTTTTAGTGTCCCGTCTGGCCATCCACGACATGCCTGTGGAGGCTACGGCCCTGATGTCGTTAGGGCATACAATAATCACAACACAATGCAAGATGCATGAGTTATACAATCCAATCATGCATCAATCCTGCGCATACCGTGTGCTCATGTGAGATAACCTCCGCCTATTAGGGAGTCTCATATCATCCTGCCCAATGACATATGCAATGGTCAATCTCATCTCATAATAAACATGCAGATGATGCGTATGGGCATGTATCATAATGTTATGCTGTCACATACTCATAATCGGTATCGACAATGTGGACATTTAACCAACATTGCCCCCAAGGAATGGCCCACATAGAGCCAAACATATAACGGGCCCACGGCTTCCCCAAGGCCCCAATATACAACACAATGGGCCTTACTCAAGGGCCACATATACACAATAGGTGGGCCCTGCTCATGGGCCTCAAATACATGACATGTGGGCCCTACACATGGGTCTCGAATACATCAAATGGGTCATGCATCATGGACCTATTACATATCACAATGGGTCTTGCCCATAGGTCATGAATACATCACAATGGGCCTTGCCCATGGACCTCAAATACATCACAATGAGCCCCATCACATAAACCTCATATTCATCACATTAGGTCTTAAACATGGGCTGTATATACATTACACAGGCCGAATACACATCACAATGGGCCTTAACTACGGGTCGCATATACATCATATAGGTCTCAACAATAGGCCTTGGTAATCGAAATCGGCCTTGACAATCGAATCAGCCTTAATAATCGGATTCAACACTCGGAATCGACCTCGATACTCGACCTCGGCAATCGGAATCGACCTCAACAAATCAGCCTATACAATCGGTATCGATGAGAATGGGTCTAACTAAGCCTAAGGGAAGGTCACTATGTGGGCGTTTAACCATCATTACCCAAAAATGTGGACATTCAACCAACACTGCTCCCAAGCAGTGGTCCACATAGAGTCAAACATAAAGTGGGCCCAAATATTCAACAAGTGGGCCTCAAATAGTCATCACAGGTGGGCCTTACACATGCAACACATAGGCCTACACATCACGGTGGGTCGATACATTGGGCCGCACCATTGGCCTAATATACACATCACGGTGGGTCGCATCATTGGGCCGCACCAATGGGCCTTATATCCAACAAGTGGGTCACATCAATGAGCCGCACTAATGGGCCTTATACATATCAAGTCGGGCCTCGATAAATGGGCCGGAAATATATCACAATGGGCCACGACATACGGACTAGAAATACGTCACAATGGGCCTCAACCCATGGGCCAAAAATACATCTCAGTGGGCCTTACAAAATGGGCCATAAACACACCATAATGGCCATAACCATGGGCCTCCAACATATTATAACGGGCCACAACCATGGGCCTCAAACATATCATAACGGCCATAACCATGGGCCTTAATATACGTCGCAATGGGCCGCAACCCATGGGCCTCACATACATTATGTGGGCCACAATACACGGGCCTCACATACACCCCAATGGGCCCCAACACCTAGACCGAGTATACATCGTATTGGGACTCGAACATGGGCCATATATATACCTCACATTAGGCCTCACCATCTAGGCCTTAAATACGTACATCACGTGAGGGCCACATGAATGGATGGTATGAATATACAACATATATATCACGGTGGGTCCCACTATGATATGGGTCTCCCAAGAAGGTGGAGGGTTTGTAGATCACGATGAGAGCTAGGATTACATCTAAAATCATTTCAATAGTTGCAGGTGCAACATGTGCATCACTGTACACAATCACTCTATGGGGGTACATGGCTCACTAATGGTAATCAGCATTGTCCAAATATCGCTCATGTTAATCAACACCTTCCAGACATTGCCCAGCACCATCCAAACACTCTGGACGGTGTATATACGAAACATGCATCGAGGTGTGGTCTGCAGCACCGTCCAAACACTATTTGGCACCGTCCAAGCATTTTTGGACGGTGTGGATGAAACACATACAACACAGTGGGGCACATCCAAGCATGTCCTGCACCGTCCAGATCATCTGGACGATGTAGATGAAACAAATACATCACTGTGGTCCCCACGTGGGTCCCACAACATATACATGTATATATATATATATATATATATATATATATTATATATATTATATATTATAATATATAATAAAATAATAATAATAATATTATAATACTATCATTATATCTAACCTAGCGCCTAGCCCTGGACGGGTGGCCTGGATACAAAATATATACATCACATGGGCTCAAAATATCATATTGGGCCTTATCAAGTGGGCCCCAAATATATCAAATTGGCCTCATCAAATGGGCCCCTATTAAATGGGGCCATACCAATGGGTTGTACCAACTACATACTTCAACCATTATTAGAGATTATTTTAGAGCATTATATATATATATATATATATATATATATATATATATATATATATATATATATATATATATATATATATATATATATAATCATATCCAAAGATCATCTGGACCATACCACAAATGGCAGTGGTGATGTTGATTTCTACTGTTAAATTCCAGTGGGCCTCACCGTAGTACTTATTTTCCATCCAATCTGTCCATAAGGTCATAAAGACTTGAATTTAGAGGAGAAACAAATATCATATTGAAATGGCCAAGCTATATGTCCTAGAGGGGGGTGAATAGGACTATGCCAAATTAAAATTAAAACAGCAGAATAAACAATAAAGAGTTAACCTTACAAAAATAAATCAATTCACAATGCTGAAATAAACTCAACCTCAATTAACAAGTATTGAGAGGTTGATATGAATTCAGTTCTAAGGACAACCTTATACCATAAAAACCAAAGGTTTATGGCAGGACAACCTTATTTCTAGAACGTCCTTTATATTAAGAACTCAATAAAAATAAATAGCAAGGAATTGAAATATATTGCAGAAATTTAAATCTAACTTATTACAACATTCCCCACACTTGCTTGAAATGTAAATATTTACAACATTCACAACCACACATACATTCCACAGTTTTGAATGATAAAAGGTAAAAGATTAAGCAAGCATTCAATCCACAAGATAAAGAATTATAGTGGTTCGCCTGTGTGTTCACCAACTGTTAAACAACAACCACACAAAATGCTACTCCACTCCTAATATCCTCACACAGGGGATATTAGCGTTCACTATCAAAATAGGTTTCACAGGTTCACCTAAAACCTTCACAATTGTGTCTTTTTAACTTGGGCTTACTCAATCCAAAAACCCATCTTTCTGAGTTTTCTGGCTCTCCTCAGATAACCACACAAATGGAATTTTTCTGGCAAATCCCAAAAAAAAAAACAAAGGAAAGAAAATTTTACAGAATTGTAAAATACCCGGATTTCTCCTCTTGTAGCAGCCCGGAAGAACCAATCGGAGTAGAAGTACGAATATGAAAGTTCAATGTCCAATACTCACTTTAAAATGGTTCTAAGTTCTAATTGATTTTAAGTTTAATCAACTTAGGGCTAGCCGTATTTGATTTTGATTCTGTGAAGAAGGAATTAAGAATTTTCCCTTTTTCTAATCAGATTGGAATGCAAATCAAAATCAGATAACACTAAGCTAACAAAAGGAAATAGAATTATGCACAATGTAGCTTAAAAACAAACGCAAACTTATCTCAGAGTGGAGCCTTAAATTTACTTAGTTTTCAATGAATAACTCTAAAATTCGTGTGTTATTTATAGCTGCAAAAATTTGTCTTCGACTGGTCCTAGGGACACCACGACTGGTCGAAGGAGAAACAGATTTTTGAATTTTTGAGCGCAATCGGATCAAACCGTTGTACGACCGGTCGTAGGCAGTCCACGACTGGTCGAAGGCAATCCACGACCGGTCGAGACCCCTCTACAACTGGTCGTGCGACACTTGATTTAGTCGTTGGAGTTTAAGTCACAGCTTTATGACTGGTCGAAGGTCGAGTCGAGACCATCCCACGACCGGTCGAGCAGACGCTAGGACTGGTCGTAGCCAAAGAAAAAATCTGATAAATTGCAATAACTCTAAGACTGGTCCTAGAATTTCTTAGACTGGTCGAACCAATGCTAGGACTGGTCGAACAAGGTCTAGGACTAGTCTTAGAACAAACTAAATTCATATATTAATATTCAAATGATGTAGCCAAAGTGACCTACCCTAAGGTCAATCTAAGGTTTATCATACCTGGGACATGAAGTATGGACATTGAAAACTTTATTTACTTAGACTTTGAACATTACGAAGCTTGAGTTCTTCTTGATGTAGCTTGACTACTTCACAAGCTTTGAAATCAATGTCATTTTGAGTTGCACTTGAGTCCCAAACTATGCTTGAGTCTTGATCTTGAATACACGTGAACTTGAGCTTGAGTCTTGAATTTGAATATACGTGAACTTGAGCTTGAACTAGCTTGAAGAATTTATCTTCTTGACCTTCTTGACTTCAGTTGTTGACATGGTGTCTCGAACAAATTTATCAAGATATAAACACAAGACACATACAGAAGTTTTGACACACAAAATTTGACAACCAAAGAGGAATCAAATCATAGCACTTACACATATTGGTCCCAAAACTTTTGTAATCCAAAGAGTTTCAATGGTTGGCGTTCAAAACCCACTGATCCTGCAGTGTGGTCCACCTGATAGGCTGTTGGATATAACATATACATCATGGCATGGTCCACAGAACTTACTGCCTGAAAATACAACAGCCATGTGTATAGGGTCCCACCATCTACATGGACAGTGGAGATACTACCAGGCCCACGTGCCTTGCTGACGTGGATACAACAGCTAAATAATTGTTGAAAGGTACACCAGCCAATCTTCATCCACGTGGGTGGGTCCCACGTAGGGCCCACCATCACATTTATCTGCAATCCAAACCGTTGATAAGGTCACACAGACCCTAGATGAAGAGGAAAGCAAATTTCATAATGATCCAAACTTCTGGGACACCAAAAAAGGGTTCCAATGGCAGACACTCAATTACCACTGTTTCTTATAGCGTAGGCCACCTGAGCGATATATATGGCTGATTTTTGGAGGGGCCACTGTCCTAAAAGGGGGCCACCAAATGCGCGGTGTTGATGTTCCACACACATCAGGGTGAGGCCCACAGCTGGGACTCGTGATCCCTACCCGTTCAGCGTCAAACGCATCAAGAGGACGCTATTGCGTCCTTTGGTGTCAGCGGCAGCAGCAGGCACTGCTACCTATGTTTTTTTTTTTTTGAAATCATAAATTCTGCGGTTTTTCCCATATGGGACCCGCATCGGGAGGATCCATTCCGCCCATTAGAATCCATGGCTCGATACCATCCAAAAGAGCCCAATATCCATTGTGTTTTGGCGAGTAGGACATCAAGGTGGGTTTTCAATGGTAACAATATTGTTTCATATGGTATAGCCCCCCAGATAGTCGGATTGGCTTCATTTTTCGGCTCAACGCCTAAAATGGGCTGAGAAATAGGATGAACAGCTTGGATTAAATACATACATCAAGGTGGGGCCTGTATGAGTGGCCCACCCAAAAAGTTGAAATCAAACTGATATTTGTTTTTTTCCCTACGTCCAGATAGATGGTAAATGGGGTCCCACTGTCCTGAGCTAGACGGTGTGGCTACACAACACATTCATTGAAGTAGGCCCCACGTCCTTGTTAGACGAGGGGGTACACCACGTACATCGGGGTGGGGTCCACATAGGTGGCCCACCTAACTTAAAATCAAGCTGATATTTGCATCTTTCCATAGTCAGGCCGGCCTAAAATCTAGCAGCATGGCTGCTGGTTGGTGGGCAGCAAGGTGGACCGATCCCACAGGATGGATGATCTGAATGTTACATGCATCATCAGGTGGGCCACTCATCGTAAAAGAAAGGGAAAGAGAGAGGGAGAGAAGCACCCACCTCTAGATCGACTCCTTCAATCCTTTGGGTCCTCAGGCCTTCTAGGACCCTTTTCAATGGTGGAGATGGGCTTCTAATGGCAAGATCGAAGGGGATTAAGGTGAAAGAGGGCTGGCCATGGAGATGGGTTAGAACGTCCATGGCTCTTGCAAAGGTTGGAGAATAAGGAAGAAAGAGGGAGGGAGAGAGAGATAAGAGAGAGAGAGAGAGAAGTTATTATGGCTTGTCATAATGGTGTAAAGTCATCATTAATGCCTAGGTAAGGGTAGATGTTGACTTTTGGGAAAAGGGGAGGGAATGATTACCTAACACATCACCCCATGATGGCTTAGAAAATTGTGTCATTGCAATAGGTGGGTCCCACAACGTGCAGTCAACAGTCATTACAATGTGCAAGCCACAACCAGTGATCTGAGCATCGCATTGACGCACGAGACGCGGCGTTGGAACCGCGGAGGCAATGCGGTCATGACGGTATAAGTTTCGACTCGAGCCAACTCAGATATACTATACATGACTCAAGATCGCACGTAAATGCCGATAACAGATCGCTGGTCACTGGATTCAACCGGAAGGATCGCGAAAGCCTACGGAACGATATAGTCTAGGACGCGGGTCTTATAGTTTAGACCATGTAACACGATAACTTAGACGAGCTTGAATTACTGACTATATAGCAGTTTTCAGATGTTCTGCGATCAGTCAATATCACAGAACCATTCTCATTAGAAATCTCACACCCTTGATTGGTGAATTTGACGCTATGTTTATTATCACAAATTTGAGAAATGCTTAAGAGATTATGCTTAAGGCACTCTACAAACAAAACATTCTCAAATGGAGGAAGATTAAAGAGTTGAACGTACCTTGGCCAACAATTATGTAATTGCTACCATCATCGAAAGTGACTGAACCATCAGTCATATCTTTGAGATTGGTGAACAAATCTTTGTCACTTGTCATATATCTAGCACAACCACTGTCTAGGTACCACTTTGATTGACTCGAAGCCTTGAAAGCGATGTGGGCAACCAGACGAGCAACCTTAGGGACCCATTTCATTATTATTTTGGGTTTTGGAGCATTGTTGGTTTTTCTACGCTTGTAGTTGTTATATATTTTACCATTCGAGTTAGATTTTAAAAGCTCCTTGAGTAAATCTACAATTTTCTCAGCTAAGGGGTTATGATTCTGATTTCTATAATTGATATGGTTGCTTTTGTGTTTCATAGCCTAAAAATTTTTAAAATTTTTAAACTATTTTGATTCAGACTTTTCCCTTTTGAGTTAAAGGACTCCTCTTTAACAAACTTAGGAGGAGTAGTCTTACAATTAAGAGGTGCATTCTTATCATAGCCCAGACCAGATCTATCGCCACATTTCCTTGATCCGGTTAGCAATTTTTCTAGTTTAGGATTACCCTAGGCACACCTCCAAGTATCCTTCAAACTCAAGAGAGAAGAGACTTCTAGTTTTAGTTTTTCATTTTCAAATTTTCGATTTTCAATTTTGGATATTTTGAAATCTAAATCACACTTACCTTTTTAAAAATAATCAGAAACATGCAATTTTTCTAAAACTAGATTATCAAAATCTTCTTTTAGTTTTAAAAACTTTTCTTTTTAAAATTTTAGTTTTACAGCTATCTTACAACTCTCCCTGTATAGGGAATTATAGGCATCTTGTAAATCATCATCGTTTTCAAGGTCGCTTCTCAAACTTTCATCATAAGTTGAATTACAATTGTCTGAGACTCTGGCTAGAATCATTAAGGCCTTGACCTACTTAGTAAACTCGGGTTCAGAATCATTTGACTCAGAAGAAGCTTCAGAGCAAGACGATTCATCCCATGTAGCCAACATACCTTTCTTTTTAGGTTTGTCCCTCTTTAGACATTTGTTTGCTAGATGCCCGTATTCATGGCAGTTGAAGTATTGGTTGTATTTAATAGATTTTTAATTTTTAGATCTACTCTTTTCTTTTCAGAAGGTTTTTGAAAATCTACTCTCTTTTTGCTTCTGAAAATTTTGTAAAACTTCTTGGCTAATAGTGTCATATCATCTTCAGAATTTTCACAATCAGAATTTCCAGCATTATCTTGAGAAATATTTTTAGAAGACTTGAGGGCTATGGACTTACCTTTAGGAGCCTTAAAATTTAACTCATAGGTTTGTAAAGAACCAACAAGCTCCTCAACCCTTATATTATCCGTATCACGAAGTTCTTGAATGGCAGTGACCTTAGAATTAAACCTTTCAGGCAATGAGTATAGTATCTTTGCACAAACTTTACTTTCTAGGATGTTATCTCCATGACCCCACATTGAGTTGACTATGTCATTCAATTTAGTATAAAAGTTCATAAAAGTTTTACTTTCTTCCATACGTATTTCCTCAAACCTAGTGGTGAGGATTTGAAATTTAGATTTCTTAACTATAGTTGTACCTCGTGTGTCATTTTTAAGATATCCCAGGCTTGCTTTGTAGTATCATCTGGTGAATTCTTTTGAATTCATCTGGTGATAGTGTGCAAGTGATTACATTTAAAGCTTTGGCATTGGCATTACTCTCATTTTTCTGAAGAGTGGTCCATGAATAATAAGGTGTAACTGAAAAGGCCAAGCTATATGTCCTAGAGGAGGGGTGAATAGGACTGTGCCAAATTAAAATTTAACAGTGGAAAATAAGAAATATAATAGCCAACACAATAAAGACAATAAACCACAATACAGGAATGTAAAGCAACCTCAAAATAAAGAGCTTGATACTAATGTTGTTCTAAGGACAACCTTTACACCATAAAAACCAAGGGTTTGTGGCAGGACAACCTTACTAGAACAAATTGAATATCAAAACTCCAACAGAAAGGAAATAAAGGAAATAGCAAGAAATAAATTCTAAACTATTACAACATTCCCCACTTTGCTTGAAATGTAAATAAACAACATTCACATCCACATATACATTCCACAAATCTGAATGATTAAAGATATAGAATAAAAAGAACATTCAAATCACAAAACACACCAATATATAGTGGTTCGCCTGTGTGTTCACCAACTGTTAAACAATAGCCACACAGCTTGCTACTCCACTCCTAATATCCTCACACAGGGGATATTAACATTCACTATAAAAATAGGTTTCATAGGTTCACCTAAAACCTTCACAATTGTGTCTTTTTAACTTGGGCTTACACAATCCAAAAACCCACACTTTCTGAGTTTTCTGGCTCTCCTCAGATAACCAACACAATGAGATTTTTCTGGCGAATCTCAAACAAAACCAAAGTAATGAATTTACAATCAATGTAAAATACCTGGATTACTCCTTTTGTAGCAGCCCGGTAGAACCAATCAGAGTAGAAGTTCGAATCAACATTCAATGTCTAATACTCACTTAAGAAATGGTTCTAGGTTCTAATTGATTTTAAATTAAACCAAATTGGGCGTAGCTCTATTTGATTTTGATTCCAAGAAGAAGGAATATAACAATTCCTCTTTTCAAATAAGATTGGAATATAGGAATTAAATCAAATAAGAAAAGCTATCAAAAAGAATATTAAATATGAACAAATTAGCTTAAAATGAACACAACTTATCTCAGAGTGGAGGCTTGACTTTTCTCAAATTAATCGATGATAAACTTTGAAATTCGTATTCAATTTATAGATGAAAAGATCGCGTCTACGACTGGTCTTAGGAACCCTTCGACTGGTCGTAGCACCAATGGCATTTTAAAATTTTAAGCGCAATCTGAAAAATCCGTTCTATGACTGGTCTTAGGATTCTACGATTGGTCGTAGACCACCTACGACTGGTCATAGCTGACCCAGGACTGGTCGTAGGCAACCAGATTTGGTTGTTGGAGTTTGAGTCGTAGTTCTAGGACTGGTCGAAGGACGAGTCGTGACACCCTACGACCGGTCGAACAGTCTCCAGGACTGGTCGGAGAATAACCAAAAAATTCTGAAAATCTTCAACAACTTAGGACTGGTCGTAGAATTTCTTAGACTGGTTGAACTAAGTCTAGGACTAGTCGAACAAGGTCAAGGACTGGTCTTAGAATTGACCAAATTCATGTAAAAAGTTTTATCTTGAATTATGTATACAAAATAACCTACCCTAAGGTCAAACTAAGGTTTATCATACCTAGAACATGAAGTATGAACATTGAACTTCATTCTTTCAAATGATGGTTAACCTTTGAAGTTTGAGATCTCTACTTGATGTAGCTTGATCTTGAGATCTTCTACAGCTTGAATTTTAAACTTCAACTTGAGTTGTACTTGAGTCTTGAAATGCACTTGAGTCTTGAACAAACACTCTTCTTATTAATGTGGTTCTGAACATTGATGCATACTAAAGAGGACAAAGTACATAACCTTGCATTTCTTGAAGTAGAGCACCGTACATGTCTTGAACCATTGTGATGTCGTCTTGAATCATATATATATATATATATATATATATATATATCAACATACAAGCACAAGACACACAAAAAGAGATTTTGGCACCACAAAATTTGACAATCAAATGAGCATGAGACCATAGCACTTACAGTAACTTTAACAGATTTAGTTTCATCAGTGCCTAGAACTTCAGATGTGGGTAGGTTCCATCTAGTCACTATGGCTTGCCATATGCTCTCATCTATGGACCTCAAAAAAATCCTCATTCTGGCTTTCCAATAAGCACAATTGGAGCCATCAAAAGGTGGAGGCTTAATAATCGAGAGGCTATCAAAATTTGACATCTTATAACCTCAGATCGGTTAGCTCAGGAAATGAATCCAAATAATAAAAAGGAGTTATTAGGCTCTAATACCACTTGAAAAGGCTGAGCTTAAAGTCCTAAAGGGGGGGTGAATAGGATTATGCTAAATTAAAAAATAAATACGAAATTACAAAGATAAATAAAGATAGATATCACAATTATAAGCAACCTTAAATGCACAAGTATTGAGAGGTTAATACAAACTGAGTTCTAAGGACAACATTACACCAAAAACCAAGGTTTATGGTAGGACAACCTGATTTCTAGAACGTTTGTAAGTATTAAAAACTCAAACTTAGAAGGAGGCAAAGGAAATAATTTAAATTATTACAACATTCACCACAAGTGCATAAAAGGAAATTAGAACATTCAGTACCACACATACATCACATAAGCATCCACCAAACACCGAGAATTATAGTGGTTCGTGTGTGTACACCAACTGTTTGAAAAACAGCCACACAACTACTCCACTCTCAATATCCTCTCCCACGAGATATTAGCTTCCACTATCAAAGAAGGTTTTCTAAGGTTCACCTTAAAACCTTCACAATTGTGTTTTTAGATAGACTTACACAATTACTAAAACCCCCACACTATGAGAGTTTCTGGTTATTCTCAGACAAAACCAAAAATGAGATTTTCCTGGCAGAATCTCACAAACCACAAAAGATACACAAAATTAAATTGTACTTATCTGAAGATTCTCCTTGTGATAAAGCCCAGTAGAACCAATTCGATGTAAACGAAGATGTTTAATGTCCAGTCTCACAAATGAAAGGTTCTAGGCCTAAATGATTTTTACATTAATTCAACCTTAGCTAGCTTAATTTGATTTTGATCTCAAAGAGGGTGAAATCACAATTCGCTTCTCTAATGAAATATAGTTGAATGGAGATCACAAAATCAAATACAAAAAGTTATTTAAGAGAATTTAAAATGCACACAATATAGCTTAAGAAATGCAAGAACTTATCTCTCAGAGTGATGGCTTGATTATACTTGGAATGAATGAAAAACTCTGAGATTCGTCCTCTATTTATAGGTGAAAATACTGTTCACTCGACTAGTCTAAGGGTCGGTTCAACTGGTCGAAAGACCAACCATATTTTAAAATTTCTGGCACGATAAGATAAGATCGTTACTCAACTGGTCGAGCGGCTTGCTCGACTGGTCATGTGGCCTGCTCGACTGGTCAAGCAATGCACTCAACTGGTTGAGTGGGACCAAAAAACTTTGCTGGACTTTGAGTCGAGCACTGTTCACTCGACTGGTCGAGGGTCCAACAGAAAATTCTGAAAATTCACAATAAATCTTGGACTGGTCAAGAAACTTCTTGGACTGGTCGAGCCAGTGCTTGGACTAGTCGAACAAAAACTAGGACTAGTTGAGGAAATGACCTATAAACTTATGTAATAACCCAAATAAAATATACAATAAATATGACTTAACCTAAGGTCAATCTAGGGTCATCCATACCTTGTTCATGAGTTTGAACCATCGAAACATCGATCGCTTCAGTAACTCATTTACTTGAAATACATAAAGCTTGTCTCCCAAATCTTGAAATTGAGCTTGAGCTAGGGCTTGAGTTCTTGATTCTTTAAAGTAGTAACAATGAGCTTTCAACTTGAACTTAAGCCTTGAACTTTTGTTCTTGCACTAGAACCTATAATTCCTGAACTTCGACAATGTTCTTCAACTTGAATACGTAAAAAAGTTTGGCAATGACAAAGATGACCCACAATGCATGAAGTTGATCAATTAAAAGTTTGGTCGTCCATTTTGAATAATAATGGAGAGTGCTTGGTATATAAGTGGGGATTTCATTCAACAGTTGGATGTTTTTAAGTTTTATCATTGTTGACAAAGGTTCTTAAGGCGTGTTTCAAGAGAAGTCTCGATAGTTGAGTAGTGTGTCCCAAGTGTTTTAGGCCCTGGTGCATGGTGGATCTTGCAACCTGAGGTTGACGATAACCTAATGGCTAACTTATTCAATTATATGACTATCCATCCCATCAGAGTCGTGGATCTAATGTGCGGTGATTAATCCAATGTTCCTCAAATGCTGTAGTGGTTCACTTTGAAAATTAATGGGCAGAGATTATATTAAATGGTTGGGTTGATGAATAATTTAGGTAGGCGGCCTAACCTTGATGTTGATTTCATGGTTGGCCTTATTGTATGGTTATAATGAAGATTTGTTTGTACTGATTCACGGCCAAACTTGATTTGAGGTATTTTAGGTGCGATATCACGCACCTCGATTTTGAGTCGGGTGATCATTAATGATACAACCTCCCGCTGAGAAGTCAAGGTCGTTCGAGGGCAGGTTGAGCTTAAATGAGCTGGTTAAGGTGGGCGAATCGTGGATAAGCAAGCGATGTATGGATTATGGTTTTTGTGTTCTTACACGTGCTTGTACTAAATTTGATTT
The DNA here is from genome assembly GCA_021015155.1 of Magnolia officinalis. NCBI lineage: Eukaryota > Viridiplantae > Streptophyta > Magnoliopsida > Magnoliales > Magnoliaceae > Magnolia > Magnolia officinalis. The sequence continues at coordinate 58,001,771 of JAJHSJ010000010.1, forward strand.
AAGTGGTAACACCCGAGTACCGAAAAGTATGGGGTGTTACAGCATGCTTCCGAGGACTCTGTGAAAGACTTGGCATTCGAAATGCCTTCTCATCACCTTGGCATCCCCAAGCCAATTGGGAAGTGGAGGCAGTCAACAAGATCAGAAAGAACCATTTTAAAACCAAACTCGAGAAGTCTAAAGGAGCCTGGGCTAAGGAGTTACCACATGTCCTCTGGGCGTACCAAACAACAGCTCGAACCTCAACTAGAGAGACTTATTTTTCTCTGGCCTTTGGCATCGAAGCTATGATATCAGTCAAGGTCGGGATACCAACGACACACATTGAGTCATTCAACTCAAGCGGGAATATCGAGCAGATGACTCTGAGCTTGAACCTTCTCGAGGAAGAAAGGAGGAGAGCGCAGCTAAAGATCAAAACTTATCAACAAAGCACCGCTCAATACTACAACTTCAGAGTTGAGATACACAGGTTTCGAGTAGGGGACCTGGTCCTTCATGAGACTTTCTAGAATACCAAGGAGCCCGGCTAAGGGACATTAGGGCTAAGTTGGGAAGGACCCTACAGGGTAACTGGCACAACACGATCGGGCACGTATCGACTTGAGGACATGGATGGACAATCCTTACCTCATCGATAACCGCTACTCACTGTCAACCGAGAGCGGCCTCCCCTCCTTGGGAAGGAATAAGATGCTCTTGATGCTTCTATTGTTCTTTCTTTGCTGCTTTATGAATTTGACAATAAAAGAACTTCTCCCAATTAAGGGGAAGAAAATTTCTTATACTAGTGATACCCAGACTACCCAAGCTACGTGATCGACTCTCAAGGACCTCCCTCAGTTAAAAAGGAAAGAGAGTCCCTCCTTAAAGTATTTGATCCACTACATAAATGACCTACTAATTCTACTATGCCCGACCCACTAATTCTACAAATTTAAGGAGATCACACACATTCACAAATTGACCATCCATAAAAATTGCTAAAGGAAATATCTCTTTTTATTGCAAAAAGAAAGACAAGTATTACAGTGAAAATATAAAAGATATACAAAGTATAGGAGGGGGCAGGTGCCAGTCTATTCCCGCGGAGGTTGGCCGACTTTGGCTTCAGCAATAGTGGGGCCTTCAAGAGCTTCATCGCCAAATGGCGAAGATCAAGTTCTGGGTACCTCTCCCGGACATCCTTTCGGCACTGTTGGTAACTAAGGTTGAAGTAATCCTCCAACTCATTAGTTCAATCTTAGGAAGCCTTGTGTGCTTCCACAACCGATGCCTACACTGCAGGGATAGAGGCCTCGGCCTCTGCCAACTTGGTCTCAACCTCGGCCAAGCGAGACCTCACCTCCTCTCTTTCGCCCATCATTTTAGCCTTCTTCCACCACTCCTTAGCCAGTAGACCCCCAAGGGTCACTCTTTCCTCCCCGGAAACCCTCAGGGCTTCTCAAAGGGACTCGACCTAGGCAATGGTCGTATCCCTAGATGCTACAGCGGCCTCTAGATCCGCGTCCTTAGCTTGAAGATCAGCCCTCATGGCCTCGAGCCTGCAACCCACCTCCTCGAGGCAGCCCCTCATCTCATGGAATGCTCGGCGGGCGACGATGGCCCCGATAGCGCCCTGAGAAGGAAAAATATAAAGAATGTCAATTATCGAAAAGCAAGCAACAAGTCCAGGAAAAGGAGAAATGAGTGGAGAACTTGATACATGTACCTTAGGGAATGTGGTCTCTAACCCTCCTAAGAGGGGTTCGGGCTGCAAAGATAGCATCATCGTAACCTCGTCCTCGGTCACATTGCGGTTGCTTCAATGAGCTAGAACTGCCATATGTCGAGTAAGAGGTATGGGGGACCCTAACCTGGTCGTTGCCATCTCCGGAGCCTGGCGTTCCGAGGTATCTCCCATCTCTGCCTCCTGGTGGCCAACGACTACTCGCCCTCGGCCTAATGATCCTTGTTCCAAACCAAGGACGACTCCAAATCTATGACCTCCATCGTAGCTGGTTCCAAGGGGGGGGATCTCCCTTGTTAGTTCACTTGGATGAACCCCTTGAGCCGCCTCATCTCCCCCGCTTGCTGTCACCTCATCTGACCTTAGCTACTTGCCGACAGGCCCCTCAGGGGCAGGCTCGAACCCCCCCATTGGGCTGAAGAAGGAGGGTCATCCTTCCTAACAACCCTCCTCAGCCTCTCCATCTCGGTTGTGGAGGGAAGCCCCATTCTCTTTGGTGGACAAGGCTAGTCTGTTATTCCTGAAAAAGATAATAACACTAAGTCAACAAGGATCATCAATCGACAAGCAAGTACGAAACTAGGAGTTGAGCAATTGCGACATACATGCTAGTTCAGCTATCGATAAGCCGACCTGGTGCAGGAGAGTAGGAGTGATCAGCCTCCTCCAATTTCTTTCAACCAATCTCCGCTCCTTCGCAAGACTAATCTGGCGAAGCTAAAGCTCGGAGAGCTCTGTTTGCCTCCGAGGAAGAGCTGCAAGAAAGTGCGACCAAAGTCAACAAACAAGACATCGACATCAGATTAAAGTTTTATATATATATATATATATATATATATATCCACACATACATATAAAGGCTACAGCTCGCCAATTCTGACCTGGGAAAGCGAATGCGGGGGGAACCCGAGAACATAGTCTACCCACATCCGTCGTTGGGGCCTCTCACTCACCTGACGCGAAGAACCACTTATCCTTCCACCCCTTGTTAGAGGAAGGGTTGTCGGTGATAAGAGTCTGACCTTAACTTGGCCAGGAAGAAAAGTAATACTGGCCCCGAGCACTGGGGCTACCCTTATCTCTATACGATTAGAAGAGCTCATTAGTGGTCAGCTCGCATGTCCGAGTTGATGCCACAGGACATAGCTACCGAAGATAGCTCGCCACACATTCAGAATTAACTGGTCAGGCGATAAGTGATCTCCTGCATGATGGGGGTGGAGAGGAAGCCGCAGACTGCACTGGAGGGCTACGACATATATGGCCACCTCCCCCATGCGAGGATGGTATGGATCTTCCCCGACCTTAGGAACATGTAGCCCCACGAAGTCGGGGATATGGAATTCTAACATGATCAAAGCCAGGTCTACCTCCTACAGCCTCAATCTAAAGGGGCTGACATCTTAGGAAGGCCCCCCGGCATGCGTAGCAACCGACCTCGCCGGAGCAAATGCCACTTCTGCCTCCCGAGCTGCCATCGCCGATGATGGTTCGCTCGAAGAGGCACCCTAGTGAGAATCTACACTTTCCGGGATGGATTCTCCCCGGAAAGCCCCTGACACAGAAGCAACGTCGGAACCCTCCGACAACATTTTTGAAAAAAGAAAAAGAGAAAAGAGTAAAGGACGACCGGAGAAGGAAAGAGCATGGCCAAGGAACATACCGAGAAACACTGGATGGCCAGATCCGGTACAAAGAGAAGAAAAAATAATAAGAAGAAGAGAGAAGGGGGGGGACTGGCAACGATAGAAATGCAAATGAGGAAACCCCCACCCACAATTTATATAAGCTTCGGAGCGGGACGCAGTGGCACCGTTCTGCACACATCTCCTCATATGAACCATTGCTATCATCATGATATCCGCCTCGATCCCAGCATGCGTAGTCTTTCCTCTCCCACATTAATGACAAGCGGCAACGCAGTATAAGGAGATGTGCATTGATTGAGCCGACCTACCGACCTCCCACCCATGAGATTTCATGCTTGGACGTCAGTCCAAGTCTATTCACTTCCCAAGCTCTTGGAGATAACGCTCAGAATTAGGGGGCAATTGTTATAGGTAAAATCGGACTAACCAAACCTCTAAAATAAAACGGGAAGATCAAGGGAAACTCCCCAACGTGATGGATCCGGATATCAATTTGGCCTCAAGTGTCGACCATGACTTCGTGGCCATGAATATTGACCTTATCCGCCGAGCTAAGACTTCACAGTCTCGACCAACGACCTTGGAGGTTGGCTCCATATGCCGACCTCGAGGGACGACCTCAACTGTCAGCCTCGAGGACCAGTTTCGACCGAGGACCCCGACATCATAAGTCGGCCTCGACCATCGACCTCGGCCTCAAGTGCTGACCACTACCTCGGCATGGAAGGTACTCAGGAAAGATCACCGCCGTACGCAGGTGGGATTACGTTCTGAGATCGAAGATCAAGTTGAGAAATGCGTGATATATCGGGGGACAAATTCATTCTATGATAAGCATTTTGTTGCGAGATGTCTTAAATCCAAGTCCTTTCGCAACTAGGATGCAGAAAGGAGTTTCGCGGATTTTGTGTCGCAAGTCCTTTCGCAACTGGGATGCGAAAGGAGTTTCGTGGATTTTGTGACGCAAGTCCTTTCGCAACTGGGATGCGAAGGAGTTTCGCGGATTTTGTGACGCAAGTCCTTTCGCAACTGGGATGCGAAAGGAGTTTCGCGGATTTTGTGACGCAAGTCCTTTCGCAACTGGGATACGAAAGGGAAGTTGCCAAAACTATAAATTGGGGTCCCTAGGGCTATTCTTTTTATTATTCTAAGACTTTCTAAAGGTATTCTAAAGGGTTCTAGGGTTATCAAAGGGTGTAGCAAGGGTGAGATTCGAGGTTGTTCGAATCGGGTAAGTCCTTTCTCTTTGTAATTGATGCTTTCATAGTGGTGATTTGTCGCTTTGTGCCGTGGTTTTTTCCTGCAAGGGTTTTCCACATTAAATCTGTGTGTTCTCTTTTCTTGTGTATGTGATTGGTGCCATTGGATTACCATCCTAGATCTAGATCTGTGTGATTCCGCAGGCTAAAAATCCCAACAAGTGGTATCAGAGAAATCGGTTGGGACACAGATCTGAATCTGAGGGATTAGTAATAATGGCGAGCGTCAGGTATGAGATTGAGAAGTACTCAGGGAAAAATAATTTTGAGTTATGGAAGATCAAGATGATGAGTTCCTTAATTAAGCAAGGCGAAGATGGTGCTCTTGAGGAGCGGAAGTCCACCATGAAAGATGATGATTGGAATACTCTTGATAAGAAAGCCTTATCATCGATCCGTTTATGTCTCACGGATGAGGTTCTCTACAACGTCATGAGGGAGAAAACTGCGGCTAATTTATGGGCGAAGTTGGAGGATGTTTATGCGAAGAAATCCTCTGAAAATCGTCTGCACTTGAAGCGGCAGTGGTATAACTTCAAGATGGCAGAGGGTGGAGATCTGGAGGCTCACATCAGCAATTTTAATAAATTGGTTTGCAAATTGCTCGATATGGATGAAGTGATGAAAGATGAAGAACAAGCATGTATGTTGCTGAATTCTCTCCCGGCGTCCTATGAGTCATTCAAGGATACTATGTGCAGCATGAACAAAACCCTGAGTGTCGACACTGTTATCTCAGCCCTTCAAGGGAAGGCTATGAGACAGCTAGACAGCAACATAGGGACATCTTCTGATGCACTGTTTACAGTGGGTAGGAATTCTGAACACAGTACAGGTTCTTCAGGTTCTAGATCCAAATCCAAGGGCAAGGGCAAAGGAAAGGTAAAGTGCTGGAATTGTGGGAAGGAAGGACATGTGAAAAGGGATTGTGAAAATCCTAAATCTAAGAGGGAAGATTCTGAGGCTTCATGCAGGGAGGCTAACACTGCCACGTCAGATGAATCGAGTGGATGTGATGGTGATGTTTTGTCTGTGTCTTCGCTCAGACGGTCATACGATGATCGTAAGGACGAGTGGATGCTAGACACAGGGGCATCTTTTCACATGACTCCTCATCGGAGTTGGTTCACCAGCTATAGGGAGTGCGATGGTGGACAGGTATTTATGGGCAATGACATTGCCTGTAATGTTGTGGCTATTGGTACGGTACGCATCAGGATGTTTGATGGGGTGGAGCGTACTTTGACTGATGTCAGGCACGTTCCTGATTTGAAACAAAATCTGATTTCTTTGTGTGCTTGAGGCAAAGGGATGCAAGTACACAGGTATTGATGGTGCTCTTAAGGTATCCAAGGGGGCACGGGTAGTCATGAAAGCGCAACGACTCGATCATGTTTACAGGTTGATCGGGAGCACTTCAAAAGGTGGAGCTACAGTGGATGTAGCGAATTCCACCTCTGCACGTGTGTGGCATGATGGGCATGGCCACATGAGCGGGCAGGGCAGGAAGGCTGAGACGTGCGGACAGGGATACAGAGCAGGTGGAGCAGCCACCTGTGAGAAGAACCACATGGCATGATTGCAGGATATCGGCAAGGTACATGGACGACTCCAATATTGCAGGGGATTCATCTTCTATTTTGATGGCTCTAGGTGAGCCTGGTGCTGAGAAGTGGAAGGTGACTATGGGCGATGTGATGGATTCGTTGTACCAGACCGACATATGGGAGCGGGTGGAGCTTCCAGTGGGCCAGTGAGCAGTTGGATGCAGGTGGACCTTCAAGAGGATACAGTATAGATACAAGGCGAGGTTGGTAGCGAGGAGTTATTCTTAGAGAGAAGAGATCGGCTTCTCAGAGATATTCGCGCCGACGGTATAACAGGTATCTATCAGATCCATGATTGGCGCTGGTTGGCCAATGTGATCTTGAGCTATGATGTGATGCAGAAATAAGAGAAGAGGTCAAGAAGCTACACGGTTGAAGATTGAAGACATGGTGGAGATTGTTGCGAGATGTCTTAAATCCAGTCCTTTCGCAACTGGGATGCGGAAAGGAGTTTCGCGGATTTTGTGTCGCAAGTCCTTTCGCAACTGGGATGCGAAAGGAGTTTCGCGGATTTTGTGACGCAAGTCCTTTCGCAACTGGGATACGAAAGGGAAGTTGCCAAAACTATAAATTGGGGTCCCTAGGGCTATTCTTTTTATTATTCTAAGACTTTCTAAAGGTATTCTAAAGGGTTCTAGGGTTATCAAAGGGTGTAGCAAGGGTGAGATTCGAGGTTGTTCGAATCGGGTAAGTCCTTTCTCTTTGTAATTGATGCTTTCATAGTGGTGATTTGTCGCTTTGTGCCGTGGTTTTTTCCTGCAAGGGTTTTCCACGTTAAATCTGTGTGTTCTCTTTTCTTGTGTATATGATTGGTGCCATTGGATTACCATCCTAGATCTAGATCTGTGTGATTCCGCAGGCTAAAAATCCCAACACATTTATCTAACAAATTCAGTGCCACATGCATAAGTAATCTCTAAGGGGTTATAAATAGAGACAATTGTTAAAGAGAAAGGTACACATTCCATAACTCATATACGCCCATAGTGGGCGATCATAACTTCGGCATAGCAGGTCCCCGGCTAGCCTAGTGTTTTCTAGTTTTGCAGGTATGAAAAGGGCTATCACAAGGTAGAGCAGGACCAACCATGTTACTGCATCCACTAGTGTTATAAGCAACACGGCTTCCTGTGGTGTGGCCCACTTAAATCTTCAATCTAACTCAATTTTGGGCCAAATCCTAAATCGACATAGAAAAAAATAAATAAATAAATAAATAAAATTTATGGACGGTCCCTCAAAACCGTACCCTGTCCCGCAGCTTTGACGAAAGCCAATGGCTGGTATCCAAAGATGAATTGAGTGCATTGACAGGGGATCCGTTCGTAGGACTTCTAGAGCATTCAACAGGCAGGTCCCAAAGATGGACGCTTCTGATGGCTAAGATGACATCATAGGCCATCTTGGCCGTCCATAAACGGGGCCATTTTACATAAAAGCCTAAATGGCCAACACTCAACAACTAGTCGCTAAGATTATATATCATAGACCATTCAACAGGAATAAGAAAAAATAAAAAACTCAACGGCTAGGATGAAAAGTGGAGATGCAGGGGATCGAACCCTGTACCTCCCGCATGCAAAGCGGGCGCTCTACCATTTGAGCTACATCCCCAGCTGATGACTTTACTTAAATAAATTATTTATAAAGTATAGCGATTTTCGTTTATCCATATTGAGATCTCTCAATCCTAATTGATCTCTATCTTCTTTAGATATCGAACCTTGTTTTGCGGTCCATTTAGGCAATACTCAGGATCTTCCACTATTATACACGTTATACTCAGGTATCATCAGTAATGTATCTCATCAGTTCAACGATTTAGATCACCAAAGCATGACCCCGCATGGGATCAAAACATGGCCCAAATCTAGGCTAGGCCGGGCCTATTGACGGTCCTAATTGACCCATGTCATATATATGGCTAGAATCATCCAATTAAAGTGACTCTAAAGGCATGGGTAATCAAAGATGGGCCCTCACATGATAGGTTAGTTTAGTAAATAGAAATTTTTCCGGTATTATTAATTAAAATTAATCACTTTGGTCTATGATTGAATGATTAGTCATCCAATCAAAGTAATTTTTGAGAGTTTTGTGCAAGTAAATGTGAGTGGATGATCAAACATTTCTTTCTAATTAATTTGAACCATTCATTTTCATGACTAGAGATGATTAGGTGGTGTAATCAAAGGTGGCGAGGTGTGATGGTTAAAACTTGTCTGATGTAATTAATGTGATTAATGATGTTCTTTTTTTATTATTAATAATTAGAATCATCCAACCAAAATGATTATTAAAAGGCATGTACAATCAAAGTTGAAGCATGATGGAGTGTCTAAATTATTAGTGATAGGATGTTTTACGTTTAGTCAATCTAGGCCATCCATTCTTACCCAGTCATCCGATACTGTCCTCTAATCGAAGTGACTGGTGAAAGGCACGGTTGATGAGTTTGCTTGTTCCATGCGACACACGTGCCAATACGACAAACGTGTTGGACACTCGAGTTGGAAATATTGTGGACCCTACTCCGAAGATGGCTATAAGAATTTTTTATTTAAAAAAAAAAAAAAACGCTACGCTCAACTGATACTCGTCACCTTCCTGATGAATAACAACCGCTTGATTTGCGCATGTGAATATCCTCAAGATGGGCCACCTTATGAGCCGCTAGATTGACTATATGCTTTCGTGATTATCTTGTTTGCCGCATGCAAAGGTGAAGTAATGGTTGCCCCGTAGGGTTATAGCTAACCTCTCTGCTAATTAGAGCTTATTTCTTTATTCTTTTTTTTTTTTTTTTTTAAAAAAAAAAAAAAACACAACAACAACAACTTATTTTTAACATTTATTGCCCAGTAAAGCTCTAATTTTAGAGTTTAATTTTTTAGAAAGCAACCAAAAATCTCTTTAAAAAATAAGTGATTAGGAGAATAATTTTTCCTTTAAAGTTTATTTGGCTTAAATGGGTAGACATTTTTTATTAAAATTTTGACAAATATGTCATTAAAATTTTTTAAGTAATTTTCATCTTACTCCCCTCTTTTCTCTTCATGATCCCTCCAAGGCGAACCCACATGACGAGCAACCCATATTGAAGGTGGGGCTCCACATAATGAGTGGTCCACATCAAGGTGGGTTTACATAATGCACAATTGCATCAAAGGTGAGCCCCACATGATAGATGCCCCACATCAAAGTGTAGCCCTACGTGATGGATAATGCACATTAAAGGTGGGACCTACATGATGGATGGTGGACATTGAAGGTCAGACCATATGATAGAAGGCAAACATCAAAGTTAAGCCTATGTGATGAACGACCTATATTGAAGGTTGGCCCCCACATGATGGACAATCCATGACAAAGGTGGGGCCCACATGATGGATGGTGAACATCGAAGGTGGGTCCCACATGATGGATGGCCCATATTGAAGGTGCTCACATATGATGAATGGTCCACATCAAGGTTGGCCAACATAAAGCACGGTCCACATCAAAGGTGGGTCCCACATGATAGATGATTCACATCAAAGTGTGGCAGCATGATGGAGCAACTATGTTAAATGGGCCCCACATGATGGACGATCCACAACAAATGTGTGACCCAGATAATGGATGGTGGACATCAAAGATGGGCCCATGTGATGGACAATTGGCATCAAAGGTGGGCCCACATGATGAATGATTCGTGTTGAGGGGGACCCACATAAAGAAGTCCACATAAGGGACGGAGTAGGCCATACATAATGGATGGTCCACGTCAAAGTATGGCCCCTTATAATAGATAGTCTGCATTAAGTGGGCCCCGCCTAATGGACAATTCACATCCAAGGTCTGGCACGATGGATGACGCATATCTAAAGTGACCCAACATGATTGATGATCCACATAGAAGGTGTACCCCACACAATAGATGATGGACATCAAAAGTGGGCCATATATGATGGACAAACCACTTTGAAGGTGGGGCCCACATGATAAACACATTAAATGTGGATTTCAATGCAATGGGTAGTAAATATTGAGGGACCCCATATAAAGGACAATGAGCAAAATCGGATTGTGTAAGTCACTTAGTACGCTTTTATCGCACTGAGTAAACTCTGTTGGGCTCATCGTGAATGTATGCGGTTTATCCACGCCGTCCATCCATTTTTCTAGCTCATTTTAGAGGTTGATCCCAATATGAAATTGCGGTGAAGACCGCTTTAGTTGAGGTCGGGATATGTCAATATGTCCTAGAGGGGGGTGAATAGGACGTTTAAAAGTTTTTATGATTTATTTAAAATCCTATTACACTAATCTTAACAACAGACACGTATTAGGATTACTTAAACTTAACTCTACTGGCTTCCAAGCCCGGTTGAGGATCCAATCACAAACTATTTGAGAAGTAAACAATATGCAAACTAGTTTATGATGGATATGATTGTGTAAGTGTATGAGGTGTGATCTCAGATATTCAGATATGCAAATATTGAAGTAAATCACATAATCAGAAGAATAACAATCTCAAACACAGTCATTTTTATAGTGGTTCGACGATCAGTCTACTCCACTTCTAGCAGACGCACTCAACTCTTGAGTGTGCCGGATTTCACTAAGGAGGTTTCACAGCGGTTCACCTCGAACCTAAGGTTTTAAATCAGGTTCACCTTCAACCTTTACAACCTACACTGAGACTGACTGTTTATACTCTCACGAGCAAGGGTTAACACAACGCACCCACTTTTAGGCACACTGGCCAAGGATCTTCCATAAGACCCTACCGGAGATTTCTACATGGTTCACCTCAAACCCAAGGTTTCATAGCGGTTGACCTCAAACCTAAGGTTTTACTGGTTCACCTTCAACCAGATGTTTATGCTCTCCACAGAGCAAGGGTCCACACAACACACCCACTTTTAGGCACACTGGCCAAGGATCTTCCATAAGACCCTACTGGAGGTTTCTATACGGTTCACCTCAAACCCAAAGTTTCACAGCGGTTGACTTCAAACCTAAGGTTTTGCTGGTTCACCTTCAACCAGATGTTTATACTCTCCATAGAGCAAGGGTCCACACAACGCACCCACCACGTACACTCCCGCCGGAGGCCTCCTACGAGGGCTTGAGGGGTGAAAAACACTTAAGACCCAATCCTAAAAAGGAATGATCACAAGTGTCCTCTAAACTCTAGATACTTACAGATAAGTGGATGAGTCCTATTAAGCACGTTGACGAAGATCTCCTCTGTTGATGAAGGGTCTTCAGTCTCCTTGATCCGCAACACAAAAGATGTACCAATGCATGGCGACGAGTTGGGTCAAGGCTATGATGAAATCCTATTCTCAAAAGATTTTCCTATAAGGAAGGTAGAGCGATTTCAATCATCTAAGTATTCAAGGCATCTCAGCTTAATAATTTGTCATTAAGGTAGTAACTGGAGGATCCTTGAATGTGGAAGTTCATTCTCCAATTCACTCTATTGAATATCAATGGTGAGGGTGGATTAGAGGATGAACTTCCCTGAGAGAAAGGGCTTTAGGTATAAGATCTAAGGTTAAACACATAAAAGCTCTCTCTACTTTCTCTCATAGCAACAATAGACAAGTCCTTTATATATAGGCAAAAGGTTCCAACAGATATAAAACGGTCACATTTATGACAGAGTTCGATATCATCGAGCAGGTTCGATATCATCGAGCGTATACTCTCGATAGCATCGATGGTCCGCTCGATGACTCGAACTCAATGTCGTACGCTTTTAAAACCTTTTGCCAAATGGTCGATGAATCGAAACGATTGTCGATGTCATCGGATTTTGAACTCTAATTCCATCGATGATAGGTTCGATCCATTGACACTTGAAAAATGAGAGAGACTTGACTAGAAATATTTCAGGTTTTCATGAATGATCGGGGAACCATCGAGATCATCAGAATTTGAATGTCGATGATATCGATATCAGAGTCGAGGCATCAATAAATCCAGCGGAATTTTCATTAAGCTTGTTGGACTATGTCCTTGTTCGATGCAATCGACCTGGTACCGATGCCATCGATATTTGAATATCGATTCTATCGAGGGGCCCCCAATCATAGTTAAACAACCCTGAAATATGTTGTTGGAGAACTTAGCGCCCAAGATCGATATCATTGAAAGCCTACCGATATCATCGATGTTTGAATTTCGATGGTATCGAGGAGGATTCAATATATCGATGCTTATATGATATTCTTTAAGAAAAACAAGGGCGCCGGAAATCTGTCTGTCGATAATATCGAGTCGACTTCGATAGACTCAAGATTTAAATATTGATGATATCGATAGGTGTATCGATATATCGATAATTCGTCTAGATAAGTTATGAGGTTACTGGACATATTTGGTCCTCTTATCGATGTTATCGATGGAGCATCGAGGACTCGACAGCGCAGGTCGATCATATCGAGATGTGTATCGATACAATCGACAGGGTAAGAAAACTTAGAGAATTTTCTAATTTTTGAAAACGTTTTCTTACCCAAAACCCTAAGATGTTCTAGTTTGATTTTAAGGGTTTTAGTATACCTGGCGATTTGGGATAAGGGATGTGAGACTCGGATTTATCTGTGGCGAGCTTACACACATCCAATTGAGGCAGACGCTTGAATTGATCTTCCTATCAGGTTCTGTAGACGAACTGACTCAACACTCACGCAAATTGACAAACCAGGGCACTTTCAGTATATACAATGCTCAAGTGGACCATACCACAGGAAATGGTGGGAATAATGATTTCCATCGTTGAAACTTTTCTAAGGTCCACAATGATGTTTATTTGTCATCCAACCTGATTCATAAGATCACACAGACATGGATGAAGATAAAACACAAATATTGACTTGATCTAAAACTTTTGTGGCCCCCAAGAATTTTTCAACAATAGACGTTCAATTCACTTCATGTGGTGTGGTCCACTTGAGCTTTGGATATGATTCATTGTTGGGCTCAAGATATAAAATTATTTGATAAAATGGATGGACGGAGTGGATAAAATAAATAAATCACCGTGGGCCCCACAAAGTTTACTCAGTACGCTTAGCTAAGTTACCCAGCTCGTAATCCACTTCCACAATTAGCATTGATGGTGGGCCCAATTTGATGGATGACTTGCGTCAAGGTGGTCCCCACATAATAGATGGTCCTCATCAAAGGTCAACTACTAATGATAAATGGTCCACATCCAAGACAAGCCCCGCACGATGGACGTCCCACTTTGAAGGTTTGGCTCACAAGATGGATGATCCACATCAAAGGTGAGCTCTATATGATGGAGGATTCATATCCAATGTTCAGCATAAGACACCCCAAATACTTTGAAACATGAAGGTTATTCTTTTGATATCTGGCACAGCCAATTTACGTTGAAATTCACCAAAATAATTAATTGGATTATTTTTATAATGGAATTGTTGTAATCTTTAAAAATGGCATCAACCGTGTAAAAAAAAAAAAAAAAAACTCTTATTCAAGTGTTTTATCAAATATACTTATTTATTAGAATAGCTCTAATTTAAAAAGATCTTATTAAATTAGAATAAAATGCTAAACGAGAAGGAAATAGTCAAATGCATTGTTTATAATATTAGTAATTTTGGTAAATCTATTTTACCCGCAAATGTCACATCTCTAGAATATTAAAGCCGTTCAAAAGATCAGATGAATCATGATAATCCACGCGAATCAAGTTGGCCCACTTATTGTGTGGTCCTCACCATTACACTAATTCATACCATTGGTTGTTCATTGATTTTAATGTCCCATCCTTCTATATGAGTAGATCGTTCTGATTTTCATATCAGGCTATAACTATTTTGTGGCCCACCTTTCCAACCGTTGGATATTCTACACGTGTGAATATGGGAGGGGAAAATGGCTGCATCAAAACTTCAGATGGAGCCGCTGTATGTGATCATTTCCCAAAGAAGAAATGTTACAGCGTACTTCCTGCTATAGCCGTTGGATCTGACATCATATTTCAATGAAACTAGTTCGTTTGTTTGATCGGTCTCCAGAGTAGAGGTACCAAAAACATCACTCTCTGATTGGGATAGAGAAATTTCCGACTGTACGACCCATATATGGCCCATCAACCTTTTGAAGCCCACTCGCTTTTCACCTCCCAAGAATACTCCCCAGCTGTACGGCCCCATTTCTCAGGTCGAAAATGCCCCTGCTTTTCCGCTCTTGGCTACCTTTGGCTACAGATTATAACCGTAGCTATAGCACAACAGCAATGTACTTCAATATATCGAAGTTCATTCGATATATCGAAAAAGGTCCAAAACTGTCCAGCGAGTTTGCCTCAAAATTCTTTTAATTTTTGATATATCGAAGCTCATTCGATATATCAAAAAAGGTATTCTACCTTTAGCTACGGATTATAACCGTAGCTAAAACTGTATTCTTTGCCAATCAATGAATTTTTTTATTTATTATTTTTTTTATTTTTATTTTTTACATGGAGAACTTTATTCTACCTACAATTTTCTCAAATACATATTTGTAAAAATATGTATATATAAGCATGAAAAAAAAAAATTCTCTCTTTTTCTCATTTCTTTCTTTATTCATTTAACAAAAATATCTTCTAAACCAAAATTAGTTACTTGATGTACCCAATATGATTTTGGGGTAGGAGAAGCTACTTTAGCCAACTAACATAGTTATTTTTCAAGATTTCATCGGGTCGATGGTCGAAAATCCATTTCATTCACTTTGCAGTCAATTTTAATAAGTTCGTGGTCAATTTCATTCATTTCCATGCATTTCATGGTCATTTCTCTTCACTTAAATGTCATTTCCATGCATTTCACGGTCATTCTCGCCTATTCCGTGTTCATTCACGGTCATTTCGACGCATTTCACGGTCATTTCGACGCATTTCGCGGTCATTTCTCTTCACTTCACAGTCATTTCCATGCATTTAACGGTCATTTCGATTCATTTCACGGTCATTTTCATGCATTTCACGGTCATTCCAAACAATTCCGTAATGATTAACGGTCATTTCCACGCATTTCGCGGTCATTTCCCTTCACTTCGCGGTCATTTCCATGCATTTAACGGTCATTTCGATTCATTTCATTCACGGTCATTTCCATGCATTTCACGGTCATTCCAAACAATTCCGTATTGATTAACGGTCATTTCCACGCATTTCGCGGTCATTTCCCTTCACTTCGCAGTCATTTCCATGCATTTAACGGTCATTTCGCTTCACTTCACAGTCATTTCCGAGCATTTCACGGTCTTTCCAAACAATTCCGTGTTTTTTTTTACGCGGTCATTTCCACGCATTTCGCGGTCATTTCCATTCACTTCGCGAAATGACCGTTAAATGCATGGAAATGACCGTTAAATGCATGGAAATGACTGCGAAGTGAAGGGAAATGACCGCGAAATGCGTCGAAATAACCGTTAATCAACACGGAATTGTTTGGAATGACCGTGAAATGCACGGAAATGACTATAAAGTGAAGCAAAATGACCGTTAATTGCATGAAAATGACCGCGAAGTGAAGGGAAATGACCACGAAATGTGTCGAAATGACCGTTAATCAACACAGAATTGTTTGGAATGACCGTGAAATGCACGGAAATGACTATAAAGTGAAGCGAAATGACCGTTAAATGCATGAAAATGACCGCGAAGTGAAGGGAAATGACCGTCCGTGTTGATTAACGGTCATTTCGACGCATTTCACATTCACGGTCATTTCCCTTCACTTCGCGGTCATTTCCATGCATTTAACGGTCATTTCGATTCATTTCACACGGTCATTTTCATGCATTTCACGGTCATTCCAAACAATTCCGTATTGATTAACAGTCATTTCCACGCATTTCGCGGTCATTTCCCTTCACTTCGCGGTCATTTCCATGCATTTAACGGTCATTTCGATTCATTTCACGGTCATTTCCATGCATTTCACGGTCATTCAAAAACAATTCCGTATTGATTAACGGTCATTTTCACGCATTTCGCGGTCATTTTCCTTCGCTTCGCAGTCATTTCCATGCATTTAACGGTCATTTCGCTTCACGTCACAATCATTTCCGAGCATTTCACGGTCTTTTCAAACAATTCCGTGTTGATTAACGGTCATTTCCACACATTTCGCGGTCATTTCCATTCACTTCGCGAAATGACCGTTAAATGCATGGAAATGACTGCGAAGTGAAGGAAAATGACCGCGAAATGCGTCGAAATGACCGTTAATCAACAAGGAATTGTTTGGAATGACCGTGAAATGCGCGGAAATGACTATAAAGTGAAGCGAAATGATCGTTAAATGCATGAAAATGACCGCGAAGTGAAGGAAAATGACCGCGAAATGCGTCGAAATGACCGTTCATCAACACGGAATTGTTTGGAATGACCGTGAAATGCACGGAAATGACTATAAAGTGAAGCGAAATGACCGTTAAATGCATGAAAATGACCGCGAAGTGAAGGGAAATGACCGTCCGTGTTGATTAACGGTCATTTCGACACATTTCGCGGTCATTTCCATGCATTTAACGGTCATTTCAATTCATTTCACGGTCATTTTCATGCATTTCACGGTCATTTTCATGCATTTCACGGTCATTCCAAACAATTCCGTATTGATTAACGATCATTTCCACGCATTTCGCGGTCATTTTCCTTCACTTCGCGGTCATTTCCATGCATTTAACGGTCATTTCGATTCATTTCACAGTCATTTCCATGCATTTCACGGTCATTCCAAACAATTCCGTATTGATTAACGGCCATTTTCACGCATTTCGCGGTCATTTCCCTTCACTTCGCAGTCAATTCCATGCATTTAACGGTCATTTCGCTTCACTCCACAGTCATTTCCGAGCATTTCACGGTCTTTCCAAACAATTCCGTGTTGATTAACGGTCATTTCCACGCATTTCGCGGTCATTTTCATTCACTTCGCGAAATGACCGTTAAATGCATGAAAATAACCGTTAAATGCATGGAAATGACTGCGAAGTGAAGGGAAATGACCGTGAAATGCGTCGAAATGACCGTTAATCAACACGAAATTGTTTGGAATGACCGTGAAATGCACGGAAACGACTATAAAGTGAAGCGAAATGACCGTTAAATGCATGAAAATGACCGCGAAGTGAAGGGAAATGACCGCGAAATGCGTCGAAATGACCGTTAATCAACACGGAATTGTTTGGGATAACCGTGAAATGCACGGAAATGACTATAAAGTGAAGCGAAATGACCGTTAAATGCATGAAAATGACCGCGAAGTGAAGGAAAATGACCGCAAAATGCGTCGAAATGACCGTGAATCAACACGGAATTGTTTGGAATGACCGTGAAATGCACGGAAATGACTATAAAGTGAAGTGAAATGATCGTTAAATGCATGAAAATGACTGCGAAGTGAAGGGAAATGATCGTCTGTGTTGATTAACAGTCATTTCGACGCATTTCGCGGTCATTTCCCTTCACTTTGCAGTCATTTCCATGCATTTAACGGTCATTTCGCTTCACTTCACAGTCATTTCCGTGCATTTCACGGTCTTTTCAAACAATTCCGTGTTGATTAACGGTCATTTCGACGCATTTCGCGGTCATTTCCCTTCACTTCGTAGTCATTTCCATGCATTTAACGGTCATTTCGCGAAGTGAATGGAAATGACCGCGAAATGCGTGGAAATGACCGTTAATCAACACGGAATTATTTGGAAAGACCGTGAAATGCTCGGAAATGACTGTGAAGTGAAGCGAAATGACCGTTAAATGCATGGAATTGACTGCGAAGTGAAGAGAAATGACCGCGAAATGCGTGGAAATGACCGTTAATCAATACGGAATTGTTTGGAATGACCGTGAAATGCATGGAAATGACCGTGAAATGAATCGAAATGACCGTTAAATGCATGGAAATGACCGCGAAGTGAAGGGAAATGACCGCGAAATGCGTCGAAATGACCGTAAATCAACACGGAATTGTTTGGAATGACCGTGAAATGCACGGAAATGACTATAAAGTGAAGTGAAATGACCGTTAAATGCATGAAAATGACCGCAAAGTGAAGGGAAATGATCGTCCGTGTTGATTAACGGTCATTTCGACGCATTTCGCGGTCATTTCCCTTCACTTCGCAGTCATTTCCATGCATTTGACGGTCATTTCGCTTCACTTCACAGTCATTTCTGTGCATTTCACGGTCTTTTCAAACAATTCCATGTTGATTAACGGTCATTTCGACGCATTTCGCGATCATTTCCCTTCACTTCGCAGTCATTTCCATGCATTTAACGGTCATTTCCATGCATTTAACGGTCATTTCGCGAAGTGAATGGAAATGACCGCGAAATGCGTGGAAATGACCATTAATCAACACGGAATTGTTTGGAAAGACCGTGAAATGCTCGGAAATGACTGTGAAGTGAAGCGAAATGACCGTTAAATGCATGGAAATGACTGTGAAGTGAAGGGAAATGACCGCGAAATGCATGAAAATGACCGTTAATCAACACGGAATTGTTTAGAAAGACCGTGAAATGCAAGGAAATAACGGTGAAGTGAAGCGAAATGACCGTTAAATGCATGGAAATGACTGCGAAGTGAAGGGAAATGACCGCGAAATACATGGAAATGATCGTTAATCAACACGGAATTGTTTAGAAAGACCGTGAAATGCACGGAAATGACTGTGAAGTGAAGCGAAATGACCGTTAAATGCATGAAAATGACCGCGAAGTGAAGGGAAATGACCGCGAAATGCATCGAAATGACCGTTAATCAACACGGACGGTCATTTTCCTTCACTTCGCGGTCATTTTCATGCATTTAACGGTCATTTCACTTCACTTTATAGTCATTTCCGTGCATTTCACGGTCATTCCAAACAATTCCGTGTTGATTCACGGTCATTTCGACGCATTTCGCGGTCATTTCCCTTCACTTCGCGGTCATTTTCATGCATTTAATGGTCATTTCGCTTCACTTAACCGTCAATTCCGTGCATTTCACGGTCTTTCTAAACAATTCCGTGTTGATTAACGGTCATTTCGACGCATTTCGCGGTCATTTCCCTTCACTTCGCAGTGATTTCCATGCATTTAACGGTCATTTCGCTTCACTTCACAGTCATTTCCGACCATTTCACGGTCTTTCCAAACAATTCCGTGTTGATTAACGGTCATTTTCACGCATTTCGCGGTCATTTCCATTCACTTCGCGAAATGACCGTTAAATGCATGGAAATGACCGTTAAATGCATGGAAATGACTGCGAAGTGAAGGGAAATGACCGCGAAATGCGTGGAAATGACCGTTAATCAACATGGAATTGTTTGAAAAGACCGTGAAATGCACGGAAATGATTGTGAAGTGAAGCGAAATGACCGTTAAATGTATGGAAATGACTGCGAAGTGAAGGGAAATGACCGCGAAATGCGTCGAAATGACCGTTAATCAACACGGAATTGTTTAGAAAGACCATGAAATGCACGAAAATGACTGTGAAGTGAAGCGAAATGACCAT
Source organism: Magnolia officinalis (assembly GCA_021015155.1). Lineage (NCBI taxonomy): Eukaryota > Viridiplantae > Streptophyta > Magnoliopsida > Magnoliales > Magnoliaceae > Magnolia > Magnolia officinalis. Next base: position 58,021,556 of record JAJHSJ010000010.1, read on the forward strand.
TAAATGCATGAAAATGACCGCGAAGCAAATGAAAATGACCGCGAAATGCGTCGAAATGACTGTTAATCAACACAGACGGTCATTTCCCTTCACTTCGCGGTCATTTTCATGCATTTAACGGTCATTTCACTTCACTTTATAGTCATTTCCGTGCATTTCACGGTCATTCCAAACAATTCCGTGTTGATTCACGGTCATTTCGACGCATTTCGTGGTCATTTCCCTTCACTTCGCGATCATTTTCATGCATTTAACGGTCATTTCGCTTCACTTCACCGTCATTTCCGTGCATTTCACGGTCTTTCTAACCAATTCCGTGTTGATTAACGGTCATTTTGACGCATTTCGCGGTCATTTCCCTTTACTTCGCAGTCATTTCCATGCATTTAACGGTCATTTCCATTCACTTCGCGAAATGACCGTTAAATGCATGGAAATGACCGTTAAATGCATGGAAATGACTGCGAAGTGAAGGAAAGTGACCGCAAAATGCATGAAAATGACCGTTAATCAACACGGAATTGTTTAGAAAGACCGTGAAATGCATGGAAATGACTGTGAAGTGAAGCGAAATGACTGTTAAATGCATGAAAATGACCGCGAAGTGAAGGGAAATGACCGCGAAATGCGTCGAAATGACTGTGAATCAACACGGAATATGCGGGAATGACCGTGATATGCATGAAAATGGGGGTGAAGTGAAGCGAAATGAACCGCAAAATGCACGAAAATGACCGTGAAGTGAAATGCACGGAAATGCCCGTGAATTTTCGTGAATGAAATTAACCGCAAAGTGAATGAAATGGATTTTCGACCATCGAACTGATGGAATCTTGGAAAATAACTACTTTAGTTGGCTAAAGTAGCTTCTCCTACCCCAAAATCATATATGGTACGTCAAGTAACTAATTTTGGTTTAGAAGATATTCTTGTTAAATGAATAAAGAAATAAATGAAAAAAAAAAAGGGAAAAATTTTTTATATGCTTATATATATGTATTTTTATAAATATGTATTAGAGAAAATTGTATGTAGAATAAATATCTCCATGTAAAAAATAAAAAATAAATTAAAAAAATAAAAAATTTTATAAACTAGCACAGACTACAGTTTTGGCTACAGTTATAATCCGTAGCAAAAGGTAAAGTACCTTTTTCGCTATACCGAACGTCTTTCGATATATCTCGAAAATTGTTGGATTTTTGAGTAAAACTCACTGGACAGTTCTGGACCATTTTCGATATATCGAAAGACGTTCGATATATCGACGGGTTTTTTTTTTTTTTTTTTTTTTTTTTTTGAATTTTTTTGCTGTTGTAATCCCACCACTTTTTGTGGGTCCTATTATGAGGTATGTGTTATATCCAAACCGTCCATATTTTTTGCGAACTCGTATTAGGGCTTGAGACGAAAAATAAGACAGATCTAGCTATCAAGTGGACCACACTGTTAAAGGCTGTGGATGATTGAACGTCTACCATTGAAACCCTTTTAGGGGTTACAGAAGTTTTGGATCATTACGAAATTTGTTTTTCCTCTTCATCCAGGTCTTTGTGACCTTATGAATAGATTGGATGGAATATAAATGTTATAGTGGGCCCTACAAAAGTTTCAACGGTGAAAATCAATTTTCTGCTGCTCTTTGTGGTGTGGTCCAGTTGATCTCTGGATATGAATTTTTTTTTTTTTTTGTATAATGCTCCGAAATGATCTCAAAATATGGATGAACGTTGTGGATATAATAAATACATAACTGTGGGCCCATATAACGTTGATCTCTTTTGAACCGTTCGTTCAACTCGGAGTTCGAGGAGCGTAAGCGCTCGTCTTCGAGCACCAGGCGATCCGCCTCAGGAAGGAAAGCAGGGGCATTTTCGACCAGAGAAATGGGGCCGTACACCTGGGGAGTATTCTTGGCAACTAAAAAGAAATGGGCTTAAAAATGTTTTTGGCCCATATACTGGTCGTACAGTTGGAAATTTCTCATTGGGATATTGCAACTTAAGAGAAATGCGCCAGTGCTCCAGGAACATTATAAGTTATAGTGCTCCTAGTTGCCTAAGTTCTGTTTATGCCCAATCAATCAATCTGAACTGTTCACCATGTCCACCACATATATCTTAAGCTATGGTAGAAAAATTGCATTGATTGGATGGTCCAAACCATCCTTGATTTGGCCTTATTTTCTATAGCCATCCTTTTTCAAAGATATGGATTGCATGGTTACGTTTGCCTTAAGAAAGTGATACTTTAGAATTATAAGCAATCAATGGTGGTCTCTAACAAACAGATGAATCAAGTTGATGATTGGACCAGTTTTCGTGTAAATGATCATGACCGCCCATATTAATGACCATTGATCAAATGGTTAAGATTTGTTGGATTGGTGTAATTCTTACATGGTTGCCCATGAAATGTTCATTGGACCAAATGAACAGTCTAGATCAATGGATTGGACAGTGCAAGTGTCCTAATGCAGCTAAATGCTACTAGCAGCACTTATCAAAGTGGGAGCCGATTAGGTGCGCCCCGGCTTCACCCAAAACGGTACGGCCCATACTGTGGTTCCCACCTTGATGCGTGTATTTTAAATCCACTCTGTCCATCCGTTTTGACCGTTCATTTTTAGGGAATGTGCTAAAAATGGAGTAGATCCAAATCTTGTGTGGACCATGCAACAGGAAACAGTGATGATTGGCTATTAACAACTTGTAACAAGCCACATGAGTTTTGGATCAAGCTGATATCTGTTTTTAACCTTCATCCATGTTTATTTGTTTTTAACCTTCTTCCATGTTTACGTGACCTTATCAGGAGGTTGGATGACAAATAAACATTTCGAAAGCATTAAAATGGGGCCTTGGAAGTTTTTAGCAGTGGGATGTTTGATCACCTTTCCTATACTATGGTTTGATGAGGTTTTTCTCCCCAGGCTCGACCGTCGAGAGCCTCACTCGACCGGTCAAAGGTGGTGGTCGACCAGTCAAGAACTGGCTCGATTAAAACTCCAACAAGTTTAGGTTTATTTTTTCTGTGATGCTCGACTAGTCGAGAGAGGTGCTCGACCGGTCGAGTGGGCCGCTCGACCGGTCGATGACTCGGCTCAACTAGTCGATCTTACGCAGATTCATTCCGGATTTTGTGTTTAACACCCCGTACCTCTAGTACACAGGTGTTACCTTTTAAACCCACAATTATTAAAACTCAAGACCAATCAACCTAATGACATAACTTAACACGCACAGGGTAGGATTTCCAAGCAGCGTTGAGACAATCCGCCATGACTCTGGAAACTCAATTTACACTCCATACCAATCAAAGAGGTAAGCATGATCGAATCACTTAAGCCCAATCAGTTTCTAAGACCATACGTGTTAGCAGTACTATGGAAACTCAATCCACGGGAGTCAGAGGATAACCAATGAAGCACCCCTGTATGTTAGACATGCATTTAACCGTTGGAAATAAATATCGAACCCGTTTGACCGACAAATCACATCATGCGGGCCAAATACAGCCCCAAAAGGTATATAGCAGCCTACCTGGGCCTCACAATGCACCCCAAACTAGGTCAAGGCCCCTATATAAGCCCCCCAAACCAGTTGGTCGGGGTAGATCCAACAAAAACATCGAAATGGACCCCACATATGGTGCGTGCGCACCTTGGACTACAAACACAGGACGAGCACTAGAAAGGGTTGCTCGGTCAAACTACCTTTGACCAAGCAAGAATCTCAAAATGGCTGGGATCTCTCCCGCCATCAAAAATTTGAATCTGTAAATTTTCAAGCCCCAAAGTGAGCCATCTGGGGAATTTTTCGGACGATCCAAACCGTCTATTTCACTCACGTGGGTCCCTTGATCAAAACCGTATAAGGATTCGGCCCCACCCATAGGGACTTGGGATTTGAGTCCCAACCGTTCATCCCCTTCACTAGCGGCTAGGATCAGGAGAGAAGAACCATCCGGTGGCTTGAGAGGCAAGTCACCACCCCTTTTATCCAGAGGATCGAGGCGTCCACTGAACCAGCTGGAGAGAGTCCCCTCATGGCCAAAAATGGTTGAGAAAGCCTTAAATGTAGATGAAGGAAGTTTCCATTTCTGTCGATACAGAGGCTGACACAGCCGACGAAGGTCCCCTCTTCTGCCTATAAAAGAAGCATTACTACCCTTCAGCTTCCTCACTGAAAGAAAGGAAAGGAGGATAAAAGGGAGGGGAAAAACAGAGGGAGAGAAAAGAGGGAGAAAACAGAGGGAAGGAGTGCATCTTTGGTGAGCTTGGAGCACACTGCCCCAACTCAGTCCATGAAAACCGGACCAAGCCGAGTCAATGTGGGACCATAGCAGCACCACTTGAGTGAAAGAGAGAGAGGAAAGAGAGAAAGAAGAAGAAGGAGGTAGGGAACGTGGACGTCGTTTTTGGACGGGTAATCAACCCATAAACTTCAGTTTTCCTTTTCTTCCTTTTTATCTGTTTCATTTCGTGTAACTATGAGACCTGCTACACACCACATTTGGGACCGAAATACCCGACCGTTTTAAGGTTAAAAGCAGACTGAATGCAGCCCTTGTTTCGGGCTAAGCATGGCCTGAATAAAACTCCTGTTTTAAGGACGAATATGGCCTGAGTACAGGCCTTGGTTGGGGACAAACAACGGCATGAGACTGGCCCCGGCTGAGGGTTGAAACTCGGTCCAGGAATGACCCACAAGCAAGCCCTGTTTGATGTTCTAAATCAGGCTGAAAGAGGTCCGAAAACCAGGGTGAGAACGCCCCTGTTCAGGCCATTATTTGGCGGGGAAAACGGTAGCCACCATGCCACCGTTCGAGCATCAACATGGGTGGAAAAATCGCCAGAGATGGGCCGTGATCGAGCAAGGAAAGAGAGAGATTCGAGGGCTTCAAATGGCACGCCACAGGGGGGGCTGTCTTCACATTGGCAGCGGGTGGGCTGCCCTGGTCATGGACCCTACACAAATGCAGGTGGGCCTAACCCAAAGCAGGTGGGTTGCTGTCACGCTCCAAACTCGAAAACCGAGCTCATAAAATTCCCGATCGCCGAATCCGGCGCCAACAGCCTCCGTAGAACCCCATTCTCAGCTCCTAGCGCCCATACGCCAGGTTCCGATCCTGGGATGCTACAAGGAGGATTTTTCAACATCCGTTTAATTTGTAATAAGCATAACCAAAGGCATAACCCACAAACAACAACCAAAAACTCTATCATATTTCCACTATGATCAAAAACTTTACAAGTACAATGAGCATAAAGGGAAATACAATGAGAATGGACAAAAAGCTCCAAAAGATTTGCTCTGCGCTCCTGCCTCAGCGCTGCTGCGTCCTCGCGTCACCTGCACGCAATGGTCGTGCATAAGCTTATAGAAAGCTTAGAGGGTGGTGAAAGTGTGTGCACAAGGTAGTAATGCAGATATACAGTATCAGAGTGATGCGGAACATGCTGGTGAATCCATGAATACCGTTAGTCGTACCAAGGCTATGCGATGCAAGATGCAAGTCAAGCATACAAATCCTCATCTAAGTCCGCGTATCAGTACAACTCAAAATCTAGGATATAACCGGGGTCTAGTACACTCTAAACCAGATTGTCGCCCCATCGCGCGCAATAAGGTAAGTGGAAGAGACCTCACTACCTGCCTACCAATATCGGGCTCGGCTCGTCGATAGCGGACCCATTCCTCGAGCTGGTCAGACTCAGCCTAGCATTGCCCCCTCCTCTCGGGCGGGTAAGGCCGTACCCCCTTCCAACCGACCACGACACAGTGAAAAGCGTAGCCATCTGGTAATCGGCACTCGGCGCTCCTGCACCCACTCGGTCTAGACATTGGAGCAACCTCTTGGTACCATAAGGGTTTAAGGACTTTCACCCAGGGATATCTATAGCACCCCATGTAGAACCAAATTTTCGGTATCCAATCCTGCCAACCACGATATGCCTGTGGAGGCTACGACCCTGATGTCGCTAGGGCGTACAGTAACTATATCACACAATGCGAATGCACGAATCACACTCTCCAGTCATGTAGCAATCCTGCGCGTCTCGTGCGCTCATGTGGGGCAACACCGCCTAACCGGGAGCCCCTAAACAATCTGCCCAAAGGCATATGCTATGATCAGTCACTTCTCATACCAAGCATACATATGATGCGTATGATCATGAATCATGAGACTATACTAAACATATTATATGGGATAAATGTTGTTCATAAGGAGATGGGCCTAGACGGCCTACAAGTATGGGCCTAATAATGGGCCCTAGGGAGAATCATAATGCGGACATTTAACCAACATTATTCGACAATGTGGACGTCAAACCAACATTGCTCCCAAGGCATTGCCTGTCGTAAACATCATTACATGAACCAGGTTGGGTTTACAAATTGCAATGGGCCTTAGGTTCATCTCATTGGGCCTTAGATACATCAAATGGGGCTAGTGACACGGGCCTTACATCCACATCAAAGTGGGCCCCAATGATCTACCACAAATACGTTAAGATGAACCTCAAAACATGCCAAGGTGGGGTCCACTTGGACTATGGATCTGGCTCATCTTTAGCTCATGCTATAAAATGATCTTTCAAAATGGATAGACGGATTGGATGCAACATAAGCATCACGGTGGGGGTCCAATTGAGGGCCCACCATAATTACATAATATAATAAATATATACATAGATATATATATATATATATATATATATATAATATGTATATAATATAATATAATATAATATAATATAATATAATATATATATATATATATAATATCACACATGCACATACACCACACGCACACACACCATGCACACGCATGCACCCACACATGCACACACACGTGCACGTACACCACACGCACGCACATCATGCACACGTACCCACCCACACATGCATGCACACACACGTGCACATCCAGCACGTGCACCACAGCGGGCTCCACCGTCCAGCGGACGGTGGGTTAAAACACACAATTCATGTGGGCTCCACGTGGGGCCCACTGTAATGTTTACATGCCATCCAACCCGTTGACAAGGTCATATGGACCTCCGTGAAGGGAAAAACACAAATTTTATCTTGATCCAAAACTTCTGTGGCCCACAGGAGGGTTTCAATGGCAGATGTTCAATCCCACTGTTCTCTGCAGTGTGGGCCACCTGAGTGTTGGATGCGGTCCATTTTTGGAGGGGACCCACCTGAGGAGGTGGCCCACCCAATGAACGGGATGGATGACACATATGCATCATGGTGGGGCCCACGGCAGGAGCCGTGGGTGCTGCTGTCCGCCCGCCATCCGCCCAGCGCAGGCAGCGCTTGTCCTCTCTGACAGCGGCAGCGCTCAGCCGCTGCTGCTGCTTTTCTTTTTTTTTTTTGTTTTTCCTACGAAAAATAGTATGTGGGGCCCTCTACCGGAGAATCCACTCCGTCCAATGCGTTCAGGAGCTCGAAATACACAAAACGAGTCCAATAACCGGTATTTTTAGCGTGTAGAAACAGAAAGAAAGGCTTGAATAGCCTGGAACAGTAGGAAATACAGTTTCCTAGGGTATGGTCCGCCTGATCATCAGATTGACCTCATTTTTCGGCTCAACGCCTAAAATGAGGCAAGGATTGGGGTGGACGGCATGGATCTAACCCTTACATCAGGGTGGGGCCTACATAGGCAGCCCTTCCTAAAACCAATTTTTTTTTTTATTATTATTATTATTATTATTATTATTATTATTATTATTATATATATATTATTATTTCTTTTTTTTTCTCTGATGCCATAAGACACCCACTGTCGGTTCGCACTTCAGTGTTGGTGACGTCCAGCGTCCCTGGACGCTGGACGGTCGATCACACCCGTATTTAAGGTGGGCCCCACCCTCAGACATGCAATCAGGGTGGGCCACCAAATGGTTGGTTGGCGTGTGTAATTCATACATTAAGATGGGGTTCATCCGGGTAGGCCACATGGCCACTTCATCATACCACAAATGTGAAAGAGAGAGAGAGGGAGAAAGCGAGAGACACCGGCAATATCGGAGGGGCCCCGCCACTATGGGCCCCTCTTGATCATAAGCATACATCATGGTGGGTCTCACTACAAGTGGACCCTTAAATCAACAAATGATAAAATAAGTGAAGATCCGAGATCACCCACCAATATGGACGGTCTAGATGACCTATCAAAAGCAAGGAAAATCAACATCATGATGGGGGCCATGGAGAATGGCCCCATCATGGAATGATCATGGTGATCAAAGCGGGCCATCGGCCACATCTTAAGGTCCCAAGTGAGATCTAAACCATTGATCGGTTGGCCTCACTTGGCCCATCTTAAAAATATGAAAAACTACTCTTATCAAACACCCACCGTCCGATCTTCTTGCTCCTATGGGTTCCTTAGCTCTTTAGCTTCAATTTCAAAGGAGGAGATGAGGAATGGATGGGTAGGATGGAAGATCTTGGGATGGAAAGGTGGGCCACACTTGGAGTTTGAAAGAGAGGGAGAAGCTCATACGTATGGGGGTTTGCTTGGAATGAGATTTGGAAAAGAGAGAGATTTGTAAAGGGAGAGAGAGATGGGTGATGTTTGATGGAGTGATGGATGTGGTGGTGATGGGTGTGTAAGAGACTTTTTGACTTTGGAGACATTTTGTGTAAGAAAGGTATGGGCTTGTAAGAACTTTTTGACTTTTGTGGTTGCTTGAAAATGGGTGAAAAGTGATGTGTACTTGACATGATGGGATTGATTGATGGGTGATTGATGGGACATTTCGTAGAGATTCTCTTGGGTTTTGCAACGCGTGGCGTTTTCCTCGCACCGAACGCTGACCCACATCTCCTGGCCAGAGTATCGCCTCGGCGCGCGAGTCACGGCATCGGAACCACGGCGACGGTGCGGTTGCAATGGTACAAATCTCGGGTTGAGTCGAATCAGATTAACGATGTGTGAATCAAGGTCACGCGCAACGCCGGTTAAGGGTCGAAGGTTGTCGGAATTCGACCGGAAAGACCGCGGGAACTTACGGAATGGTACGGTCTAAGATACGGGTCTTACAGTTGCCCTGGTCAGGGGCCCTGTACAGATGCTGGTGGGCCGCACCCTACATCAGTTGGTGGGCCACGTATAGGGCCCTACCTTGATGATGTGGTTCATTCAGGCCGTCCATCAGGGGACGTCAGGCCCTGGACATTTTAAAGAAAAAATATATACGAGTAATAAATATATACATATATGTAATATGTACATGTAAGTTTTTATAATAATAAATAATATCGTACCTGTGTATACCTGTAACTGGTGGGTCCCACACATGTGGACCCACCTCTGATATATGGAATCCATCAATGCAATGTGATGTATGTGGATTGCATCCAGACCGTCCGTCAGTAGCCTCATGGGCCTGATCTTGAGGGTTGCATCCAAACCACCCATTCTCAACCCCACCTTGATGCGTATAGGGCCATTGATCCCTGGCCGTCCATTAATGGATGTACGTCCAGCGTTGGACGCAAACACCCTGATCCATAGCTCAACTGGTAGACTGAGTGGAGATACATGGTTTTAACACTTGAGGTCTTGGTATCGATCCCTAGTGGGGGTGGCTAATAGAGAAATGGATTGGCTACTCCTCGGTGCTCTGTGGACCCCACCCTGATGTATGTGCTTCATCCAAACCATCCATCCATCTGGTGAACTCGTCCTAAAGGTTGAGGAGAAAGATAAAGACAGACCCTTATCAAGTAGACCATACTGCCATAAGCAGTGGTGGGTTAAACGTCCACTGTTGAACCCCTTGGGGGACCAAAGCTCTGGAACAATATGACAAATCTTCTTAAGACAGGGCCTGTTAATCGTTTGAACGGACTTGATAGGAAAGTAAACACCATGGTGGGCCCTGTGGGGTTCCAACAGTGGGAATCATTATCGCCACTGCTATTCGTGATATGGCTTAGATGACCCCTTTCAACATAATTCATTTTTGGGGTAATATGATCTCTCAAAATAAAATAAATGGTTTAGATGGTGCGGCTCATCCATAAGGTCCTCCTTGATGTAATTGCGGCTAAACTCAAGCCCAAACGCCCTTTTTCATGGGCCCTCATAAGCCCTTTACCACACAATATCAATTGACTTAAAACCTTGGGATTATGCGGCTAATGTAAGCTATGAACTCTAGGGATTTCTTGTGTTATTCTTGGGCTGTAGGATATTCAGAAACGTTGAATTAGAGTAAAATACGCGACCTTTCAGGTGATGACTTTCCCCTTGGGTTTTCCATTTCTAAATTAGCTAAACATAGTTGCACTAGATTTCCACCATTAATTTAGGGTCGATGTATTCATTATATCAAATTTGTGATACTTTGTTTTCACCATATGATAGGCTCACATGCTAGCTAATTCTTGAACAATGACCACTATTCACATGACTTGGTAGCATATTATCAATAGTTATTATCTCATGATGCTTCCTTGCATGTTTTATTTGAAGTCATATGTTGTCACATGTTAACATGATTGTCTCTTTATATAATCAAGTGGAGGATTCCATAATTGTATGCAAGCCACACTTGGGATGTAATTAGACAAAATGTGTGGGAAAATAGGACCCTTGAACTGGTGTCATTTTGATCAACGTATCTTATTAGAACATCCAAGGTGGAGAACCTCATGAGCCGAGGATGGTAATCATGAGACACTATGCTCGAGCTGTCGGCCTACGCTGGGTGACAAGCCTCCCGTAGTGACCTTTGAGTTACTTAAATTGGGTGATTGTAACTAGATTAATAACGGTTGGCTAATCATGCATTCATAGCATATTGGCAATGACAGATGACTAATTCTGAATGCTGTAGCACGTGCCCTAGAGTTGTTGGGGTATCGTTTCGCTAGTTCCCAAACCATCAACTATCGACCCCTGTTCCGACTAGATGATCATTCCCAGGTCAATGGTTGCATGGGTGACGAGCCCAAGTTCGACTGAATGTGCATCCCCAGGTCGATGTGCATTCATACATCTATGCATCTAATAAGACTGCATATTGCCTGTTTTGGATTATTGCTTTGTTTTCCTTTAAACTATGTTTGCTAAGGCGGCGATGTATAATCTTGAGGAGAATTCACATTGAGATGACCACTCATTCATCAACTATCCAACTGTACAGAGTATGCAGGGACGGATGTAGAGAATGATGGTGCTGGCCTTGATGGCGCGACCGTGGAGCTCGAGGAAGAATACTATGAGGACAAGCCGCAACAAGAAGCAACGGCGTATTTCGGGCTTAATAAGTAGTTCAATATTTTAATTTCGGTAGTTTAGTATTTTGGGAACTTATGGAATTTTGTAACTAAGACCCCCAGCTGGGTGGGTCAAATATTTGGGATCATATGATTATCTACGCTTCATTTTGCTATCGCACTCTGAGTTTGCATTTCTGCTGATTCTCTGATTTATAAACTCCCAGATTTCTGAAGCGAGTCTCGTACTCGGGTTTTAGAAATTGGGGCGTTACACCCGGCTAAACAGATCCTAGGAATGGAGATAACCCGTGACAGAAGCAGCAAGAAGCTTTAGCTGTTACAAGAGCGGTATATTGAGAAAATCCTAGAGCAGTTCAATATGAATGCAGCGAAGCCGGTCAATACTCCACTGGATGGTCACTTCAGATTGAGCAACAAGCATGTCTCAAAACGAAGACAAGTGGAAGAGATGCAGAAGATACCCTACTCATCAGCTGTAGGAAGTTTGATGTATGCTATGGTGTATACATGCCCAGACATAGCATATACGGTTGGTGTTGTCAACCGGTATCTTGTCAAGCCTGGCAAAGAGCATTGAGCAACGGTGAAATGGATACTGCGGTATCTAAGAAGCTCATCCAGATTGAGCTTATGCTATGATGACGGAAAACCTGTATTAGAGGGCTACACAGATACAGATATGGCAGGTGACATAGACTCCAAGAAGTCTACATCGGGGTTTATGTTCACGTTTGTAGGGGGAGTGGTCTCTTGGCAGAGCAAGCTACAGAAGGTCGTAGCATTGTCGACGACAGAGGCCGAGTACATTACAGTCATAGAGACATGTAAAGAGATACTTTGGATAAAAAGATTCCTACAGGAACTTAGCCTGAAGCGAGAGGAGCACGTGATCTATTGCGATAGTCAAAGTGGCATACACTTGAGCAAGAATCCAAGTCAGCACTGCAAGTCGAAGCACATAGAGATTCAGTATCACTGGATCAGGGATACTTTAGAACAGAAGGTGTTACAACTTGAGAAGGTCCATACGGACGATAATGGGTCAGACATGATGACTAAGGCTTTGCTTAAGGGCAAGTTTGAGGTTTGTAGAAACCTGATTGGCTTAAAAAAAGGTGAATCTCTCCTGAGTCAAAAATGAGGAGATTTGATGGGGTTTTTCTTCCCAGGCTCGACCGGTCGAGAGCCTCACTCGACCGGTCAAAGGTGGTGGTCGACCAGTCGAGGATTGGCTCGACTCAAACTCCAGCAAGTTTTGGTTTATTTTTTCCTTGATGCTCGACTAGTCGAGGGAGGTGCTCGACCGGTCGAGTGGGCCGCTCGACCGGTCGAGGACTCGGTTCGATCAATCAAGCTTACACAAATTCTTCCGGATTTTGTGCGGACTGCGTAAATTTGAGGCTGTTTTCACATAGGTGTTGAAAGGAGTTTCCAAATCTATAAATATGGGTACATAGGGTTGTTCTAGGTAATGCAAGAGGGTTTTCTAAAGCTTTACGAGGGTTTGCTGAAGGGTTTAAGGCTATCAAAGGTGTGAAAGAGAGAGAGAAAGAGAGAGAGAGAGAGAGAGAGGAAGCTTATGGAATGGAGGTTATGCTCGTAGAAGTGATCTACTATGCATTGGACATCTCAGCGCTTCTACGTCCTCGTGATCGATGAGATCTCTCTATTTTTCTTTTATTCTCTTATTGTTTATCCACTCTTGCGTGAGTGAAGAAGGCTGTAACGTTCTACTTTATAGTGGATTGTTGATCTGGACGAGGTCCCGTGGTTTTTACCTCTTTAAAGGTTTTCCATGTAAAAATCTCTTGTGTAGTGTGGTTTATGCTTTGATTTATTTCATTGCTTTATTATCCCATAATTCTGGTTTGTTTTGGGAGGCTAGATCCTAAGGTTTTATGCAAGGCCCCCAACATGGTTCACCTAAGGTTTATAGTATGGTACCCGAGATGCCCTAAAATGGAGTTTTTTTTAGTACAATGACTTCATGGTACGATGCAGTTTAGGATTTAGCCTCCCCTCTTATTATTATAGTTTTTTTTTTCTTTTTTACCTTTGTTATTATAGTTTTCCTTTTTTATTTATTTATTATTTTTTTTAAGATAAAAATGCTGGAATGTTTGTTGCTAACTTATACAATGATAGCTTGCCTCATAAGATGAAAAGGCTTTTTGAAGATGGGATTGTGGGTCCCATTAAACTATAAATGAGCCTACTCATTGACCGATCTGATCCATTCATTTTAGTCAGATAGTCGCGAACCATAAAATGGTGTTTTTTAGTTCGAAGAGAAGCTCCGTAGCCCATAATGGTATTAACATTCTCTGTTAATTTTAAACTATTTTCTCCTGTGTGGTCCATCTAAGATAGGTTCTATCTTCAAACTGTAGCCGATGACATGAAATTAAAATCCATTTCATGTGGAATGGTTGGATATTCTTCACTACAAGCCAATAGGCTCTACATAAGATCTCATATGAGTTCTCATGGGGGTTTATGCCGCAGGAAGGCCATTTGACATTTTTCTCCTTTTTTTTCATGTCAGGGAACCATACCAAGAGCTGAAGATCCATCAAAGTAAAGCTCCATCAATCTTTGACGAAGCTCCAGCGAAGCTTAGTACACCCTATGAGCCAAAAAGGAGGTTTTTATTTATTTATTTATTTTTTAAGTTCTTCAGCTACACTCTTCAATGTAAAACCTATGGCGGCCAAAAGTGAACTCTTTTGTGTGTTGTATTTGTTTTTGTTAGTAGGTATCAAAAATCAAAGTTTGTGAAAGGAATGAGGGTGTGGTAGTTCTCTTTATAGTTTTTTGTTGTTATTGTGAATGAATGGTAAGAGTTTGTAAATGGGAGGAGGGTGTAAAAGAATAATGAATGGATAAATTTTGTAATGATTGAATTTATTAATAGAAGAATTTCGTAATGGAATAATGTTATAATGAATGAATGTGATGAATGCTGGAATGAATGAATGTTATAATGGATAACTGTTGTAATGGATGAATTTTTGTAATGAAAAAATGTTGTAATTGATGAATGGTGTAATGAATGAACGTTGAGATAGAATAATGGTGTAATGGATGAATGTTGTATAATGGATCACCGATATTCATTGTGGATCACTAATATTCACTATGGATCACCAATACTCACCGTGGATCACCGATAATCACCGTGGATCATCGATCCCACAAAAAATTGTTATAACTCCCTTATTACATGTCCGATTGGAGTGATCTTATGCTCATTAGAAACCTAATTCGATAAACTTTAATAGATTTATAATCATCTCATTTGAAAACCATTTGATAGCTCAAAAGTGAGCCTAAAGTTCATCATGTCATAAATTAGACCATAATAAATTTTGAGCCCACGTTTAAGCTATCAAATGATGTCTAAATGAAATGATTCTAAATCCATTTGAAAGTTCATCAAATTATCTTTCTAATGAGCATAAAATCATCCCAATCAGACGTATAACGAAGGAATTATGACCGCTTTCGTGGGATCAATTACAGACAACCATAATGAAATTTAAGCCCACTTTTGGGCTATCAAATGGTAACTAAATGAGATTATTCTAGAGCCATTTTAAAGTTCGTCGAATTAACTTTCCAACGAGCATGAGATCACCCTAGTCGGATATGTAATGAGAGAGTTATGGTCATTTTCGTTGTATTGGCAACCCTTAGTGATTATCGACGATTCATAATGAATATCAACGATCCGCAATGAGTATCAACGCGGATCGTCGATCCACAGTACAACATTTATCCATCACACCATTCTTCCATCTCAACATTTTTCCACTACAACATTCATCCATTCTAACATTCATCGCATTCATTCGTTACAACATTCTTCTATTATAAAATTAATCCATTCGACATTCTTCCATTTGACATTTTTCTTCTTTTTCATGAGATCGCTAATGTGCACCGTGGGATCGTTGACATGCATCATAGATTGCCGATAACATTATGGATCACCGAAAATACTGTGGATTGTCGATACTCGTTGTGGATCAATGATATTTACATGTATTAAATGCGTTGTAGACTGAAACCCCTCAACTTCCGAATGCATTTGTTAGATAACGAAAAGATCGACCTCAAGAAGCAAATCGTCATAACGCAGCCGTTGTTCTACTTATATATGCTTTCTAACCTTTAAGCATCCTCATTCCCATTCCCATCCTTTCAGCTTTATAATCTTCTTGCAGAAAATAATCTATATTGTTATGGCTTTCAATATTGCTCGCAGGGCCGTTTCCCTAGTGGCCGGCTAGTGGCAGCAGAAAACGAACTTGGGTGGGCTCCACACGGTTTGTGTTTTCTTTTGTGATTTATCTCTTTTGGTTAGATTTTGTTGTCTCTCTGTCTTACAGGAAGGGATAGAGTAAGGTTGAAAGTCGTGCGGGTTCAACCCAACCGACCTGCGATCGACCCAACATTGGGTTGGACTCAGGCAGGATGTATAGGGTTTGGTCTCGAGCTTGGCCTATATAAACACTAACCCGATAAAACTTGGATTGGGCTCGGGTTGAGGTATCGGGTTGCCCGATCCAACCCGAACCGAATCAATATATATAAATTACTTATAAATTATAATTAAGTATGGATTGTCTGTGTTGAAGGTACGTGAAATTACAGTACCGTCGGGTCTCATTGGTCCACGCCATTTGCAATGACTCAAGCTACCAAGATATGTCAGATTTCTCTCTCCCAAATAGATTGCGTGCTACACAACACGACTTTTAAAGGAGTAGTTGTCCTATGTTTTAACTTGTTTGTTTAGAAAAAAAAATGAAGTTCTTTATGATAAATAACTACATATATGATTAATAAAATTATAGGTACAAAAAAATAAGACGTATATTGAAATATAATAGACTAATGTAATAATGAAAATATTAGCATGTATCCACCTGACCAACCTGATCAACCCGATCGAGTCCGCTTGGGTTGGGCTTGGGTTGAGAATTTCCAACCCGAGGTTGGGTTGGGTTGGGTTAGGGTTAAGGTATAGAAACCTTGGGTTGGGTTAGGGTTGAGCACCAACCCGACCCAACCTGCCCAACTTTCAGCCCTAGGATGGAGAGATTATTGTGCATATTTAAGAACTTCAACCCTTTGGAACTACAAACACTATGCGGAAAACAACCACCATTTTACGACCGGTTCGAGCCATTTTTACGAGGCCTGACGCTTTTACATTATGGTAACACAACAACTTCCCACTCGTCAAGCTCATCAGGAACAACTTAGACAAATGCAAGAAGACAATAATGCACACCAAGCCACTATAGATGCCCTCTGCATGGATTACCATAATGCCTAACAATCTATCCAACGACTCTCTAGGCTCGAAAACTGATTAAGACGTCAAATCAAAAGAGAAGGTCTTCTCATAGAATTGAAAGATCGTCTTTGTGAAGTCAAAATTGAGCTTTAATTAACTCAACAAGAAGCACTATTAATGATCAAAACTCTGGAAGAGGTCAAAATAGTCTTAACCATTGCACAAGAGTTTCGTGTGACAATACTTATCCTCTACAAATAGGAATAGGTCTAAACAATTTAATGGAGGGAAGTTTTATATAGGATTGCTATAACCATGGCCGATTACACCTCTCGATTTGAGTCAATGCAAAATTGGCAAAAATCATATATTAAAATCTCTTTTCTTTTATATATGCAGGCTTTCAAACATCTTATATATATTTTATCTTTTTAACGAAGAAAGCGAATTTTTGACCTTTTTGCTTTATTTAGCATTATATTGTCTTTTTTCTTTCTTTTTTTTTTACTTTTTTTTTCCATTGATAGATTTAGCCTAATTAACTTTCGCCAAACGTACTAATTTTCTTACTCATCTATGGCTAATTTTCACAATGTGGGAATGTATCTTTTGATATATTGGCCATTGATAACTGATGTACTTATATTTCCTTGAAAATCTTGTAATACGCATGCCCCATCTTATAATACTCTGTGAATGTGATGAATGAATGGATTTTTATAATGGAAGAATATTGAGATGGAAGAATGGTGTAATGGATGAATGTTGTGTTGTGGATCGCCGATATTCATTTTGGATGACCGATACTCATTGTGGATTACTGATAATCATTGTGGATAGTCGATATTCTCACTATGGATCGCCGATAATTACTATGGGTTGTTGATCCCACAAAAACAGCCATAACTCCCTCGTTACATGTCTAATTAGGGTAATCTTTCGCTCGTTGGAAAGATATTTCGATAAAATTCAAATATATTTGAAATCATTTCTTTTGGACACCATTCAATAGCCCAAAAGTGGTCCCAAAATTCATTATGGCTTTGGGTAGCTAATCTCACGAAAACAGTCATAACTCCCTTGTTACATGTTTAGTTGAGATGATCTTATATTCGTTGGAAAGATAATTTGATGAAATTTCTAATGGCTTTAGAATATCTCATTTAGTCATCATTTGATAGCCTAAAAATGGAGACCAAAGTTCAATATGGTTTGATTCATGCCATGATGAACTGTAACACCCCGTACTTTTCAGTACTCGGGTGTTACCATGATGACCTAAATTAGAATTACAAACTCAATTTAGTAATTTTGTAAGCAACGGTAAACTCATTTTAATTATATATGTATTATAATACAAAATAATTTTATAATCATTGGTAATAATACATATATTACTTCAATTATACAAATTATGTATACTATTTATTTTATGCTATTTAGGCTACATATAAAATAAATCGTATACCAACACATTATCATATAATTAATGTGTATTAATTAACATTTACATTTTATAAATTTTAACTATATATTATCGTATTACATTATGCATATAATATATATCACTTAATAATAGTTTTACTATACTATATATGCGTATATAATCACCAAAATATATATATATATATTACAAATGTTCATGATTTTAAATAAATACTTATCTATAATTATTAATGCATTATACTAAATAAATATGTAAATACATTTTTATTTTATAATCTAAAATAGATAGTGGCCCTGGGTGGCTCATTAGCGAAATGATTGGTCCTGATCTTGCAAGGGCGAACTACGATCATCATTGGATCTACGATAATTGGCACTCAAATGCTATATTTCAGCTGATGATGGCCCACCTAAGACTTGTATTTGCCCCATACTCTGGATTAGACCCTGAGTCGGGCTGACAAAAATGATGTGCGGCCTGGATCAGATCACAGACTTCATGGTGGACCTCACATGGGAGTGCGTATGCATGATTGGTGTACACCCGTGGTGCGCCAGATGGGGAAGACCGGTCAGACCGCGGCTGACCCGTGAAATACCAAAGGAGAAAGGAACTCCCTCCCTTTTTCCTTTTTTGAAAATTTTCGTCCACTGAAACAGCAGAGGGAGAAAGGTTCCGCCTCAACGGATTGTGGCCCACCATCATGGATCCTTTGCTCGATCCAAACCGTCCATATTGTAACGGACCCAAACCTGGGCAAACCCTGCCTAGTTTCACGTGATTCCTCGCACACGTGCGAGCACAAATGCCGTTGAAAACGGGCTGGCTGTGCTTCTTTTCTTTCCAAAAACGGAAAGGCTGAGCTTTTCCACGCTGGCGATCCGCGCAGCTGTAAGTCTTCCTATCCTAGCCCTTCACTTAGGCCAATCTCAGCCATCCATTTCTGCCCTCGTGGATTGGATTTTAGGTGAAAAACCGACGCCAAAAACCAAACCGCTTCCGGTTTCATGCGCCAACAGTTTCCTCTCTGCCATGGGATGAATCCGGGCCGTCTGATCTCGATCTAACGAATCTGGGAGAGTCTAGGGCACGCTTAAAATCAGAAGGGATCGAGCAACAGTAGGTTTTATCCGCTGCTCATGATCTTTCAATGAAAACTCGCCCGTTTCCTTCCGAGCTCAACCCACTTGGAAAACCTCCACCGAGCTTCGTTTTTATCATACTCCAAGCTCCCATAGGCCTATTTGCACCATCCCTAGGCACCATTTTGAAGAAAGGTGTAGACGTTCACGATCTGCCATTAATGGCGGGTCGTCTTCCTTGTTGGAAACTCTGCTGTTAGTTCCTGTTGCAGCACCTAATCCTAGATCGGCTGCTAGGTGGACCGTCCCTGCAGTAGTCTCTGCAGATTGGAGAAGAAAAGAAGAAGAAGAAAAAGAAAAAAAATGAGAAGATAGAGGGGAGAAGACGCTGCCCTCTCGCCTGCTGCTGCACCAGTTCAAGTCAGGCGGACTCATTCCAGACTCTGTCTGGACCAGCCGAGGGAGGAAGAAAGGAAGGTGAAAGGAAGAAGAAAAGCAAAAAGAAAAGAAGGAAGAAACAGGGAAAAAAGAGAACGAGAGAGAGAGAGAGAGAGAGAGAGAGAGAGAGAGGGTGATGCGGCTGTGTTGCCGCACCCGTCTGAGTTGGGTCGTTGCTAGGTCGAGTCCGGAGGTTGCCGGACCTCTCTAAGCTCGAGGAAGAAAGGAAGAAGGAACAGGGAAAGAAAGAGAGATAGAGGGCTGTTGTCTGGTCAAAAGCCGGGTCGACTCGGTTTTGGGACTGAGTTGACTGGGTCGAGTGGCCTAGTCCAGCTGGGATTCCAGCAAGGAAAAAAAATGGGGGGAGAGAGAAAGAGTAAGGAAGAGAAGGGAGAGGAAGAGAGAAAGGAAGAGAAAAGAGAGGAAGAGAGAGAGAGTTGCGAGTCGAGTCAACTCGTTGACGAGTTGAGTCCGAGTTGACTCAGTCCGTATTCAGGCTGGACACTCCAGCAATAATAAAAGAAAAAAAAAGGGAAAAGAAGGGAGTGTGAAAGTGAAAGAGGGTAGAGAAGAGAGCGAGAGGGAGTGAGTCGACTCGGCGGGTCGTAGTTGAATCCACAACTTGTCGTTTTGCCCAAATCCGAGTTGCCAAGTTAAGCGATCGAGTCGAGGTAAATCACAACTCACTTCATTTGTTTCTTTAAGTACACTGATCGTAGAAGCTAAATATTTACTATCTTCCTTGATGTTTTGATTAAGTCATGGTCACATGTTTATCGATTAGGCTTGACTCAATCGGGCTACATTCGTGCTACCTAGCAGGCCACACACAAGTGGGTCGTTTGACCAAGGTGAGGACTCACCCTTTGAGCTTCCCACTTGATTTCATCAATCTAGATATAGATGATGACATGATTCCCTTAACTAAGTTACTTACTTTACATTCGAATATGCTAACTTGTTGTATAGTTAATTCGTGTGTTGAATGATAAATGTTCCTTTAAATTATAACATGCGTGAATGATTCAATGATAACATGCTATCCTTTATTGTATACGTATTAATTTATTTATATGCTACCACTTGTGCTTGAATGATGAACTGAATGGAACTTGCTTTGGACTTATGATCTTGCGGTCTACATTTGCCCTCTTGTGGCTTGGATGTGTCATTGGTGCCCTTTGTGACTTATTGGTTACATTTACACATCCGTTGTTTCCTAGCCATCTTGCGGAGTTCAGTCGTACCATGATTTCCGGGTGGAGTTGCAGTTCGCTTAGCGATTTTCTAGCCATCTTGCGGAGTTCACGTACGACATGATTTCCGGGTGGTCTAGGGTTTGTACGTTGATTTTCTCTTCATCTGCGGTGTCAGTCGTACCCTGATTTCTGGGTGGAGCTGAAGTTCGCTTAGCGATTTTCTAGCCATCTTGCGGAGTTCACGTACGACATGATCCCAGGTGAAGTGGGGGTTTAAAGGGTGATTTTCTATTCGCCTTGCAAATTTCACTTGTACCATGATTTCTGGGTGGAGCTGAAGTTCGCTTAGCGATTTACTAGCCATCTTGTGGAGTTCACGTACAATGTGATTTCGGGCGCAATAGAAAATCGTGTGTTTGATTGTTTGATTATATGGACATGTTTTCTTGTATTGCGACTGTCATTATATATTGCTTATGATGAAATTCTGCTGATTGGATCGACTTTCTTAACATGAGTATGTCTATGAAATGCCCTATTTAGCCTATCCAATTTCATGACTTGCAATCTATATTGGATTATGAATGATTAATGCGTAATCTTAGAGGGTGTTCCTCACTGTGATAGCCATTGACGCTATCAAACCGTAACAGTTGATGCAGGTATAGAGCGAGTCAATGTTGTTCACTGAGTTGCTAGAGCAGACTGGATAGCTGAGGAGCTAGGCGGGGTCCCTGCGGCCCATATTGAGCTCCATCACTCGTTGATCTATTCCTGTTTTTACTTATATGAACTTTGTTATTTGAGATTGTATAAGTCCTGTATGGGCGCTACATTTGGAATTTTGGAATGATCGGAATATTTTTATACAATGCATGGTATATTCTAGCTTCGTTGCTGTTAACTCTGATTAATGATAAACGGTTCAAATTTACACTGATTTTTATAAGCTAACACTCGGGTTTTTGGGAAACGGGTTATATACTCGGGTCCTGAAAACACGGGGCGTTACATGAACTTTGGGATCACTTTTGGGATATCAAATGATATCCAAATGAGATGATTCTGAAGTTATTTAAAAGTTTATCAAATTATCTTTTCAATGAGTAAAAGAGCACCTTAATCAGACATGTAATTAAGAAATTATGGTCATTTTCGTGGGATAAATGACCCATAGTGAATATCGATGATACACAGTGAATATTGACGATCCACTATACAACATTTATCTACTGCACCATTCTTCCATCTTAATATTCTTCAATTATACAATTCTTCCAATATAATATTCTTCCATTATAAAAATTCATCCATTATAATATTCATCCATTATAATAATCATCAATTCCAATATTCATCACATTCATCCATTACAGCGTTCTTCCATTACATTATTCTTCCACACCCTCTTTCCTTTTACAAACTCTCACATTCATATAAAAAAAATTTATATAAAGGGAACCACCATACCCTCATCCCTTTCACAAATTACGACCATTGATACCCACCAATAAAAACAAACACAACACAAAAAAAGAACCTACATTTGGCCGTTATAACTTCTATGTCAAAGAGTGTGGCCAAAGAACTTAAAATAAAAAAAAAAAAAAAAAAAAAAAAAAAAAAAAAAAAAAAAAAAAAAAACACATCATTTTCGTTCCAATGAGTATACTGAGCTTTATTGGAGCTTTGACATTCGCCGGAGATTGACATAGCTTCGACTCTTGGTGTAGTCCACTTTCGTAAAGAAAAAACAACGAAGAAAAGGAAAAAAATTCCAAATGGCCTTCATGTGGTAGAATCCCTGTAAGAACCTATCTGAGATCTTATTTGGGGCTCACTGGCTTGTTGTAAAGCAAATCTAACCTATCCACATGAAATAAATTTTAATTTCGTGTCATCAGACAAAAGTTTGAGGGCACAAATCATCATAGATGGACTACACTATAGGAATAATACATAATTAACAAAAAGCATTAATACTATTCTGGGTCATAGAGAGCTTCTCTTGAAAAACTGAAAAATATCATTATATAGTCCATGACTATCTGATTAAAATAAACAAATCAAATCGCCTAATGAGTAGGCCCATCATGATTTAGCGGGACCCACAATTCCCTTTTCGAAAAGTCCTTTCATCTTCCAAGGCAAAACTACCATCATACCAAAGAGACAAATGGACATTTTGTGGTGCCAAAAAAGCAAAAAACAAAAAACAAAAAATACCCTTTGGCCATAAAGCTTAGTTTTGTAAAAGGGAGGCCAAAGTTTTGATTCCATTATATATTAAAGCCATTGTAGTAAAAAACTTCCTAAAATAATATGGCAAGAATATGTGAGCATTTCTCTTCCACTAATTGAATATTTAACTGAATTTATTTTCATATTGACCCTTCATAAAATGTTGTTTTGTGAGCCGTTGATTAAAAGTCTTCCATCTTCAAACATTGACGATTTTCAAATTAAACACCATCAGAAAACTATCCTATCAGATCAACGGTTTGGATCACTGAACAGAACCCGCATCTATAAGATATTTCTTCGAGGTATCTTATTTAAAGTACGTGCGGACAGACTGTAGTAAACCTTCTATAGCCGGGTCAGAGAACTGGACAAAGGAAAAAAAATAAAAATAAAAAATCAAATATTAGCTTATCCAAAACTTTTGTGGCCCAGAGGAGTTTTTATTTGTAATTTAATCCATACTGCGTGGTCCACTTGAGATTTAGATCTGCTTCGTTGTTTCATCATGCCCTGAAATGATAGGAAGAAATTGATGAACCGTGTAGATATATGACACGTACATCTAGGTGGCCCAACGTTCACGTAAACGCCCACTATCGTGTTACTAACAGCTAATCCGCGCTCTCTCTAGTCAAACTGAAATTCGGCGCTTTTCGTTTTTTTCTTTCACTAATTGGAGTGCTTTTCAGAAAAGAACTTTTGACAGTCTGCAAAGTGGGTTAGATGATATGCAGGTACTTATTAATTACTTATAAAAATTTTAAGTTGCATATAAGTAATTAAATTAAACTGTCCCAATTATGGGTACCTGTTTAGGAGGTGTATGATGAGTGCAAAACCTACTCTTATATGATTATCTGAATATCGGATTGGCACATTTATTGGACGGTTAAAATTAGAAAATTTCTAACAGTCCAATTTATACAAACAAGTGCCCATGAATCATAGAGAGTAATTGTTCAAAAAATATGATTTTAGGGTAGGTTTAATTTTAGCTAATATATGCAACAGTGATGAATTTGGAAGTGACTGCGTATCAAGCGTAGTGCTTTTCCAGAGCATCAAATAACTCCCTTCGTAAAAGAGAAATTGATACTCTGGCAGAGTGTGAGGGTTGATACGCAGGCGCTTAGAAACTGCGTACGGTAATTCAAATCCAACTGTCCAAATAGTTTCCAGTTTTAGAGGCATCATCAAGCATCTGACTATTGGATTGGTAGGCATTTATTGGACGGTTAAGAGATGAAATATATCCAACGGTCATAGTTCAACAAAAAAGCTTCCATGAATCCGATGTTAAGATGGTTCAATCAATCTGATTTGGATCGTTATTTATTGGCTGTAATTTGATATAATGTATTCCAGGCTAACAAGTTCTGAGTGCCTGCGTATTAAGCGTAATACACTGCCGGAATATCAAATAACTCCAGAAATGATCATATAAACAGCCATGAAAGGGAAACGTACGGTTAGGATTAGGCCACTTAAAGATCGAACAAGACTCCAGCAGTTATCATTCAAACGGCGAATCCAGCTATCACATTTCCAGTCTTCCTTCCCCAACTTGCTCGAATCCTAACCACCCGATTTCCTATATAAACACCTTTTCTTTCGTCATTTCAGGATCGTTTACCATTTCTCTCTTTCTCTCTCTGTGAATTTTCTCCTTCATTTTCTTCTTCTCTGTAGAGAATCTCTATCTCTCAAAGGGATTCCGAGTCTTGCAATGTCGACGGAGAAGGAGAGAGAGAACCATGTCTACATGGCGAAGCTTGCCGAGCAAGCCGAGCGGTATGATGGTGAGGCTCTCAGATCTGCATTTCCCTTTCTCTCTGCACTGTTTTCTTCTTCGGTATTGTGATCTTGGGATGTTTTTGCCCTAATCTTGGCTCAGATCGGGCTTTGTACGCCTTGGATTTGCTTTGATATGGTATTCGTGCTCGGTTCTTGATTTTTCTTGGATTTATCGTTATCTATTTTTGCCCTAGATCGGGGTTTGTTAATCTCTTACACCGTTTTTATATTCCTAATGCTATTTCACTTTTCGTTCATTCGGTGCCTTTTTCTGCTTTTTTTTTTTGTCCTACATTTTGCATTTTGGTCCTAGATTTTCTTTAGGGCTCGTTTGGTACCATGGATTTGAGGGGGTTTGAGTGGAATCCCCTGGTATGTTTGGCACCATAAAGTAACTGGGGGTTTGAGGGGATTTCAAATCTCCTGGTATGTTTGGCACCATAAAATAACTGGGGGTTTCAAATCCAGGGGGTTTCAAATACCCTCAAATAGGGGTTTGAAATCCAAGGTGAAAGCTTGGATTACATCTAAAATCCTTCCAAGAGTTGCATGTGTGTCACTAGACTATTAATCTATTGGGCACATGGCCTACTAATGATATCCCAAAACAATTTTATTATCAATTGCATCACTATAATTACTTTAATACCATGATCCACGCCGTCCAAACATTGTCCATGTAAATCAACGGTTAAAAAATCATTGGTTAGTCACTCTGATGTGATTTTGTGCTTGTGGCCCATCTAAGACTTGAATTTCATCATTTTTAGGCAAAGTATATATTTCAATGGGCTTGTTACAACCATTGTGTCAAACATTGCATACGTACACTAATTAGAGATATTAAAGTTGATTTAGTAATTAATTTTGAACCCCTGTAAATATACTATGCATAGCTACTTTTGGATTAATTCTGAATCCAGGGTGCCAAACACAACAGGAGTATTTCAATCCAGGGGGTTTCAAATCCGGGGATCACAAATCCACGCCCCCAAACAGGCCCTTCGATTAGGTCTTTGATGCTTCTTTAAAACGGCATTTTTTTTTTCCTAATCCCACCCTAGATCGGGTCATATCGGGCTTCAATGCTTCGATAGCATTATTTTCGGAAGTTTTCTGGCCACATGTGGGTGGAGCCCTGCGTATTCACGTGTCATACATGTGCTGATCCAAGCTTGCCATCTGGTAGGACACATGTGTAGATCTTTGGCTTCAAAATCAGGTTGTTTCACTCCCTGAGGTGGGGCCACTAATGGCAAATCAAACGGATGGATGAAGAAGTTGTTTTCGCTGTTGGTCTATTACCCGGTGGTGCAACTTTGGAGTGAACGGGCTTACTTTTGGCCTGGATATCTAAGTAGTGTGGCCTGCCTGATGCAAAGCTATGATCATGCCATGTTGGCATGTATGCTTGCATGTGCATATGCAGGGCTACAGATGTGCTGAGGGCTTAGAAAATGTCAATTGTTCATTATACGTTGGTTTCTTCTCATTTGCGGATTGATCTGGAGTATTTTCAGTGATTTTGTCCTAGATCTTGTTTTTTATTCTTTGATTTCCCGTTTAATTCTTATAAAAACAGCAGTTATTCCTATAACTGTCTCTGCAGTCTTCTTGCTCCATAATTTTTCTACAGCCTACACAATTTGGTCCTCTTCCTTTTCTTTTTCTTTTTGAGATTCAGTGGGTCTTCCTGTGTTCAATTGTGAACCTTAAGGATGGTGGCGGAGTGGGCCCTTCAAGCCTTGATGTAAGATATTATGGAGGAGGATTCTTGCACCTGCTTTTATGTGGGGCACACAGAAAGAAAGAAGAATATTTGAAAATAAATCCTCAGCTCAAGTCATTTCTAGAGTGGAATGGTCTTTCATATCTGATGAAGCTTTAGAGGTTCAGCGGAATCCGATTGTATTTGCCATTAGAGGATTATTGACAATTTTTTGGAATCTGCCCATTTTTGCTTGTCCGTGTGTTGCTCCATCGCACCCTCCTGGGTCGGTGGAAGCTCAATGTTGACAAGAGTTCGATGGGTAATCCAGGCCCTCCATTATTGGGGTGTGCTAAAAGATGAGTAAGATTCCATCCATTTTAGTTTCTGGGCTGTTGGGTTTTTGCTCATGCTATCAAGTTAGGGATGAAGGCTTTTGTTATTCCAGTACTGAGCCTCTAATGGTGAAAGGGACTCAGGCTTTCTCTCTTGGAACTTTTTCTTCTTCAATCTTTTAAGTCTGTGTTCTGCTACATAGGTAGTGGTTATGATCAGATTCCTAGAGGTCAACAGTATTCTTTGATGGATCTCTGTATCTTCTTCCCGGTGGACTTCTTAAATAAATTCTTTTGTTTATCAACCAAAAAGGAACTTCCCCTGCATTTTTTGTCGTAAATGTATTCTATGTTGGATTGTCGATGCATTTGAATCAATAATTTTCCTAAATTTCATGATATTTCTTCATTCTTTCTTGTTTTATTTTTATTTTTTAAATCTTTGATTATGTCATCTTTCATATACCATTTTTTAATGTACTTTTCTTCCTTCATCTTGCTCTTCTCTAGCATCTTTGGCCCAGTTTTCCCTGGTGAGGTTTTTGATGGGTATGGTCTTCAGTTTTTCCTAGACATGTTTCCAGTAGTTTTCTTTTTTATTTTGTGATTTCTGCCTTTTCCCCTAATTCAGACTTTGTTCGGGTTTTTGATGCTTTGCTAGTATCAAGTTTTTGTGTCCTTTCCCTAGTTTGGTCCTAGATTATTACATTTTTTTTACCACGTTGCTTTCATTGCTCAATTTTGTGAATCTTTTGGCATTGTTCAGTCTGTAACTAAAATGAGAGAGAGAGAGAGAGAGAGAGAGAGAGAGAGAGAGAGAGAGAGAGAGAGAGAGGGGCTCTCAATGTGTTTTTAATTAATATGCAATTTTTCATCAACCATAAGAAGCCACTTCTTGATTTTGTAATGGTTGATGATCCAGAAATGGTGGAAAGCATGAAGAAAGTAGCAAAACTTGATTTGGAACTGACAGTGGAGGAGAGAAATCTCCTATCTGTCGGTTACAAAAATGTTATTGGTGCTCGACGTGCATCGTGGCGCATCATGTCGTCGATTGAGCAGAAGGAAGAGTCAAAGGGGAATGAGCAAAATGTGAAACTAATCAAGGGTTATCGGCAAAAGGTAGAAGAAGAGCTCTCTAAGATTTGCAATGACATTTTGACCATCATAGACGAGCATCTGATCCCTTCTTCCAGCTCTGGAGAATCAACTGTTTTTTACTACAAGATGTAAGTTGTGTTACTTTAAAACATCGTTGCATTGTTTTAGCATGTCTCATTTTTGTTTTATTAAAGAAGATCAAAGCCGGAACAGATACCTAATACAAAGGGTCTCACCTTAGAACACCATCTTTAATACATCAGCTTTGTAGTTTGTTGTTTCACTTTTATTGGGAGAAACTCCTTTGCTTCCCTCTGCTGATTAGTGGGGAAATCATGATATGCTTCTAAGATTTCAGTAAACTATTCTTTAGGCTAAATTTCTCTAGATAAAAACCTGGGCTGCCTTTCTTTGTTGGTAAAATTCTGTCTACTTGACCATGACTTCTTTTGGTTGGAGTGACTCATGTTGAGTTTGACAAGCTTTCTTTGATGACTATAGGGGACACTGTTTATATTGGTTTGTTCACTATACATGTACTATTTAATTGGGATATGCTGTTATTATGACATTCAAGATCATCATCGTCATCATGGCCTTGCCCCACTAAATTCAAGATCAACTTACTAGGTTATCTAGTTTGACTTAATCGAGTCAATGAAAGAGCCATGATTTGGTCATGTCACTAAAAGCTTTCTAGAGGGGGAAAAAAAAAGATAATTCAGAAATGGAAAAAGAAGATATAATGAACAAAAGACAATATTGGTGTTCCAGTCCATTGGTTACCATGGACTCAAATAAATTGAGAGTGTGCACTTTGAGTGAGTTGCACCAAATCCTTTTTTTAAAAAACTGATGGGATTGAAAGAATGTTAGGCTTCCTTCGGAATTGCACAATGGAGGCTGAGGTTTGTTCCACTTCTTGTTTGCCTAGTCCAAAGAATCACTCTTTTGCTTGATGCACTTTTTAGGGAGACTATTGATTTGGCAAATAATTCTCTGGAAGCAGATGGAGTCTCAAGTAGGCCACTAACTTTTGGCCAATCTTTGCTTCTTCCTTGAAATTTCATACTCCATTTGTTCTAATGAAGTTTACCTTCTCTGTAAAAAGGGGGTAAGAAAAATTAGTAGACAAGAATCAGTTAGAGCTAACTTCACTTTAGGTTAGGAAAGCTAACATGGAGAAGAAAATGATGGAGCTGTTTTTTATTTTTATTTTTAGTTAAAACTATGATGGGAATTTTAAAGTGATTTGTTTTCTTTTTCTTTATTTTTTTAGTTTGTTATACGCATGCACGTGGATGGGAGACACCCCTTTGGTAGAGTCATTCAATTTGGAGTTGTCTCCGTCTCCCTTCCCAAATGAGAAGGTTTATTGATTGTTATGCGTTTAATGGGGAGAGCCAATGTGTACAAATGTCAAGCTTTGAAGGAATCTTAATAATTACAAGTTTTGTGCATGTTGGAACCATATGGCCAAATTGAACAACAAGGTCTCTATTGTTACCAAGTTGAGGATATGAAAGTTTGGAAATGGACTCCAAATGGGAATTTCTTTGCCATATCTTTCTCTAGCTAAATATTTACCTTAAAGGAATTTTGATTGTTGTGCTTGAAATCTGGAAGGCCTTGTATTCCATCAAGAGTATATACCTTTGCTATGCCACGACCAACAAAATTCAAGAACCTTAAGTGATGAAACAAAACTATCCTCGGTAACTATGTCCTTTGCAATATCTTAATTGCAATTTTATTAGCTCTATTTGGGGTAATTTCTTCGACTTATTTGGAGCAGCAAGCACCCTAAATGGGTTCCTTAAGGAGCCTTGTCGTGCATTGTCTAGCCCATTTCGTGCATGGAGGAGGGTGCTACGAAAGATGGTCCCTTTGCAGAAGGAACTAATCCCACTTGTTTGATCTTTGGTTTGGATGGCCCATTGGATCGATGGCTTTGATCATTAGATGGAGCCAAATGGATAGAGATATGGGCCCAATCTCCCATTCTTTGTTTCTCTCATTCTTGAAAGGAATTGCTTGCAAATGCTTTTTTTCTGAGGATCCTTTCTTAATAAATATGAATGGAAGAGGGATTAGGAGATATGGTTGATTGGGATTAGGATAAAATCTCATCTCCTATCTCCTTTAATCCCTTTATCTCAGTTGAATTCGAGTGGGGATAACAAGATAGGGGATATACAAATAGGGTATTAAAAGAGGCAAACTATGTGGGGCCATTCACTATTGGTTGCCTACACATCCAACCTATATCCCACTCAACCACGTTGTAAGATGAGATGAGTTATAACTCACATATGATGACTCTAGATTGTAGACCTGATGTATACAATATACCTAATATTGTATGTTTTAGGATAAAATCTTATCTCCTATCTCCTTTAATCCCTTTATCTCGGTTGAATTCAAGTGGGGATAACAAGATAGGGGATATACAAATAGGGTATTAAAAGAGGCGGCAAACTATGTGGGGCCATTCACTATTGGTTGCCTACACATCCAACCTATATCCCACTCAACCATGCTGTAAGATGAGATGAGTTATACCTCACATATGATGACTCTCGATTGTAGACCTGATGTATACAATATACCTAATATTGTATGTTTTACAATGTGGATTTGTTGCCTCGTGGGTGGACCTATTTACCTACCAAATGCTTTGATTCAATTATTGCATTGTGTGAGTAGTCAGTTCCGTAGGTGACTCCACATCCTTAGCTATCTTCTTCTTATGTATAGGATGGGACTGAGCAGCGCTACTTTACTGTATGACAACGAAGGCCCCGAATGGATTGGATTGGACTTTGTTATGCAAAGAAAGCAACTTAGTTGACTTTAAATCTTCTAGGAGTATCGATTTTTTGGTAGGGTGTTTTATGCAAGCGATGTTTTTTGGTAAAAAAGTGTATGAATTATACTAACACTTTATAAAGGAATTAAAATAATTTGTGTGAAAAATAAGGTTTTCTATATAAACTTGGTAGGCTGGAGTGCATATGTTGGCCAATTACCCTAGATCAGGAGTCAACAACATTCATTGGGTAGGGAATCACGGTCTGGTGGGCCTTTCGATGGTGAATGACAAGTATTCCTTGTCCAATGGGCAAGCCAAGCCAAGCCAGTAATGTTGAGGTTCGACAGATTCTTGCTCTTTGTGGAATGGGTGGAAAAATTCCCATTTGCTTGTTCAAGAGGGCCTGGAATCCAATTTCAGATCATTGCCCAATTCTTTTGGAGCTGAGGTGAAGAGTTGGGGGCTTAAGTTGTTTCAATTCAAGCTGTCTTTGCTAGAGGCGGAGGGGTTTACTGATCTTATGAGAGATTGTTTGTCCTTCAATGTCGAAGGATATGCCAGGTTTCAACTTGGTTGAAAGTTGAAATTCATCATCTCTTAGAAGAGGGGGTATCGAAAGATTACTGGAACTGAAGGGCGCGACTATCCCAAGAATATTCGAGTTGTCTTAATGAGGAGGAGATCAAATGGAAGTAGCGCTTGGGGGCCACTTGGCTCAAGAAAGGAGATAAACATACTAGTTTTTTTCATCGTATTGCCAACTCACGGGCGAGATGCAAAAAGATTGGCAGTATTGTTGTGGAAGGAAGAAGAATTGAAGAAAAAGATCAGGCATGTACATTGGTGGTTGATTTCAAAAAGTCGTCTCACCCTCACGGATGAGGGCTAGGAAAAGCCATTGGTGGATGACTTTGAGATATATCGATCACGATTTTGCCTTTTTGGAGATACCATTCTCGAAGGAGGAAGTCAAGGCTATTGTGGAGTCCTTAGGAAAGGATAAGGCC
This sequence comes from Magnolia officinalis, assembly GCA_021015155.1. Taxonomy (NCBI): domain Eukaryota; kingdom Viridiplantae; phylum Streptophyta; class Magnoliopsida; order Magnoliales; family Magnoliaceae; genus Magnolia; species Magnolia officinalis. The sequence goes on from JAJHSJ010000010.1 coordinate 58,053,301, forward strand.
TTGAGTCTTGATGGCTTCTCGTTGGCCTTCTATTATGAATTTTGTGAGGTGGTCAAAGGGGACATCATAAGCTTTATGTCGGAATTCTATGCGAGGGGTTGTTTGTCAATGGAACGGGGAGCATCGCTTATTGCAATAATCCCGTGGATCACCTACGCAAATAGTTTGGAAGATTTCAGGTCGATAAGCTTGATTGGTGGGTCGTACAAGATCCTAGCAAAAATGTTGGTATTAATATTTCGTGTGGTTTTTTCAAAAGATCATATCTAAGAATCTGATTCCTTTTGTTTCGAGAAGGCAGATCATCGACAATGTCCTTATTGCACACGAGTACGTTGATTCATGGTATAAGGAGAGAGGAGGGGGTATAGTATAGCATGCGCAAGCTAGATTTGGAGAAGTCTTACGATCACATCAACTAAAAATTCTTGAATCACATGTTAAGGCAGATGGGTTGCGGTTTGAGATGGAGAGGGTGGATTAGGGAGTATTGCTTAGCTCATTTCTCTGTCTTGGTGAATGAGATCTCCGAAAGGATTCTTTCAAGCCTTTGAGGGGAATTTGGCAAGGCAATCCTCTTTGTAGTGGTGCTCGGGGCTTTGGAAAGGAAGCTATCTAAAGGGAAAGAGGCATGTCTCTTTTGTGGGTAGGGTGGATAGGGTGTACCCCCCCTGCTTTTCATCTTCAGTTCCCCGATGATACGTTTCTCTTTTATGAAGTTGCAAAGGACATGTTGGAAAAGCTAAGAACAACCATCCTTTTTGGAGTTGTTTCAGGCCAAGTTGAATGTTGGCAAGAGTAAGATGCTAGGGGTGTGGATGTCTAGGGAGGGAGGAGGTGGATCGGCTAGTGAGTCTTTTGTTTTCGAGGGGGATCCTTTCCATCGACATACCTTGGTCTTCCATTCTATATTGGGTAGCTGGCAAAGCACGTATAGGATAGTGGTTGAGCAGTTTGAGAGGAAGTTAGTTAAATGGAAGTGTCAGTATTCATCTCTTGGTGGCTGGATAACTCTCATGAAGCCTACCATATCAAACCTTCCGTTGCACTTTGTCTTTGTTCAGATGCCCTAAGTTCTTGCCAAGCAAGAAAAGAAGAGGTTTTTTTTTTTTTTTTTTTTTGCAGGATGGATCCAGTGAGAGAAAAAGTTCCACCTCTTGGGATGGGAAGATGAGTTACTTTTGCTTGTCTTTTGGTGGGTGATTTGGGGAGGGGGGATGGAAATAGCAAGTGTTTTCTAAATGTGTCTCTAGTAAGGGAGGGGGGAGGTGTTATCGAGAGCTGAGTCCTTTATTCTTGTGGGCCTTTTGTATTGAGTTTTTAGTGGACTGCAATTTAGTTTGCTTGCTTTCTTTGAAGTTTGCTCTGCCAACTTAGCGCATTGCTTAATAAAAGTTTGCGCTACGCCATTACCCTTCCAAAAATAAAATTAAATTAAAAGAAAATAAATATGGTGTGGTCATATGGACTAGGACAAACTTCACAAAGCTTGGGTTATTGAGTGCTAGTAAGAGGTGGTCACATAGTACTCAAACACTTGTAAGAAGGTAACATTGTTCTAGCTAGTCTCACTCCTAATTCTTTTGATAAAAGTTGATGGATTATTTCTATTTTTATTTTTGGAGACGAGCTATGTGGACAATTAGCATCATGGCCCTCTCGCAAAGTGGTTGAGTGGGAGATGTTGGATCTAGGCTTGTGGGGCCTGCTTCCGGACGACTACCAGTGGGCATATCATACATCTTCCTCATTATCCCTATTCAAATTGAAATTTAGATGGAGGGAGGGATTAGAGGGGAGAAGGGAGGAGATTTTGTCCTAATCCCTGTCAATTGTCTCTCCTAATCCTTCTTTGATTCCTTCAAACTAAGAAGAATTCTTTTGTGGAAAATCATTCATGACCGCTTCTGATAAGAGCGAATATAGAGAAAGAGAGTGTGACATATATTTGTTCACTGGCTCCAATAAGATGATTAGAGCTGTTGATTGTATCCTGTCGACCATTCAAAGCAATGATCAGAGAGGTGGATTAGTTCCTTCTTGCTTATGTAGTGGTTTTGGTGGATCGCTGGAAAGAAGGCCTCACATCTTTGCCTTTGCATAGGTCAACAAGATTAGATTGTGTGGATTCTTTGGACCCTGTGATTTTTGTTGATCAGGCTTGCCATTGGAGTACTGTGGGGTGCTTGGAAGGAAATGGAAGAATATTCAAGGATACAGGCGCCGACTGAGGTGAAAGAAATGAAAAAATATTTGAGGATATAGTCGTTGATTGAGGTGATTTTCAAAGAACCTACATGTGGTGGGTTGGGCTATGGGCAGGTGCAAGTTCAAATGGTTGTTTATATATGATCAGGCTAAGGAAATGGGTTGGCATTTTTGCTGTTATCACTTTCTTTTTCTTGGTTAGATTTTTTTTTTTTGGTGGTTCTGTATGACCATGGCTGTTGCTGCCTTGATTTCCACCAATTATCTTTGGTATCCCTCCATGCTTGAGTTATCTCATCCCAGAGGACCCCACCATTTGTGTGAACCCATCCATTTTTCTTCATTAGGGTTATTCATTCCCTGTCTCACATCTGTGATTCATGTGATTGCAAACCTAAAAACCGAAGCTTCCTTTTGCTCCGGGCATTCCACCAAACAATTGGCATGCATGCTAGAAACAATGTGCTATTGCATCATCTACACCAATTAATGATTTTTGTTCAATCCTGAGGCTTCCTATCTCATCCACCATGGCATCATACTCAATTCTCTTTCAAATCTGCATAATTACATACAATCCCATTACAATTCTGTTTCTTCTTTGTTAAGCCTGGGCAATCCATGTCGAACCGGAACATTGTGGGAGACTCATTGTTGCCTTAATTTCCAACTCGTCTCCGGTGTCCTTCCAAACTTGAACTCCCATCTGATCTGAGAGATCTCCTACTAGTGTGAATTGATCTGTTCTTGCCGTCAAGGTTTGGATTGAAATACTTGCTTCAAGTGCATAGACAGACCTGCATCCTCTTGAGTGAGCATCTCTATTCATAATAATCTCTGTGAAACCAAAGTGCTTGTACCAAACTGGTGCAAACTAAGGTCTGATCAAGATTTACCTGGATCGTGGGTTGCTTTGGTATAGTGGTACTGTGTTACAGGAATGGGTATGCGGTAGCCCCCAATACACAGAACGCTAGTGGTAGTCTCATGTGCATCACTCCAATACATACAGTGTATGCAGTGTTGGTTTTATGCATACACTCATATTGCAATTTATATATTAGGTAACATTGGGTCCGATTGTGCAGATCAGTCTAAACCGATGTTCCCAAGAACGCCCACATGCTCGTGTTTTTTCCCTCCGAAGAAATATGTGATGGGTCGCCATGATTTAGCCCATCCATGGCTGCATGACATCACAAGCTTTCCCCATTGTCTTTATGACTAAAACTGGCGTCATTGTATAGCCTACTAATATTTGCCCATGTTGATTTTCTATAGAAGATCTCTTTCAACCAACACAAGTTTCTTGATGCAGTCAATGTGGGGTTTAGAAAGGCCCTCAATTGCAATTAAATAAGCTTGTATTGGGTATAGCTCCACTGATTCCCATCACACACATGAGTAGTTGCAGAGATAAATACCAAATGTCTGCAAGTTTATGCAATTTCCATCAACTAATGGTGAATTTTCTTAAGTAGGAACCATATTCTAGTCCCCAATATTTATTTCTAGGAAGTGCCAATCAAAATCAGCAACCTGGATAAAAAATTCCGCTTAATAAAATACTTTATAACAGACCAGATTCCAGCAGCAATTCTATAGAAGAAGAGGGAAGCTTCAACCATCCTAAATCCTAGTGGTTAAAAGCTTCACATGTTTTTTAGAAAAAAAAAAAACATAAAACATTAACTAGTCTAATAATTTCTAACATACAGCTGGCAAACGACCTTTATAGATGATTTATTGAATAAACCCTAAACCTGTATTAATCTCAACCTTTGATGAGATCTAATCTCTGATTTATTCAGGGGATGAAAGATCTAATCTATGCCTGTACGATTCCTAAGGAAATAAACTTATTCCTAACTTTAATACTAGACATCCACCAGAGTTAATTTTCACCCCCATGTAATAAGACTCCTAATAAAATAAATAAATAAAAACCCTGTACAAAACCACTTGCAGGAGGCCACATACAGACTAATGGGGCTTAGAAATCTTCCTGAGTCTGCCACCCCCCTTCGATATACATTAAAAGATTGGCTGCAGTGTACATGGGGGACCCTCCTATGCTGATGGCAGCATCCTGTTTAGGCCTTCCAAACCTGCCAGACAGCATTCTTCTTGATGCCGCTGAAATTTCCCGTTGATGCGGCCATTGGGCTGTGTAAGGGGCAGTGTTCTAAGTATCGGTATCGCTACAAGTTTCGTTGGACAAGGATACGGAAACAATATCGATATCGCCGATAATATAGCTGATAACTGAAAATGTGGGGAAACATGGGAAAAACGGTGGAATTTTCAGTGAAACTTCAAGAGATGTTAAAATGTACATATTTGCATATTTAGAAAAAAAAAAAAAAATTACATAAAGAATGTATACATAACAAGTTTCCATTTAATGGGACCCTAAAAGCATGTGTTGTTGTAAAAAATCAGTCCAACTATCCCATCCAACCTATTTAACCAACCTTCCATCCGGGCATCCATCAATATTGCAAAATATCAACAACACATGATATTTCATCAAAAAATCATCAACAATTGGAAAGAAAATGAAAGATTGTGGTCTCAATATCGTGCATGTTGCGATATTGATAATATCGAGATATTATCAATATTATCGTTGAGAAATTGAACACTACATACAACCATGTGCCCATAAAAAAAAATGTGAAATAATTTTTTATTTTTTATTATTTTTTATAATAAACAAAATTTTGTTGATATAAATACGTTGGTGATATTATTGAAATATCATCGATACACTTATGCTACAAGCATTACCTAGAATTTACATAGTCGAAAATATTGGCGATACATTAGCGATATTGATGCATTGGCAAGACAATCGGCACCTAGAATTTACGTAGTTGAAAATATTGACGATTACATTAGTGATATTGATACGTTGGCGATACTTAGCGATACGTTGCTAATACCTGGAATTTCTGATACTACCAACGTTATCGAAATCGCTACCAGTGTTATCGGTATTGCTGAGCTGGAGATAAAGATAATTATCGGGTGCCCTTTGGGGCTTCCCCCCACCCCCCGATCAGCCCCTGTAATCTTCCTGAATCTGTGCCTCCATCTCATATCTTCATTTTTTCATTATCTTGCATTCAGACATAGAGATGGGCTTGTTTGTCCAACTAATTTATTCAAATGTAGTATTTGAGCTGTGAGAAATATAGGAAACACCACTCCAAATAGGTCACTCTACATCGTTTTTCTGATTCTTCTATCATGCCAGGAAGGGCGATTACTACCGCTATCTTGCGGAGTTCAAGATTGACCAAGAAAGGAAAGAAGCAGCTGATCAATCGCTGAAGGGCTACCAGGCAACTACCCATTGTCTCAATACATGTTTACCAAATTATTAAATAAAAAAAAAAACCAAAAAAAGTCAATTGTTGATTTCAATGACCAGAACTTGTAACCTTCGCTTTGCTATTCTGTTAGGCTGCTTCCAACACTGCAAGCACAGATCTTCCTTCGACCCATCCAATCCGCCTTGGTCTTGCCCTCAACTTCTCAGTTTTCTATTATGAAATAATGAATTCCCCTGAGAGGTAAGTTTTATTTTCCTTTTCTTATTATCTGGTTTTGGATATTGGATGCAGTTTTCTTCTTGAATGAATGATAGGGCTTGAAATTTTCAGGGCTTGCCATCTGGCAAAACAAGCATTTGATGAGGCGATTGCAGAGCTGGACACACTGAGTGAGGAGTCATACAAAGACAGCACTTTGATCATGCAGTTGCTGAGGGACAACCTCACTCTCTGGACTTCAGATTTACCTGAAGATGGAGGTACTGTACAGAAAGAAGAAAAACTTTGATGGATGTTTCTTGTAATGCATTAATAAGCACGGCAACTGTTTCTGATTAAAAAAACAGCAAATCATTATAACACTACTATCAAAAAAGTACGTAAAAGATAAGTTCTTTTTTTTTTTTTTTTTTTTTTCCGGAAAAAAATAAAGAAATATTATTTTACCTGGAGATCTAATGGTACAGGAAGAGACTGCCTTGTCGGGCCTTCCTATTGTTTGTTCAGTTGGGGGGCACACACAAAATATGGGAGGGTCCTTTCACTTAAGGCAGTGATCAAATCTCAAAGTGGGAAGTGCTACACCAATGTTTGAAGAAGATGATTGTAAAACCTGTTATAACTACTCCTTCAGCCATATTGATTCCTTGATAGTAATTCAGAAGAATGAAATCAGGATAATTTCACCCACAGAACTGTTGAAGAAGAATCTTTCTTTCATTCGATCCATGTAGAAGTAAACGAGCGATAGAAAAGTTGATACCTATTTTCCTGGTTCAAAAGATCTGTTCCTTCATTAAAAAAACGACTTGGTTTTTGTCTCTGAATTTTATACTCGAAATTCTTACTAAAGGAATGATACTTTCAGATGACTTTTCGTATATGGAGCTTTCCATCAGATCTTGTGATTGAGCCTACACTTATCTGTTGGGCACTTGAACTGGTGGTCAGTTTAACTTGAAAAAAAGATACTCTATCGGGACATTTCTAACCATCTGAAAGGAGGACCTCTGCGTGTCATATATGGACCATTGGCAAAATTCCCCCCTAGTACTCCTTTTACAGGCTTATGACCAATTCAGTGGTTAGCTGTCCATTTAGAGAGATTTTTGGGCTGGATGATTGATCAGCTGGGGGCACCATATTCCATCTGGTTCATCCTGACGTCATGTGGAGGAACCTGATTACAGGGTTCTGAAAGAAACTCTTTAGGACCATTTGAAAAGTATCATTTTGCTTCTGACTTAGGCGAGCCATACTGCAGACAACAGTTGAGAGTCTACGCCCACCCATTGAAACCTTCCTGATTGTTTATAGCCCCCCCGCCCACCCATTGAAACCTTCTGATTGTTTATAGCCCCCCCCCCCCCCCCCCCCCCCCCCCCCCCCCAACTGAGATGTGGTTCACACATCCAGCCAATCCATTGCATGTGTCCCACTTGGATGAGGGGTCGCATCAATTTTAGGTCATTTCAAAACTCAGGTGGGCCCCACAAAGTGCTTTTAGATGTTTTAGGCATGATGCCACATTGTTTAAGATGGTATGGCCCACCTGAGTTCTGGATATGGCTGATTTTTTACGTATCCCATAACCTAGAGGGGATCCAGGAAATGCACGGTGTGGATGTCTGACAGAACACACATCATGGTGGGGCCCATAGGTTGACCTTATAGTGCCTTTTGCCAACACTTATATATGTACACACACATGTATGTATGTATGTACACCTACCCACCTACCCACTTGAATTTCTAGATCTATCACTAAGAAAAATTCCAGATATGTTCTTGAAAAGAAAAATTGTATGTATGTACACCTACCCACCTACCCACTTGAATTTCTAGATCTATCACTAAGAAAAATTCCAGATATGTTCTTGAAAAGAAAAATTGTGGTGACTCAATTTTCTCTTCGACAAAAATGAAGCAGTTTCTTCATGGATTTTAGTTTATCTGATAAGCAAAAAGCAAATAAGCATATGAGAATTGAAGGGAAGGGCTCTAACATGGCCGTTTTGCAGGAGAAGACGGGTTCAAGGGCGGCGATGAGCCCAAAGCTACTGAACCTGAGGTAGATTGACATTTTGCTGAAATCCCATTATTGTCTTTTCTTTTATTTCCTATCTGGATTGTTTTTAATTTTTTATTTTGGCCTCCTGTTTTGATTGAAACAATGTTAATTTTTAAACTTTGCAGCATTGACGGGGAAAGGCATGTGAAAGATTGACATGGGTTTTTGTGTTGTGGATGGATTGACGGAGACTCTTTAATTAGCTTCTCTCATAATATCCCTCTCTCATAAGATCCAGGTTTTATTTTTTAAAAGCCCAAAGAAGACACTGCTCTTTTTTGGCTCTCTCTCTCTCTCTCTCTCTCCCTCTCTCCCTCTCTCTCTTGTTCTTCCATTCTCTTGTTTTTCTGTTATAATGATGAGGAGATTTTCTTGTTCATTTTCTTCTTTGTTATTTTCTTTTCATGGGTATGTCTCCTTCCCAAGAGAATTCTCTTCTCCATGTCATGGGTATCTTTTGCGAAATTTTTACATAATAGATGTGACTACCATATATGCATGCTTTTGTTCGATATCGATTCTTTTGATTCTGCCTGTTGCTGGATGTTGATTTTTCCAAATTTGCGTCATCCTTCTTTGATTTTCATTTAGAAGTTATATAATTTAGATTTTGCTTGGGTAATCTGCTGGTATATAGCGCATGTTTGGATGGACTATGGAATTGAATTGGAATAACTATTTTAAAAAAAGGTAAAAATAACTGTAATTTCCACCTTAGCATTCATCAAGTATCTGTGCACCAAACTCTGTGATTATGATACGGTCCTAATGTCTTGATTATTAGTGTTGCATTTTGAGGTTACCAGCCATTGAATGCTATGGTTGGTTCAACCATTAAATTTTGGGCCGACTTTCAAGTCGATGGATCTGATATCAGCGCATGCACGTCTGCAGTCAGGATGTTTCAAGAGTCCACAAAGGTCTCTGCAAGTTGCATGTATTAGCTTTGCAATTTTAAGTTTTGCAAACTTCCAAAGCTGTGGCTCTGCTTGGCATCCATTGTGCAACAAGCTATAGTCTATACAAAGCAGCTGCCCCCATTGGAGAAAGGGTGAAAACACTTTGGGTACTTGTGCTTGGGGGTTACAGTAACTCGCATAATATCCTCCATGCCATCCATCAAGTAAACACCCGCTCTCATTGGTCCTTGATCCCTAAGTGGTTCCTGGTTAAGTTCGGTTAGACGGTTGTATTTCTCAGGATACCATGCGAAAAATGACACTGATTTTGTTATAGCTGTCCATTTTCCAAGCTATGGATGTGATGGCTACGTATCACAAGCAATCCATGATGGTCTCTAACAAATAGGTTATATTGGACGCGGATTGCGTCCTACCCCCGCCCATCTCTGGGCACGAACGGGCAGCTCTGTGGGCGGGCCCACCGTGATGTATCTGCTTATCCACACTGTCCATTCCTTCTCTCGGATCATTTTAAGTTATGTGCACAAAAAATGAGTCAGATCCAACGCTCAAGTGGGCCACACCAAATAATAAGCTTGGGTTGCATTAAATGCAAGATTTATCTGTGGTGTGGTCCAATTGATCGTTGAATCTGCCTCATTTTTTTGGTATGATCCACCTAATAATTGGATCTGCTTCATTTTTTGGGATAATGCCCTGAGATTATATGGAAAAACGGATCGATGGCGTGGATGCACAAAACATACATCAAGGTGGGTCCCATGGTAAGGGCCACACCGTCTTGGGTGAGCCCGGGGTGTCGCACCTAATCCGCTCCCTTCCTATTCCTTTTGAGGTTGAGTTGGAGCATGTTATTGCTATTCTCTCTCGCTAGAGAGAGGCCGTTAAAGTAAAGGGTGGCGTAGAGTCCGGTGATGGCTTGACTTCTCTACCGCCAATCCGACAATACAAATAGAGCTCTGGCTCCTCTCCCCTCACTCTCAAGGAATGGAAACGCCCTATCGATAGGACGGTGAGGAGTAGAAAACCAGAGGCTGGTCACTGAATCTTCTTCACTGTAGCTTCCAGCGCCGGCAATAATGGAAGAAGAAGCGGTAGGTTTACATCTTTGTATCTAAATCCCCTTAGGTAGAGATGTATGCGATTCGACGATTCAAGCACATTGGAAGCATAAATGTGGTATCAGAGCATCCTACGTATGTTTTAGGGATTCGTCATTCGTCGGAGAGTTGAGGGCATCTCCATGGCTCAAGCATCAGCAGGCGGCAATGTCGAAATAGCTGATCTTAAAACTTGATCCAAAAAAAAAACCTCTTCCCCTCTCCGATTAATCAATGGCAGCAGAGGGCATTGCTGCTAGCAGTTGCGGTATCTAAACCCGCAATCGCTGCCGCAAGATAGATAGCAAAGACAAATCTTCAAACATGGCCACTACAAGCGGCAGCCGAAACTTTTAGTGGTCCTTTCCATCGGTTGGCTGATGAGAATAGAATCGGAGGAGTAAAGAAACCGGCTTTTTAAAACCCATTGAGGAAGGGAAGTGTTTTAGGCTTAGAAGTTGAGCTTTTATGTATCTATTGCTGAGCCTAGTAGTTTTCTGGACCAGATGGTGGGGCATAGACCCAGACCCAGTTCATCTTTGTGGCAGAAAAAAAGGGCTTTATATAGATCAGATCATCACCATCCGACAGCTGTAAAAGAGTTATTGGGCCCAAATATAAATTCTAGGCCCATCAGATTATCCCATGAGATTCATCAATTTCCACTTGCAGATGGGTAGTGATTTCTCATTTAAGGACTTTATTACGCTACTTGTGTTTGATTTGCTCCTCCGCTGCATGATCTAAAGGTCCATAATCAAAGGGTCCTAATTTCATGTGAAAATGATTTTATATGTTTGGGTCATGGGGACTACGAGTTAGTCTATTATATTTAAGTTTAGTGCACAAATATTAATAACAATAGTTAGTCCATTATTAATTTTTATTTTTTAGAAGGAAACTTAAATTTATTGCAAGATGAGAGACTCACAGAAGTGGATTGCATTTTGAGTACCTCAGCAGCATATAGCATATTAAGTAAACTCTATGGGGCCCACTGTCAATGAATGTGTTATCCATGCCGTCCATACATTTTTCCATATCATTTTAAGGCATGAGCCCAAAACTGAAGCATATCCATAGTTCAAGTGGATCACATCACAAGAAATAAAGGGGATAATGACATCCACAATTGAAACCTCCCTAGAGCCCACAATGATGTTTATTGGACCCGAATACGAAATTGCATGTTGGAGAAAACCCAAGAACAAGTCGCAAATTTTTTTTTTTTGTGTGTAAGGAGCTACCAAACATGGTAGTTGTCAACTCATTATAGATTTCTTTTGAACATGAAGTGTAAGGTAAACATTTATTGTTGAATTAAGTAGAAATCATTATAATTTCTTACAACCTCCGTTTGGTCCATGGGATTAAATGGCATGGAATTGTATTGGATGGGATTAACACCATTATTGCACAATGATTGCATGTCATACCATGGTATTTTGGCCATCCAATCCCCATGTTTGGGATATAATTCTTACTATGGAAAAATCACTGGGTTAAGCAAAACCCAGTTTGGTGGACCATGGAATTGTAATGGACGAACCAAATTCATAGCAAATGTCTCACTTGTACACATATATAACTAGAATGTCATGTGTAAAGGGTGTGTATAGATGGATAACATGGATAAAACACATACATCAATGTGGGGCCCACATGTAGTGGATTTCAAAATCCACCGGAAATCCCACATGGGACCAAATGCAATTCCATCCCATATAATCCCAACCCTTCCTATCCTTCTAAAACGTAGGAAGGAATTTGCACGGGACCAAATGCAATTCCATCCCACCTAATCCCATCTAAGCCCACGTACCAAACATGCCCTAAGGGGGTGTTTGGCGCGTGGAATTAAGTGGTATTAAGTGGGATGAAATTGATATTTTGCAATGATGACATGGTGTCGTGGTTTGTCTGCATATCCCATAGTTTTGTAGATACTGTATGTTATGTTTGGATTGTAAAGATTGAAAAGTTAAATCCTAGGATTCATTTGAAATCATATTTGGATTAATAGATGAGATCAACAAATCCCAACGTCCACTTGTTGACACTGTTTGGAAATATCGCAGGCTTTCCTATTGTATTAATTTCAATAAGTTATTTGGACCCCACTGTGATGTATGTGTTATATCCACACCGTCCATCCATTTTCCGTGATCGTTTTATGGCATGGGTAAAAAAATAAAGAAAATCAAAAGCTTACATGGACCACACTAGAAAGTAGTAGAGATAATGACGTTGATAGTTGAAACCTTCTTAGGGCCCACCATGATGTATTTTTAATTATCAAACTTGTTCATAAGATCAGATAGACTTGGACGAAGGGATAACACAAATATCAGCTTGATCCAAAACTTCTATAACCCTCAAGAACTTTTCAACAGTAGGCGTTCAATCCGCATTGATCTGCCTAATTTTTTTGGCTCATGCCCTAAAATGATATTGAAAAATGGATTAATGGTTTAGATATATTCCATATATCATGGTGGGGCCCACAAAGCTTGCTGACATCAACGTACTCCTTAATTGGATCGCCACAGAGCATGCGCAGGATGACATGCTACATTTCAAATTTCAAATGTAATTTTCAAATGGATTTGAAAAGACTCCTACAATTCCATGGAATTCTTTGTAATCCTCCACAATACATGGCTCATTTTCTAATGCATATATACCTAGAAAAGAAACACAATGTGGAATTTAATTGGTGATATTGTCAATTCCATCCCACTTAATCCCATCTAATTCCATGCGCCAAATGCCCCCTAAGGGATTTGGGTGGAATTCTCATTTCTAGGAATTAGTGAGTAGAATTAGTCGTATGTTCTAACAAAGTAGTCGTGGCTGAAAATGCTAGCCAGTTTCTAGATTCAAAGGGCATTGATGTAAACATCGTGTATTAAGGATCAGTAAGGTGGTGTTTATCTTTAAACTATGATGTTTGACTCGAAACACTTCGTCCTTTCATGGGAGTCAAGTGGATTATGGTATAAGGTGTTAATGGTTCTGAGATCAAAGGGTTCATCTTGCGCTATTGGCGTTTAGATAACTTCACGTTATGAAAACCAGTCGCATGTTGTTATCTCGACCCAAAGGAAGGGATGACAAGGATGCACTGGGTTTTACATTTAGGTTTAATGTTTAAGCCCATCATCCTCGATAATCTAATTGATTGCCTCGTCAATTGGATAAAGTTTAGCATGATTTTATGCTTAAGATGATGGGATACTTCCTATTATGAGTCTTAAATTGTTCTTATAACAAATATGCTCATAATCTTTTAAAATTATAAATCTTGGTTCTTTATTCCATTAAGATCATAATTTAATCCACTTCTAAGGGCGTTCTCGGTGTCACATTTTAAAAAAGAGATCTGCTAGAGAAACAAATGAAAAGTATTCTTGTCTGCTTTAAATCAAATCTAATTAATGTACTTGAAAATTCATGGTGGATCAATCCAGGAGCCGCCACTCACATTTCGAATTCCATATAAAGATTCATAAAGAGTTGTCAGCCAACTGATACGAAGAGCTATGTTTTCATGGCTAATAACGCTCAAGCGGAGGTTAAAGCTATAGTGGTCTGTACATTAAAGTTACAGTTGGGATACTATTTGGATCTTGATAATATCTTTTATGTGCATTCTCTCTGGGGTAGTCTATTATACATTCACTTTGAGAACGAAAAGTTTGTATTGTCACATGGTTTAGATATTATCATTCTTGACTAATTAGTAACTAACTTATATCAATTAGACCTTAATAATTTGTATTTCAAATCCTTAAAAACTATGCATCTGAATAAGAATATGAATGTTGGCATAAAAATAAATTTAATTTTCTTTATAAAAAAAAATCGTCGATGTCATGGTATATGCGACTTGGTCACATTTCTAAGATTGACTTGAGGTCAGGATACCACCATTTGCAGATCTAGGAAAAAGATATTTATAAGACAACTTTCAGGACATGCTACGGGCACTATGAGTTCTTGGTTGCCCTTCGGTTTGACCAACACTCCAACCGTATTCATGAATTTGATGAATATTGTATTCTAGCTGTATTTGGATCAATTTGTGATAATGTTTATCGATGATATACTGATTTACTCTAAGACCAGCGAAGATCATAAGACACACTTAAGAACAATGCTACAGACTCCGAAGAAAAACCAACTGTACTCTAAGTTTTTAAAGTACAAGTTTTGGAAGGAGAATGTTAAATTCTTCGGGCATATAATTATAAAAGATAGAGTAGCAGTAGATCCTGCAAAGGTGGAAGCAATAGTTCAATGGGAGCAACCGAAGATTGTCTCGGATATCAAAAGTTTTCTCAGACTTGCTAGATACTACAAAAGGTTTATCAAAGATTTTTGCCTCGTTGACAAGCTTGACTCAAAAAGGTGTGTCGTTTAAGTGGATGGAGAAGTGTGTAGAAGTGTTCACTGAGCTGAAGTGATTATTAATCTTAACCCCTATTCTCACTCTCCCTTGAGAGAGAGTGAAGTTTGTAGTGTATACCGATACGTCAATTTTAGGACTTAGTTGTGTGCTGATGCAAGAAGATAAAGTTATAGTGTATGCATTATGGTGGTTAAAGAACACGAGCGTAATTATCCAACTCATGACCTGGAGTTAGTTGCCATTATTTTTTCTGTGAATATTTGGTGACATTTTTTGTATGGCGAGCAATTAAATCTGTTCACCAATCATAAGAGCCTCCATTCATTATTCTCACAGAAGGATTTAAACATGAGGAAGATGGGTGAAATTCTTGAAAGACTACAATTTTAAATTATTTTATCATCTTGGCAAGGCGAATATAGTAGCAGATGCCCTAAGTAGGAAGCAATATAAACATCAAAGCATAACAATGCTAATGATCTGAGAATATGAGACGTCGGATTTCGTAAAAGAATTCGAAGTAAAGTTGTGATTTCGAGAATGATGCATTCATCTCGGTAATATAATGATAAAACAGTTTATAAATGAAAGAATTATAGAGGCTCAAGGGAATGATGAGTGGTTAATGAAGATGGTGGTTAGACATGAGAATAATGATGTATCATAATGGAAAGTTTGGGCAAATAAATGTATTTGATATGGTGATCATTTATGTGTACCTGATGTTCCAGAGTTGAAAGAAGAAATTTTAAAGGAAGCACATCGATCTAAGTTCACAATTCATCCTGAATGAACTAAAATGTATCAGAATGTGAAGCGGTCATTTTGGTAGTAGAATATGAAGGACATACCTGATATGTATCTCGATGTTTTATTTGTCAGCAAGTGAAGGCTGATAATCAACACCCCTCTGGTTGATTCCAACCCATAAAGGTACCTGAATGGAAATGGGACTGCATTTCGATGGATTTCATAGTTGAACTTCCTTTGACTCAGTATGGGTGATCATTGATTGACTGACGAAGTCAACACATTTTATTCCCATTCACATTAATTATTCTATGTACGTGCTTGCCAAGTTATATATTAAGAAAGTAGTACGGCTACATGAAGTATCGAGTTTTATGGTATTAAACTGTGACCCGCGTTCTACTTCGCATTTTTTGGAGGAGTTTGCAAGAAGCCATGAGCACTACATTGGGCTATAGTACAACATATCATCCGTAGTCAAATGGGCAAACGAAGCTTGTGAACCAAATACTCGAAGACCTTTTGTATGCATGCACCCTAAACTTTAACAGTAGTTGGGATGATAATCTACATTTTGGTAGAATTTGCGTATAACAACCGTTATCAAGAAAGTATTGGGATAACTCCTTATGAGGCACTTTATGAGTGTCCATTCCGTGCATCAAATTATTGGATTAAAGTAAGAGAAAAATGGTTAGTTGGACCCGATATTGTTCAAGAGTTCATGGAGAAGGTAGAACTTATCAAGAAGTGACTGCTGACAGCCTAAGTAGACAAAAGAGCTGTATAGATAATCATAGACATGATTTAAAATTTTTGGTTGGAGTCCGTATGTTCCTAAAGATCTCACCGATGAATGGGATGATGCATTTTAGTACTAAAGAGAAATTGGCTCATAGATTCATAGGACCATTCGAGATATTAAAACGAGTTGGAGTTGTGTCTTATCGTCTTGCGTCGCCACCTCGGCTAGCTAGTGTTCATCATGTATTTCATAAATCAACGCTAAGGAAGTACGAAAGAGACGCTTCGTACATCATCGCTTAGAAAGACCTCAAACTTCAGGAAGATACAACATATAGAAAAAGACTGATTTGCATTTTAGACCAGAAAGAGCACGCTACGCGAACCAAGACTGAGCCACTGGTTAAAGTCTTATGAATTCATCATGGAGTTGATGAAGCATCCTGAGAACAAGAAGATGAGATTCGAGAAAAGTACCCTCATCTGTTTGATAAGTAGATTAAATAAATTTTGATGATGAATTTTTTTTTTCCTTTTAGGGGGTAGAATGCAACGACCCTGAATTTTGAACCATATCAAAATTGTTTAATCAGGACTAAAAGTTTTAGTTTTGGATTAATAATAAAACAAGACACTTAACACTTTCGGTAAAGGTACTCTCGATAAAGGGTAAGGTTAGAAGATTGATTCATAACACTTTTGCATTTAACTTTTTGCATAAAATTACAAAAATTTTAGAGGAACCTAGAGTTTGGAATTCCCTTGCAAAAACCCTATAGGAGAGAGAGAGAGAGAGAGAGAGAGAGAGAGAGAGAGAGAGAGAGAGAGAGAGGCATGTGGAAGTGGAGATTCTACCTGCAAGTTCTTTCCGCTTTTCTTAAAAAAATTTGTATTTTGATTAAAAATTCTAAATCTACACAATGAACGAGGCAAAATAGCCTTACGTCAATTGTTTCAATCTATAGGAGGTTTTGAAGAAAGAGGAAGGCTTCATGTGAGATCTTGTGTCACAAAGATAGGTTTCGGGCAATCTAGCAATGTCAAACCAGATCAATTTGAATAAGAGGTTTCTAAAGACCAAATCATATTAGGGCCCCGAATTCTATAGTGATCTGATTGTTGGATTGGCCACAACGATCTAAGGAGAGTATTAATGATAAATTATTATTGTAGAATGATTTCAACTAACGATTGTAGATATTCGATAAGCTGAATTTGAGCGATCATTTGGTTTTTCCAAACTTGGTGATGGGATCCACAAAAAAGTTAAGAAAATAGAGGGAAAACCCTAAAGTTTTCGAAAATCATAATGTGTAACAGACCTGACTGACTTCATTCGATCGATCGAACATGTCGATTTTTGTCTGGCAACCAAAAAGTTTAATATGAAAGTTCACTTAATTGATCAAAGTCTATGTTCGATCAATTGAAGAGATCCTTAAGCGGTCTTGATCGATGGAGGGTATCGACCGAAGATCGTGAAAATTTTCCATCGATCAAATTGAATTAAATTTAGTCTTTATCGATCGATTGATGAGTGGGGTTTAATCAATCAAATGTGACCAAAAGTGTCCAGAGAGTTAAGATATAAAATCCAAATTTCTCCGATCTTTGATTGATTGATCGAAGGGATCGATCTAAGGCCTTCGAGCTGGCTCCATCGATCGACCGCATTGATCGACTGTCCCATGTATTGATTTCCAAATTGAGATAATGAACTAATAAGACCATAATGGATTAATAGTGAGTCATATGGGATTGATCAAAGGTGGGCCCCACCGGATGGAATAGCTAAATTAATTCATAAATGTTTAAACAATTGTAATAGAGATTCGGATTCTAGATTCCAAAGAATGTAACTGTTCGGAGAATTTAGATATACCAAAAATAGGTGAGTGAATCCCAACATGTCTCATATCAATACAAACAAGATGGTTTGTTTATTGCCATGTTGTTTGTATTGCCTTGTTATGATAAAATGTTGACATGTGATAATTGGGATGATTGGTTATGATTATAATTTGCGCATATGAAAATGTACATCGTTATAACTATGAATTCATTGTTTCCTCTCATATGGAGAGATGTACTTGATGACTGATTATGTTAATGTATATTGCATTGAGCATGCATTACATGCATCCATAACGCTCGTGTTGATTCCTAGAGGCTCACTCTAGATGACCGCATGCACACCTCGTGTCTGGGTTCCTGGGGAATCTCCTTGGATGACTTCCTGATAGATTCGTTGCCAGATGCCCACGTTCAATGGGAGGCTACTCACGAAGTAGATGTAGACCGGATTAACGGATATCAAACTGTAACGTCTCGAAAAATTCCGTACAAAGACCCAAGTACCACCTCAGGCAGAAATCACTCAGGATCAAATCCTTTAGGAATTAAACAAAATTAACTAAGCGCTAAACTAGATTAGCTACGAAATCCGCTTGATTCACTTAAAATATGATCTACAAGACCCAAAACTTGTAGAATCATTGACGCTAGGTTACCCTAAAATCTAGGATCAATCTCATTACCCAGCTGCTCTCGGGAGCACATTGAAACTCCGTATCGGAGATGGACCGCACGTTGAAAGTCCAATGACCACGAGACCAAAGGCTTAGGACTGCCTTACTGGGCTTGACAACCATCTCGGAAATCAAATCCAGATAGTGTCCCGGGGCTATTCGCTTGAGCCCGGAGTGAAGTGTGTGAGAAACGTGGATATTTTAGAAATATAAATCTAAATTTAAGTAATCTGAGACTTGTCGCTTGCGGGCCGAATATAAGGATTCAAACCATCAGAATCTGACCAAAATACACCCTCGAATCAGAAGAAATTTCATACACAGGTCAGTGTACTTGTGGCCCTGATCGGTGATCGTGAACCGTTGAATTGAAACTGGTCCGCCACGGGTGATCTGTAAATCCGATCAGACCGAAAACTCAACTCAACCTAGATCCATGGTCAGGGAGCTTAAGTCCGACCTTTGGCTCAAGGGGGGCTCCGGAAGTGCTCCGTTGAGCTGAAACAGACGTCCTTTGGCTATAACCTAAGTATACCATGGCCCTGGGGCTATTTCCGTTAGTTTTGGGTCTATATAAGGACCTTAAACCCTCTCTCATTCACTCCATACGAATTTGAGAAAACCTAGGAGAGAGAAGAGAGTAAAGAGAGAGAAAGTGTGAGAGAAGTGGGAGAAGATTCCTGGTACTCTATCCTGCCGTTCTACGCGCTTAACCATCCCTATCTAATCGCTATTCCGGCGATTCTGACTTCGTTCTTAGGTAAGAAAACCTAACCCTAATCTGTTCTAGGGTTTCAATTGTTACAAGTGGTGAGATAGCTGACTTAACTTATGCTATAGGTTGATGTACCATCGTTGACGAAGCCTTAGAGTTTCTAGCGAATTCGTTACGCTTCTACGGTGTAAGGTGCGGATTATAGACGTATAGGTTATGGTTTTCAAGGCTTTCAATGTCGGTTAATGATTTATTCTTTTTGTGGGTGTTATTTCACATGCAAAATGCGTCGTCTGTTTCATGTTACAGTTATATATGAACTATGTGGCATATAGTGCATTCTATGTACATGTTGAGATATTTGGATACATATGAAATTTGGATTTGTGCCTAACATAATTATCTGTTGTGAATATATGCTTGTTACATATGCGACAACTCCTTAGCGAAAGGACTTGCCCTAAATCACGCCACTGCAAAAATACGATATATGTGATACAGTGTGTAGCCCAAGTGTTTGTGGAAATGCGTAAATGAATATGGAACCGGATTCATGTATGTCATGATTATCCGTCGTGGGTATATGTGCGTGGTATGCGGGGCAACTCCCTAGTGAAAGGATTTGACCTAATATATGTTTAAACAACATACATCATATATGATGATGTATGTAGTCTAAGTGTTTGTAGAAATGTCTGAGTGTGCTAAGTATTACTAAAGTGTACTTTGTATGAGGGTTGAGATATGAATCTCGGCTACCTTAATTATGTGTATGATTTCCTACATGTACGTTACATCATGATGTTTGTTTTATTCATGGAATGAATTTGTGTGCAATCCTGTCTGTATTACATTAGACAACATGCTCATATTATTGTATGAAGTGAATTTGTTGTTCTTTATTGCTTTGACTGTCTCATATGATTACTGGATGAAGTTGAATGAAGTTGGGACTAGGATATAGTCCAGGCAATCGGTAATCGGCCCTGAGTTTGTGGCTGAGATTCATTCGCCACGTAGGACGTGTTTGATGAACTCGAGTCGTGCGTTGGTCGTTGGCAGTGGTTAGGCCACACGAAGTGCTTACGCACTTCATATCGATCGATACGATGTATGCTTGTATTAGTCGAGCTCATCAAGTAACCCGATTTTCCTATTGTATGTTCACTATGTATGGACGCTATTGTTTGAACCTAAGGTACCGAACTCACCAGTGAAACCCCGTTCAACCATGGTACCTCGATCCGCTAAGACTCATGAGCCGGACATGGTGGTATGGGACACCGTGGTCGAGGTGTCGGCCTATGCTGGGGCGATGAGCCTCCCCGTAGTGACCAGTGAGCAACTCAGACTCGTGAGCAGAATACGGTGGTATGGGACACTGTATTCGAGCTGTCGGCCTACACTGATTTGGTGACGAGCCCTTTGTAGTGACCTCGAGTATACTCTGAACCTGCGTAGAGGCGACGAGCCTTTCCGTAGTAATCAGAGTATACACTAGGCCTGTACTGATTTGGCGAATAGTCCATTGTAGCGACCTAGAACCGCAACATCGTATGAGATTTACTAGGATTGACGACCCTAGAATGGATCCTTGTTTGAGAATGATACAAGGGAGGTACCTTAGTTTTTCAATCCTGTTGTATGAAAAGGACTAATAAAAACTTGGTAATCACGCTCATAACATCGCACTGCATGTGCCCCAGGTTGAAGAGCATAGAGGGAAGAAAGCATGTCGCGACCGTAAGATGGTGTCGCACGAGGGAGTGTAGGCGAGGGCATGCATCATGACTACATTTCATCCTCGCATTAATAAGAGTATCTAGGATTGTTTATTGTATTGCTTTATCATTACTGCTTGACTGAATTGATAACATGTTAACCTTTCCTCTATGATTCCACTGAGTTGATTACTCACTTCCACGTTCTGGGATGTATTCTGAACACCCACCAGACTCTGTCTTAGATGCAGATGATGATGCAACTCAGGAGGCGGGCCTGATTACTATGATGATTAGGACGAGTTCTCTTATATATATGCAGATCTCCGGCGGCTTCGCTTAGGCTATCCGGATCGACGGGGCTACAGGGATTATCATTGTAGTTGTACTGTTTGATATTTTGATTTTGAGACTATTATATGTATATGGTGACTCGGTGATGTATTCATATTCTGGAGACCGATCGTGATCTTTTGACTTATATACGTTTATTTATGTCTTTCAGTCTTCCGCTTGAGTTTTACAACTTGATTTGGAGTATGAATTACTATTTTAGTATAATCCCACTCATGATTAATGCACTAACACAGACAACATTTAATCATAAGCATATATGTTGCATAAGTGATGTTTTGGAACTTGGGAGTTAAGTTGCTACCCGACCCCCGATTTTCAGGGCGTTACAAGTTGGTATCAGAGCATGATTTAGATTAAACCGGACCTGGGTTATGGTCACATGCTGTACGCTGACGCAAATTCAACTTAGGTGGGTGCGAAAAAATGTAGAAACAGTCATAGGAGTTCCGGTTTCACCAATTGGCGAAGTTTACCAAAAATGGTCACCGAGATCGGGTCCGTACTCTCCCATGATCTCTTAAAGCGACCTCGGATCACTCCTAGACAGTCAAACGACGGGTCTAGACCACAACTTACCCCATCCCAGCCTTAAAAAATCCCTATGTGCAGCTGTACATCAGAATCATGCCCGAAAGGACCCGAAACGAAGCAAACCGGAGTCGGGGGCCTAATGGAACCTATCCAGAGGGACCCAGGGTGGGCCCCACACATTTTTAGGACCTAGGGGGCAGGAGGACCTCACCGCTGGGGGGGCCGGCTCGGGCCGACGCGTTTTTGGGGTTGTGTGGCCCATTGATGCAGGCTTCGTCGATTAAAACCCCTCCAAACCCACCTCTCATTCACAAACTACCACTCCAAGCTTTCCCTTTTCTTCAAAACTTCTTGTTTCTCTCTCAAATCGCCCCACCAAGCGTTCTCTCTTCCATTTTCCTGCATCCTCTCCACTACCCTGCTGTAAACCCTTCTCCATTGCTGCCTACCCTCTCCATTCTCTCTCATTTGAGCTCTTAACCCCCCATTTGAGACTCAAATTCATGTAAACCCCCTAACCCATCCCATCTCTTCATTTTCCTTCTTCAAACCTTGTCATTTGAACCTTGACACACCCTTTGGAGAAACATATCTGTGGAGACCTAAAGACTCCAACCCTTTTCTCCCTTTTCTTTACTTTTCCATGGCTCTATTCGAGGTTATTACGACCATTTTCTCAATTTCCACCATTATTCCTCTCATGGGAAAGAGAAAGGGTGTCGTGGATGAAGCTGGGCCTAGTCGCCCCACTCGTTCATGGAGACCGAGTGGCGCCACCGCAAGCACGGGCGTTGAACGTGAGATACGGACTAAGCAGGACCTCGATCCCCAGGCTCCTCTCCCAAGAGCTCTACTGGCAGAGTTGTCCCATGGAAGATATGTGGGCCGTAGGGTCCTGTTTGAAGCTCAGGTGGATGGGCGGCTCTTTGGGGAGTATCTGTTATTGGAGTGCCTGGGTGAAACCGGGTGGGGCCCTTTGTTTGAGAAAAATATCGTGCGAATGTGGGTACTGTCCGAGCTTTCTATGCCCACATTCAAGAGCCTACATTGAAGCCCTTGCAGTTCAAGATTCCCGCGGGAAGAGGTCGGGAGGCCACAATTGACGTTGGCTTGATAACTCGACTCATGGGAATACCGCTTTGCCAAGTTCACGCGAGCGAGAAGAATCTGAAGAGTGTACGTGAAAGGGATCGTCGTACGCGTTTCCTTTGTGGTCGACTGGTTCAATGGCAGCCAAACAATAGCCTCCTAGCGTCAAACATGACGGATGATTTTCGTCTACTCCACCATATCTGCATGTTTAACATGTACCCCAGGTGGGGCAATCGCAGTGAATGCACTCGTCTGATGGTAGATTTTCTATACCAAGCGGGGCAGGGAGAGAAGTGCGTGCCTACGTATGTTTTGCGACAGATAGTTCTTACCGCACGCTCCAATAGAAAGACTGATTCGCTCCCTTTTGGCTGGCTTATATGCAAGATTGCAGGCGAGTTCGGCTACAGTCTTGGCGCAGAACTCCCAGTGCCACAACATTTCATCGACGAAACTACTCTCAATCAGATGAAAATCGGGCCACGGCAGCGGCAAGCCCGACTTGATGAGAGTGAGGATGAGACGACTAGTGAGGAGTATGAAAGTGAGGATGAAAGTAGGGAAGAGATAGAGGAGGAACAGGAAGACGAAGAGGAGGCCCAGGATACAGAGGAGAGCTCTCCTCCTACGCCACTGGTGCAGGACACTAATCGGGCTACTAGAGATGCCCGTTTAGCTCGACTTGAAGAGGGTCAGGCTGTCCTACGAGAGGATCTTATGGATCTTCGAGGCCTCGTGAAGCACAAGTTCAAGAAGGTGACTCGCACTTTTAAGTCTATCCTGTGCTGCTTGCAGGATAAGGGTGCCCCTCCTCCGTCGTCAGACTCGGATGCCTAGTCATCCATGCCATTGTCTTGCAACTTGTTTTGGTTACTGCTTTAGGTTATGTTTGTGTTCATGTTGATGGGCCTAGTAGTGTAGTAGTTAGTAGAATGTTTTCAGTATTTGAAGCTTTGGTTGTATTAGCTCACATGCATCTTCTGTCATGATTCATGTAACTTTGTACTCCATATATTATGACAAATTTTGGTGAATGAAATGCATGCAGTCCCTTTTACTATGAAGTGTGTAGAATGCTTAAAAGATTGTGTATTGTTATGCTACATCTTACACAAATTGCACCCTATGTCATATAGGGCATGCCACGGAAGGTCAAGCGGAGCACGACACGCCTCGCACTTACTGGTTCGATGGATCAGGCACCTCCCCAGAGTGATGGTCGTACCGACCCTGGTTTGGGCCCGATTCATGAGACTATACCTGAGTCTCAGCCTTCTATTGGTCATACAGTTGGACCGCTATCGTACACACCACCGGTTCGTGAGCAGAACCGTGCGTCTTCTTCGACGCAGCATGTGCCTCAGTCAGCCCCACCTGCGGATAGGTTGGAACAGTTGATGACGATGATGCACCAGCAGCTCTTAGCTATTATTGTAGGGGCCCTAGATCAGGGTGGAAGTGCGACTCCACCTTCACCATCTGTACGCCCTGCTGAGACTGTAGGGCCTTCTACTCAGGATGAGGGTGTGCCTCCCCCTGCACCTGCTGCATACCTTACGGAGAATTTGGGTACGAGTGGTCTCCTTGAGCGATTCCAGCGCTTGAGGCCTCCTACCTTTACGGGTTCTCACAGACCTGAGGAGGACGAATATTGGCTCGACTGCATCTCCAAGTTGTTGAGGATGCTACATTGTACAGAGCAGGAGCAGGTCGAGTTGGCCACCTTTATGTTTGAAAAGGAGGCTAGCTTGTGGTGGGATAATGTTCTGCGGACAGTTGCAGTTGGCTATATATGGACATGGGCAGCTTTTGAGTTCCACTTTCATGAGAAGTACTATCCCCAGACGTACCGGCACGAGAAGGAGAATGAGTTCTTGCGCCTCAGACAGGGAGGCATGACAGTGACAGAGTACGAGCACCGGTTTACAGAGTTGGGCGGATACGTCCCTACTATACTTGCTGACGCGCAGATGCGGATGCGGCGTTTCTCTGAGGGCTTGCGACCTGACATTCGGTCGAAGATGTGTTGTGCTAGTATACCCTCTTATGCTGAGCTAGTACACATGTCTATGCGAGCAGAGCAGGACGGGGATCGATTGACACGTTCTCTGGGGCTATGGTTACTAGACCACGACCAGATATGCCAAGCAGGCCTTTCTTCGGCAAGAGGCCCCGTACCGACTCTCCTCCCAGGATTGTGTTGAGGGTCAAATATTGCATATTAGACCCCATTTATTACATGATTTTATGAACATGATATTGTTTAACTCATGATTTTAATCGTGTTTGTGATGCAAGGTGAATCTAGAAGCGTGGACTCGATAAGACGCTAAAAGCATGGATTTAACGCTCAAGAATCACCAAGACATGGGACGGGACTCCATGGGACCAAGATTGATGGATTTACACGCCAGGGATCTGAGGAAATCAAGCCGTTCACATTAAAGAGGCCCGAAAATGGTCCAGAATATAAGATCACAGGGTTCCCGCCATCCGATTGGCTCGAAGCTTCATACATTTGCTGGAGGACACAAATAAACCGTACACGTTGAATTTCAGCTAGTGGACCCCTCTGGAAGCGGCCCCACGAACAGTTCAACCCATAAACCATTGATTTTTTGCCCATCTAAGCTGTGGACATGCTTCAAACGTTGGGTCGACCCCTTAAAATAGCTAGAAGTACGGATGGATGGATTGGATTTCTTCAGGACCATCACTGTGGACCCCACCTGATTGAGTGTGCATGGTGCACAAGTGCACCACATGTGCACCGCATCTCCAAAGAGTCCGAAATCGGCCTGGACCCGTTGCTTCCCAACAAAAACGGAAATTTCCGTTTCTCTGCTACGCAGTGATAAAACAGGGGCACCACGTGATTTTCAGTGGGCCTCCATCATGGCCCACGCTAACGATCCAGACCGTCTAGTGGTCTCCCAGAGAGCGCCTTATCACTGCCTACGTTGTAGATTTGCAGAAGGTAGCGAGGATTGAAATTTGTCCGTCCAAACGTAGATTAGACGGTCGAGACATCAAACAAGTGGGCCACATCAACATAAATCAAAACCGTCCATATCTAATCGTCTTTTCGAGATGAGCTTAATGGACGGAGTGGATTTACCTTCCGACTTCAATCAGGGACCTCGCTGTCAGCCAGCGCAAGACGCGCTATCTCTGTTACACACAGTCCAGAAGAACCGGATAGTTTGGAGAGATGGTGGCCCACCACCGTTGATCGGACCAAAGATCCAACCCGTCTAGAAGGAGCCCAGGTGGATTCTGACCGCCCAAAAGATGTCAGCTGATCGGAATTGGTCGGTTGTTCGCACCGAAGATGGGTCGAGCGCAAACTGTTTTGCAGGTGAAAGGAAATCCCAGTTGCGTATGCATGTTGCAATAGGCTGCGTGAAATCTTTCTAAATTCGCAGAGGATCCCAACGCAAACGGCCGACTCGAAGACAACATCCCTATAAGAAAGAGAGATAAGCCTTCAACGGAGGAATCGACGACTGGGAGTTTACAGTGGCAAGGGCGAGAGCCAGAGTTTGAAGTTTATTTTCTTTTTTTCTGTTTTGTTTCTCTTCTTCTATGGAACTTATGGAGTTTAATCTAGTCATGCTAGGCTAAACCCCTTAGCTAGGGCTAAGGGGTGAAGCTTGTAGCTTGATGGGTCCGCTTCTACGGATATGATTCATGTTAGACTGAATTGTTGATTGATTGCAGTTTGATTACTGGGAATGCTTCGGTTCTTAATGGTTTAATGTGACTGATATTACATTAGATCTGCGATAGCTTGAGTTTTCCTTTTTTCTTATTCTGATTGTGTGATTAGGAAGCCCTGTTATTCACCATCATCTCTTAGGCATGGTTGGATGACGGACCCCCCTCCTGACATTCATACATCACACATCTCGGTTGTAGATTGGTTTAACTCTGTTGTTGGCTTTGTCTCATGGGCATGGTTTTGTGATGGAATCCATTCTGATTTATAACCGTCTGATCTATTGAAACTGCATTAACCAAGGTTCAATCTTGATATCTTTTACCGTAGAATTCCCTGATCTCTACAAGTGGATCCCTTGAATCCCTAGTTCCCTTCTCTGAATTCTATTAAGCTTTAGTTAATTATTTCACCATCATTCATTCAAATCACCCGATTCAGATTATATCTTATTCCGATTCTAGTTCTAGTCAGTTTCAGAAGACGTACAGGTTTCAGTCCCTGTGGATTCGACCTCGGTCTTACCGAGTTTTATTACTACATCACAACCCTATACTTGGGGAGTGAACAGATTGCGGCGCCATTAGTTTCGATGAGGCGCCCAGGTGTGACATGCACTTACTGTGGGAGACCAGGTCATGTTGCGGAGAGCTGTTTTGCACGTATGAGAGACAGTGGGTTTTCACCGCCGCAGAGAATCGACCGCCTTCGCCCTCAGGCTCTATCGACTCCACTCCTACGGACAGCACCTGCACATCCATCCTTCAGGCCCCCTGCACCTCGATTTAGGCAGCCTCAGTGACCTATGGTGCCTCAGCCCAACCGACCTCAGTAGGCACGCATTCATGCACTTACAGCGGAAGAGCCAGAGACAGCACCTTCAGCACCTATGGTCTTCGAGGTCACTGCACATGTCCAAGGTACTCCTGTCTTCTTATTAGTGGACACTGGGTCCACTACCTCCATCATTTCCTATGTGGCAGTTAAGCATCTAGCTTTACATACTACTCCCACGAAGGGAGTGAGACTCACTACTGCTACAGGGACTTTTTTGGATGTCACACGGACGTGTGAGGGTTGCTTAGTAAACTTGGGTAGCAGGACAGTATTCATTGACCTCATTGTCGCCCCACTATGGCACTACGACATTATCCTCGGTATGGACTGGCTCACCGAGATGAAGGCAGAGATTGATTGGGATAATCGGGTCGTGACAGCCAACGGACCTGACGGCACGGTCTTTACTTTTCCAGTGCAGGTTAGTTGGCCATATCATGTTGGATGTTACGCTGCTTTACTAGAGCATGTTGATGGGCCGTCGTTAGGGAACATGTCAGTAGTTCGGGAATTTGAGGATGTGTTCAGGACGATCCCTTGATTACCTCCTCGGCGCGAGATCGATTTTACTATTGATCTTGTGCCTGATGTGACCCCCATTTCATTACCTATGTATCGGATGCTCCATGTGAGATGGAGGAATTGAGGAAACAGATTGATGAGCTGGTAGAGAAGGGCTTCATACGACCCAGTGTGTCTCCTTGGAGAGCACCTGTGTTGTTTGTCAAGAAGAAGGATGGGTCGCTACGATTATGTATTGATTACCTCAGGTTGAACCAATTGACCGTGAAGAACAAGTATCATTTGCCTAGGATAGACGATCTGTTTGATCAGTTGAAAGGGGTGCGATACTTTTCGAAGATTGATCTACAGTCAGGGTATCATCAGTTGCGCGTCAGGGATGAGGACGTGCAGAAGACGGCTTTTAGGACCAGTTTTGGGCATTACGAGTTCCTCGTGATGTTGTTCGGTCTTACGAACGCGCCGGCCGTGTTCATGGATTTGATGAACCGGGTATTTCGGCCATTTCTATACCGATTTGTTATCGTGTTTATCGATAACATCCTGATATACTCTGCGAGTCGGGAAGAGCACGAGGAACGCCTACAAGCAGTCTTAGATACTCTGAGGAAGAATCAGTTGTTCGCACAGTACAAGAAGTGCGACTTCTGGCAGGAGGAAGTCAAGTTCCTGGGACACGTGGTGTCCAAAGAAGGGATAGCGATGGACCTTGCTAAGGTAGTCGCGGTTCAGCACTAGAAGCAGCCTGGTTCGGTTACTGAGGTGAGGAGTTTTCTTGGTCTGTCGGGGTACTACCGATGATTCATTCGGGATTTCTCGAAGATAGCCAGACCGTTGTCTCAGTTGACACGGAAGGATCTGAAGTTCGCCTGGAATGAGAAGGCGGAAGCAGCTTTTCAGGAGCTGAAGGATTGACTAACGTCCGCCCCTGTGTTAGTATTTTCAGAGCAAAGGGTCAAGTATACGATATACACTGATGCGTCTCGGGTTGGCTTGGGTTGTGTCCTTATGCAGAAGGACAAGGTGATCGCATATGCCTCGAGACAGTTAAGGAAACACGAGGAGAATTACCCTACGCACGACTTGGAACTGGCAGCCGTCATCTTTGCACTGAAGCTCTGGAGACATTACCTCTATGGAGAGGAGTTCGAGCTTTTCTGCGACCACAAGAGCCTTCGCTATATATTCACTCAGAGGGACCTGAATATGAGGCAGCGACGATGGATGGAGACTTTGAAGGACTTTAAGTTCGAGGTTTTCTACCATCCTGGCAAGGCCAACCTTGTGGCAGACGCGTTGAGCCGCAAGAAGGTTATAGTATTTGCGGCTCCGCTAATGATAGCAGAGTGG
The DNA here is from genome assembly GCA_021015155.1 of Magnolia officinalis. Lineage (NCBI taxonomy): Eukaryota > Viridiplantae > Streptophyta > Magnoliopsida > Magnoliales > Magnoliaceae > Magnolia > Magnolia officinalis. The sequence continues at coordinate 58,082,436 of JAJHSJ010000010.1, forward strand.
GATATGGTAGAGTTCGTGCGGGACTTTGAGCAAAAACTCATCGTGGAGGAGCCATTCGAGAGTGTCGCATACATTTGGGTGCGGTCACTTATTGATGACAGGATTATCGAGGCCCAGAAGGGCGATGCGCGATTGTCTGAGCTTCGAGAGCAAGCTAGCGATGACGAGAACTCCGAGTGGAGAGTTGGCACAGATGGGGGCCTACGATGCCGTGGCCGCCTATGCATCCCAGACAGTCATGACTTGAGACAGGAGATTCTCGAGGCTACCCACAGATTGAAGCTTGCGATGCATCCTGCTAGCACGAAGATGTATCAGGACATGAAGATGTCGTATTGGTGGGACAATATGAAGGCTCATATAGCAGCATATGTCTCCCATTGTCTCAAGTGCCAGCAGGTCAAGGCTGAACACCCCTGACTTCCTGGACTGCTTCAGCTCATGTCCATAGCTGAATGGAAGTGGGACTTCATCTCTATGGATTTCATATCGGGGCTGCCGAAGACGAGGAAGGGTTATGACTCTATTTGGGTGATCGTGGACCGGTTAACGAAATCGGCCCACTTCCTCCCGATTAAAGTCTCGAACTCTGCAGATGAGTTGGCCAGGCTGTACATCAAGGAGATTGTGCGTCTGCATGGAGTTCCCTTGGAGATCGTGTCAGACCGAGACACGCGATTCATGTCCATCTTCTGGACTCACATCCAGGAGGCGATGGGTGTGAAGTTGAAGTTCAGTACCGCATTCCACCTACAGACCAACGGGTAGATAGAGCAAGTGAATCAGATTTTGGAGGATATGTTGCGGGCCTGTGTTTTGGACTTCAAGGACAGTTGGGATGACTGTCTCCCATATGCAGAGTTCGCCTACAATAACAGTTTTCAGGCGAGTATTGGCATGGCTCCTTACTAGGCCTTGTATGGGTGCCCTTGCCGAGCACCGCATTGCTGGGCAGAGGTCAGCGAGCGCAGTTTGATTGGCCCAGAGTTAGTACAGACGACCTCAGAGAAGATCGACATTATCAGGTGTCGACTTCTGACGGCCCAGAGCAGACAGAAGAGTTATGCCAATACGAGGCGGCGACCGCTTGAGTTTGAAGTTAGAGACCATGTATTCCTCCGAGTTTCCCCCATGAAGGGAGTCTTGCGTTTTGTCAAGAAAGGGAAGATTACGCCACGGTTCATTGGCCCATTTCAGATACTTGATTGAGTGAGTGCAGTGGCATATCGTCTCGCTTTGCCCACACCACTTGCGGCCGTGCACAACGTATTTCATGTGTCTATGCTGAAAAAATACATTCCTGATCCTTCACACATTATCCGGTGGAAGCAGGTACAGTTGACCAAGGACGCTACATATGTACTGCGTCCGACGCGTATTCTAGACAGGAAGGAGCAGGTGTTGCGTAGCAAGGTCATCTCACTTGTGAAGGTATAGTGGACGCATCACACTGAGGAAGAGGCTACTTGGGAGACAGAGGCCGAGGTCAGAAAGAACTACCCTCAGATTCTCGAGGAGTACGAAAAGGTACTAATTTCGAGGACGAAATTTTTCTTTAAGGGGGGTAGATTGTAACGTCTCAGAAAATTCTGTACAAAGACCCAAGTACCACCTCAGGTAGAAATCACTCAGGATCAAATCCTTTAGGAATTAGACAAAATTAACTAAGTGCTAAACTAGATTAGCTACGAAATCCGCTTGATCCACTTAAAATACGATATGCAAGACCCAAAACTTGTAGAATCATTGACGCTAGGTTACCCTAAAATCTAGGATCAATCTCATTACCCAGCTGCTCTCGGGAGCACATTGAAACTCCGTATCGGAGCTGGACCGCACGTCGAAAGTCTGATGACCACGAGACTAAACGCTTAGAACCGCCTGGCTGGGCTTGACCATCTCGGAAATCAAATCCAAATAGTGTCTCGGAGCTATTCGCTTGAGCCCGGAGTGAAGTATGTGAGAAACGTGGATATTTTAGAAATAAAAATCTAAATTTATGTAATCTGAGACTTATCGCTTATGGGCCAAATATATGGATTTAGACCATCAAAATCTGACCCAATACACCCTCGGATCAGGAGAAATTTCATACACAGGTCAATGTACTTGTGGCCCTGATTGGTGATCGTGGACCGTTGAATTGAAACTGGTCCGCCACGGGCGATCTATAAATCTGATCAGACCGAAAACTTAACTCAACCTAGATCCATGGTCAGGGAGCTTAAGTCCGACCTTTGGCTCAAGGGGGGGCTCCGGAAGTGCTCCGTTGAGCTGAAACAGACGTCCTTTGGCTATAACTTAAGTATACCATGGCCCTGGAGCTATTTCCGTTAGTTTTGGGCCTATATAAGGACCTTAAACTCTCTCCCATTCACTTCATACGAATTTGAGAAAACCTAGGAGAGAGAAGAGAGTAAAGAGAGGGAAAGTGTGAGAGAAGTGGGAGAAGATTCCTGGTACTCTATCATGCCGTTCTATACGCTTAACCATCCTTATCTAATCGCTATTCCGGCGATTCTGACTTCGTTCTTAGGTAAGAAAACCTAACCCTAATCTGTTTTAGGGTTTCAATTGTTACAAGTGGCGAGATAGTTGACTTAACTCATGCTATAGGTTGATGTATCATCGTTGACGAAGCCGTAGAGTTTCTAGCTAATTCATTATGCTTCTACGGCGTAAGGTGCGGATTATAGACGTATAAGTTATGGTTTTCAAGGCTTTCAATGTTGGTTAATGATTTATTCTCGATGTGGGTACTATTTCACATGCAAAATGCGTCATCTGTTTCATGTTACAGTTATATATGAACTATGTGGCATATAGTGCATTCTATGTACATGTTGAGATGTTTTGATACGTATGGAATTTGGATTTGTGCCTAACATGATTATCTGTCGTGAATATATGCTTGTTACATATGCGACAACTCCTTAGTGAAAGGACTTGCCCTAAATCACGTCACGACAAAAATACGATATATGTGATACAATGTGTAGCCCAAGTGTTTGTGGAAATGTGTAAATGAATATGGAACCCGGATTCATGTATGTCATGATTATCCGTCGTGGGTAGATGCGCGTGGTATGCAGGGCAACTCCCTAGTGAAAGGATTTGACCAAATATATGTGTAAACAACATACATCATATATGACGATGTATGTAGTCTAAGTGTTTGTAGAAATGTCTGAGTGTGCTAAGTATTACTAAAGCGTACTTTGTATGAGGGTTAAGATATGAATCTCGGCTACCTTAATTATGTGTATGATTTCCTACTTGTACGTTACATCATGATGTTTGTTTTATTCATGGAATGAATGTGTGTGCAATCATGTCTGTGTTACATTTCACAACATGCTCATATTATTGTACGAAGTGAATTCGTTGTTCTTTATTGCTTTGACTGTCTCATATGATTACTGGATGAAGTTGAATGAAGTTGAGACTAGGATATAGTCCAGGCAATCGGTAATCGGTCCTAAGTTTGTGGCTGAGATTCATTCGCCACGTAGGACGTGTTTGACGAACCCGAGTCGTGCATTGGTCGTCGGCAGTGGTTAGGCCACACGAAGTGCTTACGCACTTCATGTCGATCGATACGATGTGCGCTCGTATTAGTCAAGCTCGCCAAGTAACCCGATTTGCCTATTGTATGTTCGCCATGTATGGACGCTATTGTTTGAACCTAAGGTACCGAATTCACCAGTGAAACCCTGTTCAACCATGGTACCTCGATCCGCTAAGACTCATGAGCCGGACATGGTGGTATGGGACACCGTAGTCGAGCTGTCGGCCTACGTTGGGGCGATGAGCCTCCCCGTAGTGACCAGTGAGCAACTCAGACTCGTGAGCCAAATACGGTGGTATGGGACACTCTATTCAAGCTGTCGGCCTACACTGATTTGGTGACGAGCCCTTTGTAGTGACCTCGAGCATACTCTGAACCTGCGTAGAAGCGACGAGCCTTTCCATAGTAATTAGAGTATACACTAGGCATGTACTGATTTGGCGACGAGCCCATTGCAGCGACCTAAAACCGCTACATCGTATGAGATTTACTAGGACTGATGACCCTAGAATGGATCCTTGTTTAGGAATGATATAAGGGAGGTACCTTAGTTTCTCAATCCTGTTGTATGAAAAGGACTAATAAAAACTTGGTAATCACGCTCATAACATCGCACTGCATGTGCCCCGGGTTGAAGAGCACAGAGGGAAGAAAGCATGTCACGACCATAAGATGGTGTCGCACGAGGGAGTGTAGGCGAGGGCATGCATCATGACTACATTTCATCCTCGCATTAATAAGAGTATCTAGTATTGTTTGATTGTACTACTTTATCATTACTGCTTGACTGAATTGATAACATGTTAACCTTTCCTCTATGATTCCACTAAGTTGATCACTCACTCCCACATTTTGGGATGGTGTTCTGAACACCCACCAGACTCTGTCTTAGATGCAGATGATGATGCGACTCAGGAGGCGGAGCCTGATTACTATGACGATCAGGACGAGTTCTCTTATATGCAGATCTCCGACGGCTTCGCTTAGGCTATCCGGATCAACTGGGCTACAGGGATTATCATTGTAGTTGTACTATTTGACATTTTGATTTTGAGACTATTATATGTATATGGTGACTCAGTGATGTATTCATACTCTGGAGACCGATCGTGATCTTTTGACTTATATACATTTATTTATGTCTTTCAGTCTTCCGCTTGCGTTTTACAACTTGATCTGGAGTATGAATTACTGTTTTGGTATAATCTCACTCATGATTAATGCACTAACACAGACAACATTTAATCATAAGCATATATGTTGCACAAGTGATGTTTTGGAACTCGGGAGTTGAGTTGCTACTCGACCTCTGATTTTCAGGGTGTTACACAAACCCAAGCAAGTGGACGATCATCCCACTTGACATGCATTTCCTAACATCCCTTCACACATAGTCATTCCTGCATATAAACATATTGGATGTTGCTTGTACTATCTTATTTGTGTTATATATGGACCATGATGGGTTCACTCACTAGCCTAGCCAGCTAATATTATGGAATGACAGTCATACAGAGGCAAACATGACAGAGAATCTAAATCAAGTGTTAGAAAATAAGGTTGGAGAATGAAGCCCGGTTGGCGGATGAGTCACAAAACCAATGGTCATATCTGGCGGAAAACGAATTAACTGCACTGGATTGATGAATTGTTTATATGATTCATTGCTTAGGAGATTTATTTTCTTCATTATAGATATTGATAGTTAGGCATTAATTTTTTATTCGTTTTATAGACATGTTATATTAAACACTGTTTGACATTATAGATGCATAAAGTCCCAAATGGGTGGACGTAGTTAAGTTTCATATTTAATTTTGTAGTTGAGAATGTGATAGTTGTAGTAATGGAAAGCACGTGATTAAATGGATTGTTGAATGTAAATTTCATGTGAACTTACTACATTAAACTATGCCTCTAAGTAACCATATGGTGAATGTTTATGTACACTTGGTGTACGAGTTGAGTTGTGTATCGTAACTCAGGTATGAGGGTAGACACTCTGTATCCGAATTATAGGGTATGACAACAACTCTCTCCCTTAGCTATGATGTTTTTTGTGTCCACTTCATTCTTTCCCCATGGACACTCAAAAGAGATTCTTCGGAGGAATCCCTATAACCATATAAACATATTATTTATAAGTTCCACACAAAATTAATAATGAAAACAAAACATATTCCATTCAAGTTGAGTGGTCATAAATAAATAAGGTCCATCAAAACAAGTATCATTAGCTTTTCAAGGCACACATTAAACACATGGTTGTTGTGCCCACTTTGTTCTTTCTCCGAGGGCCTACTAGAGGGACTCCAAAGAAGAATTCTATTGTAACGACTAAACTATATACGTTGAAGATTCCATGTAAAATTGAATAAGCCATTAATGACTTTGTGGACTCTTTAAGTGTTCAAACAAAGCTTGTCCCGGGAAGCCCACTCATCTGAATGAGTCAATAATAACTCAATTCCATAAGACAAGATCGGATTGGCTTTGTAGGTCACACACATACAAGATAGGCTATCAACGGACTGAGACATATGTCGGCGTAAGCTTGATAGAGTTATTTTGGACAAAAAATGGGATAGGAATAGGCCTAGCTGATGGGTCTAAAAGTTAGGATCAAGCACAACTCTTGGCAATTATAAACTGGGCCGCTATTCGAGTCAGTTAGTTGTTCTCAGATATGGGCTCAAATTGGACAACTAGCATAATAGTCTATGAACCGTAGATTATCTCCAACCATCAAATAATTCTGGAAAAGAAAAACAACAAAGAAAATGAATAATATTTAACTTTAAAATGTGGATTTATCATTTGTACCTTGACATGATGAGCATCACAAAAATCGACCTCCAACATCAAACCTAAATAACAAAGGAATCACTCTATGAAGCAGATCATATTTTCAATGCTTAAGCAATACTTCCTTGTGCTTAATCACAATTCTGAAAGTTAAATTTTTTTTTTTCACCCACCTAATGTTATGATAAGTGGAAGAAAGCAATCCTTAGGGGGTTGTTTGGCATCTCTACTGATAAAAGCTTATTTGTTTATACTAAATTAATTTCTTATTTTGAAAATAGACTGTTTGGTAAAACTCTATTTTTACCACTTAATTTTTTAGAAACTAGCAAAAATAGCTTTTAAAAAATAAGTGATGGAGATGTCATTTTTTAAAGAGCTTATTCGGCCTAATTGGGTGGACATTTTTAACTAATTTTGGCAAGTTTGTCCTTAAACATTTTTAGTAATTCTCATCTTGCCCTCTTCTCTTCTCTTTACAATCTCTCGAAGTTGGTCCCACATGATTAACGACTCATATTGAAGGTAGGGCCCAACATGATGAATGGTCCACGTGGAGCGGATGGTGCCAATTTGATGCCATTTTTGCGGGTCCCCTCCTCGAACAAAACCTAAATCAGTCATAAAAACATATTTGTGTCGTATGAGGTAGGCTTTGAAAAGGAAAGGGAAAAGCTCAAAAGGACATGGGTGGAGATGGTAAGAAAAGACTTGATGACCTATGATTTAACTGAGGATATGGAGTTTGATAGAGTAAAATAGCATAACAAAATTCTAGCTACCTCAATTATAGTTTAGATAAGGCTTTAATGATGTTGGTGACACTCAATTATCTCAAAAAAACCACATGATCTTAGGCTCATCCCATGACTTTTTCTTTTTTACATACACTCACACCCACACACACCCCATGGGCACTCGAACCCATGACCTTTAGTGTTGAAACCCACGGAGACTACCACTGAACCATGAGTAGGGACCCATCTCCATGCGAATTGCATGGATTAGACCATCACTTAACACCCAATGGCCCAAAAATAAGTGATGAAAATAAGGCCACTGCAAGTTGACACCTTAACCCTTCTTCCTTATCTTTTAGCTCTTCAATGTGACCATATTCTCTACTTGTGAGAATCCGTCCTTGAGTATGTACCTTCACATTCACACCAAAATCTTGTGCCTTCATCCAAACTCTTTTTTTTCCCGTCTCACGGATCAGGTTTATCTCTAATCTTGGTCCTTGCTTCCATTATAGATGGATGTATTTCTGGCTCATTTGCATCTCACACTGACCTTTTCAAATTTATTTTCTACCCTTCATCAAGCAAGTACATGATTTTCTCAGCAACAAGGGTGGCCTTTCATTCATCCTTTCTTGATTGACTGCATCCATCTGCAAACTCTCATATATTTTGAGTATTAGAACAATCCTCTATGTGAGACTTCTTCTGAAGGCTTGATATAACTTGTGATCTTCTCAGATACTGGCACCAATGTTGAAATTTCTCCAATCCTTGTATGGGCAGCTTTTGATCATGCAATCATGATCTTCATCTTCGACAATGGCATCATTGTGAACTTTTTTGAATCTTAGTTAAATAATTATTCTTTTCTGCATTATGGGTAGCTTTCGGCTATCCAACCACGATCTTTGAAGAAGAATTGGAAGAGCATGACGATGGTCTATAAGAGCGACAATGCACCACACATATTCAAAGTAAGATTTTTGAATGGAATAAAACAAAAGGCACACATGTAGGATGTTCTTCACAAATTTGAAACTCTTAGAAAATGGGTGGGTCTTACTTTATTTTTATCGTCATGCGATGTTCTGTAAAGATTGCGGTAAGAGAATATTCTTCAAAAGCCTCTTTTCTTCTTCTTCATTCCACCCTACCATGGATCTTCGCAGAAGCTTCATTACCGCCTTCTCGAGTATGAAATTCTCACAACTGTTTCTATTGATTGCCATTTCAGAGACCTTTCCATGTACAATCTCAAACTTGAAAATGATAAGAAAGCATCCACCAAGGCAATCCAACGCAACCTGCATCGCACACATGCAATGCCTGAAATAGTCCCTAGTACACAAACAAGATGCATCGCTGAAAGAACCAAAAACTAACTAGGAGCCGCCTTGAATAGCAGTGTCCAGATGGCTAACAATACTTGAAAGGAATCCTCCTTGAAGTCAAGATGAGGCATAGCCCACCCCACAGCCATGAACGAAATCTTCTTTATCAACTCAATCAATGCACCTTGACCTTCAAAAATTTTGCTATTCCTTTCAAGGTTCCCCACAGATTTGCAGATGGCACCATCTTCTGTATCATAGCCCCTTTCAGGAAACTTGCCCGACATGGTCCCAGACATCTCTTGCAAACATACAAGTACCCGACTCTTCATTCTCCCAGCACATTATGCACCTATAAAATATCACAAATTTTCTCCTCTTGAAGTTATCGATTGTGATAATTTTGTTTGACATGGCTATCCGGATGAAGGCCTGGACTGTAGTTGGAATATGATGCCTCCAAACATTGGCTTGAGGGGAAGGGGCTCCAATTACTAAATGAAATTGCCTTCAAAAGAGCCTTGAAAGAACATTGTCAGTAACAGTGGGTTGGAGAACTTGCCATTCGTCAACCATTTCGATATTCTTTTGATCATAATAAGAGGGAGGGATTCAGATGCACTTCTACTTCTCTGGAAGGAAACACATATTGAAAGAACACCATTGAATGCTAGACACAAATTTATAATCCACGACTTGGTACTGTTAGCATCATACCAACCCTCAGTTGCAAGATCCTTGTATCTGCGTGCTGTTCCTGCTTCAAATCACTCTTTGGACTTGCACTTCCAGTCTTGCTTCCTAGCCTTTTATACTTCATAACATTTTGAAATAGACACTTCCCCACTTCCACACCTCAAACCATATACCAACCCGCTTTGAGCATCACAACTAAAGAGGAAGAATCACACCAGAGCAAAGAGAAACTAAGCATAAAGAAACTTCAATAATTTATTCATATAATTATGGAAGACTTCGTTTAAAAGTATTCATTCTTTCTAGAAAGTAAAAGAAATCCTAATCTAATCCTAGACATTAAGTACTTTTATCTTAATCATCCAATATAAAACAGATAGCGCGATTAAAACACCCTTGAATCAACAGAACTATATTGTACTTAATATATATACATTCTTTCATGAATTAGCTGTAACACAGTCAATTGATGGCAAAATTGCATTATCTTGTACTCATTTGAAAGCTAACTAAATTGGACAAATTTGGTGCCATTTGGATGTTGTCTCTTCAATGCGCCTGCACCTTTTTTTTATTACTAAATTCTCCCTTCTTACCAATGCGCCTGCATACAAAAGAATCTCACTGAACAGATTATCCTAACTATCTAATCTAATCCACGACCAACAAATAGAAGCTAGAAAAGAATATCAGCAACAGTGAGTGTCAAATGCTAAAAGGTCCACTAGTCAAAAGGGTAGGATTGTCCAATCCCGAGAATCTACAGCTAGTGGTCCATCCACTGAAGGATGTTTGTTCTATGGATCTTGAGCAAAATGGATCCCATGAGGGAATTGGTGTGATGTGGCTTGGACTAGAATTCCCCATACTTCTATCATCAAGTATACATATATCATACCCAAGAAAAGATATTTTGGGCTGCATAAAAATTATGTGGCAACCAACAGTACCGCATTGTACACAGATGGATCCAATCTTATTTGTAACAATGACAACCGATAGTTGAAGGAATTGATAATGGTGATACAAACAGAAGGGAATATACTAAGTTATAATTCTTCCTTGATGAAGAAATTCTGTGGCAAGGTGAAATCCTCCTCTTGATTCAGGGTTTCCATCTCCTCATCGTCCGGTTTCTGATTTTTGTGTGGAAAAAAAAAAAAAAACAGACACAAAAGCTATGAGAAGTTATTACAATTTCAATATCCATAACAATACTATGCAAAGATGAGAGAATAGCTAAAGATTTTAATCGAAGAGCAAGGATTCCACATATGGTTGAAAAGTCATGTTCTTCCGGGAGAAGACCACCCTCATTCCCATATTCCAAAGAAACAAGCTGCCACTGCAGATGAAATGATTGTGTACCAGAAGTGAGAGAACCGATCCACTAGACGATATACAAATGCTCAGCTTTTGAGGTGGGGCCCACTTGCTCTGGGAACCAAAATAAAGGGAGCGGATTAGGTGCAGCCCTTACCATGGGGCCCACCTTGTGTATGCATTCTATATCCACGCCGTCCATCCGTTTTCCCATATCGTTTTCGGGCATGAGCCCAAAGAAGCAGATACAATTCTCAGGTGGACCATAGCATAGGAAACAGTAGTGATTGACCATTAATGGGCCACAAAAGTTTTGGACCAAGCTGATATTTGTTTTTTTCCCCTTCATCCAGGTTTATGTGACCTTATCAATGGGTCAGATGGCAAATATACATTACAGTGAGCCTTAGGAAGCTTTTAATGGTAGGACGTTCAATCACCACAGTTTCCTATGGTATGGTCCACCTGATATTTGAATCCTCTTCATTTTTAGACTCATGCCCTAAAATGATCTGGAGAAATGGATGGACGGCATGGATGTACAAAACATACATCAAGGCGGGCCCGACAGTAAGGGCCACACCTAATCCACTCCCCAAAATAAATGGGAAGGGGGTTCCTCACCCCAAGATCCTCGAACATAAAGAATATTGAACAAATGCATCATATCTATGATTGAAACTAATCGGCAGCAATGCATTGTGGCAGTGCATACCCAGTCTATGAATTACAAAAATGAGAAATATTGGGAGAATGAAAAGAGTGCTGATTAAATTTAGAAAGATAATAAAATTAAACAAGAAAAGGTTAGACTATTTGATTCGAAAGAAGAGGGTGAAACTAAAGGTGACGACAATGGCAAAAAGAAGAACAAGAAATTATTGACCAGAAACAATAATTATCATTCTTTACAATTTGAAGAATGATCACCTCCAAACCATTGCATGAAACTTTCACATGCAATGGGTTGTTTTCAGCCAACGTGTGACGTGTTTGGGACATCAGAGCCACGAATAAGGTGGGCCCCACCATGACGACCAATCCATTCATCAGGTGGGCCACATGTCCATATTGAATTGGACGAGCAGGTATGATTTAAAGCATCCATTGTCTTCATACAATATATTTTTTTAACGAATTGTCTTCATATAACATGGCCGACCTGGTAAGTGAATCGGAGTGATGTGCCATGTTTCTGCATGGTGGAGCCAACCTTATGCATGGCTCAAATGTCCCACACGTGAGAGATGTTGGCGCGAAACAACCCATTGGATGTGTGACATGCAGTGGGTTGTAACTTGTAAGCATGATATTTTAAAATGGTTACATAATGGCCGTAATAGTGGTTACATAACAGTAACAGTGGGTGCCGTTACATGATATGGGGTGTTAACAGCGGTAACAGGCCAATACATTTTCTTCCTTCGAAAAAAATTCACCGTTACAGGGCCACAACAGCCATTATGGGGGCAGTAATGGCCATTAGGATACCATTACCGTGATTGAATACCTTGGCTGTTGGTGATCATTCCTCATTACAACAAACTGAAGAATTGTATGGTTCCAATCATCAGGTGTACAGTGTTATGATATGTCTAGTATGTCAAGATAGCATGCTATGTTTGGGTTCTGAGATAGTGTGTCCATGTTTGGCTTATCTTATATTACATTTAATGAACATATGTAAGGGTCAGGGGCCAAGTTTGGCTGTGCCATGGAGCTACTTAGTTGGAATGTGAGGGGGTCAGGCTGCACACATAAAAGAGCCCAGATTAAGGCTTTTGACAGGCAGACTGGTGGGTTTTGGTGCTTCTACAGGCAGGCTGGCTATTTTGTCAGTTTCAGTGCTTATTCGGGATAATGCATCCAGCTTCAAGTGGGTATTTACGATAGCATATGGTCCAAATCAGGCTAGTCAAAGACAGTCGTTTTGGATTAAGTCGGATCAAGTCCATGCTGTATGGCAAGTGCCGTGGTGCATCAAATGTGACTTCAATGTGGTGAGATTTTCTTTCAAGACACTTAACAGAAGTGTTGAAAGGAATTAGGCCCAGCCCATGTAATAGGCCCCAACACATTTTCTAATATTATAAATAGGTGAGGAGGCTAGGGTTTCTCAACCCTATGCAACTTCTCTCTCATTCTCTCTCCTCCATTACTTCCCATCATTACTGCTCTCCACTGCATCTTCTCCATTTTCATTTCTCATTATCAGCCTTTAAGAATGACACAATGTAGCTGTCAACATGGTATCTGCTGATCTAGGGCCTTTGATCTGCTCACACCCCGCATCTGCAACTTTCGACAACCCTCGCTTCCACACAACCATACACACGCCGGAAAGCCACCAACATATCCTATCGCCATTGATCTGGCAATGACACCTATTGATCAGATATGGCAGTGTGTTTGCCATTGATCCTACCATCCGTTTTCGTGCATCATCTTATTCGGCAACCCCATCTCCCAGCCAACCACCATTGTCGCTCAGACGCTAGGAGGCACTGTCTCTTGCAGTAGCCCTGGCTCCCCTTCTTGTGGCTGCCATTTTTCCGGCACTGTCACTAGAAACCCATCGTCGTTTCAAACCCCCGTTCCAGCAATCCACCAGATCTGTAACTCAAACCCATCACTAGTCGTCTGAACTGCACCACTACCATCTGCAACCCATCACCACTGCAAACCGCAGCCCCATCTTAAAACCATCATCATCAGCAACACCATCATCGAGATCACCATTGCCATACCACCGCCCCCTTCTTCATCTCTTCCTTCTCATTGCCTCTCTTCTCACTCTTCCATTATCTTCTTCTCTTCTTTTTTACAAGATTAGCACCATGTAGACTCTTACATGGTATCAGAGCCAGATAGCACCAGATCATTGCCATCATTGTTGCTGGCCATCTTCAACCATGGAAAACTATTCCTCCACCGTGAAAACTCATTGTCGAACCTGAAACCAAGGATCTTCCCTAGATGTGGCTTCACTGTTGCCAGAACAGCCACCACCTCTGCACCCTTTCATTTTCCTTCTTGTTTCTAGCAGTCCATCTCCACCAGAGGCAACACCTCTCCAGCCAGCGATAACACTGTCCTATCGCCATCATCCCTGCCCTTGATTCAAGGGTGGCCAAAGATACTTAGCTGCTACTGCTGTTTGATGACAACAATCCATCATGTGTTGTGATCAGTTTATGGTTTATCACATGTTGTGGGGTCTGCTCATCACATGTTAAGACATTGCTGCTGTTGTGGCCCACCTGCTTGAAGCAACACTATCACCAAGTGCTTCTGTTCATTTGGTGCATCATCGATGTCCAAGCCAACTGTTGTTTTAACAATCTGCCCAGAGTGTTGATTGTGTGGACGCTAATCTGTTGTTGTGCCACCATGTGTTGCTAGTTAGCATCGGCGCTCGCCCATATCTTAGCATTGAATTAGATGTTTGCACTTCCATATGAAATTCCTTAGAGCAAGAAAACCCTTCAGTGCGATCTTTCATTAAATATAACAATAGAATAATCATCCACAAAAATAACAAAGTGCTTGAAATCAAATAACTTAGTAACATGAACTAAACCCCAAATATCATAATGTACTAAAAAGAAATGAATATCACTCCTTTTGTTCACAAGAGGTGGAACCAAAACTCTATGGACTATGATACTTGCTTAACTCATAAACTTCATACTCTAACTTAGAAACATAAGATAACAATAGACTCTTCAACTAGTTTTTTTTTTTTTTTTTTAAAAAAAAAAAAAAAAAAAAAAAAATTTAAAGACGGTCAATCCTACAATCATGGTATCCCAAAACAGTTGCGTAACAGTGATGACCATAACTATTACATATTATGGGGCTAAAATGGTCGTTACAAAAGAAATGCCCCATAACAGTCCCACAACAATCTATAGCGATCCCAAAACAGTTTTTCTTTTTTAAAATAAAAAATAAAAAGGTTGTAACCAAGGTATTCAAAAATGGTAGCGGTGACTATAATGACCACTGTCGTTACCGTTACAACCCCCACAACGGCCATTACGGACTTTTTTATATTTCTGAAAAAACACATGACACTGTTATAGACTGTTACTGGCAGTTTTTCCTGTAACGGCCATTTCAACCCCATACGCACAATGATTATGGCAGTTACCGTTGTGTAATGGCTGTTACGTAACCGTTTTTAAATACCATGGTTGTAACGACCCATATCGTAACGGTAATGAAGATGGCGGTTATGGCCACTGTTACCGTTATGGAACATCTTGCCTACAATGCCACTAATGAGGTGAGATATATGTCCGCAATGCAGCTTCACTTATTCCACCGTCGAGATAGTAAAGAGCAATCACTTATTGTCCTCCACCAATCATCGTCCCCACCTTTAAATCTTGAAATTCATAATACGAAGGATAAAATGTAACAAAACAATTCAAAGATTTGGTTGACTTACTGACAACAAACTTAAAAGAAATTTAGGAATACAAAACACTAATAGCAATGAAAAAGATGGCATAGGATTAGCAATACCCAACCCAAACACACAGGTTGTAGCATCATTAGCTAACATTATAGAGTAAATTGAGTAGACTTATCAAACTAAGACGAAACACTATGCTCACCAATCATATGATCTGAAGTTCCAAAATCAATAACCTAAAAAACATTTTCAAAGGAAGCAAAACATATCAAACTTGACTAAACAAAAGTAGCAGTGGAGGATGATATATGGGCATTACAATCTTTTAGCAATTTGGCATATTGTCCTTGGACAATGTAACTATATCACCTGAGGTACTTAATCCATAATGGTCGAGATTGGGTTGGTGACAGCCCTCAAAACCATCATCATAAGATCAAACCCGACTTGCCTACCTATGAGATCCCAACACGGACTAATGGTGTGGTTAGAAAAACTACAATGAGAACATTATCGATTATCACGACTGCAGCCGCCACCAAAATCTATACTATAACCTTCTCAACTATTCTTAACTCCAAAACGACCTCTTCCTTAATGTTTTCTACCAAAATGTTCGCTGCAACCTTGGTCATCCATGGTGTTGCAGGTGATACAGTTACATTATCCAATGAATAGTATCTCAAGCTACTAAAAGATCATTTTGCTCATGCTTCATCCTCCATAACTATTATTATTCGATCATGTATGATTTGTCTTGCCTCTTGTAAAAGTGTCCCCTGGATTATTGGCTTTGGAGCTTCCAATCGTGTGACTAGTAAGCACATGCCTTTTCTTCGTTGGTTGGTCAAGTCTACGTCCATTTCTTCCATGGCATTACCAAATGGCCGTGTGTCTGGGTTGAGTATTGCTCACCCCACTCTATCACTTTCATTATCGCCATTGCTTTGTATTCCTAAATTTCCTTTGAGTTTGTTGTCGGTAAGTAAGCTAACTAAATCCTTAAACTATTCTATAACATTTTATCATGTCTATTGTAAATTTCAGGATCTGAAGTCGGGGAGGATGATTGGTGGAGGACAAAAGGTGAATGAACTCTATCACCTCGATAGTAGAATAACTAGAACTGCATTGTAGACAGATATCTCTCTCCTCATCAGTGGCATTCCAAGTTTAGTCACATTTCCTTAATTAGTTTAAAGAGTCTTTTTCTGTCGTTGTTGTATGTGCTTAGGTTAGACTGTGAGGCATGTGAGTTAAGTAAGTATCAAATAGTGTTTTTACTACCTTGTGTGGACAAAAGAAGTGATAAACCTATTTGTTTGGTACATTCTGATATTTGGAGTCAAGTTCGTACTGCTATTTTATTTATTTTCAAGTATTTCATTATCTTTGTAGATGATTATTCTCAAAATGACATGGTTATACTTAATGTAAGATTGTTATAAAGTATTTCTTATTTTTAAGTAATTTCATATGGAAGTATTAACACAATTCAATACTTAGGTTTGAATTCCATGTTCAGACAAGGCTAGGAAATATGTATCTCGTGACTTTACTCATATCTCATCTCGTGGCACTATTCATCAAACTTTGTGTGCACATACGAATGTAAGAATCAACATTTACTTGAGGTTACCAAGATATTGTTGTTTAATATAAAGGTTCTGAAAATATTTTGGAGTGACGCAATCTTAACTGCATACTACCTAATAAATCAGATGTCATCATCTGTCTTAGACGAAAAAATCTCCCTTTTTCTCTTTTATATCATTGTATTCTCGCCTTTTCCATTCCTCGTAAAATATTTTGTTGTGTGTGTTTTTGTATATCAGTTGGACAATGTCCTTGAAAAGTTTGAACCACAGCCTATCAAGTGTACTTTCTTCAATACTCTTGTACTTAATGAGGATACAAATATTATAATCATGTCTCCTACAAACGTTGTGTATAAGTTGATGACACATTTTTTTAACAACCCATATTTCTTTGAGGGGATCAAATCTTTGCAATTTGAAGAGGGTCTACCACTCTACCCATTGTGCCGGACACAAAAACGTTAATGGTGGAGATGCCTATATAATGTGTAGATTCACCTTTGCAAGTCTACTCCAAATTATTCGAGCGTAGCGATGGATTGCATACAAGTGTGTCTTCCATCAACGCTCCTACTCTGTCAAAAGATCGTAGTTCCATTGAATCTTCACATGTACCGTAAAATGAAGGTGATTTGTCCATCGCTCTTCGTAAAGGTATACGTTCTTGCACTCAACATCCCATTTCTCAATTTATTTCCTTTGTCGGTTTGTCTCCTCCATTTTGACAATTTACTCGGTCCTTGTCATCTGTGTTTATTCATCATTCTTTTCAAGAGGCCCTCAGCAATGATAGTGGAAATAAGCTATGGAAGAAGAGATGGTAGTGCTCTATCAAAATCAAACTTAGACATTAGCTGAACTACTAGCTGGAAAATGAAGAGTTAGACATAAATGTGTGTGTATTGAAATATAACCCCGATGGTTCAGTTGATCAGTTAAACGCTCAATTGGTTGTAAAAAGGTACTTTCAGACCCTAGGAGTTGACTATTCAGAGACATTTTTCCTTGTGGCAAAGCTTCACTTTGTACTTATTGTTGTTTCCATCGCCACAAATCTGGATTGGCCCCTGTATCAGCTTGATGTAAAAAATGTTTTTTTTATGGAGATCCTATTAAAGAAGTCTATATGGAACAATTGCCTAGCTTTGTCACTCAGGAAGAGTCAAGCAAAGTATGCTACCTTAAGAAGTCAATTTAAGATTAAAACAATCTCCAAAAGCTTGGTTCGACAAGTTCAGTAAAGTGGTATTTGAATTTAAGATGAAACATAGCCCGGCGGACCACTGTCTTTATAAGATGAAGTGAGCCAGGAATTATTGTGTTGGTGTATATGTGGTTGATATCATCATCAGCAACAGCGACAGTACAGATATTGACAAGTTGAAGAAATTTATATAAAGGACTTGGGTCGTCTTCGATACTTCTTGAGTATTGAGGTAGCAAGGTCTAAGGTGGGCATCAATTTGTCACAACGGAAATATGTGATGAATTTACTGGATGAGACAAGTCTTCTGCAAACCAAGCACACTGAAATTCCCATGGATACGGGGAAATATAGTCGACTTGCTAGAAAACTAATTTATTTAACGACTACCCGACCTGATATTACTTATCCAGTTAGTATGGTCAATCAGTTTATGCAGGCTCCTTGTGTTCCTCGTATGGAGGCCATGTTTTGTATTTTTTGGTATTTAAGGAAGCACCTTGCTAGGTTATCCTCCATAAGCGGAATGGTCGTATCCAAGCAAAAGGGTATTCTGATGCATATCAGGTCGGTTATCCATCTGCGAAGTGATCTTCTACTAGCTATTATACATTCGTAAGGAGTAATCTTGTTACATGGAGTAAGAAGCAAACTGTGATAGCTTCTTCAAGCGTGAAGGCAAAATAAAGGGCAATGACCCATGCAACATGTGAACTAATTTGGCTAAAAACGTTAATGTACAAGATTGGGTTTATGGTTAATATTCCCATGAGGTTGTATTGTGATAATCAGGTGCCTCTCACATTACCGATAATCCTATTTGTCATAAAAGAACCAAGCACATTGAAGAGTAGATTGTCACTTCATCAGGGATAAAGTGGCTAGCAAGGAAATTTACATGTTGTTCATCAAGTTCAAAGATCAATTGGTAGATATGTTCACTAAGGCTCCCAACTCTCTTTGTTAAGCTGGGCATTCATGATATATGTATGCTCCATCTTGAGGGGGAATGTTGATGGTCCATATTGATCACACAAGTGGTCCCACAAGTGCTCTGGTGGTCCAGCTTGGTCTCTCATGTGGTTTTAACTGTCTTAGGTTGAGGTTTAGGCTAATCTAATGTAATACTATGCGAGAAAGGGCATTTTTGTACTTTTCCTTTTAATGAAGAAAGCCTTAATAATAAAAGAAGAATGGGGGCATAAGAGGCTATTGTTGTCCTCTCTCTTTCTCCTCACTTTTTCTCTCATCTTCTTCCTCCTCTCTCTCAATCACAATTTGGAACAACATGTATCAATGGTGTATTAAACCGTTCTTTGGTAAGAATGTTGTGTGTCAACTTGTCAGCTTGACCTGCTGCAAGTTAATCAAATAGGCACTAATCGCAAACAAATCAAGCATGGTTTGAAGATAAGGATAGATTACTACCCATTATATTGAAACCAAACAAAAGAAAAGGAAGAAAATAAAAACACAAGAAGAATGATAGTTTTCCCCCTCTAATTTTTTCTAAAATGGTTCATGCTACTTCAATTCATCGAATATCACTCAAAAGCTTGTGTTTAGATCCCCAAAATAGATCTAAGTATAAATGAGCTTTTAAACTTCCCTACATGGTTGAAATGAAGAAACAAGTGGGGGAAAAACAAAAGGAGAGAAGTTTTTTAAAAAATGAATTTGGCCTTTTGTGGTCATATTGGCAGTATTGGCACTCTCTGTATCGACACCGATATGGGGGTGTATTGGCTGATATATGCCAACAGGGACCTTTGTTTTTAAATAGACCATTTCACCTCCATATCACATAATGGGACCGATACAATTACAATACAGCCTTAACAGTCGTATGGTAACCAATTTTCAGAACCAACGTGAAAAGGTGAAGCAGCCTTGCTACCCACATGCCAACAAGGAGAAAATGTATTGTGTCTGAGAATAGGGCCATTTATGAAATGGCCAAGTGGGTCCCACAGCAAGATGAGCTGACAAAAAAAGCAGGCCTTGTTCAGTCTTTAAATAGGCCACAAGTGTTCATTGAATACAGACCTTTGGTCATTCTTTCCCAGCTGTCCATTTTCCTCATACAAGTATGGCCTGCCTAATGGCTACGCTAGCCAAAATTTTGAACTAGGGCATGTTCACAATGCACCTTACCTCTGTTCTTCATGAATGGCCCAGATATTGCTTGAGTTTCCATGTTGGCATGTGTGCATCAAGGACTACTCCCATTCGTGCCAGTCATGTAAGTGGGGGTAAAGTACAAACCAGAGTTTAGCAAAGCAGACACACACATCTACATGCTGCGATACACACCAACCTAGCAAGTGCTTGGGACATCACAACCTTCTTTAGGCGAGTTCACCGAAGAAATGTTGTGGCCAGATAATCAAGCATGTTACTCATCCGGCAGAACATGTGTTCGGTATTGACCATTGGCAAATTTACTAAACCATTCATCAGGCAGGCCTCAAGTACAAAGCAGAGTTTAGCAAAGCAGACACACATCTACATGCAGCAATATACACCAACCTGGCAAGTGCTTGGAACATCACAACCTTCTTTAGGCGAGTCCCACCAAGGAAATGTCGTGGCCAGAGAATCAAGCTTACTCATCAGGCAGGCCACACACTTTGTTCAGTATTGACCATTGGCAAATTTACTAAAACCATTCATTTTGTTGCTACGTTTCAGGCCCACCTAATCGGTTGACTACCATTATTTCCAGGTTGAGTCATATATATGATGAACCCAGCTTGATGCATGGCTTGAATGCTCGACAGACATGTTAAGTTTGCACATGAAGCTGCATGTAAAGGTATATATGCACTTGTAGACATTACAAAACCAACCCCTACTTTTCTTTTAGCTGTCAGAGGAACTGCAAATTCACCATCCAAATGCTATAGCAGTAGAATTCCTGGGTGGTGGTAAAAACATGGTCAAATCTCTCCTTTCTCTTCCAAAAACTATTTGCCTGACACAGCCTCTTTGCTGGATATATTGGTGGATGCACAGTCAGTGCGAAGTTTGTTGGATTGCATTGTAAGGGAGTCATGGATCCTTAACTATAAGGTAAGAGCGCTTTTGGAACAAAATATCCAAGAACACCCATGTCTCTTAACAGAAATGGCTTCCTTGGATAGTTTTTAAGAGAGGGAGTTTTGTGGTGTATAACGACAACCAGGTTTTTCTAGTCCCAATAGTATATTGTTTGGGGGCTTTGGTCGTTTTCCAAAGAAAGCGAAGGCATAGTTAACTTCTCATACAGACTCGTGCAAAAGAACCAATCTATTTGCCACTGTGAGATAGTGAGAAAAATAACCTCGAGAGCATTAGCCCTCAAGATGTTCAAAGGGAGACTCAGAGCCTCGTTTATATTCAAGCTCCTCTTATCCATTCCCTTCATGGATTCCTTGTGCATTCTATCCTCTTCTGGTTAATAAACTTATGTTACCAATAAAAAAAGGGAAACCAAGTCCAAGTCTTCAGATTACCAGCATTTCTAAATTGAAGAAACGATCAAGTAACTGCAAAACCTCATCAGGGGAGAAGTGCCTACCAAAGCTGCAAAATCAAACCACCAAAGTGTTAGGGGAACACATACATGATAAGCAATTATATTAGAATCTTGCTCCACATTGAGAGGCATTCCCTTCAGGCAAGAATTGAGCGGAAGGCACGAAACTAACCTCCTCCTCAAAAATTCCATCAGACCATAAAGGACAAAATGGCGATGGATACCTGCAGAGAAGCAATCACTTAGAAGTATAACACCAGAACCATAGCCAGAACTGAATGCAGGAAGAAAATAAAAAGTGACAAATATATCCACAATCCAACTCCTATTTCTGTTTTAAAACATAAGGATAACCATGGCAAGGACTGAAGACCAAGGTATCCAAAAACAGTTACAGTACATAACAATAATGGTGGCAACCATTACGCCTTACAGGGTCAATACAGTATTGGCCATTAAGTAACAATAGCAGTGGCAACCATATTACGCCTTACAGGGTCGACACAACAACTTTTCAAAAAAAAAAAAGGCTGTAACAGCAGTTACGGCCTGCGTCATAATGGTAATGACAGTGGCCATTACCACGTTATGGCCACCATTACCATTATTGAATACCTTGCTGAAGAGTGACTAGAGCTGGACACAAAGCTGAACCAAGTCGAGCTTGGCACAGCTCGGCTCAGTTCAGCCAGCAGCCTACCTCAGCTAGAGTTCGGCTCAGTTCGGTCTTCGAGACTGACTGGCCAGCTCAGTTCGAGCCAGCTCAAGCCAAGTTCAAGTTCGAGTCCAAGCTTTCGAGCCAACTTTGAGCGCCCAAATAGAAAGAGGGAGAGAGAGTCGAGAGAGAGGGTTACCGGCTCGAATGCTCAGACAGGGACGGCCGAGTGGACAAGAACAGTCAAGTGCCCAAACAAGGACAGGCGAGTGCTCGGGCAGGGAAGGACAGCCGGAGAGGGAGAGAGTCAGATATTGAGAGATTGATTTGAGATTGAGAGGGAGAGAGGGCCGGTCGGGTCGGCGGCGAAAAAAAGGAAAGGGGATATGAGAGGGAGGGAGGGCTGGTCGAGTCAGCTATGGCGAAAAAAAGGAAAGGAAATTTAGGGTGATATTATATATATACCAAACCGAACCGAGTCGATTTCAAGTCTAGCTCGGGTCGGCTCGAGCTCGGCTCGAAATTTTTTCGAACTCAAAAAATAGGCTCAACTCGGCCCAAACCCAGCTTTCAATCCAAGCCGAGTCAAGCGAGTTAACCGAGCTGGCTCGATTCGTGTCCAGCTCTAAGAGTGACAGAATAATAAAACTGCCTAGCACGCACCTCAAGGGTCATTGAGACACAGATGTCATGTATGATACAGAAGGGTGTTTTGTGTACGTTGCAATCAATCCAAGATATTGAGTCTTTTTGGGGCCTGTTTGTTTTCCAATTTACAACGTAAATAAGGTGTGAATGGCTAATTATTACATAACCTTGTATTTACATTCAACAACAGCCACTTGATGTTGACAGTAGTCAGTAAGCATGTTTGGAAAGGTTTTAGGGCTTGTTTGATTTCCAGAACATTGGTAAATACCCTGCAAAAGGGATTAATAATTATTTCCCAGCGCATTTATAACATTTCACCCATACTTGATTTGACTACTTACTTTTTAACACGGAAATCGAGAATATTGCAAAATATCTGTGGGTCCCACTGTGATGCATTTTGCTTATCCACACCGTTCGTCCATTATGCCAGCTGAATTTATGGCATGAGCCAAAAAATGAGGCATATCCAAAACTCTAGTGGACCACGCCACAGAAAAAAGTAAATCATACACTTACCGTTAAAAACTTCTAAGGGCTACTGTTTCTTTTGGTGTGGGCCACTTGAGTATTGGATTTACGTGATTTTTTGACTCATATCTCAGAATGTTGTGGTAAAACAGATGGACGGAACAGATATGTCATATACATCACCGTGAGGTTTAAAATTTTTAACTGCACTTTTGAACCAGTTTCTAAGGCAAGAATTCCCCAAAAAATTCAAACGGATGAAAGTGCCGTGGTTAGCCATTTACCAGGTATTTGCACTTGCACTGAAAAATCAAACAGGCCCTTAAGCTCGAATCAAGGAAAAAAGAATTTTTTTTTCCACTAAAATGTGTGGGACCCATTGTTATGTATATATGTATGATCCACGCTGTCCATCCATTTTTCCCGCTCAAGCTCAAGTGGACCACACAACAGGAAAAGGGAGGAATTGAACGCTTACCATTCAATTCTTCCTGGGGGCCACAAAAGATCAAGCTGATATTTCTGTTTTCCCTTCATCCATGTCTGAGTGACGTTGTGAACAAGTTGGATGAAAGGTACACATCCTTGTACCGTTCAATTCTTCCAGGGGCCCACAAGTTTTGGATCAAGCTGATATTTGTGTTTTCCCTTCACCCATGTCTGAGTGACGTTGTGAACAAGTTGGATGAAAGGTACGTATCCCTGTGGGCCCTAGGCTAATTTTAACTTTCAATGGTAAGCATTCAATCCCCCCTATTTCATGTGGTGTGGTCCACTTGAGCTTTGGATCTGCCTCATTTTTAGGCTCATGCCCTGAAATGAGTACATAGAACAGATGGATGGCATGGATCAGACACATACATTATGGTGGCCCCCACAGACTTTACTGCTACAATTTCAGTCCAATTTCAACATTTTTATGCCACGATTTTCGAGGCCAAATTACGGTGTAAATTCCTCTCTTCCAATCAGGTATGAAAAGTAATAATTATTCATTTACACTCCATTTATGATGTAGATTGAAAAACAAACATGCCCTTAGTGTGGAGGAAAAAAAAATATTTGTGTCACTTGCTGGTGCATGTCAATGTTTCTGCAAAGAGATCTCAAGTTACCCAAATATAAAAGGGCGAGCGGTCAATGGTGGAAGCAGAAAAAATCAAGATTCCATCCACATTGGCATATATGTGGTAGAATGTGATCCTCCCAAAATGTGATTGGTGAGTCTGCCTCTCTGTAATAAGGGCCCAGATATTTCTATTTTAAGCATAACATACAAATCGATATGTGGAGCCCACTATGATGTTTTAACGACATCCACTCCATCCATCATGTGTGCCTCTATTTTTCCCTCGGAGCCTTAAGCTCAGACTAATAAAAAACTCAGATGAGCCACACCACAGGGAACAGTTAGGATGGGGATGCCACCATTAAAAACCTTCCAAATTGTATGTGAAGCCCAACTGTGAGTTGTGTATTCCATCTAATCCATTCAAAGATGCATCTGACTACAATGGAATGCAAACGGAAAAACTCATGCCATTCTACAACTCAAGTTGGCCACCACACATCATTTTAGAGGGTTTAGGCATGATTTTACATAGTGAGACCCACCTGCAGTTTTGGAAGACAAGGACAAAAGGAGGGAGCACATATGATGAATAGATTGGATGTCACAAAAAAATCACAATGGACCCCACATGTCGACTTGTCTGTTAAGCTCAACATAGAAACATCTTTGATTGAATCCAGCCTAATGTACAAAAGCTTTGCAAGGTGTGCTGAATCCATTGCATAAAGATTGTATCGGCCATTACATAATGGTATCAACAGACCTCGATATGCATTATAGAGTCGTAACGGTGTGACCCTAGAAAAGTGAACTATAACAACCATTACAGGCATAACAAATGAAAAACGACCATATTTTTTTTACCAAACCCTCTTTTTTCTACTTTTTCTTCCGCTCCTTCCCATTTCTCCTCTTCCTACTTCAACTTTGACCCACTGTGATGGGGACATCACGCGCACGCACGCCGCCCCTATTCACGTATGCACAGAGGAGGAGGGCCCCATTGTCGATTTGGCTCGATGATGACGTCCAGGAAGGGTCTCCTAGTTAGAAGACGGAGTTTTGATTCAAAGAGTGGGCCCGATAGTCAAGAAAAGCCCATCTTGGGATCTCATGATTGTGGCCCACTAGTCGGATTAAGTTCATACTTTAGGTTTTGCTTATTTATATTATTTAGAACATCATGAACGCTTTAGATTTCGTTGATTGGTTTTTATTTTAGTTTACTTCATCGCCAAGTACTATGTTGCGCACATGGCGTGAGTTTTGGGGTTAAGGTTTTCTTATAAATAGGCACTCCTTGTAGTTCTTTTGATTCATTGAAATTGAATAAAAATTCATGCATGTTTTTCTGCTCTCTGAGTTTCTGAGTTGTGGAAAAATTCGAGTGGGTGCGAAGCCCTCCCTTTTCGAAGGGATAAATTCAAGTGGGTGTGAAGCCATCCCTTTTCGAAGGGATA
Source organism: Magnolia officinalis (assembly GCA_021015155.1). Lineage (NCBI taxonomy): Eukaryota > Viridiplantae > Streptophyta > Magnoliopsida > Magnoliales > Magnoliaceae > Magnolia > Magnolia officinalis. The sequence continues at coordinate 58,107,950 of JAJHSJ010000010.1, forward strand.
ACTACCGTGGTGCGAAGCCACGTTTATCCCAATCCGCCCCTCCATCTTATTTCATCCATTCCACGATCATCCTCGCTTCAAATCCACTTGTTTTGCAGTTGTTCGTCTCTCTACAACCAGTTTCCAGAATCTGGCCCTACAGGAGGGCCGAAACTTCGACGGAGCACTTCACCTCGACCGTACGTCGGATCGCCACAAAACTTGAAGGGTTTGGAGACCTCCCCTGGCCGACCAAGGCCAAGGAGTCTGTTTTAAGAAATGGGCCCCGCTCGCACGTGCGGACAGGCTCGTGCGCACGTGCGCCAGGCCCCGCCGCTTTCTGCACGCGTGGACGTTTGCTGATTCAGGTTTTCCTTCTTATTCTCTCTTTTATACCAGTTTTCATAAACCCTAGCCCTAGATTGCATTTTCCCTAATTTATTTGCCCATTTTCTCACCCTAGGGTTCCTTGAATTGAAATTGGGGAATCCTTTGGATTAGGGACTGATTACCACGCATGTATGGCTAATTTCTATTTCCCTTTGAGCATCGTTTGGTCCATAATTTTATTGATCCAATCCTAGCCTGTGTAGGCCTGAACCCGTGCAGATTCCCCTTTACTTGAATGTTTGAGAATTTTGTGTGAGATGTGGAATTATTATGTGATTGTTCTGAATTAGTATGATCTACGCCTGAAATCTTGCATATCATATTTAAATTTCATGTCTTGCATCACACTGTGCATTAAAAAAAAAAAAGGAGGGGAGGGGGGGGATTGAAAACTCCTCATTTAAGGGGAAGTTTGAAAAAAGAGGTAAGTGGTTTTTTTTCTTGCTGGAAATTGTTTATATGATGATTAAAAGACCAAATTGACCACATCTTGCTAGATTTATGGTTGGTTTGGTACTTGGGGTGTCAACAGGCTAGGTCATAACCGAGCTAAGCTATGTCCAAGCCCGGCCCGGATTATTCAACATAAGCCCGAGTTCCTGACCAGCCAAAATAGTCCAGCCCGAGCCCAGCCCAACATGTTTATGATGGGCCCAAGCCCGGCCCAAACCCAAGCCTGAATTTGGTGGGGAGAGAGAGAGAGAGAGAGAGAGAGAGAGAGAGAGAGAGAGATGCCTTTCTTTTGTCTTCTTCAAAGAGTTATGCCTTTGTCAACCTTTGTCCACAAACTATGAAATATTGGGAGTTAGAAGGAAATGGGAAATGGGTTATGTTTGGAGGGAGAAGGAAGAATACCTAAATTGCAATCAGTGCAATTAAGCTCAATGTGATGAAAAATGTTGTGGGAGAGCTAAGAATCTAGTGTTGTAGACGAGAGATTTGGCCTTTTTGAATCTGGTTCTTCCGTTTTGGGAGGGGGATGCTTCGACGACACCATGAGAGAGAGAGAGTGGAAGGAATGGGTTGGGAGAGGGGAGGTGGGGGGTTGGTGTTGTTGGAGAAGGAGAGAGTATTTTGGATTATATTTTACAATATTACATGATTGTCCCTGTATGCCCTAATGGTCGGGCCGGGCCGGGCCAGTGGGCGGGCTGTTGTACGTGGTCCAAGCCTAGCCCGTTTAAAAGAAGGGGCTTGAGGTTAAAGCCCGAGCCCGGCCCTCGATCCTAATATTGAGGCCCAAGTCCAGCCCAAAAGCCCGACGGGCCAGCCTGGCCCATTGACAGCCCTATTTGGTACATTCTTTTAGCCATATTTCATTTTAATATTGTTGTTTATATATATATATATATATATATTATATATATATATATATATATATATATATATATATATATACGTAGCATGATTAGGTCACAACTCTGTTTTAGATTAGGATTGATATACTCTCTTTTTTCTCTGGTTTTCAGATGAATAGTGACTGAAAAAAAAAAAAGTTATTTTTTTATGTTCAAAATCTAGTGTTGATGCTTTGGAAGAAATGTAGCATGATTAGGTGTACAAAACCATGACTTAGATTAGGGGTGCATGCTAATTTAGTTTTTTTTTTTTTTTTTTTTTTTGAATGAACAGTAACTACTAAAACCCCAAAAAAAATTATTTTTTATGTCCAATATTTATTTTGGAATACACTAATATATATAGAATTATTAAGTGTACAAAACCAAGCTTTAGATTAGGGAGTGATATACTCTAATAAATTCGCGTGGACAGTAACTACGAGCAAAAATTTTAAAAAAAAATTCCTAAATTTTTTACTTTTTTGTGACCAATATTTATTTTGGAACACTCTAACATGTCTATGATGATTATGTGTACAAAACCATGCATTAGATTATTCTTGATATGCTAATTTACTATGTTTTTAATTTTTAAATTTTCTGGCTATTTTCGTATGAACAGAAACTACAAGCAAAAACCCCCCAAAATTTTTATTTTTTGTGTCCAGTATTCATTTAGGAATAATCTAACATGTGCAAGATGATTACATGTACATAAACATGCTTAGATTATTGTTGTGCTAATTTACTATTTTAATAATGCAATTATTTTCTAACTATTTTCGCATGAACAGTAACTACGAGCAAAACCCCCACAAAATTTTATTTTTTTGTGACCAATATCCATTTTGGAATACTCTAACATGTGTATGATTATTAGGTGTACAAGACCATGCCTTACATTATTCTTGCTAACGTCATTTAGTATTTTCTTCAAAAAAAAAAAAAATTTCCTCTGAATAATTGAATAGTGAGTGAAAATAAACATGTGGAAAAATAGTTGTTTTTTTTTTTAAATCTTCCTCTTGATAGGTGATTCTTGAACCTTAATAATATTTATATTTTTGAAAATTAATAATATTCTTTAATATTTCTCTTTATATTTGTTTAAATAATATTCTTGAATCTTAATAAAGTTTATATGGACAGTAAATTAATTATTATTATCTGTTTATATTTTGAGCAGATGAGCAGGAGCTTGATCCGTTTTCAAGTCTTTGTCGTTTATTATACTTTAGTTTATAATTTTGAGTAGAGTTTGAACCTTGGTTTAAGACTATAAATTTTAGAGTTTAGACATTAATTTTCGCGGCTTAGAAATTAGAGACTATATTTTAGAATTAGTTTACTTTAGATTTGTAGTGTTTGTCGAGCAGTGAGAAAATGGTCAGCCAATTAGGATCTAGAACTCCAAGTGAGGATATTGGATGGCAAATATTGTGGGTGGGTGGGTGGGTGGATGGGAGGAACTCCATAAAGTGCAACTATTGTGGTTCACGCAACTCAAACAACATTTGGCGCATCAAAAGGGCCAAGTCGCAGGTTGCAACAGTGTGCCAATAGAGGTAATGCACCCAATGCAACAAAGTTTGGGAGAATCAAGGGGGAAAAAATTGCCATGCAAAAGAAAAAATAGGATACTCCTGATGCAACCAGACAAGAGGTGTTGGTCCTAATTACATGGGTGTTAGTGAGCACAAGAATGTAGTGTCTGGTGAGGATTCAAATCAAGAGATCAAGTTAGCTAGGAGAGAGTGTGCGCACCGCTCATGAAGATGAAGAGCGTCAACGCATGTTTAGCGAGAGGAAGTCCTATGTGATTTGGGGAGCTAGGAGTACGATTGGGAGTGGGGGCATGTTTAGTGGGTTACAGTTTGCCTTCAACTGTCGAAGAGAGTCTTCAAGTGTGCCCCCTAGGCTGATGATGTCGATGTCATTGAACCTAGGAGACCCTCATGTGATCCGATTTTGTTTAGAAAGGATACGAGAAAACAGAAGATGCTCAAGCAGATTTGGACTAGAGCTTCCATTGAGAAGGTTAGTAGGACAGCAACCAAGCTATTCATACACGGCAACATAGCTCCAAATGTTGCCAACTCCCCCTACTAACAAGTGGTGATCGATGCAGCGATGGATGCAGGCAAAGGAGTAAAGGCGCCCACTGCTAAAGAGATTAGGGGGAAATGGATAGAAACAAAGTATTAAGATGTAAAGTGTAACGCCCCAGATTTTTGCCAACCTGGAGTTAGATGTCCTTAGGCAAGGGGTTGATCCTAACCCCTTATTAACTTCTCAAACCTCAAATCCTTTAGGAATTAGATACAATTAATTAAATGTTAAACTAGATTAGCCACGAAATCCGCTTGATCCACTTTAAACACGATCTACAAGACCCAAAACTTATATAATCATTGATGCTAAGTTACCCTAAAATCTAGGATCAATCGAATTACCCAGTTGCTCTCGGGAGCACATTGAAACTCCGTATCGGATCTGGACCGCACGTCGAAAGTCCGATGATCACGAGACTAAACGCTTAGGACCGCCTTGCTGGGCTTGACAACCATCTCGGAAATCAAATCCAGATAGTGTCCCGGGGCTATTCACTTGAGCCCGGAGTGAAGTGTGTGAGAAATATGGATATTTTAAAAATAAAAATCTAAATTTAAGTAATCTGAGACTTGTCGCTTGCGGGCTGAATATAAGGATTCAGACCGTCAGATCAGGGGAAATTTCCTACACAAGCCAGTGTACTTATGGCCCTGATCGGTGATCGTGGACCGTTGAACTGAAACTGGTCCGCCACGGGCGATCTGTAAATCCGATCGGACTGAAAACTTAACTTGACCTATATCCATGGTCAGGGAGCTTAAGTCCGACCTTTGGCTCAAGGGGGGCTCCGGAAGTGCTCTGTTGAGACGGAACAGCCTCCCTTTGGACATAACCTAAGTATACCTTGGCCCTAGGGCCATTTCCATCAGTTTTAGGCCTATATAAGGGCCTTAAGCCCTCACTCTCTCATCCTATACGAATTTGGGAAACCCTATGAGAGAGAAGAGAGGAAAGAGAGAGAAAGAGAGAGAGAGAGAGAGTTGGAGTTCATCCCTGGGATTCAATCCCATCATTCCACGGACTGAATCTGCCCTTCCGTACCGCTCTACCGGCAATACCGATCCCGTTCTTAGGTGAGAAAACCTAACACTAATCTGTTTTCGGGTTTCAGGTAGTGTAGGTTATGAAATAACTAACCCAACTCATGCTATAGATTGATATACCCTTGTTGACGAAGCCTTAGAGTTTCTAGCGAATTCGTTACGCTTCTATGGCGTAAGGTGCGGACTTTAAACGTATAGGTTATGGTTTTCAAGGCTTTCAATGTCAGTTAATGATATATTACTGACGTGGATGCTATTGCACATGTACAAAGTGTTGTCCGTTTCGTTTTTCAGTTATACGTTAACTATGTGGAATATACTGTATTCTTCGTATTTGTAGAAAATACCGTCTACGTATGAAATTTGGATTTGTGCCTAACATGCTTATCTGTCGTGAATATATGCTTGTTACATGTGCGACAACTCCTTAGCGAAAGGACTTGCCATAAATCACGTCACGGCAAATATACGTTATATGTGATAAAGTGTGTAGCCCTAGTGTTTGTGGAAATGATTAAATGAATATGGAACTTGGATTCATGCTTGCCATGACTATCCGTCATGGGTGCACACGTGTTAGAAATGGGGCAACTCCCTAGTGAAAGGATTTGGCCTCATACCTATGTGATCAACATACGTCATGTATGTTGATGTAAGTAGTCTAAAGTGGTTGCTGAAATGTCTGAATGAGTAAGTAGTTAGTAATTGAAATGTATAAGGGTGTTGAGATATGATTCTCAACTCCTTTAACTATGTGTATGCTTTCCTCCATGTGCCGTATATTATAGTGTCTGTTTAAATTGTATTCCATGTTTAAGTTGTATTTCCTGCATATGTATAAATCCATGTTTAAGTTGTATTCCATCAAAGGCAAAAACAAAGCCGTGAAGGGTGATGGGGGAGTGGTGTAACGATTCCGTGCAACAGCCCTGGCAGCCCTAAAGCGGACAATATCGGACCTTTGCTTGTATGCTTTGAAATCTTGATTCATAACTACTTTAACTATCTTCTAAAATATTTTGTTGTAATTGAATGTGATTGGGGCTATTGTATAGTCCAGGCAATCGGTAACTGCTCCTAGATTGGTAGTTGATGTTGTTTCGCCACACAGGATGTGTTCGACGAATCCGAGCCGTACTTCGGTTATCGACAGTGGTTAGGCCACGCGGAGTGCTTACGCACTTCATGTCGATTCACTTGATGTGCGCTCGTGCTAGTCGAGCTCGTCAAGTAACCCGATTGACCCGATGTATGTTCACCATGTTTGGACGCTACTGCTTGAACCTATGGTACCAAACTCACCAGTGAAAACCCCGTTAACCTTGGTACCTCGATCCGCTAAGACTCATGAGCCGAACATGGTGGTATGGGACACCGTGGTCGAGCTGTCGGCCTACGCTGGGGCGACGAGCCTCCCTGTAGTGACCAGTGAGCAACCCAAACTCGTGAGCCGAATACGGTGGTATGGGACACTGTATTCGAGCTGTCGGCCTACACTGTTTTGATGACTAAGCCGTGATGGGTGATGGGGGAGTGGTGTAACAATTTCGTGCAACAGCCCTGGCAGCCCTAGACGTGCCCTTTGTAGTGACCTCAAGCATACTCTGATTTTACGTGGAGGCGACAACCCTTCCGTAGCATGTAGAGTATAAACTAGGTATGTACTGATTTAGCGACGAGCCCTTTGCAGCGACCTGGAACCGCATCATCGTATGAGATTTACTAGGACTAACAACCCTATAATGGATCATTGTTCGGGTATTGATATAAGGGAGGTACCTTAGTTTCTCAATCCTGCTGAATGAAAAGGATTAATAAGAACTTGGCAAATCATATGCATGCACCGCATTACGCGTGCGTTCAGGCGTAGCAGGTCAAGCACTGAGGCAGTGTTGTTCATGCGCAAACGTGAGATAAAGTCACTGAGGGAGCGTAGGCGAGGGCATGCATCATATCATTCATGTCATTCTTGCATTAACAAGAGTACTTAGGACCTGATTGTTGTATTGCTTTATCATTACTGCTTGACTGAATTGATAACATGTTAACCTTTGCTTTATTGTTCCACTGAGTTGATCACTCACTCCCACATTACGGGACGGTGTTGTACACACCAACCAGACCATGTTTGAGTTTCGGATGATGGCGATGCTTGCGAAGCGGAGCCGGACTTTTATGATGATGAGGAGGGTTTCTCCTTTATGCAGTTATTAGGCGGGTCTATGTAGACCATCTTCTGATCGACGGGGTTACAGGGTTGCTAATTAGATGTCATTACACTTTAGTTTGCTCTTTTGGAACACCCTTGTATATTCATTTTGTCCATTTTTTTAGAGTATACATTGATATATTTAACCTGGTAACATGTTCACACTCTGGAGACTTACAACAGTTTATATATTATATATATCTATCACAGTCTTCCACTTGCGTAATTTAACTGTCTCTGGAGTATGATATGCTGTTTTGGCTTAATCCCATTCATCTTTAATGCACTAACACGGATAACATTAAATCATCATTATCTATGTTGCATAAGTGATGCGTTGGAACTCGGGAGTTGAGTCTATGCTCGACCCCCGATTTTCAGGGCGTTACATAAAGACATATGTAGCTACCTTTAAACCCTTCTGGCAAAGCCGAGGATGCACAATCAAGTGTGATGGTTAGACTGGCCCAACCCGGCACAGTATGATTAACTTCATGGTATACTACCACTTGAGGATGATATTCAATAAATTAATAGATGCATTGACAGAATTAAAAAAAAAAAAATGTTGACTACATTTTCTCTCTAATGGTTGGGATGGTGGATGAGATTGGGAGGAGAATGTGGTGCAATTTATGATTGACGACATAGCAACATGCAAAGCTACAAGAAAGAAGTTGATGGAGAATAATAAAATTTATTCTGGTCACCATGTGCCGCACATTGCATCGACCTCGTATTGGAAGATGTTGGAAAGAAGAAGTGTCACAAAATTAATGGAGAGGGGAAGACAAGTGACGACTTTCATCTAAAACATAACCACTTGCTATACACAAATGGGAGAGAGTTACTTAGGCCTACGACGACTCATTCCACCTATGATATTCCTAATTCCAAAGGAAACGAAAGGAAAAATAAAAATAAAAAATGGATAGGAATCAATGAATGAAATCAAGAGGAAATCACTACAAAGATCATAGAGAGAGAGAGAGAGAGAGAGAGCAGAAGAGGGAAGATCTAGGCCTGGAGAATGAACAATGAGACTGTCCTTTTCTTCTTTCCCTATGTATTCCATCTCCCTCCCTCCCTTGGAACTAACGCCATTCTCCTTTCCATCTCCCTCCCTCCTCCCTTGGAATTCACACCATACTCCTTAGAGATAGCATGGATTGATCAAAAGGTTGGCATGACTGTGACATCTGAATATCAAGATGACCACCTAGGGTTGGTGACTACGATAGTGAAGCTGAATGGGAAGAATTTCTTGGCATGGTAATGCAGGGGCATTTTCACACCGGGCTCGAGTGGGGTAGCCTATTGGATGCAGGGACACACTCGGGGTGGGCGGCCCGTGTGAGGCGGGTGGCTTGGGAGAGGTGGGCCCATGTGATTTGGGGCCCACGAGGGGGGTTCAACCAAGGTCCTAAACCATGAGATGTGGGGCCTGGGCTATGAGATAAAGGGATTAATTTGTCATGCTCTATCAGTTCGAGCTTTTAGAGCAAGTGATTAATTGTCTTGCATCAAATTGGTATCAGAGCGGGAGGTCTCGTGTTCGAAACTCCTCACCGAGGGTGATTAATGCAGGGGCATTTTCGCACCGGGCTCGAGTGGGGTAGCCTGTTAGATGCAGGGACACACTCGGGGTGGGCAGCCTGTGTAAGGCGGGTGGCTCGTGAGAGGTGGGCCCGTGTGATTTGGGCCCCACGAGGGGGGGTTCGGCCGAGGTCCTAACCCATGAGATGTGAGGTCTGGGCTATGAGATAAAGGGATTAATTCGTCGTGCTCTATTAGTTCAAGCTTTTAGAGCAAGTGGTTAATTGTCCTGCATCACATGGTCACAGTCAGCCATAATGTTTATCGGCAGTCATAAGTTGGACTACGTAACTAGCAGCAAGGAGCCAAAAGTGAATGACCCATCCCATGATCATTGGATTGTTATTTCTTAAAACTACTCCGGAAATATGGGATGCAGTTGCTAAAACAATCTCCTGAACATATCATTGACTTCGGCACCATAGATCATATGTTAGGCAACAAAGGTAACTTTCTTTTGTACTACATTTTTTTTCTAATCGTATAAAACTCACTGTTCGGTCCTACTATAGAGTTTCTGGAAAGGGGTCATGTCAGTTTACCCCATCAACCTTGAATTTTGTTCTTCATGTTCCCTCCTTTCCTCCTATTTTGTTATTTGAGTGCCCTTACCAAGTAATTGAATTGTTGTAATACATTTTTCCTATCTCATTGTGTCATTGAGGATCTAAAGACCGAGAGTATTGGTGATGAACATAAAGATAAAGGTTGCATCTCTTTGATGCTGGTGATACCTCTGTTGCATTTGTTTCAGAGTCACATGTTGGCAATAAATAGCGTGTGCACTTATGGCATACGCGATTAGGTCATGTGTCCATTAGGTTTCTTAGGTTGTTATTTCCAATAAATTTTCTGATTATGTTAATTTTCAATGTGATACGTGTCTATTGTCCAAACATTGTCGAAAAACTTATCCTTCTAGAACTACTAAGCACATTGCTTCTTTCGATTTAGTTCACTATGATGTTTGACATCCTGCCCCAATTGTTTCTACTTTTGGTTACAAATATCTCATTTCTTTTGTGGATGATTATTCTCGTTTTTTTTTATGACATCAAGGTGTCCCTGCCCCATTTTAAGGTGAGACTATTCCCTACGGATGCACGCAAAATACAAGTGCCATTTATTGCAAAATTATTTCATTAGATGGTCCATACTCAATTCAGTGCCCAAGTGAAAGTCTTTCGGCCAAACAATCCCAAGGAATATCCAACCCATGATCTACCGAGTTACTTGTTTGACCATGGTGTAGAATTCCAAACTTCTCCATGTACACCCCAACAAAAAGGAGTTGTTGAACGAAAAAATCCCTTCTAGAAGTATCCAGATCTATGTTGATAGGGATGGTTGTTCCCAACCCCTTGGAACTAGTTACCAACTTAAACTCCTATAGCCCAATTTGCCATTGTTCCACATTCCGCAAAAAGTGTCCGAGTGTGTTTGCTTTTTTAGGTCCTCATTCCACGTGTGTCTTTCCGAGATATGCACAAATGCGGAAATGATACAAGTGTTATTGTCTTATGGCAAAAAAAGTGTATCTCTAAGGATGTTACATTCTTTGCGAACATCCCTTGTTACTATCCTATGATTAAGAAAAGGTATATCTCCAAGGATGTTACATTCTTTAAGGATGTTAGATTCTTTGAGAATGTCCCTTACTTTGGTCTAGAGACAACAAACACCAGTCCATCCTATGATGGTGCTCTCCCACTTCCAATCAATGAGTATTTCTCGAGTCCCAGTCAAGCGTATTCTAAGTCTGTAGAGGCCTTTTAAAATGTACACTCACGGGAAAGATAGGGAATAACAGTAGATAACCACCACTTGTCCTCCAACTTGGCTCAATGACAACTCCTTTGTTGCTTTCTCCCGAGTTGCCAATTACCCTCCACAAATCCAAGCGTCTGTACTTCACATCCAATTAGTAACTTTGTTTCATATCAAAAAATCTCACCCATCTTTCCAGGCCATGCTAGATGTTTTATGTCTATCCCTTCCGCGTGGCAGATGCTCTAGGTAATTGATGTAGGACGGATGGCCTAACCTAGAATGATGCAATGAGATCATCAACAGATTAACTAGAACAATTTAAAGCACAAAATAAAGCTAACCTAACACAAGTTTTATTTTTATTTTTTTTAATCAGCAATGTTACATGTTCGAATTCAAGCCATATGACAATCCAGCAACGTAGATTCAATAAAATACCAAATAATCATAATCAATGGAAGGTCGGACTTCCATCTAAGCATAGGGGTTGTTCTCAATTCAAAGGGGTTCACTTGACTTGTGAGGGTTTGGGTAGGTTAAGGTTAGGACTTTAGGGTTTGGGAATCGGATTTTGGAAATTAGGGTTTGGAAGTAGGGTTATGGGGAATTAGGGTTTTGAGAGTTAGGGTTTTGAGGAATTAGGTTTGTGAGAATTATGAGTTTGAGAATTAGTGTTTGAGACTTAGGGTTTTAGGGTTAGGGTTTTAGGAAACTACGGTTAAGATTTGGGGATTTGGGTTTGAATTGGGGATTTAGGGTTGTGATTTGGGATTCTATGGATGGGTTAGGTTGCGGGTGTATGGATTGGAAGAAAGAAGAACAAGGATGGAGATGAAGATGGTTTGTTGTTGGAGAAAGAAGAAAATAGTTCTAGAAGAGAGAGAGAGAGAGAGAGAGAGAGAGAGAGAGAGAGAGAAGGATAACTTGGATTCACTCCATGGCATCACACCAAATCACTCAAATCACAAGAGATTTGCTTCATCTCAAAGCAAAGAGAAAGAACAACTTTTGTCATATATTCAATAATGGGGCTGGGGCGTGGACGTCCAAGCCTTTATGTCTTAGAAAAGACTTTTTATAAAAAGACGCACTCAAATAAAAAGTTTCACATAAAGACGCTCAATAAAATAAAATTTGTTCCTAACTCTCTAAACTCAGCAAATATACAAGCCAAACCAAAAATAACAAACATATAAACAACTAAATAAACTAAACTATTTTATGGCCCACGATGAAGATGTCCAATGACGATGATCCAACGGTCAAAATGGTCCAACTAAATAGCCCACATGCATCTTCCCAGTGTGGGGCCTTCAAAGATGAACAAGATGCATGTGGGGTCTTCAACGGGCTAGGCACTTGAATTGGGCCCACAGGGCCCCATGTATGCATCACCTAGCCATAAAGAAATGGGAGCTCTCCTCCTCCTCTAGTATACTCTGACTAGTGCTCGGATGTCCTCATCACTAACCCATGTTGGAAAGCAATTATGATGGAGAAAATGGTTGCTCTTGGGATATGGTGGACATACCCGACTGTAAACAAGTGGTTGGATGTAAATGGGTAATTGGGCATACACCATGAAGTATAACACAAATGGATCCATTGAGAAACACAGAGCTTCTTTGGTAGCAAAGAACTCAAACATTCGGGGTGGACAATCATGAAACATTTGCTTTGGTTGCCAAACTGAACTCAGTTCATGTTCTCCTCTCCATTGTCGCTTGTCATGTCTTGCCTCTTGACCACTTCGATGTAAAGAATGTGTTTCTCCATGGGGATATTCATGAAGAGGTATACATGTAACTTCCTCTTGGATCGAAAGAGAGATGAGCAAGTTAACAAAGGACTTGGATGGCCTTAAGCAACATGGTTTGAAAAATTCCAACAAAGTTCTCTTAGATCGGGTTTCACCGCAACTCATGTAATCATTCAACATTCATCAAACGAGCTAGCTCCTATGCTACTCTAGCATGAAGACGACATAGTAATTATTAGAGGAAGTGAAGCTAAGATCGCTACTATCAAGAATTCTCTTGGAAGGACCTTTGAAATCAAGGATTTTGGCTTACTGAACTACTTTCTTGGATTTGATATTTCTAGGTCCAAGAAAGGGATATTCATTTCTCAACCAAAATATGCACTCAACCTACTCAAGGAGATTGATATGTTGGCTGCTCATCTTGCCAACATTCTGATAGAGATGAAACATCGTACTTGACATGAGGAGTTCGAGTTGTTCTAAGATCTGAGTATGGGTGTCAATGGCCGGTTTCGCTCGTCGAGTTTCTGGGCCTGGCCCGCCTTAAGACGAGCTTGGATTGGAGTATCAGGCTTGAGGGTCGAGTTCAAGCTTAAAAATCAAGCCTGCTTGCCTTGGATGTAGATATCCTAAAGCCTGGAAACCTAGCCCGACCCGTTAGGGTTTGCAAATTTTTTTTATATAAAACTCCCATCTCTCTCTCTCTCTCTCTCTTCTCTCTCTCTCTCTCTCTCTCTCAACCCACAAACACATGCCCCTCTCTCTGATTTGGGCTCGAGCTCGATGTAAAGCCTTGTTTCTTACGATATCCTTTTGAGCACGTGTGCATGATGTCCGGAACCCCTAGTGGGCCTCGGACTGCCTGTGCGTAGTGCACACCCAAGTGACCTGAGCCTCGAGACCCCCGCCATATCAACCACCCCATCGCCATGAATGCAGAGGTACCACTCACTCGTCCATGTGACGCCCTAATGGTGTCCTATGCCATAAAGAATTCGTCATTTTTCATGAGCACATGGCATCACACATTGCACACACACCTTTATAGAATCACGCATGTAAGGAATCTCTAACCCACTTACTCATGGTGATCTCATTACCATGATATCATACATGTCATACATTTTCTCTCCCCTCTCCATACCACCCCATACCCATGACATCATCACCCCATACTCTCATGCTCCTCTTAATCATGTATTAAGCCCCTAATTATGGATTAGTTCCCTAATCCTAAGTAACTTAATTCAACCATGGTTATATGTCTAACCTTAACCTAACCCAACCCTCAACCTTAGTTAATTCTCTACGAAAGCCCATTCCTTAGCATTTTCTCCCCATTTTCTACTCTAGGGAGGAAGAGAGGAGAGAGAGGGCTTAGTGGGCCATCTCAAGATCTAAACCCTTGATCAAGTGAGTGCTATCCTTCACTTTTTCCTTTCTTTTATTTTCCTTGCTTCTTTTAGATTGTGGATGTGGGACCCACTGATGGTGGGGCCCCCTCATGATGTTCGTATGCCATTCGAACTATCTAACAGTGGATGTGATGGGAAAAAAAAAAAAAAACAGCTTGATCCCAATCTTATGTGGGACCCACTGATCGTGGGGCCCAATTGTGATGTTTACAGCCATCCAACATGTTGTAAGGCCACAAAAACCTGGATGAATGGGCCGCACAAACATCAGCTTGATCCAGTTCAATGTGGGACCCACTGTGGCCCACCATGTGGTATATTTGTGCAATCCAAACCGTCACCTACATCAATTTCCAGACATTCTTCAGAATCAAAAATAAATACAGCAATTCCTTAGCATTGTCAATTACATCTCTGACTTCATCCCTCACATTTCTGAATATAGAAGCCTCCTCTCGGCCCAACTGAAAAAGAAGCCTCCCCCTCCATGGAGCGACATTCATACCAATGCAGTCAAGAAGTAGAATCAATTGGCTACATCATTACCTCCTATCTAGATTTTAAACCATACAGATAAGAGAATTTTGCAAACTGATGACAGTGAACTTTATTGGGGAGCAGTTCTCTTAGTCGAAGACAGCTTTGGAAAAAGGAAAATTTTGTGTATACAAAAGCAGCACTTTCAAACCCTCAGAACAGCATTACCACTCTACCTTCAAAGAGATATTATTTGTCAAACATGGAATCTCAAATTTCCGATTCCACCCAATGTTCGAAATATCGGTATTGTGTTACATATCGCATCCTTGGGATACAGACATGTATTGGTTATTGCGCGAGATATATCGTTTGTATTGGGTACTTTATTGCATTTTTTGGGAAACATGGTGAAAACATTGGGAAAATGGTTGAATGTTTTTATGAAACTTCAGGGATTATTAAAAAAGACCTTAATACATACTTTTAAATCATAACATCTCAAAAAAGAAGTGCACATAATAGGTTTCCTATGTATAGGGTCCTAAGCTATGCACTATTTGACTGAACGAATGCAACTATATTCAAATTGAATGCATAACATTTAGAGTGTATGTGATGATCATTTCATGAAACACTCCTAAATACTTCGAAATTAGTCTTAAATTGACAGCTAGTTGAAGGGAATTTTTGAAAAAAAATTAAAATTTTATACTTTTTAAAAAAATTTAATTAAAATGATTTTTATTTTCCAAAATTGACAAGGACTTAACAAATCGGTAGATCAGCCCTCATACATACTTGATTTCACGTTTGGAGTGCAACATTGCAAGCAATTTGGGGAAATTTCGAATTTTCTCCAATTTTTCCCAAATCAGACCACCTACACCCAAATTTCGAAATTAGAGTGTATGTGATGATCATTGCATCAAATACTCCTAAATACTTCAAAATTAGTCTCAAATGACAGCTAGTTGCAGGAAAATTTCGAGGAAAAAAAAAACATGGAGAACATGAAGAACGAATGGATATCAAAATCAAAACTCCAACTCCATGATTTTTCATGCAAAACATAAAGAATCAATGGATTATTTTTTTTCAAAGATAACGGGATTATATTAAGAAAAAAAAAAAAAAAAGACAGGATTACAAAGAGAAGGCAACTGCTGAGATAGCAGAAAAGCCAAAAAACCTACAAACCTAAGAAAAGAAGGTCATAATCCTTAAGCCCATAAACATTAACCACCCATTCTATAATCATCTCTTTGGCTCTACAACATACTGCTTGAGACGAGGATTGTTTATCATTAAAACATTTATCGTTCCTCTCCTCCCAAACTGGCCACCAAATAGCAAGGAGAGCCATTCTCCAGATACGATTTTTGTTTTTGCCCAACTTAAAGCCATGCCAGTACGCTAGCATGTTTGAGGAGGAATCCGGGATGCATCCACTGATATTGAATCTACTGAAAAAATCCGACCAAATCTGAGCAATAAACGGGCAGTGGAGCAGCAGGTGATTAACCGATTCTTCATCCTTCATGCAACATAAGCACACGTTGACGAGCTGCATGCCTCTCTTTCTCAAATTATCGATAGTAAGGATCCGATTTTTCCCAACCAGCCAGCCGAAACAAATAGATTTGTGGGGGGGGGGGGGGGGGGGGGGGGCAGGATATTTCCAGATGAAAAGAATCAATGGATTTATAACCATTTTGTATAGATTTAACATAATTTTAACCAAAAAAGGGGATCGGAAATTGAAAATGCTCACTGGATCGAACATTTGGGATATATCGACACTACCTATGCATTTCGTATCGCACAAGTGGGATACAAGATATATCGTGGGATATATCAGCTGATATCGTCAATATTTAAAACATTGATTCCACCTTATTGGGCATAAATTTCAGATTGAGATAGATATGTCCTCCTTCTCAAGAATGGTGCAATTAAAAAAAAAAAAAAAAAAAAACCCTGCCCAATGCTCAGCTTCTTCGATGGGCGGAATGGTTTTCCCAGTGGGACCTTAGCATCGAAAAAATTAAAGGAAATGGTTTTACCAGACAACTTCACAACCCCCATTCAAAAGTCCAACTCCTCTCTATCCCTGGTATTTACCCATTAGAACCCATACCAAACCTACCTCCAGAAATCATTGAATCCATGGCCACCCTCTTCTTTATAAAAAGAAGCTCCCATAATTTTAAATAATTTCTTAAAATCCACTAGTTCAGAAACTTACCAGTATTTGAACAAATTCCCCATCCAGACTATCATTTTCTTATCCCATTCTCTATTAAACCTTTACAACTTCCCAAAAGAAGTCCTTTGCCTACTATCATTCTTATTGGAGGCACACACCATTGCCTTTATTTTCGATGCTCTACGCCTCAATGCCTATTTCTTGCAAATTGACCTAAATGGCTAAATCACCAAGTGCTTGGTGAACAAAGGAACGTATTCAAATGGCTATCATGGTTCCACACCCTGGACAAATGGAAAATTCTCCTAAAATATCATTTCTCCATATGCGTGCTTATAACATTCCATATAGATAGAGATTTTGTCTAGACTAATCATGGCAGTTATTCTCCCTCGTTTCAAAGAATACTAGCATGCTTGCATAGGGATCATTTAAACTACACTGAATGCAGGAAGAGTGTTTGTCACATTGTTTCCTAATTTTAACATGTACCTTGATGATCTGTACATCTTTGAGGCCCTAAAGGTCCAAGTCCAGCTCACTAGAGCTTCAAAATTCCATCGTAGCTACTGTTCACTATCAGGTGGCTTTCCTGGTCCAAAACCATGCTTTGGATCTCTCCTTTCCAAGATTCCAAAACAATCCCATCAATTTGGACGGTTTGGATACACACACACCATAGTGGCCACGGCAGGTCCCACGTTGAACTGGATCAAGCTGATGTTTATGTGGCCCATTCATCTAGGTTTTTATGACCTTACCAACAGGTTCGATGGCTGTAAACATCATGGTAGGGCCCACGGTTAGCAGGTCCCACATAAGTCTTAGATCAAGCTGATTTTTGTGTTTTCTCATCATGCACATTGTTGGATGGTTCGGATGGCATACGAACACCATAGGGGTGGGGCACCATCAGTGGGTCCCACATCCACATAATTCAAAAGAAGCAAGGAATGGAAATAAAAGGCTTGGTTGACTTTGTAGTGTAAATTAACTAATAGGCGACGGCGTTTATTCAAACAAAGGGAACCTAATGTTACCTGCACTCGCGCCTTAAAGGACCTTCTTCAGCTTAGCAACCAACCGGTCGCTAACGCTCCCGTCACAAAGGAAGAAGTGAAGGAGAGCACTCACTTGATCAAGGGCTTTAATCTAGAGATGGCCCACCAAGCTCTCTCTCTCTCTCTCTCTCTCTCTCTCTCTCTCTCTCTCTCTCTCTCTCCCCCTTGAGTAGAAAATGCTAAGGAATGGGCTTTTGTGGAGAATTAACTAAGGTTGGGGCTTGGGTACTTGGGTTGGGTTAAGGTTAAAAATGCAACCATGGTTGGATTAAGTTAGGATTAGATAACTAATCCACAATTAAGAGCTTAATACATTATTAAGATGAGCATGGGGATATGGGTTGATGATGGGTATGGGGTGGCATGGAGAGGGGGAGAGGATAGCTATGATGTGTATGATGCCAACGGGGCATCGCACGGACACGCAAGTGATACCTCCGCGATCATGACCACGAGGCGGTCGATATGGCGGGAGTCTCGAAGTCTCGAGACTCAGGTCACTCGGGTGCGCGCTGCTCATAGGCAATCTGAGGCCTGCCAAGGGCACCGGACATCGGGCACAAGTGCCCTGAAAGGCACCAGAAGAAACAGGACTTTACACTCGAGCTGCACTTAAGCTCAGGCCCAGCATAAACATCTCAAACTGAACTATTTTGGCCCGTAACGAGCCTGGACTGGGCTTGGGCCTACATTGGACAGAGCTCGGCCTCGGCCCATTGATGCCCTTAGATCCAAGCATGCATCGTTGTCTGTTTGGCAAGACAATTTATATGACAGTCACTCGTGCTGACAAAGCATAGGACATGAGTGTGTCTGCCCTAGACCTTCTCGAGGAGACTGGTATGTTAAGGTGATCATCCCGCCATCATTCCAATAGAGATGAACCATCATATTCACCATAAGAGACCGAGTTGCTCCCAGATCTGGGCATGTAACATCATCTGGTAGGCAATATCATTTATTTGACAATCACTTGTCCTGATATAGCATATGATGTGAGTGTGGACAGTTAGTCTATGCAAGCTTTGTATTCTCACTATCTTGATGTTGTCTATCGCATTCTTCAATATGTTAAGCCAACTCCTAGAAGGGGGCTCCTCTATGTTAATCACAATTATATTCATATTAGCACATATTGATCTTTCAAAAAGGAAAAAATCACATTAGTGCATACTATGATGCGGATTGAGCTAGCTCTTTTAGCTAGAGCCGAATACCAATTCATTGGTCATCCTATGCGTGAAGTTCTCTAGTTGAAGCCTCTTCTTCAAGATTTGGGCATGGTTGTTTCTACTCCCATCCATTACATTATAACAGTCAGGCCGCTATCCATATTGCTTCTAATCTTGTTGGTCATAAGAGGATGAAGCACTTTTCTTTTGAAGGATTCACTTTCTAAGTCATGAGGATGAAGCACATTGAAGTGGTAATTGTCATTTTGTGAGTGAGAAAGTGTGTGGTTTACTCCTCATGTTCACACCAAAGATACAGTTAGCAGTTATTCTTACCAAGGCCGTGCATTTTACTCATCATCATGAGATGTTGCAAGCCAGTGGCATGTGTGATGCCTGCTCCAACTTGAGGGGAGTGTCGGAAAGATTTTGAGTGCATGTAGAGAAAATTCATGCCCATACAATGTGCTATATTCATTTTGGTTGGCGTGTACATTTATGTATTGGTGGTCAATCAGGACACCATTCTTTTTTTGGTCATACAGCTTTATAAAATAATTAGAGTTAGAGAAAAAGATCCCCAACCTCTTTCTCTAATATTCTTCTCTCATTTTCTCTACGACCTGGTTTGCAACTTGCGGCATGTTTCTTCCAAAGAATGCATTAGTTAGACAATTAAAATCATTTACAGGAAAACAGTTCCATTGTCCATTTGAAACATCCATTTGGCAAGCACCATCTCAGATTCCTTATGATCCAAAAGAATCACTTCAATCAGATTATCTGATGCAACCGTACCCCATCCACACATGTGCACAAGAAGGGCCTAGATGGGGTCCTAAGCACACATCGATAGAGTCCCTAGTGTTCTGCCTTCCATTTTGTTTCAGCTTATTTACTTTTTCTTTGAACTTTTAGAAAGTCCACTTGCAGTATATTAGGAATAGCAATATTCAATGAGGATGTATAAATAGGCTTTCATGGCTGCACATACAGAGAACATCTATTAGATTTTTCTCGACAAGAACTGCCCATACTTTTTCCTACAGTAGAAGAGTGGATAGGGTTGGTGTCATCCTAATGTAGAGCGGGTCGCGGACACTTTAATGACAAAGATGGACCAGAGAATGCCCGATCAAAGGCAGAAATGATCCGGATCGTCAGAACCTTAAAACTGTCGTCGCTCGCAGACCGGAATGAGTTTTTGGACGTATCATATATGATTTTGGGAAAGGAGAAGCTACTTTAGCCAACCAACCCGGCTATGCTGGGTTGTTCATGCCGGATTTGCGAGATTCCATCAGATCGACGGTCAAAAGTCCATTTTATTTTCGTTTTTACTATAAATAGTAAATTTTCGTTCAATGATAATTTTTTATCCTTTGAGTTGTAGGCGCCGTGCCCAACATGAAAAGGGCTTTAAAAAATTAGGAAAATAACGTGGTTAGGCCAAATCGGACACTTACTATTTTTGGCCAAAAATCATGAACTCTAGTAGGAATGATGACCGTCTATAAATAGTAAGTCTACTATTTATAGTAAGTCACGTTTTTAGGGAGTTTGAGTTAGAGTTTGAGTCTAAAACTTCGTCCTAGGTTTGAGCTCATTATTTAAAGGATTGTAAATTCATTTTTTATCATCAATTAATTTATTTTCGAATTTATTAGAAATTATTTCTATTTTATCCCTTGTGGATTCGAGGAAAATCTATGAGGAATCCAGAGAGCTCCGTGGATTCAGAGTAGTTATCCCTGAGGAAGACGGTGATCGACCTCATCACGTCCTTCCCTGCGTCACGTCCCTAGTACAAGGGCTAGAGGACTGTTGAGCTTTGATCTCCGCCTTTCTTCTTCTTTCTATCTGTGCATGTGGATATTCTGAGCTCTAATCTGGTACGTGGATCTCGGTTTCCAATTATTTTCAACTTCTTTGATTCTATTTGCATTATAGAGAAATGATCGCCTACTAGTGAAGGCATGCAGACTTGTCACAAAGGACTATTTTTAGCACCAATGTGCCAATTGTGTTGGACATCCATACGATGCAAATGATAGGCCCCACCGTGAAAATCATCTAGGAAAAAAAGGCAGAACTGCTCTTCAGGTGGGCCACGCTGTGGGGATCAACGGACAACAAGTGGTCTGACTCAACATAAAGGTGCATCCCAGCTTATTAGTGGATCAGCCTGATTTTGAAGACAGGCAATCTTCATGGGGGGACCACCATTTCCATGATGCATGTCCTACACAAGAGCATGTTGGTGGGAAAAGCATACATGACAAGCTAGAATACCTGTGGCTGTAGGTGATCAGTTCTTAATCCTAATAACCCTATGCGCTGCTTGGACAATGTCATCCATGAAAAAGGAGAAGAAGAACGACAACAAAGCTTGGATGTTGTCTTGGATTGATACAATCATGTGATCAATATGATTTTAGCACAGGGACTCGTGGCTTGTGGGCTGGACCTAATGGACGGTCCAGATTGATCAATTTCAAAGCAATTGATAGTAACTATACCTTGTAATTTGGAAGGAGGATAGATTTCCAGAGCTTCCAAGACTCTCAATTCCAACTCCACCTGTGAATGTTCCTAATTCCAAAGAAAACGAAAGAAGAGAAATCAATGAATGAAATAGAGTGGAGAAATTCGCTGCAGAGATCATGGAGAGAGAGATAGAGAGAGAGACCTTGGGGAGAGAAGATGCAGAAGATGGAGGAGCTTGGCCGGGAGAATGCACAGATAGACCGTCCTGTTCTTCTTCTTCCCCTGCGTTTTCCATCTCTCTCTGCGCTAGGGTTCTGGTGTTTGATCTTCTGAAAATGGAAGTTGCGTGTCACGTGTTTTGAAAATACGGAGAGGAATGGAGGTTGTTTTGGTCTTTTGGGCGTGTTTGGATTGGTATATAACAAAGGCAAACAAAAAATGGCTGGAGGTTGTTGGAAACCAGGTTCCAAGAAAAGTGATTCCTTTTACATGCTTATAAAGCCTTTAAAATAATAATAATAATAATAATATTCTGACTGTTGACAACATTTTTACTTTTTTGTTTGGGTAAACAGGTGCAATCGAGAGTCAATGAAGGAATATGATATTTGATGTATATTTTGATTAGAGTAAATGTATGTAATTGAAATGAAATGTGAGTAAATGTAAATGAAATCTTCATCTTCTCCACCAGAAAGGATGTGGAAGCAAATGTAGTGAAATACCTTTATGAGATCCCTTTATAGAGTCGCACTTGTAAATAAATGTGCCGCTATGCCCGGTGTGTTACGCTAATGATACTTCGGAATAATAAAATGATCAACTACATTGCTAAAATCACACCAAAACAATGATTCAAATTGTCCAAAGGATTGCCGTATAAATAGATGGATAACAAAATTGACAAGTTGCTTATTTGTGATCCTTACATTTGTGGCTTATATGAGGTTTGAAATTTTCTCATTTTTTGTTAGAGTATATATTTCATTGGGCTTATTATAATCATTTGTTAAATATCACATATGTTCGCTAAGTTGGGATATTAAAGCTAATTTAGAATATCACGTATATTCTTGTAAATATATCGAAAAATTCAAGTGCATTTAAATTCCTCCCATTTACTCCATCCAAACATAATATTTTAATTTAAAATGCATTTCATTTACTTCTATTTAAACACAACTATGTAAGTCATTTACCCCCGATTCATTTACCTCCAATTCCATCTCCCATTTAGCTCCAATTACAAGATCCCAAACAATCCCTTAAATAGACATTGCATTTGGATCGAAATCAATGAGATTTTTTTACCCATCTCTTTTTAATATAGAAACCTTGCCACCTCACATCCTCTCTAGCAAACCTCTTTGACATTGAAGACCCCACAACTTTACATATTTGGATTGATTACCATAGTAATGTAACAAAAAATCATAATAATTACAAATTCCTTTAAACCTATATCCTAAAAAGATCTACATTTAGCTTAATTTAACTGAGGATCACTTTGTTTGGTTTATTATCGGTAATAACCTATATTATGACACTTTTTCTTTACTTTAATGTCAATTAATCAAATTCATACATTAATGTGCCTATTTGGATTCAAGATCTCCTCAATAATATAATTAAGAAAACACAATTATTATAAGTTCCTTTATCTATCTCCCAAAACATTTACATTTGACCAAGATTGCCATGTTAGGTTTTAAGGTGGTAAAATCATAATTATGACACTTTTTTATTACACTAGTATGATGATTCACCGTCCAAACAAGCTCATGAAAATACCCTTGCATGTGTCATAGCATGTAAAGGCAGTTGCGTCCAAGAATGTTTGTGAGGCCACATCTATGTTTGATGTGAACTGTTGAAATCTTCCTTGGGTCCACTATTAGAGTCATCTGATCCGTTCTTAAGGTCAAAATGGATCTGGATGAGGGGGATGCAAATTTCAGCTTGATCCAAACACCTTGTTGCCCCACAATGTACCTTGCTTAAGTGGGCACAATGGTTCTAGATTTTTCTATTTTTAATTTTAAGGTGGAAATGAATGCTAGAGATGCAAATTCTAGCATATGGATGTTGGATGCAGTAACTATAATCCCTTAAATTTTATGGGGTTCTATTTATCAATTTAGGTCACGACTAGTGGAACTAGAGAATCCCTAGTGAAGTCGCCATTGTGTGAATGTTGAAAATCGCGAGGATCGTGCTAAAGGGGGGCCTTTTTAGGCTTTTGCTCGTATGGTTATGACCAAGGGTATTAGATATTTGACTTAGAGTCATCACTAACTGGTTAACTCATATTTTTGTAGTCGGGTAAATCCTGCAAATTCCTTGAATCGGATAATCTAGGGATTCCTTGTTTTAAAATGACTCCTGATTTGCAACTTGGGATCTTGAGTAAGGGACCATGGGGATAGAAAAGGAAGGTGTTAGACACATTTTCTACCCGCACAAACATGTAGTCTCTACTTTACATAACTCAATCAATTATAAGGGATTTGATTAATCTAGTGTCCAAACATTGTGATAAAATTAATGATAAGTAATATAATAGTGAAATGTATAACTCAAGAATGGGAGTGAGGGATTGGTAAGGGCAATCTGACATGACCCATTTACCTGGAGAAAGACAGTAAGGAAAGGAAAAGATCTTTGGTTGATCCGAGGAATCGGCGAGTCGAATAGCATACAGTCGAACCAATGAGAGTAATGTGGAGATTGAGAAGTGATATGCTAATGTAGATGCACAGGATGTATGGATGATGCGAATGGGGGGTGCAATATCCAACTCATGAGTGAGAGTGGGGGATTGACGAATGCAATCTGATAGGACCCATTTACCTTACGAAAGATTGTAAGAAATAGAAAATCTTAGTCAATTCAATTTTTTTATAGGCAATATCAGGGAAACCAACAACCATAGAGCATACACTCAGGTAGACGAGGGGGAAGCAGGGGTTAAGAAGGGAGATAATGATGCATAATGTAGATGTGAAGATGGATGCAACCGATATGTAGTTGGATTAATAGATGGATGGGTTGTTGCAATAATTGATTAGTGCGTAAGTTGGATTAGCCTTCATATGGCTCAAGTGGCTGGAATTTGGGCTTGACTAGGCTTACCTAAGGCTGGTAAGGCTCTCTCCTTGTACTCCCCTTCTCTCCATTGTGGATGGATGGATGAGTAGGTGATGATATGGTTAGGTGGCTTTTTATTGTTAAGGAATAACGCGAGTGAAGGGGAAATGAGTATTTATAGGTGCGAGGGGTGGCATTTTGGTGATTTTTGGAAAGTTAGGGCTGTGTTTGGTTGTGAGAATGAGTGTGTCACGTGGCATCTTGCATTGGTTGGAGGGAGAGTAAAATGCATGCAGAGCTTGACATGTAATTTATATACTACAAGTCCATGCTAAAAGGAATTATGTCTAAGCACTTGGCGCATGCTTTTTAAATTTGTGCGTGGCGATGGACCATGGGCTATGTGCGGAAGCTTGGCGGAGCTAAGGAATGATGGTTATATCCTGTAGGGGGTGATTAGGACCAAATAAAATTTTCACATTTTAAACACAATTTTCTACTTAAACTAATATGAAAATTAAAATAAGGTAACTAACTCTAAGGCTTATAAGCCAATAGAGGGTCC
Organism: Magnolia officinalis; assembly: GCA_021015155.1. Lineage (NCBI taxonomy): Eukaryota > Viridiplantae > Streptophyta > Magnoliopsida > Magnoliales > Magnoliaceae > Magnolia > Magnolia officinalis. The sequence continues at coordinate 58,132,624 of JAJHSJ010000010.1, forward strand.
AATCACATAAATTACAAATGATATGACATTTAAACAACTAGTCTAAAAAATATTAATGTACAAGTGTGTGTGGGATGTGCTACCTTTCAACTTCTAGCATTTATCTAATAGTGCATACATATAATTAAACATTTAATCATATAAGCATAATTAATAAGTGTTCAATGATAATCCCAAACACAGGCATATATAGTGGTTCAATTTCTCCACTCTACTCCCGGCGGACGTACTCAACCCATGAGTATCAGGCCCATGTCCTAGTGTCTATTCCATTCCGTAGGATCTTACGGTCCTCCCGGTCAAATTTCGACGACCCGCGACCTTTTGATTTTATTTATGCGTAACCCTGAGTCTCATCCTGTAAACCCGAGTCGACTCAACCCGAGACCTGCTCCATTGCGACCCCGCCGTCGCCGAGGTTCCGACGCCGCATCTCGTGCATCAATCTGACGTCTAGATCATGAGATGTGGGCCGCGCATGATCATATTTGTGGACCGCACGTTGCGGGACCCACCTAACCCATGGCACATTTTCCTAGGTCATTATGAGGATGACATCACCCCTACACCTAGCCACCTACCTACCCTAGCTACCATACTCCATAGCTCCATGCCTATCTTATAACTAATAATTACCCTAGCCACCTCTCTTCCTTAAACCAATCATACCTACCTATGAGAGAGAGCCTACCTAGCTACTCTCTCTCTCTCTCTCTCTCCCTCCCTCCCATTCTCTCTCACTCCCTCCATAACTAGAGCTTGGGACTCCAAGCAACCCCAAAATTTCCAGTCGCTTCCTCTCCCTAATCCTCCCAATCCAACCATCAAGACTTCATCTCAACCATTGAACCTTACTCCCTTGAAGCATTGAAAGCCATTGGCGGTAGTAAAAGTCCAAGATTTGAAGGTGGGTGCTTCTTAAGACTTGTTTCTTTCGTGTACTTGCTGGGATCTTTACCTTTTTTTAGCATAGAGCAAGTGGGACCCACCAATCAATGGTGGAGATCCCATCTTGGTCCCTAGCTGTGGCCTAAGACCCATCACATCATGCATGTATCTATCCATGGTGGGACCATTCTCCATGAATCCCACCATGAAGTTCATATGATATATAACTTGATATGGCCACCTAGGCCTTGATTTGTGGTAAAAATGGGATTTCCACCCTTGATATTTTTATGATTGTGGGCCCACACATGGATGGGACCCATTTGATGTATATGTGGTAGATCCATGAGAGGAGCTCATAATGGTGGAGCTCCTCCCACCACCGACCATTCTCTCTCCCTCTCCCTCTCTCTCTATTTTTTTTTTGTGGCCCACCTTGCTACCCTAGGATAAACACAGATGTCAGCTTGATTTTAAGCTGGTGAGTCACACACGTGGACCCCACCCTGATGAACTTTATACCCACACCCTTCATAAGTAATCATGTTTTTGTTCCTGGACAGCAACTTCTAAAAATCGTATAAAATCAATCATACAAAGATTGAGGTTGAAACTTGGAAATAATATGAACCACAATATGAGCTAACTCTAGACCAAATTTTGTAGCCATTCAACGGTCCAATCATCTGTGGCATCAATTTTACTTGGCTGCTGTCTAGCAGCATATGCAGGATTCCGATTTGCCTAAAATGGACCCATTTTTAACTCCTTTAATTAAAGTATTGGAAATATATATTACATTGGATTCATAGGAAATCGAGCTAGGTTTCCAATGGTATATGATAAGCCTCAATCGGAGTTTGGACAGCTGAAATCTTTGCCTTATACGAAAGATGTATTTGGGAGCTTATTATGACCATTCTTGTTTGGACCATATCCGTAATTCCAACGGTCAGATGTATTTGATATTTGCTCTTAACTTACTTGAGATAGTTAATAAATGTATGGTCCCTATGATCAGATTCTTTCATGATAGAATTTAGAAAATTCTGGATCGATAGATACTTCTGTAAGGACAAATCTTAAATTTTCTATGTGTGGTTCAGATGGATCCAAGGTTTTGTATGGTTGGAAACCTATAGACGGCTTGAATGACTTGTTCCCAAACCATTTATTGGATCAAATCTTCCAACAGAGAGTCTGATTATAGAGATCTCATCAATATATATTTCATGTGCTATTTGATGAATATGTTGGATCCATGTTATACCTAACAATTATCCTCTCATTGATCCACTTGGGTGTGGGATCACTCGTGATCTATACATTTTAAAATGGACACCCATGTACATTGTTGTGTGTTCCTTATCTATGCTTCGCTAGCGTGTGGGCCTCACTTGCCATTGGATCTATTTCATTCCCTTTACATTTTTTGTTTGCTGAAAATTTTCTAAGTACTTAACTGTATTGCATGTAGGCCTCTTTGACACCTTGTAGTGGACCCCATACCCTGTAGTTAAGGGTCCCACTTTGGGGATGTTTAACCATTATATAAGTGAGCTGGGATGTCCCACCTTTTTGTCAGGAATGATTCCCTAAGTGTTTGGAAATTAGGCCCAAAGTTGTGATAGACCCCATTTCTGAAGACTGACTGATTATTTGTGTTTTGTACCAACTTTGGGCCTCTGTAGTGGACCACACGCTGGAGGTTTAAGTAGGCCACTACTTCGAACCTCTAACCTACACTAATGAATAGATAAATAATATTTTAATTAGGCCAAATCAGACCTCACATGATCAGGGAGTGGATCCCAAAATGGAGCCAAGTATGGTTGTGCAGAAAATTAAAGAGCCTATGTTTGGCCCTATACCAAATATCACGTGTGCACAACTAGTTGGTCCCAACTTATAATTTTTGAAGTGCATATATAGTACATCAAAGGGCACTTGGGGGCACACTGAAATGTGATCCCTTGTGATCATGGGATATACTTAAATTTGAGCCAAAACTAATTCTGCACTATATTTCCTGCATGGTTTCTCCAAGTACCCATGTTTAGGCTATCACCATAAATTGTACTCACCAACCAATGAGGCCCGCCTTATAATTTGTAAAGCTCATATATAGGGTTACCAGGTGGTTAGTTTCTTTCACCATATATAGGCCCCACGTGATTATGAATCTGACTCTAAAATGACCCAGAACCAACCCTGCTCCAATAGTCTGTTTTTCATAGAATTTATGTGAGGCCTATTGTGGTGTACATGAGGCCCATATGATGAAGTCCATGGTGTTGTATATGAGGCCCTTGTGTGAGGCCCATGTGATGAGGCTCAATGTGGTGTATATGAGGCCCATGTGATGAGGCCCAATGTGATATATGTGAGGCCCATGTGATAAGGCCAATGTGATGTATGTGAGGCCCGTGTGATGAGGCCATTGTGATGTATGTGAGGCCCATGTGATGAGGCCTATAGTGATGCCTATGAGGCCCTTGTGTGAGGCCCATTATTTTGTATATATGAGGCCCAATTGTGCTGTGTGATTCCACCGTGATGTTGTGATGATGTTTATGATGTTCATCCATTTTCCTAGTTGGTACAAAGACCATGGATCCTGTTATAGGATAGGTTCTAATGGGTCAAGCCTTGGGAGCAATATTGGTTAAATGTCCACATTGTAAAAGCAATGATGGTTAAATGTCCACATTGTAACCTCCCTAGGGCCCATTGTTAGGCCCATTCTCATCTTCTCTTAGTGGGCTAACCCAAATTGTTGGGCCCCCATTATGGATTATGCTTCCACCATGCCTTGTAGAGCCCACCTTGTGCTTATTGGGCCCTTAGGAAGCCCAGAATTGCCACGTGATGGAACGGGCGAGAAAGCTCACTCCTTGTTCTTAGGCCCAATCTTGATATGAGTAGGTCATCTAGGCCCATCCTTGATATGAGGAGAGTACGTCGTTACCGTACATAGAAGAATCTGTGGTATCAGATTTGGTATATCCACTATTGAGGACCGATCCTCATATTATGGATTAGATCTGCTGTCCTTCTATAGACCCCGCTATATATATAGGCCGATTATTGATTACGACTATTTTAATATACGTACTGAGTATGTGTTAGCATAGCATTATGATTACATAAGGTCATTGTGATTGTATGCGGCCCATTGTGATTATATGCGGCCCTTTGCGATTATATGAGGCCCATTGCGATTATATGAGGCCCATTGCGATTATATGAGGTTCATTGTGAATATACGAGGCCCATCATGATTGTATAAGACCCATTGTGTGATTGTATGAAGCCCATCGTGATTGTATGAGGCCCATTGTGTGATTGTATGAGGCCCATTGTGATTGTATGAGGCTTATTATGATTGTATGAGACTCATTGAGATGGTATGAGGCCCATTGTGATTGTATGAGGCTCATTATGATTGTATAAGACCCATTGAGATGGTATGAGGCCCATTGTGATTGTATGAGGCCCATTGTGATTGTATGAGACCAATTGTGATGGTATGAGGCCCATTATGATTGTATAAGGCTCATTGTGATTGTATGAGGCTCATTATGATTATATGAGACTCATTGAGATGGTATGAGGCCCATTGTGATTGTATAAGGCACGTTGTGATTGTATAAGGCTCATTATGATTGTATGAGACCCAATTATAGTGTATGAGGCCCGTTATATGTGTAAGGCCCATTGTATGTGTGAGGCCCACCATGTGTGGGTGACTGTGTGCACACCACCCATTCACTTATACGGGCCATGGGCCGTCTTATACCGGCCCACCATGTTGTATGTAATTATGATAATGCTTAGTATACTTCATGATACATGCCCATATGCATCATCCGCATGCTTGTTATGAGGAATGATTGAGTATAACATGTGTCATTGGGCTGATTGTTTATGGGACTCCCTGAGAGGCGAAGTTGCCCCACATGAGCATGCGATACGCGCGGGTTTGATGCATGACTGGATGGTATGACTCGTGTATCTCGCATTTTGTGATATGACCACCGTGCACCTTAGCGACATCAGGGTCGTGGCCTCCACAGGCATATCGTGGACGACCAGATGGGACACCGAAAATGTTTAGTTCTAGCATACGGTCACGTTGGATGTCCGTGGGTGAAAGTCCCTAAACTCCCGTGGCCAGGGAATGCTCCAACGTCGAGACCGAGTGGATGTACGAGCACACGAGGGTCGTATACCAGTAGGTCACGTCTCCCTCTGTGTCGTGGTCGGTTGGAAGGGGGTGTGACCTTACCCGCCTGAGCGAGGAGGCAATGTCTAGGTTGAGTTTGACCAGCTTGAGGAATGAGTCCGCTATCGACGAGCAGGGTCCGATATTGGTAGGCGGATAGTAAGGTCTCTTCTACTTACCCAGTTGTACGCTCGGATAGGGGGCAGCGAGCTGGCGTAGAGTGTTCTAGACCCCGATAATATCCAGAGAGGAACTGTACTGATACGTGGACTTACTAAGCAGGAGTTGCGTACTCATCATTTAACTCATTCATTAATTCATTCACTATCCACTCGGGCTGGTGGTGCGCAACCAAATCATTATGTGTACCTTCGCAATGGCCAGGATTTTGGTTGGGCGCGCAACCAAACTGAGATGGGGGGTTTTACCACATTGAGTCTGGCTATCTAAATTTAGGTATGAGACTAGTTTGGATAGAAGTCTCTTGTGATGGACTCCATAGCCTGCGATACTACGTATTATCATCCTGACTTCACACTCTAGCTTGGTCATTTCTTTCGCACCGCATATTGCATTATATCCCTAGTACATGGCATTTAGTTTACCACCACCTCGCATTACATAGCCGATCTGCATTGCATACTCTGATATTGTATGACTCATGGATTTGTTAGTGTTTCTGCTTACTCTGATATTGTATGACTCATAGACTTGTCAGTATTTCTGCTTACTCTGATATTATATGACTCATGGACTTGTCGGTATTTCTGTTTACTCTGATATCATATGATTCATGAACTTGCTAGTATTTCCTACATTGTATGATTTATGGACTTGTATTGTATACTTGACACCTGCGTTGAGCACACACGTACACCACCCTCTAAGCTTTCTATAAGCTTATGCATGATAGATGCGTGCAGCTGGCGTTAGGACGCAGTTGAGCTGAGGTAGGAGCGTGCGGCAAAGCTTCTGAAGTTTTGATACATATCTTGTATTTTCCCTTCCGCATTGTACTCAAACGCTTTGATTATAGTGGATATGTGGTGATGTTATTTTGTGACTTCGTTATACTTATGGTTATGCTTCAAAAAAAAAAATTTATGTTGAAAATCATCCTTGTACGATCCTATGATCAGAATCTGGCATATGGGTGTCGGGAGCCGAGAATGGGGTACTACGAAAGCTGTCGGTGCCAGATTCGGCGATTGGGAATTTTTTAAGCTCGGTTTTCGAATTTGGGGCATGACAATGAGTGTACCAGATTTCACTATCAAAGGTTTTAAATCGGGTCCATCTCTAACCTTTACAATCTTACACAATGATCAGTTCCTACAAGAGACTACATGATTTTCTATAGGCTTGCCATGAACCTCGGTCCGACACAAGAACCTATTAGTATACACTCTTGTTAAGAGCTTCCGCAAGAGACTTGAGTTAGTTTTCTATTGGCTAACCAACAACTTCGATTATAGTCCAAGACTTGTGTTTACTCCCGCTAGAGGCTCTCATGTAGACTAACACATACACACTCGTGTACGGTGAATTTGGCTCTACACAAGAGCCTAGGTCCTACAAAAAAACCTATCGAGTTTGAGTCACGAACTCTTACCCTCGATCCTACAGATGGAAAGAGAGTATAGACCCACTCAATGACACTTGTTAAATTGAGCCATGTTGATGCGTTGTTCTTGAGTCGCTTCTTCAAAGCTCTCTCGTGCTTGAATCCACTCCTCAATTGCTCCCTCGATCATGATGTCGATACATTGTCAATGCTCCAACTCCAAGATCAAATACCTTACATGCGATGCTCCTATGAGTTGACCAATGTGATAGGAGGTAGGGTAGAATCTCCTATAATTAATGGAATGTTTTAATTCATAGGGGATTCACCTAGATGAGTCTTCTATAAGATTTAGATAATTGGTATACCAATAAAGTTAGGTCCAATCTCTAAAAAATGATAGAGTTCAAACTTTTTTTCAAAGTGGAGGTTGAAATCCTTATTAGAGTGTTAATTTTAAGGAAGATGACTTAGAACTTATTAATTTATAGGCTTAGGATAATGGATATGATCGTGGAATCACCTAGGCTTCTATTACACTAAAACATACCCTTATACCTAAGATCTGAATACAAATTTATAAGAAATTGATTTACAACGGCTATAAAATGGCAAGTTAACGGCTCTTTCGATGGGATCGAAGGACCTTCGATGAGATCAAATCATGTGTCGATCTTATTAAGAAAATTCATATATATCTCTGTATGATTGTCGTACTCTTTCTTCGATCTAATCAAGTGGTCTTCGATGGGGATCGAGGAGACCATTCGATATCATGGAAGGTTCCTCGATTCCATCGAGAAACTCATATAAAAATCATATCTTGTTGAACATATTTGAGTTACCTACTTGATTCTATTGAGTGATCTTCGATGGGATCGAAACCCATCGATAGACTGTTGATGGGATCGAAGTCCACTCGAAAACTACTATTTTTTTTACCATATGATTTCACATCAGCTCTGCATCTCTTAAAGCCTTACTTATCATGTTCTAATTAGGCTCATAAGGCTAAGGAATGATCAATAAGGTTTACTTATAAGGTCAAGATCATGTAGAGATTCAATGGTTGTTTTGGGTCAAAAGTTAAGGTCGCCAAGACACCTCATTTATCTGTTATTTACTCATTGATGCTCATGTCGTCTTGTGTCTTCAGTTTTCAACTTCGAATGACTCAACCGACTACATGACACATGGACTCACGTGATTGGAAAATAAGATGTACAAATCAGTGCACTAATACTTCCTCCACTACCCTTTGCTCGGGGTATGAGGGTTTGCAAACAATATAGTGTCGCTTAAGATAGGATGAGATTGACTTGGAGTCACCACTAGCCAATGAAGCTCGGGATCAATGTTCAACTAGACACCAGAGAATCATTATAAGTTGGGGAATCAAACAACTCTCTAACTCAAGTTACTCCTGTGGTTGATTTGCGATTGTCAATTCTGAGTAAGGGCCTCAATGACAAAGAAAAAAGGAGTTAGGCATCCTTTTTCGCTCATACATTTATGTGGCATCTACTTTATAGGATTTTGGATTTTCGTGGATTTACAAAGCTCTAGGAGTTATTGCAGTCGAGGTTGGAACTGTGGAGATGAAGCACTTAACATTAGCTAAAAACTTAAAGAAGAAAATTTGATATAAAAGAACCGTGATTATTATCTCAGGGACCGGGTGCTCAATGATGATCCTAATCACAATCTAACGAAATAAATAAAGAAAAAAATATTGTGGAAAAGTAAATGTGGTTTCACACTTTGAGATGTGATAAGGAAAAATGGGAGATTCAACACTTTTTAATAGAAGAGATAGTTGAATATCCTCAGTTTCAACCTTACTTATATTGAATTCGAGTCGACGCAGGCTTATAATTTTTCTTTAAAAAATAAAAATAAAAAAATCATTTTCTTCTTTCTTTCTTTTTTTTTTTCTTTCCTTCCCTTCTCGAGCTTTTTTTCGCTCTTATGAACTTGAATCAAAGTAAAATAAACTACAAGCTTCACCTCTTAGTTCTAGCTAAGAATTTAGTTAACTATAGACATGATTAAGCTAAAACTCTTAAATAAAAACATTAAAAACTAACTAAAACCGAAGGATTCGGTGAAGATGGATGACTCCTTGAAGTTCTCCAGCACATTGGCCTCTTCCTTCAGCCCTAATTTGTGATTAGAAACAACTAAAGGTCCCTTATTTATAAGATTTGTCCGAACTGACTTTCAAACTGCCTCGATTTACACAATCGAGTTCTGCTTCGAACGCACCGAAGTTACCTTCGGTCGGACAGAAGTCGAATTTGAATTGCTCCCCCACTCCCTTCTCTTCACTTGCTAGTCTTCCTAGCCATGTGGAGATGGCTTGCATATATAGGTAAAGTCATTGAGAATCCCGAGGCCTCCCTTGATTTTTGTGTGTTCAGTAATTTGTAATGATGGACTGTCATGATCTTATATCAATAATCTTAGTAAATCAGATTATTTGGGATACTATCATGATCCATTCTAGATGTCTAATAGAGGTTAGAGCTTATAAGATACACACTAGATACACATGCTTCTTGAGGTGGGCTACACATGCTTCTCATGTCAGGGCAATAATTTTTAACGGTTTGGATCATCTTGTTAGCAAGCAGTGGGCCTTACATTAAAATGGTGGTGCATGTAAGTGTATAGAGTTACAACTTATGTGCTTTCAAGTTTAAAGAGTAGTATTATGGTTGGACTTTCCTTCTCTAGTGTATAAAGACATCTTAGTGAAGGTGTTTGTGATGAAAAGACTTCTAAAATGGCCACATATTCAAGCCTCGGTCCCCAATCTAGCTTAAGCATCCAAGATTGGAAATCCCATTACTAAGAGCGTGTGAATGGAGTGGAAGATCCAAAGCCAGTATTTGTCATCTTCTCCACCAAGCTCCAAGTATCGTAGTTAATGGCAAATAAAACAAGTATAATTTTAGGTCTTCATTCTCTTCATCATTGCACGCATGAGATCTATGAGATTGCAACCATGTGTTTACAATGGGTGTGGATTAAGTGTTACCTGGGTAACAACTCAGTGGGTATTACCCTTATCGTAGGGCCCACCTTCATCATATGTTGTATATCCACTTTCTCCATCCGCTTTTATAGTCCTTTTAAAGACAAAATCCCAAAAATTAAGCATATCGAAATCTCAAGTGGACCACACCACAAGAAACAGTGATGATTGATTGAACACTCACTATTAAAAACTTCCCAAGGCCCATTATAAGCATATCCGTAATGTTTATTTGACATCCAACCCATTGATAAGGTCAACTAAAATAGGATAAAGGGAAAATACAAAGATTAGCTTGATCCAAAACTTTTGTGACCTACAAAAAGCTTTTAATAGTCATTTGCCACTTTTTATATATTGTGGTCCGCTAGAGATTTGGATATACTTAAGTTTTTGTATAAGGTCCTTAACGGAGCATTTGATTCGTAAGTTACTTTGGATAAGCTAGTTATGTCATAAGTAGTTTATCTTGGTTTCTACTTATTCAATCGATAAGTATGTTTGGTAACATCAATATGCTTATCAACCAAAAAGTAGAAAAGCACGAGGGCATGTTTAAATACCACTCAATAAGTTACTTTTTCCACTTGTAATAGTAGATAAGTAACTTATCTAAGATAAGTTTAGTTTATGATCAATTATAAGTAATTTTATTTTTTAAAATTTAAAATCACCTAATTACTTCAATTTAATAAGTAGAAAAGATAGGCTACTTAAAGCATAAGTAACTTATAATAGACCCCTAGTTTCCAACATCATAAGTAATTATCCCTCAAGTTTGTTTGGTCCCCCTCACATCCACCGTCCATCATGTGGGGCCAACCTTTGATGTGGACCATTCATTGTGCAAGCTCCACCTTTGATGTGGGTTGTCCATCATACGGGGCCCACCTTAGATGTGGACAATTCATCATTACGGCATGACCTTTAATGTGCACCATTTATTATATAGGGCCTACCTTTGACATTGGCCATCTATCAAGTAGGGTCCACCATCCATGTTATTGTCCATCATGTGGAGCACACCTTTGATGTGGACTATCCATCATGTGGGCCCCACCTATGATCTTGGTCATCCATCATGCAGGCCTTAGATATGGGCCACTCATCATTAGGGTTGAACTTTGATGTGGACCATGGATCATATGGGGCCCACCTTGATGAGTATTGCCTATCATGTGGGGCCAACTTGATATGGATCATCCATCATGTGGAGACCATTTTTAATGTGGATTGTCCATCATGTGGGCCCCACCTTCAATGTGGCTTGCCTATCATGCAGGGTTCACCTTGGATGTAAGTCATTCATCATTGGGGGCCGACCTTTGATGTGGACCGTCTATCATGTGGGGTCACTTCAACATGGGTCATCCATCATGTAAGGCCCAGCTTCAGTGTCCACTGCCCATCATGTAGAGCCCACCTTGGATGTGGGTCGTCCATCATGTGTAGGCCCCACCTTTGAAGTGGGTTGTCCATCATACCAATCCGCTTTGGATATGTCATATGTGGGCTGTTTATCACTACGAGCTAACCTTCGATGTGGACCATCCATATGTGGGCTGTTTATCACTACGAGCTAACCTTCGATGTGGACCATCCATATGTGGGCCCACATTAATATGGGGTCATCCATCATGTGGGGCCCACCTTTTTTGTGGACCGCCCATCGTGTGAGCTCCACCTTCAATGTGGATAGTCCACTATGTGAGGCCTCCTTTGATATGGATTGTGGGAGAGATCCTAACAGTAAGAGAAGTAGAAAAGTTAGAAGTTAGAAGTTAAAAAGCTAAAAATAATTACTTATTAAGATGGTAGCTTTTGGCACATAAGTTACTTTTACCATGATGCTTACTAAATTAACTTAAGTGAAAAAAGTAACTTAATTACTTAACATACATTAGAAAGTAACTTATTTGGTGGTATCCAAACAAGCCCTAAATGAGCTTTAAAAACAGATGGTTGGCATAGATATGAAACAAATTTATCAAGGTGGGCCCCATACAGTAAGGGTAACACCCACTAAGCTATTACCTGAGTAACAACCAATCCACTCATGTTTATAAGTATTAATATACAAAGGTAGTACACCCATGTTTTTAAGTTGTGGCAGTGAGATGTTGTATGTGGTGAGGCCGTTCTAATCATATATTATTGGGATTTTGGCCAAAATAGCCTTGTGGTATTGCCAAACGCACCAAAAAGTTTCTAAAAAAAAAACATTTATTTGGCCTTGATAACCTTTTGAAATTTTTTAAGGGACAAAAGTGCATTTTCCATTGAGCTCAACGCCCATCAGGGCATGATGGTGGGAGGGATGTGGGACCGACTATAGTGTTTGTGAGAAATCCACACCATTCACATGTTTTGCCAAATCATTTTATGACGTGAACCCAAAATGAGGTAGATCCAAAGCTCAAGTGGGTCACACAATAGAAAATAGTGGGGATCATACGCCCACAGTCGAATCATTCACAGGGCTGCATAAGCTTTGGATCAGGATAATATTTTTATTATTTCAATTCATCCCTGTGGTAAGGACCTTATGAGCATTTGAGTCACTTTATGGCCGGTCTGAATTGCATATAAACATCACGGTAACACCCATAGAGGTTTAAACGCTAGGCAGCCCCTTTTCTAATATTTCCAGTTGTGTGGCCCACTCGAGTTTCATATCTATATAATTTTTGGTCTCATGTCTTAACATGATCTTCAAAAATGGATGGACGGAGTGGATTTCCCACAAACGTTACGATGGGCCCAACATAGTTTCCAGGGGCAGGAACTTCCTACGAAAGGCTTTTGCTCGAAATTAGCATCAACGTGATGTGATATGACGAGGCGAATTAGGTGGTGGGACCTAGCTAGAGATGAATGGTCTGGTGGGCCTTTATGATGTATGTATTTTATCCATGCCATTCATCCATTTTGAAAGATTATTTTAAGGCATGATCTAAAAAATGAGACATATCAAAGGTTCAAGTGGACCACACCATAGAAAGCAATGAGATTGAAAACCTACCATTGAAAACTTCGTAAGGGCCATAGAATTTTTGGATGTAACTCATTCTTTGACCCATGATGTTAAATTAAAATTTGAATCTAATGGATGGAGTGGATTCGACACATCCCACAGCGGGCCCCACAACTCTTAACACATGATAACCTAGATCCTTCACACATGACAACCATGACCGTGACCCTTAACATATGACAACCTCAACCCTTAACACAAGACAACCTATACCCTTAACATATGACAACCATGACCCAAACCCTTAACATATGACAACCTCAACCCTTAACACATGACAACCATGACTCAAACCCTTAACACATGAAAACCTTGACCCTTAGCACATGACAACCCGAACCCTTAACAAATGATATATGTTCATCGACTTCCATGGCAATACAGTATAAAATTCAAATTATATCTCCTTCATTGTCTCCCACATGATAACTGTTCACTCCCCAAGTATAGGGTTGTGATGTAGTAATAAACTCGGTGAGACTGAGGTCGAATCCATAGGGACTGAAACCTGTACGTCGTCTGAAATTAAATAGAACTAGAACTAGACTAAGATGTAATCTAAACCAATTGTGATTTGAGGAATAATGGTGAATTATTAATCTAAACTTAAGAATTCAGAGAAAGGGAAACTAGGGATTCAGAGGCTCCACTTGTAGAGATCAGGGAGATCTATGGTCGATTCATGAACTCAACTGGACTTCGAGTCCCATCTTCATCCAGTTGGAAGATATAACCTGAAAATCAATGTGAACTTCCTTTTGATCTAGTTTTCAAATAGACGAAAGGTATAAGAATTAGATATGATTCCATCACAAATCCATGCCCATGAGACAAGGTAATCAACATAACTTAAACCAATCCATAACCAATCAGAAGATGTGTGAATGTTAGGAAGAATTCCATCATCCAACCATGTCCAAGGGGCAATGGTGAACAACAGGGTTTCCTGATTTCACAATCAAAATATGAAGAAGAATGAAATACTCAAAGCCATCGCAGATCTATTGTAATTTAAGTTACAACAAATCATTAAAAACTATGATTATTTCAATTAATCAAACTAAAACCAAACGTCAGTTCATAACCATAAATCAACACCATAGAATCGGTCTCATCACGCTACAAGCTTCACCTCTTAGCCCTAGCTAAGAGGTTTAGCCATACATGGATGGGCTAGATCTCATCAGAAATTTGAGAAGAAAAGCATAACCAAAGGAAAACAACAAAACTCTTTCTTCTCTCCCTATCTTTCTCTCTCACATGAGATTTTTCGTCCAAGGCCTTCGATGATCTGCTCCCCACGTCCAAAAACCCTTTTTATAGCTGATGGAGTGGAGAAAATCGGATTTGGAAAGCCGTCGCACGCGCAACGAAAGTCTTTTCGCAGCAAAGTTCGGGGCCTTGAAACACGACACTTTCCTCGCTCAAATTTCAAAACAACACCGTCCCTTAGGACTTTCTTGGGTCCTCTACATGATGAAAGGTTTAGATCTACCATATGATCAAAGATGGTGGCCCACAATCGCCTGAAAAACCGGATTTCCTAATATGTGCGAAACCTTTTGCACCCTTTCGCTGTCGTGATCGATGGGCCCCATAGAAGTGTTTTCTAGGAAATCCACCCCGTCCATTGCATTCAGAATGAAATTTTAGTCAAGAATGGGTGGTTTTGAATGTCCATTGACGCGGCCCAGAGAAGAAATCACGAAAAGATCAGTTTTGAACATTGCAGGGCAGTCCGTTTGTGGCCTCTGTACCGCACATGTGTGTATGCATGGGAGCAAAATATTAGCATGGTTTTGAAGCTCTCGAAGCCCTCTACACAGTGGACGGCTTGGATCGGCCGGACAGACCATGGATGGGGCCCACTGACGTCCGCAAAAATGGACAGCGTCCGTTCGCAGAGGCGCAAAACGGCAGTTGCCATTTTTAAGATCAGGCGCTGACGTGTTCGGTGGGCTCCACAGTGATGTTTTTGATGCAATCAACACCGTCCATTACAATCACGTCAAAAAATAAGTAAAAGATGGCTGCTTTCAGATTGATTTTGGTGTGGCCCGTGTGATCGATCATACGACCGTCCGACCCCCGTTTGTACGGTTAAGATCTGATCTTCGCTGTCTTTCGCAATTTCTCCACCTAGGCGAAGATCTTGGCCACCTCCCAGAGCAGATGAACGACTTAGATCATCGTAAAGAACGATGATGGTGGGCCACAACACGTCCCGATGATCGCCTGTGCGGACAACTGCGAAAGCTGAAAACGGAAATTTCCGTTTCTAATACGGGATCGGGTCAGCATGCGTTGACCAGTCTTTTTGTTTTGGTATGACGTAGGAGCGCATGAGAAGTGTGCACGTTCTCCCTAGGTGGGTTCCACCCCTGATGTCTTTTGAGAATCCTCTCCGTCCATTTTCTTTGTCATCCCATTTAAAAGGTTGAGAACAAAATTGGGGCATATCCAGATGTCATGTGGACCCCAAATTAGAGATTCATGGGCTGATCAAGCCGTTGGGCCACTTCCACATGGATCCAAGGGCTCCAATTTGATGTGTACGGTTAATTTAAGGTCCTCAGCCCATTTATGTAATTTCAAGTCTATCAAATGGTGGGAACCCTGTGATCTTGCATTCTGGTTGGTTTTCGGGCCCGTTAAATGCGAACGGTTTGATTTCCTCTGATCCCTGGCATGCGAATCCATCAATTTTGGTCCTCTGGAGTCCATCCCTTACTGTGGTGATTTCAGAGCATCAAATACACACTTTTAGCACCTTTTTGTAGTCCACACTTACAAATGTACCTTGCATTACAAATATGATTAAATTAGACTTTTAAACGGTGACATGTTCATAAATCCGGTAATAACTGGAGTCTAATATGCAATATTTGACCCTCAACAATAACCACAACCAATCTATCTCCACCTCAAGTCTCTTCTGACAATCACTTCTCCCCACGAAAACAATCACGACCATCTCTCTCTATCCACAACCAAAAGTGGCTTCCATCTTTGAGAAAACATTATTCTACAAAAATAAAAAATAAAAAAAAAAATCCATTAAAAATATCTTCCACCTATCAGTGGCTTCCATCTATGAGAAATGTAGTCATTGGAGCAAAAACAACATTTATTTAGGGTTGTAGAAGTTATTGGTGGTGCCCATACACCAGAGAAGTTGACGGCAGTAACTGTGCACCGAAAAACGCAATCGAAATGGGTGGTGGTGGGTCCCCAGAAGACATGGTTAAAAAGATAGAAGAAGAGTCTCGGGAAAACAATGAAGGAAGAAGAAGAAGGTCCTTATGGGACTAGGCTCTAAGCAGGGCAATTTCGTCCCAAGTAGTTTGATGATGTGGCCGAATTACAGTGCAACAAACACAGGAATTTCCTGTTTGTGGCAAGCGGAGGATCCATATTTGTAACACCCCGTACTTTGAGTACCCGGGTGTTACCCTTGAACCGAAGGAAGTATTTAGGCGTGTGGAGATCCAGGATATCATCATCAGATAATTCACACAGAAACCACCTTTGTGAACCGTGGACAACTCTAGAAAATTTTCATTAGTACAACTCTCATCGAGTCAGGTCTAAGATCATCCTTAGAATCCATTGAAATTCAAGACAAATCCTACTCACCAACCACTTTATAAAGTAAGGAAATATAAAGTGAACCAGTAATTCGATACCTACATCATATTGTGCCATCTGCCCAGCAAGATCACAATCCAACCATTAAGCTTGGCTAATGCATTTCACGTCTGTTTCATGTGAAGTCATGTGGACAATCAAATCACATTCAAAACAAATCCAAACCACCCGAATTAGATCGGAAAGTCACAGATGTCTCGTAATGACCCAAACCGTCACCCTAGTGTGCCATTAAACCTCAATAAATTTAAAACTTGGGGCTAAATCATTACATCCACCATTCACAAAGCCTATAACCCTCAACTTAAAAATACACCACTTCTTTCTCACTCAAAATGAAGTCTATGATAATTCAAACCATTGATGTCCAGATCGGAAAGGATCTGACCGGTAAACAGTTAGTAAATGTATAGTTAGGCTCACAAAAGGAGAAGTATGACCCCCCTAACCCTTAGAACATACCAAGTTCTAATTAGGGGTCATTGGTGGACCTTCCAAGACATATGGACGGTGCTGATTAGCCCAGATCATGACGTGGACCCCACATCAGATTTATGCGTGTGCACAGATACCATGCACACGCCGTGCACCAAGCTTAAGTATCGGGCAAACAAGCTTGACCCGATAGAAAACCATTTCCACCCAAAAGTCTCGTAGTCTGATTTTCAAACATGTTGTCCGTCAGTTGCTAATAATGGCCCACCATTAGATCACGGATCGGGGATCCGAACCGTCCATCTTGATAGGCTCTCAAATCGGACCAAAACCCAGCTCTTAAAACCCGTTGAAATACACTCGTGTGCACACGAGAACTAGCGCATGACTCGTTTCTGGAAATGGAAACTGCCTGTGACAGTCTGGCAATCCGCGTGCGGTTCTCTCCTTTCATCACAGCCTTACACTTGGAACTATCTTAGCCGTCTGCCCTAGGGCTTTCCAAACCACGATTAAGGCTTCATTCGAGTCGCTTTCCCTCTGCCACATGTTACACTTGGAGCCATTAGGGAATCTTATTAGCCATTCGTTCGGTGGGTCCCACAATGACCCTGGGACCTATCCACACCATCCTAGTGCATCAGATCGGGGGATGACCCACCCGATCAGAATCTGCCATGATCATGGCCATTATCTTCCCCATTCATTCGAAAAACCCATTTCCTTCAAGTGGACCCCATTCCTTGATCTAAGTCGTCCATCTGGTGGCTCATAGTCTCAGAAATCCATCCATAACATCCGATCTTAGCCACGCTAACAGTTCTTAACGATATCAACAGCGACCTCTCCTTCTTATTTGTGATTAATGGATAAGCTTGTAAGTAATCGGTAGATTAGCTGCCGGTCCTTCTAGATGTCTGTAAGGGTATAAATAACCCTCTTTCCCTTTTAGGGCAAGGGATTCAAAAAGGAGAGAAAAGAGAAAAATAAAGAGAGAGAGGAATAGAGAAGGGGCGCCGCTATGATGCTGCATCGAGTCTGCTCAACCGGGCGTCGAGTCATGTAAGAGCTGAGATTCTCCCTGTCCAAGGAGAGTATAAAGAAAAGAAAGGAAGAAGCGAGGAAGGAGTAACGATGAAGCAGACAGGAAAGAGAAGGAGAGAGATAGCAGCGCACAGCGCTGAGTTCATGCCTCGTTAACTCGTTCGAGCCGTGGGCTGAGCTGTAGCAGAGCCAAGCTCTGTCTGGGCGTATGAAGGACGAATAGAGGTTGACGAAAATCCAGAGAGAATGAAAGCAGAAGAGGAAGAAGATAGAAAACGAGAAAGAGAGAGAGAGAGAGAGAGAGAGAGAGAGAGAGAGAGAGAGCATCCGTTCGGGCTGCGTTGAGTTAACTTAGTCCGACTGGATCTAAGTCGAATTGGCGTGGGCGTGCACTGCTGGATGATTTCCAGTAGGTAGAAAGAAGGGAAAAAAGAAAGAAGAAGAAGAAGAGAGGAGGAGAGCTGATCGAGGGCTATGACAATGAGTCGGGTTAAGTCATGGTCGAGTTGAGTCGTCGGACTGCTATAACTCACTGAGTTGAGCAAGTTTCGAGGCCTACTTGAGTTCAGAAATGTGGTTGGACACTTTGGCACAGAAAGTTGCAGAAAGAAGAAGAAAGCAAGAGAGAAAGAAAATGGAGGAAGAAGAAGAAGATCAGAGAGAAGAAGAAAAGATGGGGCGAGTCTCTGAGTCAACTCGGTTCGAAACCGAGTCAGGACTCTGACTCACTGTTTGGTTAGGTCCAGACCCTGCTGGAAGTTCACAACATAGTAGGAAAAGAAGAAAAGAAAAAGGAAGGTAAGGAAGAAGAAAGGAGAAGGAGTGAGGATCGTGTGACTCGCCTGAGTCAAGTCGCCGAGTCATCAATCAAGTTGGTGAGTTTGATCCCATGGCTTTGAGTTTTTAAACTTTGTTTTGTTTTAAATTGAGAAAAGGCTGATCTAGACCCTTGTTTGAAATATAGGGAGTGTTGATTCCCAAACGCCTCATTTGATCATGAAATAGGTACCGAGTTGAGATGGGAACTAACTCATGTGAATCGTCATGCTTAGAATGCAAATTGAGCAAGTAAATTCGACTGAAAGGTGAGCAATATCCCACATTGCTTCCTTCATGTCATTGAATTCCAAATTGGTTAAGCCTAAAGAGTAGAGAAATTTAGAATGATGTAAATACTGATTTTCACTTCATTTAACCTCTAGTTGATGTTGATAATCATGAGTTAATGCTTGAACCCTATTTCTCTAATTTAATTTATAGGAATTTGCATTATACTCTTTATACCTCATTTGTAATTACTTGATTTCACGTACTAGTTATAACATGAGATAAGAATCACGTTTCCAACCATCCTACAAATAGTATAATTGCCCCATTACTTCTTATATATGCTAGGCTATTTTAGTTTCGAATTTCATGTGTATGGAATTTTGGAATAATGTGAATACTGATCTAATCCTTTTATTCCTATTTCGTAGCAATGAACATGAATTAATACCAAATTCCTATTACTCTAATTCTATATGGATTAACCATGTGCATAGAACTTAGCCTTATATTCTCTATGCATGGCACATTTCTGATTGCTTAAATATAGGTACACTCCTAGTAGTTACGACTTGAGCCCTCAACTTACGTCTTAATTTGTCTTATAAATTGTATAATGAGAAATATATGATAAATGTCTTCTTTGGTAAGAAACGTAGAATGGACCTTTAAATATTTCAACTTGTTTAATCATACTTGAGATTAACACACCGCATTTATGGGCCTTTACTTGAGCCTAGAGGAATTATTAGGATTTATGATTGAGCTCATATTTGATGTTTGATATCTAATTAAAAGACCTCAAGCTTTAATGATGTTTATGAGAGCAATTTTGTTAAATCTAAGGAATGTACATACGTATCATGGTGCATAACATTCACGCATGACATATGAGCTTTAAGTACTAAGAGTTTTATTACTTTAGTTAAACCCTTAGATTATGTGCATTCGTACCACTATGGGCCGCTCTCTTTACATGAGGCTTTTTCAAGATTTTAGGACCTCCTCGGGCGTACCCCATGTATTTTTTCAGGAGGTCAGATATCCTTGGGCGCACTCACTTACATGGCCTTTTCCAGGTAGTTAATCGACCGCGGGCGGTCTTTTCTTTTGACAGCTGGATGTGCATACCCAGATCTGTGACTTGAGCATACATTCATACATTCATACATGTATTCATATGACTTTGCCTTCATTATGATATTACTGTCTTATGAAATGAAAATGTTGGTTTAATCTACATTGGAATGATTTGATATGCCTGAATCTTTGAGGGAAGTTCCCGCTGAGTTTTCACCCATCCGATCGTGCGGTTGCACCAAATAAACGCAAGTTTGATGACAGGTGGAGACCCCTATGACGGGATCACAGGGACGACTGAGGTGGAGTTTGGCGAGGAAGAACTCTATGTAAATGTTGTTGAGCCGTTGGAGCTCAACTGATATTTTAGGATTTACTTGCTTTCAAATCTTAGACTTTAAGTTTTGTTTGAGTTGTAATAACGATTCCCCTGTTGAGGGATTTCATGTTGCTTTCATTTACTTGTATTAAGCTTCCTTGTTGTTACTCTTGATAGCCCTGGCTTATGTAGTAATTGCTTCACTTCACACTTTAAAATTACTACTAATTGGATGCATGTTAGTCCACTTCATAACGTAATACTCGGGTTCCCAATGAGGAGCAACTATCCTCGGGTTTTGAGAACCAGGGTGTTACAATATTCAAATAGGTTGGATGGCAAATAAATGTCACTATGGCCTTAGGAAGGTTTCAATGGTGGATGTCATCATCCGAACTGTTTCTTGAGTTGTGGTCCACTCAGCTTTTGATATGCTTCAAATTGGGCTCATGCCATTAAAAAAAAAAAGCTAGAAAAATGGATGGATGGTGTGGATATAACATATACATAACGGTGAGCCCCATAGAGTTTACTCAGTAGGCCATCCACGTCCCTTCTTCAAATGCATGTAAATGGTATTCACCTGCTGGGTAGGGTCCGCTATGTTGTGCATATACCATCCACTATGTTGTGCATATACCATCCCACCTTCTCCATGGGTATGGCATCTAACCCATGCATCAAGTCCCACCACAATGATAGGATGCCCAATCAAGTTTATACAATTGTCAGGTGGGCCACACCATAAACCCACCCCAAAACTTCCAAGCTCACATGATAGCCCATGCAATGGCTAGATTGGTTTGTTTTTAGGCTTCCCATTTTTTTAGCGAGGCATTCTTTCTCAACGGATTTGATTCCCTGGTTAGGCTTTTATTTTTGGAGGGTCCCAACCTTTTGGCAAGGATTTCCTTCTAGACGAATTGGATTTTGAAGCAGCGCGAGTCAGGTGAAATGCTTGTTTTATGCAACGCAAGCAATACTCAAGCTTTATGGGCACACTTGATTGTGTGTCTGACATTCACTCGGAACATCGATTACGCACTTCAATTTCAAATTATATGGCCAAAATTCTCTCCATTTGACAACTCAACCACACCAAAGGGAATGGTGAAGAGTATTTACACCCATTTTTTTGCGCCCTGATGTGGTCTAATAGAAAATCATGCATGGTGACACTATGTTTGGCACACAGAGAAGTTGTACTCGCACTCGAAGAGATCTTTAGGCATTATGCTATTTGGTTATTAATGCGATAGCATAGACACTTACGCTATTTCAGTTCATCCCCGTGGTAAGGGATGAATCGTCGCATGCCACGTGGCCACGATCAATGTGCCTATTAATAAGGCAACATAACTGGCATGGCTATAACAAGACTCACTGAGAGAACAAATCTAATAATGTATCTGGTTATGATATTCTCGTTGAGGCCATCTCTTACATTCTTTCTAATATGTGAGATCTTCCCATGGACATTCGGATAACCATCAACACTTGAGAATGTTCCAAATATCATAATATCAGACCAATGTCCAAGCCAATCCGACTTTGGTTCATACGTAAGTTAGGAGAAACAGACACATCAACTCAATCAGGTTCCCCATTCCATACATCAATCGGAATTAAGAAAATGGAAGAACTAAATCTAACATGGTCCAATAAAAGTGGGGTATCGGGTGTCAAGTCCCGCCTCAATCCAAACCATCACCTTGAGGTGGTTTGATCCGAACCGTCCAACACCTTGAAGTCGACAAGGTGGGCCATTAGCAGAGAAGTTTACTGGTTATGATCGGTTCAAGTCGAACCCTTAAGGTTCCCAAACTTTGGTCTAGTTGTCTTCATCAGAGAAACTTTAGTGATCCCAGGCCTAATCTTTAGTGGGTCATAAACATTTCCACAAAGGATCGGCTATGAGACAAAGATTTGGGAAGCCAGAAAGTCTGGATATGACTGGAGTCCTTTCTTCCCAATGCCATTTGACAATTCTGGATCAATCAAGGAGGTTCTTATATCTAGAATTGCAACCTAAGCACAAAGGATCTAGAAGCAACAATGAAGCCAAGCAAGGGGTTTCACGTCTCAACAAGCTATAAAAGGTGTAAATGAAGAAGAGCCCGGGGCCCCAGGCCAAACACATCTATTGACTTTATATTCATCTTTCCTCGGTTTAGCCTAGTTATAGCATAGATAACTACTGCATAACGACTCCCTCTATAGTACCTTATGAGTATAAGTATCCTCGACCTTAAGTTGTAATATCATGTTCAACTGAGTTTTGATTTGGTTGATCATACCAATCCGATCGCATCTTGTTGACCACCCACTTTAACCGTCTGTTCTTATAGGCGTATCAGGCATTTATCTTTTGTTTTCGTTTATTTTTCTGGTTGATTATTACTCTATCAATTATAATGGGTCATATATTTAAATATCAATAAAATAGGCATTGTTAAGCCTTATATTGTTTATTTGTACATTCTTTTTCATTTGAGAGGCATACAAACCTAAAGACTGGTGAATGAAAAAGTCATTAAGTTCATAAATTCACGTTTATTGTCACAAGGCAAAAATAACTCATTCAAAAGGGTAAACCCCTACCATTTCACAAATCGCCTAAATGAAGCACAAGCCGGTGGTTGAGAGGATAACTAGATGCCGGTCCATTCTTTGATCAATCAATCTCGATGTGGGTGACACCAACGATTTAAAGTGTGGATTTGGAATGCATTGGAATCCAAACCACATTTGTATTGGATTCAAAATCCTCATTTGTGTTTGGTTAAAATGCACTAGAATCTAAATCTTATTCTTATATTTGGGAGCTTGCATTTGGCTGGCATTGGAATTCATCAACATTTCACAACAACTTATATTTGTTTCACTAAATTAGCTTTCATATCCCAAATTATTATATATATGCGATATTTGATAGAATGATTGTAATTAGCCCATTAAAATATATACTTTGGCTAAAAAGGAGGAAATTTTAAACCTTGGGTAAGCCACAAATGTAAATATTACATATAGATAACTCACCAACAATTTTTAACCATCCATTTTAATGTCCAACATTTGGATAGTTTAGATAATTTTATTGATGTAATTTTAATGTTGTAGCTGATAATTAAATTATTTTGGCTATCATTGGCCTACCATGTGTCTAATGGATTAATAGCGTAGAGACACCTTTGTTTGATGTACAACTCTCTAGTACTTGACAAAGAGGAAAAGAAGGCATTTCTCGTGTATGTCACTAAAATTTCATTATTTTACTAGATTTCAAAACACTATAAAAATGTAAATTTAAAATACCTTCAATTTATTTACCATCAAATCTAAGGTCATCAAATACAAAAACCAATTATTTGATTTTGAAATACACGCATTTGCATTTCCAAAGAGGCCAATGGTAAAGTCCTGGATGCCAGTTTACATCCATCTCATTGGCACCTTGACACAAGGACATGAGGTCGAACACCGTCTTCCTTATGGGGGTAACTATTCCGAATCCATGAAACTTCTCTAGACTCCTCATATAGAAACCTCAAGTCCACGAGGAGAAGAAAATATAAATAATTCTAATAAATTCGAAATAATTGGATTGATAACTGTCTAATATCTATGTACCTGTTACACCATTAATATAGAAAAAAAAACTCAAAATTCGTAATTATCAAATAGTAAATTTCTAACTCTAATAAAAAATCTTTATTCTACTAAAACTCTTCTTAAGCCTAATTTCTAAAAATAAAAATTTCAAATAAAATTTTGCTAGAAGAGTCCTAGCATAATTACAAGTTATTTCTAAAAAGTAAGAAAATCTAAAACTCTAAAAATATGAAAATATTAAAAGATTCAGAATTACTAAAAATAATATTTTTTCCTAAAAATTCATTTTTGAGTTGAAAGCGCGTGTTTTCTGACAAAACAGACATATGCGAGTTCACCTCGGATGACCCATTTTAATAAAGATTGATAGGTTATGCGCCCCATAATGATACCCGGATCAAAAGTTACGGTCAATTTACGGTCCACTTTCTTTTGGCCCAACCATGCTAAGAACATATCTGTGACATGTTCTACATCAGACCCCTCAATTTGAAAAAAACTCGTCCTCGAGTTGCTCAAGGGACCCGGCTCATGATTCTGAGATAACTTCTGACGATGTTAAGTAGCCCTTTTCTTGTACTTGGCATTAGGCTCCTGAGCTAACACAGTACATGTATTCATGCTTTCCTTGACTTGACTAGTATCGATCAGTTCCTTCACTTTTGCCTTCAAGATCTCACATTCTTTGTGATAATGTGGGCAATTAGGTATACTTGCCCCTGAGACGGTATCAATATGGTTTTGTATATCTCGCATGAGAGGCAATTGATTAGGGAGTTCATCGAGCACAACCGCCTTGACTCCTACAACAATGGTTCCAAATCCTCTGAGATGTTCACAGGCTTCACGCATTTTTTATTTTCAACTAATGCATATATATCTCATGTTTCCTCATATTGTTTAACAAAGGCCTATTTAGTTATGAGAGACTTTCTAACCACTTTAGAAGTCTTGAGTTGGTTTTCTGTTGAGGGTCAAATATTGCATATCAGACCCTAGTTATTGCCTGGATTTATGAACTTGACACCGTTTAACGACCCGATTTAATCGTGTTTGTGATGCAGGGTGTATTTACGAGCTTGAACTGAAAAAGATGCTAAATGCATAGAATTAATGCTCTAGAATCACCAAGGTAAGGGATGGACTCCAAGGGACCGAGATCGACGGAAGTGCACGTCAGATATCCAGAAAAATCGAGAAACTGAAGCTCAAGTGGCTTGAAATTGGTCCAGAATGCAAGATCACAGGGTTCCGCCATCAGATTGACTCGAAACTTCATACAATTGCTGGGGGCCATAAATAAACCGTACATATTAAATTTCAGTCATTGGATATTTTTGGAAGTGGCCTAATGGACTGATCATCCCCTTAATTCCCTAAGTGGGACCCACTTGCTATCTGGTTATGCCTCAACTTCAGATTCAACATATTATATGAGGAGACAAGACGGATGGATGGAGCTGATTTCCCAGAACAATCACCGTGGACCCTGCATGAGTCAGGGTGTGCATGGTGTACAAGTGCTCCAGATTCGCACTGCAACTGCACCTCCTTCCAAAACAGGCTGGTCCCGTGGCTGAGTCAAAAACAGAAACTGCCGTTTTCAGCAGTCTGCGTAACCGACGCTGTTGGATTTTGCGAAAAGTAGTAGGCCCCATACATTGTTCATATGGCTGATCCAAGCCGTCCATCTTATAGAGGGCCTCGAAAGGATCGAACCCAAGCCGAAAGTTTGTGCCCATACATACACACGTACATGATACAGAGGCCACAAGTGGACTGCCCTGCAACGTTCAAATCGATTTTAACGTGATTTCTTCTCTGGTTCGCGTCAATGGACATTCTAAACCATCCATCTCTAACAGAAATTTCGATTAGAGTACAATGGACAGTGGATTTCTCAAAACGACAGTTAAGTGGGCCCCACCAACATCACAGCGCGATCAGTGCACAGGTCCTGTTTTTGCACCAGACGATAGATGTTTCTTTGGCCGTTGTATGATCATGGCCGTTGATCGGATGCAGGATCTGATCCGTTCATCATATAGGCCATCAAAAACCGTCCTAGGAGATGTTGTTTCTTTGGAAAGAAAGGAAGGAAAGTGGAGAGGATTCTACCGTTTTGTACTGCGTAAAACAGGGGGCGCGATTCATTTTCTGCTAAAGGAGTGCGCAACTCTTATGCAGCCACCGCCTCTTCGCTGGAGGCTGATAAAACCGACTCCAGCCGACATTCTCCAGCGTCTTTCAGAGTTATAAAAGAAGAGAGAGAGAGAGAGAGAGGCAGAGAGTAGTTCTTTTTTTTTTTTTTTTCCTTTTCTTTTCTTTTCTTTTTATTTTGTTTTTATTTAAGGGATCCAGCCCATTCATGTTGGGTTGAACCTCTTAGCTAGGGCTAAGAGGTGAAGCTTGTGGCGTGATGGGAAGACTCTATGACTTAGATTATGTTCGTGGAACTGTTTGATGTTAGTTTGATTTTATGGAATATTTGTAGTTTTTAATGGTTTATTGTGACTTAAATTACAATGGATCTGCGATAGCTTCAGGTATGTTCATTGCATTACAGAGTTTGTGAATTTAGGAGGCTCTATTGTTCTCCATCGTCTCCTGGGCATGGTTAGATAATGGAACCTTTCCTAACATCCATACGTCTCTCAGATTGACTGTAGATTGGGTTAATTCTGTTGTTTACTTTGTCTCATGGCATGGTCTTGTGATGGAATCCATTTTAATTTACATCCGTCTTACCTCTTGAAAACTAGATCAAAAGAAGTTCAGAATTGATTTTCCTGGTATATTTTCCAACTGGATGAAGATGGGACTCGAAGTCCAATTAAGTTCATGTTTCAAGCATAGATCTCCCTGATCTCTACAAGTGGATCCTCTGAAACCCTAGTTTCCCACCTTAAATTGCATTAGTTTTCCTCACTTTAATCACAATTATTTCCTCCAATATTTTAGATTTAGATTTCATCTTTTTCTAGTCCTAGTTCTATTTAGTTTCAGATAACGTACAAGTATCAGTCCCTTGGGATTTGACCTCGGTCTCACCGAGTTTATTACTACATCACAACCCTACACTTAGGGAGTGAACATTTTCCGTTCCCATAGGGGTCATATGTTTGCCACCAATGAATCTTGTGGCCTGTTGCAACTCCGTTTCGACACGGACATCCCTCGTCGACAAATAATAAGATTTCTCTGCATATCCCTTTACTGATCGGTTATCCTGCCAGTAACGTTGGTTTTATTGGAATAATATATGATCGTAGTTGCCAGGGAAGAATTGCATGCATAATAACTTCTTCATTTGTGACCACGTGTGGATTAACGCCTTCATCTGTCTCGTCCGCTCGAGTTGAAGCTGTTCATACCAAACTGAAGCTCCGCCCTTCAACTTGTAGGCCACAATCTTGATCTTCTTCGCTTCAGGGATTTCCATATATTTAAAGAATCACTCAAATTCAGAAAGCCAATCAAGGAAATCATCAATGTGAAGTTGACCATTAAAGCTAGAAAAATCGACCCTCGTCTTGAATTCTCAATATATTATATCAATGTCTCGTCTAAGATGTTATGAAATTATGTTGTTGGATCTCACTTTCTTATGAGTGATCCCGTGGTTCACTGCTAGCACCATCATGCGATCAGGGCGATTACGAGTTCCAGCAATTGTTGGTGGCGAATCACCGCAAGAACACGAAGCTACCCTAGGGCCTCCATTATGAAATCCATCATACGATCGATGACAGCCTGCAACTTTTACATGGCTTGTCGATTCTCTCGCTGCGTCGCTTCGAAAGCCGTCGCCATTAAAAGTAAATTCCCTAGAGCATTGTCCATAGGATTGTCATCTGACCCGTCCTTATAAGCCATAGATTCGAGGAAAAGTCTCACTCTGATACCAATTTGACGTAGGGAAGGACGTGAGGTCGAGCGCCATCTTCTGCAAGGGGATAACTATTCCAAATCCACGAAACACCTCTGGACTCCTTACAGGGAAACCTCGAATCCACGAGGAGAAGAAAATAAAAATAATTCTAAGAAATTTGAAATAATTTGATTGATAATTGTCTAATATCTATGTATCTATTATACCATTAATATAGAAAAAAAAAAAAAAACCTCAAAATTCGTCATTGCCAAAAATAGTAAATTTCTAACTCTAGAAAAAAAAAATCCTAATTCTAAAACTCTTCTAAAGTCTAATTTTTAAAAATAAAATTTCCAAATAAAATTTTTCTTGAAGAGTCGTAGCATAATTACAAGTTATTTATAAAAATTAAGAAAATTTAAAACTCTAAAATCAGAAAAATATTAAAAAATTCAGAATTACTAAAAATAACAAATTTTTTCAAAAAAATTATTTTTGAGCTGAAAGTGCACGTTTTTTGATAAAATGGACAGTTGCAACTCACATTACAGGTTGGTTCACCTCAGATGGCTCATTTTAGTAAAGATTGATAGGTTGTGCAACCCATAACAATACTTGGATCAAAAGTTACGGTCAATTTAATTTATAATACATGTTCTTTTGGCCCAACCACGCTAAGAACGTATCTGGGACACGTTTTACATCACACCTAAAATCTTAGCCTTTTTCTATTGGGCTGAGTTTTAGGATTTACCTTAAAATTGTTGAGGCTCACCTGATAAATGGAGAGGATCTCTCGCTATGAACACGGTGGGCCCCACATGAACTGAGTGTTGTAATCGCTTGTGTAGAGGATTGTAGTCCCAGCAGAGATGTATAAAAGTAGGGTTGTTAATGGGCTGGGCCTAGAGTGGGTCTCTGCCGGATTTTGAACTAATTTAGGCCGGGCCGTCGGGTAATCCCTATCAAAATTCTATATTTTTAGGCTCGAGCTCGACTCATTGACACCCTAAGAAAAAAGCCCAGGAATTTATTTTATATGATGCAAGAATACCAATGTTTATACACGTGAATGTAGGCCCTAAAAGAGAGGCATACACGTAACGTAATCCAAACCGTCTAAATTGCAGGGCCCACTGAGATGGGCAGGCCCCACTAGAGTTGGGCATCAGACCGAGTCAGATCGGATTCGGTCCAAACCGACTCTATTCGAAATCTGCCAGGCCTGACCCGAATTCGATTCGATCCGAGGCCGGATCCGGGTCATCTATCTCGAACCTATCCGAATCCCTATTGGCCTGAACCAGTCCGAGTCCGACTCGGTCAGGAAAACCGAGTCGCATCGGATTGGGCAAAGTCCAAATCGTCCATTTCCTTATTTCAACTGTTTCTTATGGTGTGATCTACTTAATTATTAGATATACTTAAAAATTTAGCATCAATCCCCACAATGATCTGAAAAAACTGATGAATGGTATGGATAAACAAAAAAAAAAAATCAAAATGGGCCCCACGTAGTTTACTTAGCGAGATAAAATAACTCAGTACGAAATGGCTTCTTGAAGAAGCTTCGTACTACTGGCTATAGGCTATAGCTGACACCAGCTATACAGCTGCTTTAGGAAATCAGATTGCGTACTCAGTACGCTCTTGTCGTACTGTGTAAAATCTGTTGGGCCCACCCTGAATGTATGTGATCTATCAACGCCGTCCATCCGTTTTTCCATATTATTTTAGCGTTGAGTCCAAAATTTAATAATACCCAAAGATCAAGTGGACCATACCATAGGGAAACAGTTGGAATAATGATTTCCACCGTTGAAACCTTTTTAGGGCCCACAGTGATGTTTATTTCTCATCAAACCTGTTCATACGATCACATAGACATGGATTAAGGGAAAAAAATAAATACAAGCTTGATCCAACACTTCCGTGGCCCTCAAGAAATTTTCAACGGTAGATGTTCAATTTACACTGTTTCCTATGGTGTGGTCCACTTGAGGTTTATATATACTTCATTTTTATTATCAAGCCCTAAAATTATCTGGTAAAATGGATGGATGGAGTGGATAAAATACATAAATCACGGTGGACCCCACAAGATTTACTCGGTACGCTTAGGGTACTAAGTTACTTCATACGCAATCCCCTTCCCTGCTATAGCCTGTCGTTTGTACATGAACTCGTAGTGGTTACATACGAGCACGGTATATCCCAGCATTTCCCGCCAATGCGTCCTAATATGGAAAATTTGAGCCGTGAAGAAGGTGGGGCATAATACAAAGATCATCCATTGCAAGGATAAATCTGATCCACTGATCACACAAGCCACACCACCAAAATCAATGAAACCTACTTATTTGATTCGACATTCATGTATGCCCCACATAATGAGTGGATCAACCAAATTTCTAAGTAGAAAATCTTCATATTGTGACCCATCTTTTGAACCGCTCGGATTTTCTATAAATATGGCACGTTGGTTGAAAAGATGGAGCTGTATGTGAAAGTTCACATGCTTCTTCTCATCTGTTGGGAGACTTAAACCGCCACCGCGGCTCTAGGTACATGTCGCGCGAAGACGAGCACTGACGCTCTTCTAGCTCCGAGTTGTACGAATGGTTGAAGATCAAAGTTACAGGGCCCCACAGTGATGTATTTATTATATCTATACCGTTCATCTATTTTTAGAGATAATCTTAGAGAATTATCAAAAAAATGAATCATATCCAAAGATCATCTGGACTACACCATAAATAGCAATGGAGATAATGATTTTCACCATTACACAATTTGTAGGGCCTACCATAACGTTTAGTTTCCATCCAATCTGTTCATAAAGGTCACGAAGACCTTATTGAAGAAGAAAACAAATTTCATATTGATCCAAAACTTCTGTGAACCCAAAAAGGGTTTCAATGGTAGACGTTCAATCTCCCACTGCTTTCCGTAGTGTGGTCCACTTAATAGTTAGATTTGTCTTATTTTTTGTCTTAAGCCTTAATACGATATTGCCAAATGGATGGACGGTTTGCATATAACACATACCTCGTGATCAGACCCACAAAACTTGCTAACGTTACACCAACTAATTCGCTTTGTACACCAGCCAATCCGCTTCCGCCAACTTGGTCCGACTATGAAGACTACATGCTGTAAACAGCTGTATGCGAACCATCCAATGCCGACTACGACTCTCTCTCTTTCTCCTTCTTCCGAACACAGAGAGATCCCCTAAAGCTTCAAAACTGAATGACAGAAAGAGAGATATAGAGAGAAATAGACAGATATAGAGAGATAGAGTTGGGGGGATCGGGCGTACATTGAGCGGGGTTTTTTTGCGCTAGATGAAAAGCCAAAGATGGATGGGCAGTAAGACTTTATTGAGAAAGAGAATTTTATAAAATAAAAGGATATTTACATTCCAGGTCGGGTCGGGTCGGACCCTTTCGGTCCCGGTTTTCAGATCGGTTTTGTTCGGATACACCACTATCCGAACCCCACCTGAAAAACGATCGGATCTGGATGGACGGACTCGATCAGGGCCAATCTACGCCGTCGGTTCTATTCAGAACGATACCGAGTCGGGTCGGATCGGGTCCAACATGCCCACCTCTAGGCCCCATTGAGATGGGCCATAAAGGGGAGGTTGTTCTAACTTCCTATTTTAGGCCATTAGATAGACAATGGAATGAAGATGAACAACGATGGACAGCCATAATTAAACTAATAAATTTCCACGAATCGCTAATTTTGTGAACCCCACTTATGCTCGAAAAATGGACAGCTAGGGAAAGATTCAACGGTCCACGATCAACTTACACAGATAGGGCATGCCATTTTTAGTCTAGGGCATGCTCTCAGTCGTTGGCACGTAATGAATGGACCGGATCTCTCACTTCTGTAGCAGGTTGGCATGTGCGCTGCGAAGCCCCATTTCATCTCACGCGAGACCCAAAAATAAATAAATAAATTCAGGAATCAGCTGTGAAAATTGTGGTCTATGGTTTTGTAATCGAGACCGTTGAATTGTTGAGCCCCACCACGGATATAGAACCCCATAAAGCTTTCTCAGATTCGTAAGTCCCAGCGGCCATATTAGGACCCTTCATAGTTGAATGTGGACCATCATTATCTTTTTTTAAACGGTCTATCTATAATCCTCAAATAGAAAGGATAGCTTTCTCCTGTCAAGAAGATATATTACTAATAGCTCATCCATGCCAAGCATTATCTGACGAACGGTCTCAATTTAAAAAACAAGAGGGCCCCACCTCTGGAGACTGAAAAGCGGCACGCTCAGCAGAAGACTGGAATCGTTTATCACACCAGTTTTACTCAGCTCTTTGCAGTCCTCCATATTGTACATGTAAAATCCACTCCGTCCATCGAGTGGAAATCGTTATTTTAACCGTACATACAAAATATCAGCCTAATATAAAATAAATATGGAAAATACCAATCAAAACAATATAACATTGTACCTAAAACCTATAGGTTCACGCGTTTCGGCCTAACTGAATTTATAATCAGGATAATTTATGTTTGAACCCTTCATCCTAGTGATTCCAACCTGATGAACGGTTTTGATGAAAGATATAAACCATGTAGACCCAATATAAATCTATGGTTGGCATTCCATCCCCATCGTTCCTAGAGGTGTGCCTAAGAATAGTTATCCATCTGGCTGAGTTTTGGCTACATGTCCTTAAACCGTTGAACATACCTGATGGATGGACTGGATTTAACAATACAACGTGGTGGGTCCTTAAAAGCTCTGGTGTTTTACGCCCTGGGTAAAACAGGTGTGGGAGAGGATTCCGGTACCCGGCACATGCATGAATCCGGGCTTACAGGGCATCTCAGCCAAAATTAGCCAGAAAGAAACTTTGATACTCCGGCAGAGCGTGATCGATGATACGCACGCACTTTGTAATTACTTTAGAAATTGTATATGTGAAATATAAATTTATTTAAATTAAACCGTGGAATAATGAGCCTCACTTTAGATGTATCGAGAAACAAAAAGGTTATATTTATTAGGTATTCTAATTATCGGACTGGTGGACATTTATTGGACGGTTAAAAATAAAAGTACCCAATCATCGTATTCCAGTAAATAAGTTTCCGCCAATCAGAGGTTAGGATTGTTCTACCAATCATATTTTGGAACTGCGACGGTTGATTCTGTTTGATTTTAGCGAATAAATGTTGCGTGTACAACTCAATTGCCTACCTAGCAAGTGCCATACTTTGCCAGAGTATCAAATAAATGGAAGCCGATAATTCATGTGTATTATCAACACCGTCCATACATTTTATGAGATAATTTTAGGGTATGATACAAAAATTTAAGAATATAAAAATCTCAAGTGGACCACACAGAATGAAACAGTGTGAATTGAAGGCCTACAATTGAAAACTTCTATGGGGCCACACAAGTTTTGGATCAAGCTGATATTTGTTTTTTCCCTTCATCTATGTCTTTGTGACATTATGAACAGATTGGATCATAAATAAAAATCATTGTGGGCCCTGAGAAGGTTTCAACGGTAGAAATTACGTCCCCACTATTTCCTGTCGTGTTGTCCATTTTAGCTTTATATATGCTTCAATTGTGGGCTCATGCTTTAAAATGTTTTTTAAAAACGGATGGACGGCGTGGATAAGACATATACATCTACGGTGGGCCCCACAGAGCTTACTCAATACGCTGGTGAGTGAGTACGAATCCGCTTCCCACAAAACTTCTCAATTAGCAATCCTCGCCTTCTGTTTTTCCCGACTCCTATGTGATCACCACCACTCAGCCTCGGCTCCAAAGCACAATGCTTCGGCATCCGAACCTCTTTGCTTCGGGAGGCAAACCTAAGCCTCGGTAGAACAGACCCTTTATCTTGCTCGCCCTGTTCCGAAAAAACCCTTTTCCTCCAACAACACAAACTCACCCAAAAAAAAAAAAAAGCGAAAAAAAGAAAAAAAAAAGGGTTTTTCCTTCTCTCACTCAAACCCTAACTCTAAAACCCTAGAATCGGGAGGAATCGATCGGGCTGATATATAAGGGGCCATTCGATGCTCCCCAAACGCCCAAGCATCTCAGCCGCTCATACAAGTGAGGAGCCTCGATTTAAATGCTCCTCTCCTTCTTATACTTCTCTTATCGTTTCATGCCTGGAATCAAAGGTTCTCTCCGTTCTCTGCTCAAAAACGGGGTTTTTGCGTATCGGATTTGTGGAAAAACGAAGTTTGGTTTGAGGATTCAAAGCTCGACGGTTTGCAGTCATGGGAGAGATGAGTAATCAGGTGAGTGGCTCTTTTTGTAGTTTTAATGTGATTGGAGGGTTTTTATTGGGGAAATTCTAGAAGTTTTTTTTTTTTTTTTTTTTTTTTTTTTTTTTTTTTGTGGAAAAGATTTTGCGTATGCAGTTTGTAGCGATGGTCGTTGGTCTCCCGCCGATCACTGGTAGTGGGCGGAACTCTATCCGCTGGATCGAGATGAGTTTTGGGAGAACCCGTTTTGGATTTGTGTTGGG
Source organism: Magnolia officinalis (assembly GCA_021015155.1). Classification (NCBI taxonomy): domain Eukaryota; kingdom Viridiplantae; phylum Streptophyta; class Magnoliopsida; order Magnoliales; family Magnoliaceae; genus Magnolia; species Magnolia officinalis. The sequence goes on from JAJHSJ010000010.1 coordinate 58,166,964, forward strand.
ATTTGGTCGTGATGTTCTGTGGGTGGTGGGTTTCGAACACGTAAGCCAACGAGTATAGGGAGCCATCCCTTCGTGGTCCTGCTCTGATTGGACGGTTGGATTGTGTGATTGTTGTTGTTTTCGGACAATGCCCCATCCTTGATGGGGTTTTGAAGAAAATCCGTTTTGGGTTGGTGTGGGATTGGGTGTGTGCCATGGACGGCAGTGGGTTGGTGAGTTCAGACATTTGTGGGTGCTACCATGTGGATGTCCCTTTTAGGTCTTCTTAAGTTTTCTGATTGGATGGTTAGGGGATCAAATGATTGGCGTGGTTTTTTCGGACAATGGCCCATATGCAATCGGGCCTGCCTGATGAATGGCCTTTATATCTTGGTTTAACTTATTATGTATGTGCTTTGTGGGATAAATCTTCTATAAAAGTTTCTTTTGATTTTATTGTTTTTATTTTATTTTATTTTATTTAAATGGTTCAGTGATGATAAAAGACTATCTTTATGTTTTCCCCTTTATACTTTGATAACAAAATTCATGCTAGAAAAGAAGTAAAAACTGCTCATTTTGCAATAGTGTTTGGCATGAGCATGGGAGTTGTGATTCGGGCCAGCATCCCGTTATATAAGTGGGACTCAAATTTTGGTTTTTCTGCATGACTAGTTATGCAACCCATAGGCCCCACAATTTAATGACCGTTGATCGCATCCAACTGATCATCAGACTGGTGATTTGGTCTAGATCATCAATCAACACAACCTGAATGATAGTATTGATCAGATTTAGATCAACCAGCTTCTATTTATTTATTGAAAAGGTACCCCCCCCCCCCCCCCCCCCCCCCCCCCCAAAAAAAAAAAAAGAAAAAAAGAAAAAAGAAAGAAAAAAAAAGAAGATAAATAAAATTCGTGCTATAAAAGAAATAAAAACTGCTTAGTTTGTGGGACTCACATTTTAGTTTTTTTTGCACTAATTAGTGATGCAACCCATAGGCCAAGAATTAAATGACTGTCGATTGCATCCAACTCTGTTGAAATGACCCGTAACAGCCCTGTAATGGACCTTTATGGGGCTGATATAAGTTTTTTCAGTTTGTTTTTTCAATACAAAAAAGAGAGGCCATAACAGCTCCTGTAACGGCCGTTACACTCTGTATCGTAAAGGTGGTGGCCGTTAAGGAACTATTCAAATTATCCTATATGAGGGTGGGATGTTCACATTGTGGATTCCGCCCAACATGTCAAGATTAAGATTCCGGATTACGATGGTAATATGATCCCAATGTGTTCAATGGCTGGCTAAAGCCAAGTGGAAGAAATTATCAATCTATATTTTGTTGCCTTGAAACCTAAGGGCGCGGCCAAAGACTGGTGGTACACTATCGAAGAAGACTTGCATTGATGTGGCTTTGAAGGTGGGACTGAAAGGGTTTTTATTGCTGGATTATGGGACAACTTCCTTCTAGAAGCTTCTTACACTGCGGCAAGGCAATTTGACTGGGGAAGAATACACACAATGTTATTATAAACTGTTTATTAGCTGCCACCTAACAACGGAGATGGGAAAGCAACAACTGACACGTTATTGCAATGGACTAAGGTTCAATATTAAAAGGGAACTGGTCAATATTTGGCTCAATAGTGTAGACAAAGTGATTTAGAGGATGACGATCAGGAACATAATGAAGGCATCAATGCCTCAAGGAAAATTAGTTATCATTGGTGGTGGTTAGGAGGATTCTCACAACATCAAAAGAGAAGGCCCAAGAAGATTGGTTGATAACTGCTTTCTTCCATATGAACGTGGCCTTGCAAAGTGTGGTGGGCAAGTTGAAGCCGAAGACTTGAAAGCATCCCTAACCATTAAGATTGCGTGGGTGAATGACACGTTTATCCCTGCGACCAAGCGGTGCTTAGTGAACTTCCCCCTGCATCGTTATGAAGATTCACTTTGGTGTAAACATTATTCAAATGAAAGTAACATATATATATATATATATATATATTATTAGGGTGCCGATGGATATATGATAGTGTTTTGACTCATAAGGGTCACAAAAATATGTATAGCTTTGCATACAAAGGAAATCCCATCACTCTCAACCCTATGAGTGATGACGAGCCCAAAGAGGCAAAGTCAGCTTCCTCGGTGTTGAGTATTGCTTGATTCATGGAAAATATTTCTGTGCTAGGGAATCATTATTATTAGATTTTCATATTTGAGATTTTTTTTTTTGAGATCTTGACTGGCAATGAATTCTATTTTTAGATTGAGCTGGGGAGAAAGGGGAAAGATGAAAGGGAATTATTAAGATGAGGAAATTGGCTTGTTTCAGTTTCTTAAGAGCAAAACTTGTTTTGATACCAAAACAGTGCAACTCGATCAAGGAAGCAACTAAATGCAGTGAAATTTGTAGTACCATATTGGAAGTTCTAATCACATGAGAAAAGATGCAATGATCATGAGCAAGCTTGACGATCCTCTAGTCTTATACTAGAGATCACCACTTTCATCCCCCCTACATACTACCATAGGGAAATAAGAGAACTTGCTTAAAGGACATATCATTCAACTGTCTTATTCCACAAAGCCTATGCCTTATTTATAATGAGTGTTTACAAGGTTTACTCTTTGGAAAAGTCTCTAGCATAATCTAAGGAAACTAAAAATAGAATTCCTTGCTAGTCTCTAAAATAAGAAAAGTCTTTAAACACAAGGTATCCCGTATCGGAATCCGTTGGTGTAACAGTGCCCTCCGATACCGATATGGATATGGGGGTGTAACGGCCCGCAACGGTGCAAATTTTTTTTTTTTTTGCCAAAAAAATATGAAAAAATATGGATTAAATCCGGAATATTCTAAGCATTCCAAATACGCATTCATTTATAAATTGGAACAAGTTTATGGTAGTGTAACGGTCCACTATTTGGTGAGAAGTTGTATCGGACTGTCTGATGAATTTATGAACTAGATAACCTGAATTTGACTACAAAATTCATATATTTAATTTTCTAAATATCTAATTTATATACTTAACAATTTGATATCACTTATCCCAATAGTTCTTTAAAAAAATGAAATTAAATTCAGGTAGATGGCATTGCCAATTTGGGGCTGACTTGGAGGACCAATCCATGCCCCAAATCAGCCTCAAATTTATGCAATTTATTGGCATTATCCCACTTATGAATTGGTGGACATTTATTGGATAGTGAATCATGAAAAAAAATCAAAAGACCCTATTTTAAAAAATAAGTGTCCTCAATTAAAACTATTCAAACAAATTGATTTTGGCACTGTGAGTTAGCAATTACAGTCCATAATTTAATTGGTAAATTTTAAGTTAATACATGTCTTGTGTATAATTTTTTAAGGGCCTGAATTAGGTGGGACTCGGATTGTGAAGTGTAGCACACGAGTGTCAAAGTTTTTTGGGCCTCACCCGTGATGAATGTGTTATATCCACACCGTCCATCCATTTTGCCAAATAATTTTAGGGCATGAGCCCAAAAATGAGGCAGATCCAAAGCTCAGGTGGACTGCACCATTAGAAACAACAACAATTAAACATCCACCATTAAAAATTTATTGGGGGCTATAAAAGTTTTAGATCAAGCTGACATGTGTGTTTTCCCTTCATCCACGTCAGTGTGACCTTATTAACAGGTTAGATGGAAAATAAACATTACAGTGGACTCTAAGAAAATTTTAATGGTGAGCATTCTATAACCACTGTTTCCTATGTTGTGGTCCACCTGAGATTTGGATCTTACTAATTTTTTGGATCATGACCTAAAATGATGTGGGAAAATGGATGGATGGCATGGATAAAATACATACATCATGGTGGGGCCCACGTGGCACATGTACCATTTATTAACTTGTGCGATAAAAGTGTGCTGCGTACCCAGTCCATTCATTTGACGTCAGCATGATGTATGTATTTTATCGCGTAACGGTGTCGGCCGTTACCGTTACGATACGGTCGTATCATAACGGATGCGGGACACCCTGTTAAACATGAAAATTCAATAATGCTTCTTTCCTAGCATAGAGATATTTTCCTAACATATAAAGATGAAAGTAAATTAGGAACAAGTTAAAAAAGAAAATTGGGCCTTTTCTTGTGCACAGTTGTGCAGCGTGCACATGTGGGACTGTTTGTGATCGTATTAATTAGTTTGGTGGGGCCTAGTATGGATGGATCGTGGACCTAAAAATCTCCTTTAGTCGATTCCAATTTCCATCTATCTGATAGGTCGGCTTTAAATCTCCAATGGATCCCATCTGTCTGATAGGTCGGTTTTCTCCTTTTGCATATGGACCATCGAGTGTATTTTATCATTAAGCATCCACATATGGACCATCGATTGTATTTTATCACTAAGCATCCGCATATGGAGCATCGACTGTGTTTTATCATCAAGCAGCCATATGGAGCCGTATGGCCAGGTATTCCTGCATTACTGCCCATTCATGAAGTTCCTCCCACTGGGCAGCTGATCTTGAAGGCCGGAGTCCACCTGCACTATTAATTGCTTCCCCAAACCAAAAGGTTGCTAGTTGGGTTGGGCATTGTAAATTCCGTCTGAATTTGAACCATGCAAGGAAAACTGAAACTGCGTGAAAATTTTAAGCCTGATGAGAGATGCTCTCATTGTGGCACACCTCAACTTGATTACTGAATGAGGATACTGTGAAGGAATTGGGAATTTAGGGTTTAGGGTTTTGTGATTTTGACAAACCAGTGTTGTTTGCTGAGCTTGGAGATAAACAGGGTGTCATTTATTGCGTTGTGTCTTTTCTGGGCCTTTCCAAGGTTGAATTATCTTGGAGCTGCTTGGCAAGTGTTGCTATAGCTTGCCTATGAAGTTTGTTATGGTATTCTATCGAAGATAATAAGCAATTTTGAACCGGCTTATGGTTCCACATGAAATGTGAATGAAGGGATCGTTTGATGATTGCTTGTAGTTGTTGAATGATCAACTGATATATTGTTGTCCACAGTACACACGATGAATTATATGATCCTGGACCCAATATATACACGGCATACCTTGGTTTGTTTTAGGTTGTTGAGCCACGTTTTAGTGATCCAGAGCATTGCTATGTTAGGTCCACTGGTGGATGGACCATGTCTACGAGCTCTCCCAGAGTGGGAGCTCCAAGTCACTGATCATGTGCTTATTATCAGTTGAATCATGAACGTGGACCATTGTTGCATTTCTCTTCTTAACCATTCACTTCAAAGCCACAAATTTAAAGGTTGGGGTTGTTCTATTTAGGAGATTTATGGGGCATGGTCCACCAATGGTGGGATCCAGCATGCCAATGGTTTGGGTCACAGAACATCATGGCCCACTTGTACATGGTAAAATCCTGAGTATACTGTGCACATCCTCAGTCAAGGATCATTTGATTCGCCGTGAAACATATCCAAAATATAAATCCAGATGCAATAACTTTGTTACAGTGAACTATTCACAGATTGTTTGATTCCATAAAAACATCACTATCATCATCATCATCATCATCATCATCTAAGCCTTATTCCAATTATTTGGGGTTTGGTACATGAATCCTATTCCACCCTTCCACTCTATAAAGGCCCGTAACTTTATTTTAATATTTTAGGATAAAAATGCTTTATTGTAATACCTAGGAGTGTTATGCACCTGACATGACTGACTGATACATGATGTTAACTCAGTCAGTTAAGCTTTGCCAATGATGAGTGACAATCAATAAAGTCATTTTGTTTTCTGCTGGTATCTGTATTTCATAGAAGCCTCTTCCTGTTTTTGACAATATTGTTTATTTTGATTTGTACTCGCGTAAACAGGTTGTTCTATTTGGGTCATTCAGTGAAGATGAAACTAGGTTATTCCAAAGGAAGTCACTGGTAAATGCTGCGCAGCCTTTGGAAAAGAAAGAGCTGCAATTTGGCTCTTTGGACTATGCTACTATAAGTTCACTAGGAAGTCGCAAGGTTCAACCCCAACAGAATGATTCTTCACAGGGAACAGAAGTTCACCCGCCATCGAAGCCGGTTATGAAGGACAAAACCTTAAAGAATGAAAAAGCAACGATAGGTGAAGATTTGCAAGGGGTTTCAGGAAATGCAAAATCAAATGGGAGTATCAAGGATTGCTCTCATGACGTCCCCCCAACTGATGGGGTTACTGAAAATGACAAGCCTGGTTTAGACTTGAGTTCTTTGTGTATATCTCAGAATAAAAGTGGCCCTGCAAAGCTACCAGCAAAGCCAGAACTGTATGTCATTGAGGATGGAAATTCAGCAGAGAAAAATTTGCTCGTGGAGGGAAACTCTGTTCAGAATGAGTTCCTTGCTGATTCATCTACATTTGCATCTTTCAAAGAGACCGTTGGCAAAACAATTACTGAGCAAGATATGGCTGTTAAAAATCTACTGCCACGAGGCCTAATCAACTCGGGGAATCTATGCTTCCTTAATGCAACATTGCAGGCACTTCTGTCCTGCTCGCCATTTGTTCAACTTCTGCAGGAACTAAGAACTCGTAATATTCCCAAGGTTTCTATCTGGATGATTTCTGTTTTCCCATCTTACCTTATGTCATGAAATCTGATACATGCAATAGAATGTTAATTGATTTACCCACCTGAGGTTTTGTATCATTTATGTCTCATCTAATTCTTGTTATGAACTTTGATTTCCTTTTTAGATTGGCTACCCAACGTTACGTGCATTTGTTGAGTTTATCTCTGACTTTGACATGCACACTGATTCATGCTCGAAGAAGAATGAGACGGTGGTTCTTCATTCTGGCAGACCTTTCAGCCCTGTTATGTTTGAGCCTGTTTTGAAAAATTTCACTCCAGACCTACCGAGTAGCATATCTGGCAGGCCAAGGTTTGTGTTTATTTTATACCATGGATTTTAAGTGCTTAGTTTTTAAAAGCATTGTTCTTGACTTTGATGTGAAATACTTGCCATTTCATGGAATGCTTCTTAAAAGTTCTTTCTTGTACTAAAAAGAATATAGATTGGCTGCAGGATTGAACTTTTTTTTAGTTCTCACTAAAACCTTGTGTTGGGGAATATCCACCATCCTGTTGAACTTCCAGTAGTCTGTTAGCTATCTAACTGCAAAATACACCACCGGCCTGTACTGCTTGAAAAATGTATAGAGGAACACTAGTGTGCAGGTGCATGCATCATGGGGTTCCATGATGCATCTGCCAAGACAGTTTGAATTTTGTGGAGATTTCTCCATGTCAATCCCATAATAAATCATTGTCATCCATTGTACAAGGTCTTTATGTATGTGCTCCTTTTTTTTTTTTTTGGCAAAATGGCCCTTAGTAGAGGGGAATGGCGGAACAGAATTCAGGTAGTCGACCCCAAGTAATTGGGTAAGGCTTAGATAATGGTGATGATTGTCAAATTTTGGTGAGGCATGATGTCATTGTCATTGTTAGTTATTTGAGCAATAGAATTTTTGCCAAGCAATAATGAGAATCCTAGTTTGAAATATACAAAACAGGATTCTTAAAGCCAATCCCAATTAGCTGGGACAAGACCATGCTGCTATTGATGACAATAATTATGATTTAATACATGAAGAAGCTGACTCCAGATAGCTTGAACAAGGCTGTGATAATCGTGATGGTTAGATGGAAAAAAAGAGCCTAATGAAGATTATTGGGCAACACATGAAGGCTTTAATGCGCACAATTATGCTGATTATGGACATGAGCCCAACCGTTCACGATTCTCAAAACTGTCATACACATATGCACATGCAGTGCTATCGCTATTACAGGGTTTTTTTTTTTTTTTTTTTTCATGTTTTAGATGTCCTGTTGATTGCTTTAGAGTCTTACTTGACGTGGCATTATTACATTTGTTGATAACTATTTTACCTGTACTGGATGTTTTATCACCAAAATCCCAGCCCTGCTTTTTGAAATATACAAGGTTATGCATATGGCTAAAGGATTTTGTACTGAGATTACTTTCAACTGAGAGTCTCCATCTCACCGAAAACATCTTTCAGCCAACAATTCTTGCTATAGTGAATGATGGAATCATGGCATCCTATTCCTTTACAGACAAGAAGATGCTCAGGAGTTTCTAAGTTTTGTCATGGACCAAATGCATGATGAATTACTAAAGTTCGAAGGTCAATTTTCGAGTTTGAATGGGGGTAAACCGTCTTTAATTTCATCTGTAGAAGATGATGATTGGGAGACTGTTGGGCCAAAGAACAAGTCTGCAGTGACAAGAACACAGAGCTTCATGCCATCAGAATTAAGTAACATTTTTGGAGGACAACTAAGAAGTGTTGTAAAGGCAAGAGGTAGGCCTTTTTATATATGTGTGATATCATATAAGAGTTGTGATGTATTTTTGACTGAGTTCACTTGGTTTAGTTTACTTAATCAATTTTGTTGTGTATTTACTTTTGAATGTTTGGTTTGACTTTCTTATCTATCTTTTGTGATATTTGTCAAAATAAATTTGGAGATGTAGTTGTACCATAGAGATGTTGTCTAGCTGTTGTGGACATGGAAATTTTCAATTAATCATTGGGTCATCGGCAGGATGACTGTTCAACTTGTCAGGTTGGTGAGTTATACTCTCCGTTATGTATGCTTCTTCCTATAAATGGTATTTGTTTTCTACCCATGCTGAGAAATTTGGGCCAATTGCTTGAGAGCCGGAACCCTTTGATGACCAAATGTAAGTTGATAAGTACTTTTTTACACTTGTACTGCATGCGTTGCAGATTTTGAGCTGTTGATATGTAGGCAGAAACATTGATCCGGAATGTTCAAATGGCTGTTGGATCTATCTGAGATGATCCTGCAAATTCTCTGTTGAGATTTGAGAGTCATTTCCTCAAATTGTCTGATGGGCCCAGAAGATTGGATTTCAGCTTGTGGGGAATAATTATGTGTTAATAAGAATATGCACCTCCTATCTCTTTTTTAGATGGATATCCTCTCTAAGTTGGCGGATTTATGAAATCACATCATAAAACTACAAGATGCATTGAATTGTGAAATAGGATAAACTATATAGGCATTTAAAGAGCAAACCGCAATCTAGGTAACCTTGTTTGCGTCGAGATGTGTTTAAATTCAGAAAGGAGGGCCCACTCAAAAGCCAAAGAGGCAATTGAGCACTTAAAGAGTATCAATAGAGACCAATTTTCTCAAAAAAAGTTACCAATTTCCTCTAAAAAATTCTATCATTCCTATCCTGCTGAATGCCCCACAGAATATCAAATGGGAATAGATTCCAGACAAAATTTCCCCAAGTTGGAAAAGGCCCCCTCAGATCACTCAGTGATCACATCTAATACCGACCTGTTGAGAACCCATCGAACCTTGAAAATCAGAAAAAGATGCTCCCACATTGCGTTAGCTGTGTGACAATGGAGCATTTAATGGTCTGCAGATTATTCATTTTCCCTGGGCATAACACATTCGGGATATTAATGTTCTTCCTTTTGAGGTTATCAACTGTGAGAATTTTGTTTGCTGTGGCATTCTTCACAAATGCATGAACTGTAGGAGGAATATGAGCTTTCCACACTTTAGCACACAGATAGAGAGGGTTGATACTAGCACAAATCCTTGGCAAAAGAGATTTGCAAGGGCAGCACCCACTAGACTCCCACATCCAATTCTTTCTATCTTCCCGAGTTGAATCCATTTTCGTCTCATGGTACTCGTACATGAGCAAAACATGCTTACACACGTCATCATAAGGTTCCTTCAAAGATCCATATTTCCTGCTTTCTATCCTGCTATGATCTCCTAGTAGCATTCGACCTTAGCACCAGGGTTCGTTTCCAATGAAAATAAGATGCTTACAACTTAGGGAAGCAGTAGATGCTTAGAAGTTCTTCATGTTGATTGCCCTAGCAATGTAGTTTTTGTGCTGTTATTTTTTAAGCATCTTTTGGTGATTTGTTACACTTACACTTTGTTCAGGTAACAAGGCTTCAGCTACAGTTCAGCCGTTCCTTCTGCTCCACCTTGATATTTTCCCAGAAGCTGTCCATTCTATTGAAGATGCACTTCATCGGTTTTCTGCTCTAGAGACACTTGAAGGTTACAGAACATCAGCTGGGAAGGTAATATTTGGGATCTATCTAGTACTTAACTCTGTGTGTTTAATTCTGAGGGAAAAATTGATATTTTATTCTGTATTTAATATGTTTATGAGTGGAGATGTTGGTGAGAGAGCCAATACATTTGGAAAAGCATGAAATAATTGGCATCTGCTACAGTAAGGCCCCATTTGGTAGATGCCTAAAAATTGGTTCATCTATTTTTTAGCTAACAGCAATTAGGCATTAGAAATCTTGATCTCCAATACATAATGAGTTCATGTTAGTGGTAATTAATTATCTATGAGAGATCAATATCTCTACTACATAATTACTATTAACTAAGGCCCGTTGGGATTTGTGAAAAGCATGGGAAATGAAGTAGTGTTTCTCAGGAAAAAACCTTATTTCCAGCATACCGTGGTAAAGGAAACATAGTTTTCTTTGTTTGTTTTTCAACAAGATTTTCCAAAACAATTTGGACCAATTGTCAAATTTGTTGTTTGGTGAAATAAATATTTTTCTTGGAAAAAGCAAATTCCTAATAGCTATTGGCATGTATCATATGAGCTCGTTTGGTACATATGACGCCAGAAAATGGACAGCTGCAAATGTGGCATACACAGCATACGTGGGGCGCTGGAAGTTGAATTGTGGCACATGTGAGGTGCTTGAAGCTATATGGTGCATATGTGGTATAAGAGACACATTGGCACATTTGACACATGTGGGCACTTAAAGCTAGAGGGTAGCACTTGTGCACATTGGCACATTGGTGTATGTGGAGTGACTGAAGACAGATGAAGGCACGTGTCACATTGGCACGTGGGGTGTAGGAGGAGATGGATGGTGGTGCATGCGGCGTAAGAGAAGATAGATGGTAGCATATGTGAGGTGCCTTGCACATGTGGGTTGCACGTGTGGGGTGCAAAAGAAATGGATGGTGGTATGATGAACTCATTTTTAGGCTTCTACCAAACAGGTCCTGAGAATTCCTCTAGACTCCAAGCCATTCAAAGTGGTTCTGAATGTACCTGCAAAATGTCGGCCTCTTTTTCATTACTTTACATTGCCTGACTTAATCTGCTTCATGCTTTCACATCTTCATAAAACTTAAAAGCTTTTCCATCAGCTTAGAATTCATTGATTCAGGACCATGCCATTTTCTGTTTCTCCTATAACAGGAAGTCGTTAAAACTCAAACCCAATTCAAAGCAGTTCTTGACTTCCCTACCTAATCATTTCACCAAGATGTTATAATCTCCTGGGCAGAAGAAGATGCTTGTTGTCACATTATCCTGAAGCAATTTCCCACTTGTACAAATTGGAAGAGGCATTTGAGTTTTATTAAGAGGAAACATTTTTTCACAAATGGATTCTAGTGCCTAAAGGACCTCTGATTCTTGGTATGTAAAGGCAGAGAAGTTAACAGAGGAAGACCTCAATAATGGTTTGGTTGGTTAAGTGGTGTGGATCTTGGAACTTATTCTAAAGAAGGATAGGTTGGCACTTACGTAAAATTGATGGGCAAGGAAGGATATTGTGAAGCTACAAAATCTAGGGATAATTTTAATGTTCTAAAAAAAAATAGAAAGAAAATCTAAGGCTAATTTAGATGTTGGACGTTCGACGTTGGCACCTTAAGGGCAAGTCAACGCCCAAATCCTTTGGGAACTTTTAACCTCGGATGCAGAGGATCCTTTGTCTCCATCTCTCTAAGGGCCCGTTTGGATCCTAAGTTGCTTAAGATAAATTACTTATGCCACAAGTAACTTAGTTTCTACTCATTAAGAACATAAGTATGTTTGGTAAACAACCTACTTATCAGCTTCTCCTCTCTTTGGTCTCTCCTATGCCTCTCTTCAGCTACTTATGAAAAGTAGAAAAGCTAAAAAAATTAACTGAAGTGATTAAGTACTTTAAGTAAAAAATTTAACTTATTACTAATCATAAACCAAACTTGACTGAAATAAGTTACTTATCTACCGCTTTTAGTAGAAAACGTAACTTATTTGGTGGTATCCAAACGGGCCCTTAGTGTCAGGCTGGGCAACTGATCGAGTGGTCTCCACTGTTGTTGATGAACAGATCCGATAACTGGGTAGGTCGATGATGTCGCTGTACCAGACATTTGTCCTAGCATGACACCTTTGAAAATTATCTCATAACTGGGAATGCTTGATTGTTGATATATCTTAGCTAGCCAGCTCAAAGGCAATTGCTTGTAACGGGGATCTGTGGTCATTGCTTTGTCTTGTTCTTCTTTTCTTTCTTTTTTTTTTTTTTTTTTTTTTTTTTTTGTTATTTTTTATTTGTTTTCATGACAAAAAAGAGATTTGTTAGTATTTTATCACCGGCTTAAACATTTGTAGCATGTACTCTTTTAAAATAAATTGCATGGGACACCCATGCTTTTCTCTTGTTTTCAAATCTAGATTTATTTTCTGTGGATCCCAGCAATGGAGTTGGCTATGCCGGGTTTTATGTTTCTTGTGAGGAATTGTATGATCCAGGTGCATCAGTAGTGTCCTGATGCTGTCATTTTGTACAGCTGGGTTCCATGTTTTGGCTATTCAGACCATTTATCTTTTGGACCATATCCCCATGGATAGGGGTTGCCCCAAGAATCCCTAGATCAGAAGATCCTAACCCTTTGTTCACTAGATGGCAAAGATAAAAAAAAGGATACATCAATGACCGGAAAAAAGCAAAGACTGGATGGATGGCTAGGATGGGAACCATTTGATTCACTAGATGGTCGAGAAAAAAGAATAACCTGAAAAAAGTGAAAGACCAGATGGCTGGGATGGGTTTCATTAGACAGTAGTGGGATCATCAAACCATGGACTCCCTGCATGTTTTCAATGGTGGCGCATTCATTACAGTATACAAGTCTTTGTGCATTAGGAATCCTTGTTTCCTTTTTGGGGGTTTTCCATGTGCCTTTTTCTTTTCTTTGATGCATCTGATCAACGCTGATTGGGAGATACTGAAGGCTCCCTAGTAGTTGAGGATTTTGCCTGCTGCTCTTGGGTATTAATTATCATTGATGATGATTATTCTGTGTAGGCTGGGGTGGTGAGTGCTAGCAAGTCTGTGAAGATACAGAAGCTCTCCAATATGATGATCCTGCACCTGATGCGATTTGGATACGGAAGCAAAGGAAGCACCAAACTGCATAAACCTGTCCGTTTTCCCCTTGAACTGGCCCTGGGCCGTGATTTGCTTGTCTCTCCATCTTCGGAGGTGAGATTCCATTTTACGTGCTTCTTTTCCCCCCTTCTTTCTTAAATTATAAGCAAGGTATTCCATAACGATAACATTGGTTGTAACAGCCACCACCGTTATTGTTACGGTACTGGTGTAACTGCTGTTATGCCTTTTTTTAATTTTTATATAAATTTTTTTTTTTTTTTTTGTTCTTTGAAAAAATCTGTCTCGGCTCTGTCACAGGCCATTTTTCTATAACAGCCGTTACAGCTGTTTTGACCACAGAATGCATACCAGTTACCACTGTTACTGTGATGTGACCGTTTTGGCATACCGTGTTTATTAGGTGCTCATTTATCTCTGTTGATGGTCTAAAGTTGGATCCTAGTAGGAGTCCAACCACCAATGGTTGGATTCCAAATAAGCTCTAGTTTTTCTACTTTATCCTCAGTAAAGTTCTACTTTGAAGATCTGGACAAGAATAGATTGAAGACGATGATTTGCAGAACAGGTGGCAACCTGAATCTGTATGCCTGCAAGATCTAGGCCGTTCATCGGGCAGGGCTCTCATTCCACTCTGTGGCCCAAAAAATAAGCCTGTCCTCTCCATCAAGTGCTTAGCGTGTTTGAGGAAAAAATGGATAATTGGCAACTCTTACACCTCTGGGCCACCTTACTTTTGTTGATGGGATGGTCATGTTGGGTCCCACCTGATGAAATGTCATGGATCTCGCACTAGTGTCCATGTTGGATCTTGTGCTGTGATTCCACCAGACAATTGCATTCAATGGACAATCTGCCAGAGTGGTGGTTGAATGCAAATGGGCTGGAAAAGAAATTCCTATCTAGAATGGCAAAGATTTCCTGGTGGGGAAGATTTAGGGCCTCAGATGAGCAGTCTTGATTAATGGATGGCAGGCCCACCCTACACATGCAGTACTTGATGCATGTCTTCCTTGGAAGCTTGCTTAAACGAAATTAGATCCAAGTTAGGACCATGTCATGAACCAGTTTTTTTGTTTTTTTTTTTTCACAGGGTCGGAGATATGAGCTTGTTGCAACTATCACACACCATGGTAGGGAGCCCTCAAAGGGGCATTACACAGCTGATGCCAGGTACTCTGACGGCCAGTGGCTTCGATTTGATGATGCATCTGTCTCTGCTGTGGGCATTGAGAAAGTGTTGCATGATCAGGCATATGTTCTCTTCTACAGGCAGCTGTAGCAAAACAACTCACTGTTGTAATTGATGTGTTTTTTCCGCGATGAGATTGCTTAGGAGGACGAATGGGTGGCTTGTTGGGATGCATTCATTTTCAAGCCACATATTGTGGCCCATGCGAGGGGAGTGCAGCATCCAAAGGGTGAGATTTTTCGGGCTCAAAGAGCAGGCGGGCCTTTAACCGTTAACTTACAAGAATTTGGCCCAAGATATGAGGTATTTACTTTCATTTATTTTAAGGCCTCACTGATTAAAGATAGTCTTTCTTATTTTTCTACTTCTTCTATAATGTCAAGAGATGCAGAAATTGTCTCTCACCTTTTTGTCTGTGTATAAGATCTATCTAAAACACAATCTGAAACCAAACGCCTTCGAATAGTAGTTTTCCAACCTTGTATACGCAACTTCTTTCGATTGTTGTCTTGGATGGAGACAACATTGATCATGATGGCCCTTGCACTTGTCATGTATAGTTTTCCTTTGAACTTGCGCCCATGCCCCACCTGCATAGGGCTGTTGATGGAGTACCCGATTAACCCGACCTGATATACATGGGTCCAGGTCCAATTTTCTGGAACGGTTTAGTAATCAGGACGGGTTCAGGTTTTCCATTGGATCAAGTTTTATCACTAATACACATAGACAAGCTCATGTAAGTTATGCTCAAATACAACTAGTTGAGTGAGGCCCACCATGGTGTTTGCATAATATCCAACCCTTCTATCAAGGTAGGCTCACCATGAAAAAAAAAAGATAACAAAAAAGTAGGCCCACTGTGAAAATGAGATGCCCCAAAAATTAGGTCGATCCCACTCAGGTGGGCCACACCATAGAAAGTAATGAACAACCATCCAAAACCTCCGTGGTCATTTGGGTTCCATCTAATGGTTGGATTAGCCTGCGTTTTAAGGCATTTCATTTTCATTGCGGGGTACCATAGTGGATGGGTGGGCTGTCATGCAAACACCCCGATTGGATCTCACACACCAACCAGTTTGGATGTACAATCATGTGTGAGCATTCCTGCGTGTATGTGCTAGTGCGTTAATTGATCCAGCAGTGGGTTGGCTTGCTCACGCTTGCGTCCCAGAGGCACGTCTTTTGCTATCTAATCCATCTGTTGGGTTGTCTACACCATATAAATGGACTTACTTGACTCTGACCCAACTCGAAACCATGGTCCAAAGTCCCCACCTGATCAGACCTGGGTTCGGGCTTAAAGAATGAGGCTGGACCAGGACCCGGATACAGTAAGACCCAAACCAGCTGTGCTGGGTATGGGCACTCCAGGACCCGACCAGTTGATAGCCTCAAGCCGCATGCCACAGGCAACCGTTCTGAGCAGTGAGCATCAGATGGGGAACACTATCTAGCGTTGCCCAAAACATTCTTCTGGTGTGCAACTAGTTTGGGTTGAATGTGGACTGCTGGCTGTCTTGTTAAACTGTCCGTTGTTGTTGTACAGACGCCCGGCATGCATGAGTGGAGTGGCTTGATTTTTGGCTCAACTCATCAGTACATGGTGGGGTCCACTTGATGCAAGGCTCAGATGTCCCACATGGTTTGTTGAGAGAGAGAGAGAGAGAGAGAGAGAGAGAGAGAGACACGCTGTTTAAGATTTGTTTATGGTGCCTCACGAAGAGTGCTGATTAGGGGAATGTTATAATGTGGTTTGCTCGAATGCATTCCGACGTACGTATATTAGGACTTTTAGCCTTTGAATATTTCAACCCTTTGATGGCTCGTTGCTTTGAACATGAACGATAACTGTAATCTTTGTTTAATCAAGGGGTTAGATATTCAATCTGCGAGTTCTTTTTGGGAGCCTTTTCAAATGAACTGTTTGTGTCATTAAAAAAAAGAAGCTTTAATCCAACACAAGAAGCTATCTCTTTTGGCACATATAATTGCCATTTTGTTTCGACAAGAAATGAATGTATTTTGATAAGAGAATTATTATTCAACATTAACAAAGAATAGTCGAGCACCTCCTTCGACTGGTCGAGAGCCACTTATGACCTGTTTATCAAATACACCGCCGTGTGCATTGCTTCTCCCCAGAACGTCTTGGACAATTTCGCATGGGATAACATGCATCTGATTCTCTCAACAATAGTGCGATTCATTTGCTCAGCTACACCATTATGCTGAGGGGTCTTGGGAACTGTCTGTTCATGCCGTATAACCAGGGACTTGCAGTACTCATGAAAGTCGCCAATGTATTCACCACCATTGTCAGTGTGGATGCACTTCAATGATCTATATGTCTCTCTCTCGACCATAGCATGAAACAATTTAAACACACAAAAGACCTCGTCCTTGAATTTCAAAGCATAAACCCAAACCCTCCTAGATGCATCATCTATAAAAGTAACAAAATACAATGCCCCACCAAGGTTTTTGTCCTCAGAGGACCACAAATATCAGAATAAACCAAATCTAATGCATGCACTTTATTAACATGAGAAACAAATTTAATAAATGAAACTCTGTGCTGTTTCCCTGATAAACAATCAAGACAGATTTTGAGAGGTGTACTTGTCACGTCTGGAAGGAGCCGCTTCTTTACTAGTACCTGAAGCCCTTTTTTATTCATGTAGCCTAGACGCCTGTGCCACATGTTAATAGCTGAATTTTCCGCTGCGTTCAACCCACCCTTGCATATACTGACACTTGCCTTGTAAAGGGTGCAACACTTCTTTCCTCTCGCCACGATCAAAGAACCCTCTATGAGCTTCCATTGCCCACCAGCAAACTGGCTTTCATAGCCATCATCATCCAACCTTCCCGTCGACATCAAGTTGAGGCGAAGGTCTGGGATATGCCTCACATCCCTGAGAACCAATGTGCAGCCCACATTGGTCTTCACACAAATATCACCGACTCCCATGATTTTTGATACGCCAGAATACTCATCTTCACGTTCCCATAGTCACCTGACTTGTAGCTTGTGAAGAAGTCCCTGCGTGGAGTCGCATGAAAAGAAGCTCCCTAGTCTATCACTCAGTTGGTGTCTTGACTCGTAGCCGTGAGACATACATCATGATTTGCAGAAAGAATAACTACAACGTCGCCATCTGAAGCGACCGCAGTGGAATCTGATTTATTTTCCTTCCCTTTTCCTTTCTTGTCATTCTTCTTACCACGACATTCATGCTTGTAGTGGCCCTTCTTGCCGCAATTCCAACAATCAACATCATTTTTGTTACTCGACTTGCCTCTTGATTTATCTCAGGCCTTCCCGCCTTTTCTGTTCTTTCCTCTCTCCCGTTCCTGTGTCACAAGAGCCTCTTGCTGAGTAGACCCCTGAGACTTCCTCATTGTCTCTTCATTGAAGAGACAGCTAGTTACCTGTTCCATGGATATCTTTTCGTCTGGCGCAGAGTTACTTAGAAATCACCAATGCCTCCCAACTGTCAGACAATTAACTAAGCAAAAGTAAAGCCTGCAATTCATCATCTAAGACCATCTTCATAGAGGAGAGTTGATTCACTATATTACTGACCTCATTCATGTGCTCGGCCACAGACCACCATCCTTGAACTTGAGATTCATAAGTCACCTTATCAAAATTTTTTTATTACCGGCTGTCTTCCTCTCATACAACCCTTGTAATTTCAGCCATAGGCTAGCGGCTGAGGTTTCCGTAGACACATGGTGGAACACTGAATCATTTAATCATTGTTTAACAAACCCCACCACCTTCCGGTCCATCTTCTTCCAATCATCATCAGACATATCCTTGGATTTTGCTGATATGCCTAAAATTGGAGAATATAGGTCCTTACAATAAAGCAAGTCCTCCATCTTAGCCTTTCATATGGTCTAGTTAGAACCATTGAGGCTGATCATCCTTGATGAGCAACCTTCCATAATTCGAAATCGATTCTACCCGTTCAATGAACTTAACTCTGATACTACTTTGTTGGGAACCTTGCACAAAACCTTAGGATTTAGCCTCTCGAAACAAACCAAAATTATGGATAATAAAGTAATGAAATAAATCAAAGCATAAACCACACACCACACAAGAGATTTTTACGTGGAAAACCCTCAAAGAGGTAAAAAACCACGGGACCTCGTCCAGATCAACATCCACTATGAAGTAGAACGTTACAATCTTCTTCACTCACGCAGGAGTGGATAAACAATAAGAGAAACAAAGAAAACAGAGAGATCTTACCGATTACGAGGACATAGAAGCGCTGAGATATAGATTGCGCAGTAGATAACCTCCATGAGCATAATCTCCCTTCTATAAGCTTCCTCTCTCTCTCTCTCTTTTCTTCTCTCTCTCACCTTTGATAGCCCTAAACCCTTTGGCAAATCCCTTGTAAAGCTTTAGGAAACCCTCTTGTCATACCTAGAAAGCCCTAAGAACTCCTATTTAAAGTTTTAGGAAACTCCTTTCCGCATCCCAGTTGCGAAAGGACTTGCGATACGAAATCCGCGCAAAATCGCGGAACGAATCTGCATAACCTCGACTGGTCGAACCGAGTCCACAACCAGTCGAGAGCCACCTACGATCGGTCGAGCACCTCCTTCAACTGATCGAGCACCCCGGAGAAAAATAGTCCACGGTCGCTGGACTTTGAGTCGTGCCACGACTCGACTCCACGACTAGTCGACCACAGCCTTCGACCGGTCGAGCAAGGCTCATGACCGGTCGACGACGGGTCAAAAAAACCCATCAAATACTTTGTAGAGGTATTCAGAAATCTTTCTCCGGAAGCTTTGATCTTGCATGTATTTCAAATGAAACTTGACACTGAGAGAGAGGAAGCAAGTCAGGGCGTATTTGGGTGCTACTAAAAATGTGTTTTTGTTGATGGTGGCGTGCATGGCACATATTTGGCATGTGTGAGAGGCTGTCCATTATCATCTTCTCTAAATGCGTTTCTTAAAAAATTGAGAATAATTCAAAGGACGATTTCATGTTTTTTGACAATGTGTAAAGCTTTGTGGTCTTGACAGATGACTTGACAGAATGTAAGTGATGGTGGCATTGGTCCCAAGGAAACTCTAAAAGACTGCATCATGTATACTACAACAGGGGCATTTTGAGAAGATGTTTATATGCCATCCAAACTGTTCATAAGGCGACATGGATGCAGGGAAACACAAATGTTGGTGTTTAGCTCAAATTCGGTTGTTTGCTATATGTGTGCGTGCCAGAGCTAAATGCAGCTTGAGTTAAATCAAACGCCTTGTGAGCCCAGATGTCAAAATAGACTGATTAAAACTGAATTTGTGCAAATCAATCATTTATCCAATATCAATTATAAAGAATCCGCGATTTGCAAATGGGAGAGTTCATCCTTCTTTTTGCCTTTGGACAAAAGGACTTTCAATTAAGTGCATAATAGCTTACACCATTCAATAATGAGTCAATATGTATTAAAAATAACAATGAGGTGGAAGCCAATAATTTAAATGTTGTTGTATGTGTAACTACAACTGGCTTTTTTTTATTATTTTTTTTTATTTTTTTTAAGGATGACTAACGGTAGTTCATTCGTTGCCTAGTAAGATACCAGACATCATAAGTAAGATGGTTGTCGGTCATAAAGGGTGGTTCTTCGTAGTAAGATGGTTGTCAGGAACGGCGGTCCGTTTGTCACATGCCTGGGCTTCATTAAACGAGACAATCATGGTTAACGGGAATGGTCGTCTATTCGTCACTTGGCTGCTTTCGTGGCAAGGCTGTTGGGGATGACTGCCTATTTATTACTCAAAACCATGTTCCATGTCGAGGAGGTTGATGGTGGGTGGATTTTCGACAATATGTTTGTTAAACAACTGTGCTTTGTAGCAAGACCATAGAAATGTCAATTTATTCGTTACCCCATATGACTAGGCTTCTTGGACAAGATAGTCGTAGCTAGACAATCAATTGTTCCGTACTCGGCCTGTAATTCATAAGCGAGAATGATGGTGTGGTGATAAATTATTCATCACTTGGAACCAAACCTCATATGCAAGATAGTCATAGAACAAGTATATGTTCATTGCTTGGGACCTTACTTCGTAGGCAAGGCTGTTATGATTTAACAACTTGTTCGCTGTTTGAATCTAATTCTGTAGAGAGACAACTGTAGTTAGTGATGGTCTATTCCTTGTTTGGATCAAACCCTGTGGCCAGACAGTTGACAAAATCTCTAAGCACGTAAGCAACAAAGCTAATTAATTCTAATATAATCAATTTGGGTTAGTGTACAACATTGTGCTAGCTAACAGTGAATGAGTTAGATTAAATAAAACTAATGTAAGTGTTCATGGTAAATAAAACATTGTGCTTTTCATTCATGTGGAATAAAAGAAGAAGAAGAAAAGAAGATATCCACGTGGAATTAATTAAGAAAGAAGAAGAAGAAACTGAAAAGGAAGCTACCAACTCAAACTCATTTTCAAGAGAATGAAATACATTTTACAACATGTTTTCCTCCATTAGAATTTGGAATTGATTTTGAGGGAATGATGGTGAGGCGGTTCTTCTGAATAATTAGACAGATCTCTCTACCCTGGTATTTTCTTTCTGTATTTCTGGAGGGAGAGAGGGAGAGAGAGGGAGAGAGATTTTTTGGAAGAATTGGATTTTAGATGATTTGAAATAGGTAGTATGAAAATGGCGGGATATATTTTTAAATTTTGAATTTTGAATTTGAGATGAGAGCTTGGATGGTTGAGGAGGAAAAGGATGATGAGACCTTGACACCCTTAGTCCGAGTCTATCTCCACAATCTTCTCTGGATTAATTGACCAATTAACAAAAATAGCAGATTATACTTCTAAGCGTGGATCACCGAGCAGCTGAATCCAATATTATTATTGGTCCATGTCACTGCAAGTGACTCATCACCGGCTTTTTTTTAAATTTATTAAAAAATTTACATTTCAGGAAAAGTCTAACGCCGTTAGACGGTTTCGTTAGGAAATCGGATTGCATACCGATCGGTGAGCTCTTGCTCTTACCGTACTGAGTAAATTCAGCTGGGCCCACCTTGTATGTATCTGGTCTATCCAGGCCATCCATCCGTTTTTCTATCTAATTTAAGGAGTTGAGCCCAAGATTGAAGTATATCCAAATATCAAGTGGATCATACCACTGTAAACAGTGGGGATAATGATATCCACCGTTGAAACCTTGCTAGGCCCCATGGCGATGTTTATTTGTCATCCAACCTGTGCCTAAGATCATACAAGCACGGATGAAGAGAAAACACAAATATAAGCTTGATCCAAAACTTTTGTAGCCCCCAAGAAATTTTCAAAACGTTCAATTCAACTGTTTCCTATGTGTGTGGTCCATTTGAACATTGTATATGTTTCATTTTTGGTCTCAAGCCTTAAAATTATCTAGTAAAATTGATGGACGGAGCGGATAAAATACATAAATCATGATGGACCCACAAAGTTTACTCAGTACGCTGAGTTACTTCCCACGCAATCAGCTTCCTTCCACTGGGGAATCAGCGCACAGGTTGAGTAGCGAGATTCACTACTAAAGTGATGTCACCTAGCTACATAGGTTCCACCATGATGTATGTTTTGTATCCACACTGTCCATCCATTTGGAGAGATCATTTTAGGGCATGAGCCATAAAATGAATTAGATCCGAAACTCGAGTGGACCCACCACAAAAAACAGTGGAGAGAGTCATGCCCACCATTAAAAATTTTTATGGGTCACAAAAGTTTTTGATCAAGCTGATATTTGTGTTTTACCTTCTTGAATGTCTATGTTAACTTAAGGTGCACTGTGATTTTTATTTAAGTTCTCATATGGGATTCAGTGCACAGGTTGAGTAGCGAGACTCGCTACTAAAGTCATTTTGCGTAGTTCTGTCGGTCCCACCATGATGTATGTTTTATATCCACACCGTCCATCCATTTGGAGAGATTATTTTAGGGCAGGAGCCAAAGAATGAATCAGATCCAAAACTTGAGTGGACCCTACCACAGAAAACAGTGAAGAGAGTACTCTCGCCATTAAAAACTTCTAACGGCCATAAAAGTTTAAGATCAAGCTGATATTTGTGTTTCCACTTCTTTAATATCTGTGTTAACTTATGAACAGGTTAGATCTCAAATAAAAATCACGGTGGACCCTGGGAAGGCTTCAACGGTGGACGTCACTCTCCTCACTATTTTCTATGGTGGGGTTCACTCCAACTTTGTATCTACCTCATTCTTTTGATCATGCCCTAAAATGATCTCTCCGAATGGATGTACAGAGTGGATACAACACATACATCATGGTGGGCCCCATAGAACTTGGTGGCATCACTTCGGTAGTGAGTCTAGCTACTCAACATGTCGGTAGCTAATCAGCCTCTCCAATTTCTTTCTTCTAAAATTTAATTAGGTCATGTCATCTCACGACAATTTTATAAGATAAAAAAATATATATTTACAAAATCTACTTGATTAGTAAGGAATATTAGTTGTGACCCAGGATGAGTGATGTCCGTAGAATCCTCATCGTGGGCCTACCTTGATCTATGCGTTGTATATCTACTCCATCCATCCGTTTTCTCATATTATTTTAAGAATCGACCAGAATCGGTACTAGTGATCGGGTCAAATTCAGTCCAGATTAGTCCAGGATAGACCTGGACTTGAATCGGGTTAGGCATGATGGACTCGGTACCGAGTCAGGTGTTGAGGGTCAAATATTGCATATTAGACCCCAATTATTGCTTGGTTTTATGAATATGATAATGTTTAACGCTCTATTTCAATCGTGTTTGTGTTGCAAGGTGAATTTAAGAGCTTGGACTGAAAAGGGTACTAAAGGCATGGATTTAACGCTCAAGAATCACCAAGGCAAGCGACGGATCTTAGGAGACCGAGATTGAAGAATTCACACGACAAAGATTCGAGAAAACTAAGTGATCAGCGATAAAGAGGCCTGAAAATAGTTCTGAATGCAAGATCACGGGGTTCCCACCATCCGTTTGGCATGAAACTTTATATCCAGCCCGATGATCATAAAGTAACCGTACACGAAAAATTTCAACCAATGGATCTTTGTAGTAGTGGTCCAACGGAGTGTATTAGCCACTAAAAGACCATCTCGGCTATCCTTGACAGATTGGGCCCAAACTTATCCGGTTGAGAGATCTTGAGAAATGGGGATTTGTGGTAAAATTTCACCCCTTTTGGACGGTGCAGTAGGGAGGAACGAACGACAAAAGTTACTATAAGGGGGAATGACAAATTTGTAAATAAACCATCCACATGTATGCACATGAGTGGAATAGAGGCTTGCTTCCACGGTGGGCATTGCTTCGTTACCGATGGATGGTGTGGCCCACTTAGAACTTGGATCTACTTCATAATTTGGCCTATGGGCCAACACATTATGACAAAGGTGGTGAAGGTTGTGGATCTGTCAAAAAACAACCACACTAGGGCCCACCATCACTACAATTTAAAAAGAAAATGAAAGAGAGTTCAGCACACTGACGTGTTGCGGAAGAAAGTTTTTATGATGTGTTGCAAAAGGAAGTTTTTAACGTAAAACTTCACTCAACGCTTCGACAGTGTGGCCCAGCTAGAACTCGGATCGACCTCATATTTTAGCTTTTGGGCCAGCACGAGGTGAGGAAAGCAATGGACAGAGTGGATTTCCCAGAAAATTCCCATCATGGGCCCCACCAATCATCAACGTAAGAAGAAACTGCGCGAGCTCTATTTTGCGACTGGATCTGACGATCCAGGTGGGCCACCATGGCTGGCCGATGAGAAAATCCAAACCGTTCATCTAAATGGTAGTCCAAAACCAACCATAGGGACGTCATCCCTTTACAAAAAACACACCTGTGTGCGATTACCAAGCAGGCAAGTTTGAAGGAGGCAATTTCTAAAAAGAATGTCCAGCCGACCTCTCTCTCTCCTTACGCACCGGCTTCTCTCACCACAGCCGACCTATGCATTTTCTATAAAAGGGAGAGAGAGTGTGGAGTGAGGGATATCTTGCACACGTGGAGCACGAGAGAAAGAAGAGAGCGTGGACGGCTACATCAACTTCTGCTCATTCTTCCTTCTTTGAGTTTCTTCCTTCTTTGATGTTATTTTAGCCTAATCATGATTATGGTTGACTAAACCTCGTAGCTAGGGCTAAGAGGTGAAGCTTGTAGTGTGATGTGAGACTTTTCTTTATGCCTTTGATTTAGGTTTAAGTTGAACTAATTTTGATTCTAGTTTGATTATAAGGAATGCCTTTAGTTTTTAATAGTTTGTTGTGACTTAAATTACAATGGATCTGCGATAGCTTTAAGCATGTTCTTTTCATTATTGTGATTATGAAGTTAGGAAGCTCTGTTGTTCACCATCGTCTCATGGACATGGTTGGATGATGGAATCCTTCCTAACGTTCATAACTCTCTTAGATTAGTTGTGGATTGGTTAGATTCTATTGTTTGCTTTGTCTCATGGGCATGACCTTGTGATGGAATCAATTCTAATTCTCATACCTCTTATCCATTGATAACTAGATCAAAGGAAGTTCATAGTTGATTTTAATGAATTATCTTCCTACTGGATGAAGATAAGACTCTGATTCTAGTTGTGTTTATAAATCAAGCATAGATCTCTCTGATCTCTACAAGTGGATCCTTGCACCCTAGTTTCCTACCTTTGAATTTACAAGTTTTAGTTAAATAAATTCACCATTATTCTCCTACATTTTTCTGATTTAGATTACATCTTTTTCTAGTTCTAGTCCTGGTTACTTTCAAAATACGTATAAGGTTCAGTCCCTGTGGATTCGACCTCGGTCTTACCGAGATTATTACTATATCGCGACCCTACACTTGGGGTTGTGAACATCAGGTCGAGTTCAGGTCAGGCCTATTTCAAAACCGAATCAAGTTGGGTGTAACATCCTGGATTTTTGTTATTTTGGATTGTCAACAATCCTTAATTTTATTTTATTTTTAGAACTAGCCCACGTCGTCACTTATTGACCCTTGACACTTGAGGTGAGCCTATACGTAAGTTATACCAGTAAAGAACTGCACAAATTTGATTAACCAACCGTATGAAGCCAACTAATCCACCTGATCACTTAAACCTCCAGTCTAACCTCGTGAATTGTTCATCTGGGGCCTAAATCTAACCGACCCATCACTGACTAATCAAAACAACCGTAACTAAATTAAAGATCTACCCAAAGCCGAGCCAACTATGACCCGGATCTTAACTAATGGACCAAGTAACGTATTTACTCCTTTAGCTTAAGAACCAACGATTTAGAGTGATCATTGCCGAATCACTATTTTCGATAATTTCAAATAGGCCACACTGTAAACTTAGTTAATCTAGACCCTAACAACTGCGCTCAAGAAATTTTCCTACCCAATTCATTCAAAAAATGCCCCGATTACCTGAACAAGCTCTCGACCGCTCGTTAGTGACCCGCTAGTTCTAAAATTATAGAATAATGTCCGTCTCACTGGGCTTGACGTCCATCGCGGGTGGCGAATTAAGAAAGTGCCCAGAACTAGTTAACTTGGGCCAAAAGCCAAGTGCTTGAAACACGTGAATCCCTAGGCTAAAATCTAAAAACTTAAGTGAAATAGACATTCCACTCTTTGGTGAAGTTTGACATTCCAACCGTTGAATTGTAATCAAATTCAAGCCATGAGCCAGGGATATTTCCCTGCTCATATCTGTATAACTGGGACTCTAATCGAACATCAGTGACCGTTGATCGTAAATTGGGTCCATGCGATCAATTGACTCATCCGTTTGCCACCAAACTTGGGACAACCCTTCATCTAACTATGGGACACCTATTCCACACTTCCATCCAAAGCCGAGCCAAACTGAGATTTTCTCACCTCTTTTGGCTGTCTCTCCGCGTTGGCGAGAACTTTCGAGGATTAGCAAGGATTGCGAGAGTTAGCGTCTTAAATGATGCTCTCAAAAGCATGTACAATGCTGAGAAGCGAGAAAAGAGACAAGTCATGATCAGGCCATCCTCGAAAGTGATAATTAAGTTCCTTCTTGTCGTACAGAAGCATGGTTATATCGGTGAGTTTGAGTATGTTGATGACCACAGGTCTGGTAAAATAGTGGTTGAGTTGAACGGGAGATTGAACAAATGTGGAGTCATCAGTCCCCATTTTGATGTTGGTGTCAAAGAGATAGAGCCTTGGATTGCAAGGTTGCTCCCCTCTAGACAGTTCGGGTATATCTTGTTGACGACATCTGCAGGCATCATGGACTATGAGGAGGCGAGGAAAAAGAATGTCAGTGGTAAAGTCTTGGGCTTCTTTTACTAAATATTCTATCTGAGATAGGAATCATATATTTTTGGTTGCCAATGAGGTTTTTTTTTGGGTCACAAAGACCCAAATGAAGAGAAAATACAAATATCAACTTGATCCAAAACTATTGTAGCCACCAAGAAGCTTTTATATGGTGGGCGTCCAATCACCCAGTCATTTTGTCTGATAATCTCGTAACTTTGTCTCGTGAAAACCCTTCACTTGTCCTATAATCCTTGCATTCTGTTTAATGGAACTAGGTTACTTTGTTTGACAATCATGCTTTTTAGTAGAACGATGTCATTTTTTTCGATAACCTATTACTTTGTTTAGTAGAACCTATCACTTTCTCCAATAACCACATCACTTTGTCCCACAACCTCGTCACTTTGCTTATTAAAACACAGTCATTTTGCCTATTGAAACACCATCACTTTGTCTAGCAACCTTATCACTTGTATTATGGAACCTCGTTACTTTGTCTAGCAGAACCTCATCACTTTGTCCAATAATCCCATCACTTTATCTAATGGAACCTGTCACTTTATCTAGCAACCTTGTCACTTTGTCCAGTAGAACTGCGTCAATTTGTCCGCCAACCTTGTCACTTAATCCTGTGGAACCCCGTCAATTTGTCTGCCAACCCCATCACTTAATCCTCTGGAATTCTGTCACTTTATTGAGTAATCTCATCACTTTATGTAACGTCTCGGAAATTTCTATACAAAGACCCGAGTACCACCTTAGGCAGAAACCACTCAGGATAAAATCCTTTAGAATTTAGACAAAGTTAACTAAGTGCTAAACTAGATTAGCCATGAAATCTTCTTGAATCGCTTTAAATACGATCTGCAAGACCCAAAACTTGTAGAATTATTAACGCCAGGTTACCCTAAAATCTAGGATCAATCTCATTACTCAGTTGCTCTTGGGAGCACATTGAAAATTCATATCAAGTCTGGACCGCACATCGAAAGTCCGAATAATACAAAGTTATAGACTTAGGACCGCCTTGCTGGGCTTGATAACCATCTCGGAGATCAAATCTAGATAATGTCTCATGGCTATTCGCTTGAGCCCGGAGTGAAGAGTGTGAGAAAGCATAGGTATCTTTAAAAATTAAATCTAATTTAAATAATCTGAGACTTGTCGCTTGCAAGCCTGATATAAGTAATCAGACCATCAGAATCTGACCCAAATACACCCTCGGATCAGGAGAAATTTCATACACATGTCCGTGTACTTGTAACCCCGATCGAGTTTCAGTGATCGTTGAACTGAAACTGGTCTGCCACGTGTGATCTGGGAACTCGACTGGAACAAAAACTTAACTCGACCTAGATTAAGGTCAGTGAGCTTAAGTCCGACCTTTGGCTCAAGGGGGGGCTCCAGAAGTGCTCCGTTGAGATGAAACAGACCTACTTTGGCTATAACCTAAGTATACCTTGGCCCTGAGTCTAATTTAGTGAGTTTTAAGCTATATAAGGATCTTAAACCCTCACTCTCTCATCCCATACGAATTTGAGAAAACCTAAGAGAGAGAGAGAGAAAAGGGAGAGAAAGTGTGAGAGGAGTGGGAGAATCTTCCTGTTATTCTACCCTGCCATTCTACGTGCTTAACCATCACTTTCCAATAGCTATCCCGACGATTCTGACTCCAATTCTAGGTAAGAAAACCCTAACCCTAACCTGTTTTAGGGTTTCTATTGGTACAAGTAGCGAAGTAGCTGAGTTACCTTGTGTTATAGGTCGTCATATCGACGTTGACGAAAGCGTAGAGTTTCTATTAAGTTCGTTACGCTTCTACGGTGTAAGGTGCGGACTTTAAACGTATAGGTTAAGGTTTTCAAAGCTTTCAATGTCAGATAATGATAGATTTATGATCTGGGTGTTATTGTACATACAAAATGCGATGTTTGTTTTGTGATTCAGTTACGTATGCAAATTATGGCGTTTAGTGTATTCTGTATGTTTGTAGAAAATACCGTATACGTACAAATTATGAAAGTGTATTTGCCATGGTAAATTACTGTATGTATATGCCATATATGCGTATAATACTTACTCGGCGAAAGGATTCGCCCAAATACATGTTTTGGCTAATATACGTTATGTATGTTAAATGGGTGTATTCTAAGTGTTTGTGAAAATGCTTGTAAGAGTAAGTACTTAGATGATAGTGCTTTAGATAGGTGTTGAGATAGGATTCTCAACTACCTTAGAGAGGTGTATGATTTCCTCTATGCAAGTTGTTTAAATAAATTGCTTACTTATGAAATATATGTGTTTGTATTTCCTGCTTACCTTGTGCTTTATAACATGCTTGTTAACATGTTTGAATTATTTTGCTTATTCTGTTTTACTCTACATGCTTCTAGTTAAAGATTGAATGTGATTGGGGCTATGTTATAGTCCAGGCGATCGGTAACAGACTTGAGTTCGTGGTTGAGATTCATTCGTCATGTAGGACGTGTTTGACGAACCCGAGTTGTGTGTTGGTCGTCGGCAGTGGTTAGGCCACATGAAGTGCGTATACACTTCATGTCAATCGATGCAATGTACGCTCGTGCTAGTTGAGCCCGTCAAGTAACCTGATCTGCCGATGTATGTTCACCATGTATGGACGCCTCTGCTTGAACCTAAGGTACCAAACTCACTAGTGGAATCCCGTTTAACCTTAGTACCTCGATCCGCTAAGACTCATGAGCCGGTCATGGTGGTATGGGACACCGTAGTTGAGCTGTCGGCCTACGCTGGGTCCACGAGCCTCCCCGTAGTGACCAGTGAGCAACCAAGACTCGTGAGCCGAATACGGTGGTATGAGGACACTGTATTCGAGCTGTCGGCCTACACTGATAAGGTGATGGGGGAGTAGTGTAACGATTGTGTGTAACAGCCTTGACAACCCTTTGTAGTGACCTCGAGCACACTCTGAATCTGTGGAGAGGTGACGAGCCTTCCCGTAGTAAACAGAGTATAAACTAGGACTGTATTGATAAAGTGATGGGGGAGCGGAGCAACAAGTGCGTGCAACAGCCCTAACAGCCCTTTACAGTGACCTAGAACCGCATCATCGTATGAGATCATCTAGGACTGACGACCCTAGAATGGATCATTGTTAGGAATGATATAAAAGAGGTACCTTAGTTTCCCAATACTGTTGTATGAAAAGGACTAATAACAACTCGGTAATCACACTCATAACATAGTACTGCATGTGCCTGGAAGATGTGGAGCACTGAGGGATGAACGCATGCCGCGGACGTAAGATGGTGCCGCACGAGGGAGCATTGGCGAGGGCATGTATCATGACTACTTTTTATCCTTGCATTAATAAGAGTAATTACGATTGTTTGACTGTACTGCTTTATCATTACTGCTTGACTGAATTGATAACATGTTAACCTATGCTTTATTGTTCCACTGAATTAGCTACTCACTCCCACGTTATAGGACGGTGTTCTGGACACCCACCAGACTCTGTCTTAGATGTAGGTATCGACGAGACGCAGGAGGCTGAGCCTGATTACTATGATGATCAGGATGAGTTCTCCTACATGCAGTTCTCTGGAGGCTTCGCTTAGGCCATTCAGATGACGGGACTACAGGGTTTACCATTATAGTTGTACCATTTTTTGGCATTTTGATTTTGAAACTAATACATGTATATGGTGACTCAGTAAAGTGTTCATACTCTAGAGACCGATTGTGACCGTTTCTGGCTTTATATACATTTATATACATCTTTCAGTCTTCCGCTTGCGTTTTATAACTTGATCTGGAGTATGAATTACTGTTTTGGTATAATCTCACTCATGATTATTGCACTAACACAGACAACATTTAATCATAAGCATTTATGTTGCATAAGTGATGTTTTGGAACTCAGGTGTTGAGTTGCTACTCGACCCCCGATTTTCAGGATGTTACACTTTACCTAGTAGAACCCTATCACTTTATTTAAGGAAACTCTGTCACTTTGTTAAGTAATCTCATCACTTTATCTAGTAGAACCTTGTCACTTAATTTAATGAAACCTTATCACCTTGTCTGGCTACCCTGTCACTTTATCTAATAGAACAATATCACTTTGTTTAGTAGAACTATATCACTTTGTCCGCCAATCCTGTCAGTTTATCTAGTGGAACCCCGTCACTTTGTCCAGCAAACACATCACATTGTCAAGTGGAACCTTGTCACTTTGTCTATTAATTGGTCACTTTTTTCTGGTGGAACTCTGTCACCTTATCTAGTAACCTT
Source organism: Magnolia officinalis (assembly GCA_021015155.1). NCBI lineage: Eukaryota > Viridiplantae > Streptophyta > Magnoliopsida > Magnoliales > Magnoliaceae > Magnolia > Magnolia officinalis. Next base: position 58,198,026 of record JAJHSJ010000010.1, read on the forward strand.
GTCACTGTGGAAATAGAACCAATTCACTTTGTCCGACAATTTGTTACTTTGTCAAGTGGAACCCTGTCACTTTGTCTGACAATCTTGTCACTTTTTCTAGTAGAACCCCGTTATTTTGTCCAACCACCCTGGGGCTTTGCATAGTTGAACCCCCGTCACTTTGTCTGGCAATCCCATCACTTTTTCTAATAGAACCCGATCATTTTCTCTCACAACCCTGGGGCTTTGCATAATTGAACCCCCTTCACTTTATCTAGTAGAATCCTATTACTTTGTCTGACAACCTTGTCACTTTATCTACTAACCTGTTACTTTGTTTAGTGGAACTTCGTTACTTTTGTCGGTAACTCAATCATTTTGTCTTATCGAATCTCATCACTTTGTCTAATAGAACTCCGTTAATTTGTTTAATGGAATGATGTCACTTTGCCTGACAATCTCATACTTTGTCTAATGGAACCCCGTGACTTGTCCGAAAACCCTTTGTGGAACCTATCATTATGTCCGACATACCCATCACTTTACCCAATAGAACCTTATCAATTTGTTTAGTGAAACTCCATCACTTTATTAATATAACCCCATCACTTTAGATAGTGTAACCACGCCACTTGATCCAGCAATTCTATCACATTATTTAGTGAAATTTCCTGACATTGTTCAGTAGTCTCGTCATTACGTCGTGTAAAACTGTGTTACTCTGTCCTGTAACGCCACCACTTTGTCTTGTGGAACGTCATTACTTTTTTCGGCAACCTCATCACTTTACTTAGTAGAACCCCGTTACTTTGACTAATAATTACGTTTGTAATACCTCAGTTCCCGAAACACAAGTACACTACTCGTTTTCAAAAAACCCGAGTGTTAACTTTTAAAGATAGCCTAAATTTACGTATATATTTTTTTCTTTATCAGAGTTAGCAATTTAGCGGAATAGAAACAAATTAAGTATAAGAGGTAGTCCAAATATACATAACATACTAATCGAGTGGCTACCTGAAGGCTTATACAAACTAATGTCTTAAGTTTTTACAATACACGGCAGTATAAATTAAATACGAATGAAATCAGAAATAAAGAGTCGCAAGATCATCTATCTCCTCCTATTTCACGTGAACACCAACATGCCCATCATATGCATCTCCTGCAAACTGAATATGCTTTGATAGCATCAATGACTATCCTACTGAGGTACAACCCCCAAGATTTAGTAAACATCAAGATAATTAAGGAGCATAAACTAGAAAAGACTCAACAAAAGACTCAACGGTTGAACCTTTGGAGTTGGAGATGACATCTCTAAGAGCGCGATATATTGAGCAAAGAATACAAAGAATGCAATGCGAAATACGATGACAATCACAAAGATGAAATAATTAAATCATTATCATATTGCGAATATCACAATCAGCCTAAAAAGAGAAGAAGCCTTCAATATATTTCAAAATTATAAATACTTCATAAAATTAAATTAAAAAATTATAATGACTTGAGATACTAATTTCGATTAATTTGGCAGGAAAGACTATCATTTGAAAGCTTGGGTTATGCAGATTATAAATAAAGGAAACAATCGAAAAAGTTGTTGCAGCAGAAGCAGCATTAAATAACAACTCCCTAGACATGGAATTCAAAGACAGAATCACAGGAGTTTATTAAAAGACCGTTGCAACAACAACAACATTGAAAGATAGTTCTCTGACCAAGATACTCAGGGACGAAGTCGTCACAACTGTTACAGTGGCAAGTTTCGATGAAAAGAGAATTTTATCCTCTCTAGTGAAGCATCTGCTCGATGCTGCTGGCAGTGATCATTCAAATCTTCCGTTCGAGCGCGATCATTCAAATCTTCTGTTCAAGCACGATTATTCAAAACTTCCGTTCAAGCACGATCATTCAAGTCTTCCATTCGAGCACAATCATTCAAGTCTTTGATCAAGAGAGATCATTCGAGTCTTTTGATCAAGCACGATCATTCAAATCTTCCGTTCAAGCGTGATCATTCGATCTTCTAGGCAAGCATGATCATCCAGTCATCCTTCAGTTGCAGTTCATTCAGTTCTTTGGTCGGAAGAAGATCGATCCTCCATTTGATTTCATGAATCAATCAAAGAAGGATCGAGGGGGCATCTATTGAGGCACAAAAAATATTTTATTGTATTGTGGAGAGAATTCCATGGTGTGGATCTTTTCCAGGGTTGTGCACTCTGTATTTTGGTAAAAATCAGCATCCGAGGGTATTTTGGTAAAAATCAGTATTCGGGGGTATTTTAGGTATTTTGGTAAAAAAATCAACATCTGGGGGTATTTTGGTAAAATGGAGTGAGTGAAGGTATTCGGTAAAAGGGACTAAGTGAGAGTATTTTGGTAAAAAGGAGTGGATGGGTATTGCCTTGTATGGTGTAAGAAGTGGTTGTATACCACCATTTAAAGGAAAGTTTGGTGGATACCATTATTTAAGAGAGGAGGTTGGACATTATGCGAAGGGAGAAGTGGTGGTGATCACCATTATGTAAGAGAAAAAGGCCTATAAATACCCCTCCTCATGCCTCATTTGGAGGAAAGTTAGGTTGTTGGTTGGAAGGCAAGAAAAAAGGGGGACAAGAAGAAATGAAGACAAGAGAGAGGAAAGAGAGGAGGTTTGCGCGCACCCGCGTAATGAAGAAAGAAGGGGAGAGGGGTTTGTGCGACCCCGCGTAATGGAAATGGAGGAATCCCATGCGCCATTTGAGTGGGGGCGTGTCCAAGAGAAAAGCTTTTGCACGGCCTCGCGCAATGGGAGTTGGAAAGAGTAAGGCTCTTTGCACCACTTTACGTGGAAGTTTGTCTTAATAAAGGGCTTTTGTGCGACCTCGCACACAAATGAAATTGGGAGGAGGTGTGCGCCACCTTTGGTGGAGAGAATGCGTAACTTAAAGAGCTTTATGCTCTCTTGTCCTAAGTGGATGAGTTCCAACGCCACTTTCCTTGGGACTTTGTCTAAATACAAAGTCCATGCGCCACTATTTCTAGAGGTGTTGCGCGGGTGCGGGCAACTGAAGGAGAGAATAACTCTCACGTGACTTCATATGGATTCATGTCCCGATACAAAGCTCTTGTGCCACTTTGAATGGAGCTTTGTCCTAAGATATGGCTTCCAACGCCACTTCCCAGGGAGAGATGTCTTAAGGCTTGGCTTCCAACGCACTTCCCATGGAGGGTTGTTTTAAAGTCAGGCTTATGTTGTCCTGAAGCCTCCTTGGTGTGCCACTTCATGTGAAATTTGTCTTAATGCGTGGCCTTTGTCCCAAAGTAAACCTCATGCACTCCATATTCCCTGTCTAAGCCTGTGTATTCCTACCTTTAGACAGATGGCCTCAACACCTTCAGACGTTGAGTTCAAGGAATTCACAGAGAAGAGAGAGAAAGTAGAGTATGATGGAAGGTTCACGCAATTTGAGATCGCCGCTCCACATTTCAAGGGATGATCGCCGCTCCACATTTCAAGAGATGTTCACCGTTCCACATTTCAAGGGATGATCGTCGCTCCACATTTCAAGGGATGATCACCGCTCCACATTTCAAGGGATGTTCGCTCCACATTTCAAGGGTTTCACTGGAAGAATGAACGGAAGGATAATCAGAACTGACCTCAACAATCAGATCAATGAAGAATGAACGGAAGGATGATCAGAATTGATCTCAATGGTCAGATCAAGGGTTTCAAGCCCGCACAACCCATCTCCCTTGGAGATGTGATAAAAAAGCATCGAAATGCTGCCGAAATCGTCATTGGGCTGTCTTCTCTTTCATTCATTGCTTTGATTGATTGTACTCTGTTTTTAGAATCAAGGGAATCCGAGGATGTAAATGTACTCAGAATAAATGTGATCATTGTTCTCTCATTGAATCCTTTGTTATCATTGAATAAATCCCCCAAATCAAACGCATTTGTTTTCTTGTCGAAACAATCAGCGTCAGTGAATTCATGTGCTTTCAGACTATCTTGGTGATAGGAAAATATAAAGTCTCTGGTGTCTTATAAATAATGAAAGATTCTCATAATAACTTGTCAATAGTTAAGCTCAGAGTTTGATTAGAAGTGACTGAATAAACCAATGGCACGACAAACATGGGGATGAATACATAACATAACATCTATAAGGCTACCAATTGCATTAGCATAAGAGACGTTATGTATTTTCTCTTATTACAAATCATTTCTAGGACACGTACGCACACTTAGCTTGAGACTATTCTCTATTAGCATAATCATATATTTTCATCCCGATATTTTAAAATGATTAATAATACTTTATATTTAAAGTTGTTGAAATAAGCGCATAAACTTCTTAGAATGACTTCAATCAATTATAAATCCCAACATGCAAACTACTTCACAACTATCTTTCATCTCAAAATTCAGAGATTATTAATGGTTATTAGCAGTTATCATCTCTAAGTCATTTCTAGCGAGAATAATATTGTCCACATACAGAGATATGATTAAAAACTTCTTCTCAAATATTTTCATATAAATACAATGGTCTTCCCTATTCATGACAAACCCAAATGTAGTTACTATTTTATAGAATTTCATGTACCATAAATATGAATTTTATTTTAGCACATATATGTTTTTACTTGATATGAATACTTTATTCTCGTGATATGAGACCCATGTTCTACTAGAACTTTCTGTACGCCTATTTTTTAATGTCGAGATCAGCTGAATTTTTAATTGCCGATCGTGCCCGTATTTTTGTACCGCAATGACCTGAGATAGATACCATAGCGACCGCACGAGCGTTGCATTTCCAACACCACGAGACACGACCCAGTTTTAGAGATACGAACATGTGTGTAAATCGAGGCGGATGCACATTACGATGAATATAGGTGTGACATGTACCCCATTTGTAAGTATCTAAAAGAATATTTCCCACCCATGTGAAATTACAAGTACCCCTACTTTTAGCAAATGACATGCCATACACCCCATTGCGTTTTTTTCTTTTTCAAAGACATCATTACCTAGCATTTGACAAAAGTCCTAAATACCCCTACACAAGCTACCAAAGTACCCCAAACTACCCAAAATGGCCCTACATTCTATTTCCCCCCATGCCATATGGTACAACAAAGTCAAACAAACTCATTTCCATCCCCCCTCTTCTCATACAAGCCTCCCTCTGGCCTATGCAACCCTCTTCCCTATATCATTTGATGGGGATTTTCTCCCCAGGCTCGACTGGTCGAGTGCCTTGCTCGACCGATCGAGGGTGGTGCACGACCAGTCGAGTGGTGCTCGACCAGTCGAGTGGCGCTCGACTCAGAGTCTAGCGACCAATTGTGTTTATTCTTCTGCGCTACTCGACCAGTCGAGGAGTCTGCTCGACCGGTCAAGGGTCCGCTCAATCGGTCGAGGAGTCTGCTCGACCGGTTACGCAGATTCATATTCGGATTTTGTGCGGACTGCGTAAATTTGAGGCAGTTTTCACAGAGGTGCGGAAGGAAGTTGCCTAAACTATAAATAGGGGTCCCTAGGGCTGTTCTAGGGTATGCAAGAGAGTTTCTTAAAGTTTTACAAGGGTTTGCTAAAGGGTTTAGGGCTATCAAAGGTAAGAGAGAGAGAGAGAGAGCTTGTGGAAGGGAGGTTCTACTCGTAGAGGTGATCTACTATGCACTCAACATCTCAGCGCTTCTACGTCCTCGTAATCGGTGAGATCTCTCCGTTTTTCTTTATTCTCTTATTGTTCATCCGCTCCTGCGTGAGTGAAGAAGGTTTGATCCAAGTGGTGTGTGCTTGTGATCGGTTGTAACGTTCTACTTTATAGTTGATTGTTGCTCTGGACTAGGTCCCATGGTTTTTACCTCTTTGAGAATTTTCCACGTAAAAATTCTTTGTGTCGTGTGGTTTGTGCTTTAATTTATTTCATTGCTTTATTATCCCATAATTCTGGTGTTTTGGGGAGGCTAGATCATAAGGTTTTGTGCAACGGCCCCCAACATCATTCTCTCCCCAAGATACATACAATCTCTCTCATTTCTCCCATTGTAACAAAAGATATCCAAACAAAAATCCCTCATACATAAGAGCTCTTACATGAGGAGAGAAAAATAAAAGAAAAGATAAAGAAATGAAAGAAAGAAAAAATGAGAGAAGAAACCAAGGAAAAAAGAAGAAGATGAATATTGAGCTTGGAATCTCCATTAATGGAGATCCCAACCAGCCTTTGAAGCGCATGTAAAAATCCTAACCGATGATGGTGAGTGTATGATATACTATTGTCACCATGTAGTGCAATGCTTCCCTTTAGTTTCTTTATTTGTACATGTTGTTGGGAGGAAGGAGGTGGACCCACCATTGATTTGTAAGGTTTGGGGACCACCATCTACCCCGTTATGACTGTCCAAGTGGGTCCCACGGGCACTCTCTCTCTCTCTCTCTCTCTGCTTTTGTGGAGCCCACATGTTGGCCACGCCTAGAGTTGTACATGAGTCGAGCTTGGCACAACTCGGCTCGGCCAGTAGCTAACTCCAGCTCGAACTCAACTTAGCTCGATTCTTGAGCCTAACTGGCCAGTTCGGCTTAGTTCGGTCAGCAGCTCGGGCCAGTTCAAGCCGAGTTCAAGCCTGTGCAACATTTTCTCAAGCATAGAGTGCATCTTCAATTTCTCATAGAATGTAAAACAGTAACAACAATTTACAAGTACTTTATCAAACAGTTGGCGGGCAACATCAAATTCAAGATATGAGGGTAATTTTATAACGCAAAGTTTTTTCTTTTAGTGATTTGTTTCGTATCCATTCCTTCCTCGCCACCATCCAATCCCGCGGAAAATGTATTCACCCGAAACAACACTTCGTTGACTCATTTCATCAAACACTTGGCGAGGAGCGTCAATATCAAAATAATTGAGTCACCGAGCCGATTTGATCCAAGTTGATTCGAGTTGAGGTTCGATCCAAGTCGAGTCAATCTCGGGCAAGCTCGAAATGTTTTTGAGCTCCAAAAACTAACTCAACTTGGTTTGAATCCAATTTCGAGCCGAGGCAAGTCAAGCTTTTCTGAGTCGAGTCGAGTGAGCTGACCGAGCTAACTTGACTCTATACAGCTCTAGCCACGCCTGTGGGATAGCAGCAGCGTGTGCCCCACGCTATGGAAAAGGTCACGGAAGGACATGGAGTGTAGGGCCCACATGATGTTTGAGAGAATTGACACGTCCGTCCATATTTTTTCTGATAATTTTTAACAGGTCAAATCTAAATTTCCAGTGGACTCCACGTCTGCACCACTAAGTCGAAATCGGATTGCGTGTTGGGTCACTCAGTGTGCTTTTATCGTAACGAGTAAACTCAGTTGGGCTTACTGTGAATGTGTGTGGGTTTTTTTTTGGGGGTTAGATTGTTAGTACACACCAATGTCAGTACACACACTCCATGTTATCCACGCCGTTCATCCATTTTTTCAGCTCATTTTAATGATTAAACCAAAAATTGAAGCATGCTCAAAGCTCAAGTGGACCACACCACGGGAAACAATGGTAATAATGACTTCCACCGTTGAAACCTTGGAAGGGTCCACAGTGATGTTTATTTGTCATCCAACCCGTTCATAAGATTACAAAGACATGGATGAAGGAAAAAACATAAATAACATATTGATCCAGAACTTCTGTGGCACCCAAGGAATTTTAGACGGTATAATTTCGATTCACACTGTTACCCGTGGTGAGGTCCACTTGAGATTTGGATATACTTCATTTTTGGGATAAAGCCCTCAAATTATCTGTTAAAATGGATGGACGGAGTGGATAAAATATGTAAATCAAGGTGGACTCCACAGAATTTACTCAGCACGTTTAAATTCCTAATTTACTCAGTACGTAATTCGCGTCCCACTAAGGGCCCATTTGGCCGGCCGGATTGGAAGGGATTTGGATGGTATTGGAAGGGATTGTAAGTTAAATCCCGAGATTGGCCGGGCGTGCCAAACAGACCGGGTAATCTGATCCCAGGATATAGCAATCCCATGGATCTTAAGACAATCCACTCTGACAACACCATCATTACCTTTAAATCCCATCCAATTCACCCTAATCCGTTCAAATTTTCCTGAGACGTGTTTGGTTCAAGGGATTGGAAGGGATGAGAAGGTTTAATCCCAAGATTGGTTGGGCGTGCCAAACAGACTCGATATAGCAATCCCAGGATGTGGCAATTCCATGGATCTTCAGACAATCGACTGACAACACCATCATTACCTTGAAATCCATGCTATCCACCCTAACACCATTCAATCCCTTCCAATCCACCCGGCCAAGCGGGCCCTAAGTCAGTGTGGATTGTTTCAAAGCGGATTTCGTAGTGGGTTACTCACTACACTGCCCGTTTGGACGGGTGGATTGGAAAGGATTGGATGGTATTGGAAGGGATTGGAAGTTAAATCTCGAGATTGGCCGGACGTGCCAAACAAACGGGGTGATTTGATCCGAGTTATAGCAATCCCATGGATCTTAAGACAATCCACGGACAACACCATTATTACCTTTAAATCCCATCCAATCCACCCTAATCGGTTCAAATTTGCCTGGTGCATGTTTGGTTGGAGGGATTGGAAGGGATTGGAAGGGATGGGAAGGTTTAATCCCGGGATTGGCCGGGCGTGCCAGACAGACTCGATATAGCAATCCGGGGATAGAGAAATCCCATGGATCTTAAGGGCCTGTTTGTTTTTTCAAAGAGATGGTAAATACGCAGTAAACGGTAATTCCCCCTATTTCACGTGTTTGAAAATTCATATGAATTCGTGTCTTTGAAATTGGTTCAAAAGAGGAAATTTTAATTTTTGAACCGCATGATAATGCATATGATATATCCATTTTGTCCATCTGTTTTACTACAATATTTTGAAGCATGAGACAAAAAATGAAGTAGATCCAATACTCAAGTGGCCCACGCCAAAAGAAACAGCGGCCCCACAACGTTTTTAACATTCAGTATTCAATTTCCTTTTTCGTATGACGTGGTCCACTTGAGTTTTAGATGTGCCTCATTCTTTTACTCATGCTATAAATTCAACTGGAATAATGGATGAATGGTGTGGATAAACAAAAAACATCATAGTGGGACCCATAGGTATTTTGCAATATTCTTGATTTTTTTGTCAAAAAATAAGCAGTCAAATCAGGTATGATATAAATGCACAGAGAAATAATTATTATTATTTTACACGGGATTTACCATTTCACCCGGAAATCAAACATGCCCTAAGACAATTCACTGACAACACCGTCATTACCTTGAAATCCATGCCATCCACCCTTATACCATTCAATCCCTTCCAAACCACCGTCCAAACGGGCCCTAGCGTACTGAGTAAACTCAGTTATGTCCATCATGATTTATGTATTTTATCCGCTCCTTCCATCCATTTTCACAGATAATTTTAGGGCTTGAGTCCAAAAATGAAGCATATAAAATGTCCAAATGGACCACACTACAAAAAACAGTTGAATTGAACTTCTACCCTTGAAATTTTTTAGGGGCCATAGAAGTTTTGGATCAAGCTTATATTTGTTTTATCCGTTCATCCATGTCTTTATGATACTATGAACAGGTTGGATGACAAATAAACATCACTGTGGGGCCTATCAAGTTTTTAACGGTGGAAATTATTGTCTCCACTGTTTCTTGTTGTATAATCAACTTGATCTTTGGATATGCTTCAAATTTGGGCTCAACCCCTTAAATTATATGGAAAAACGAATGGATGGCATAGATGGGCCACATACATTCAAGGTGGGCCCAACTGAGTTTACTCAGTACGGTAAGAGCCTGCTGAGTAACTCAGTACTTACCCAGCCTATTAAGCAGGTCATGTCGACCTGGAAGAGGGGCCCACACACTTGTCAGCTTGATCTAGGACCTTTATATATGGGACCATCACTATAAATTATGGAGATTGAAAGATCCCATAGCTACCATTAAAAGCTTCCTGGGGCCCACCATGACCCGGCCAAATCGATGGACGGAATGGATTTTTTAAGTCGACCCACCTGCATATTTTTATAAAAATATAATATTATAAAAAAACAAAGAAGAAATAACCCAGCCGCTGACGCTGGCTGCTATGTTTGAAGGTTATGGGAAGTGGATTGCGTACTGAGTAACTCAGTACGGTTAGCGTACTGAGTAAACTCTGTGGGGTCTACTGTGATTTATGTATTTTATCTACTCCGTCCATCCATTTTAACAGATAATTTTAATGCTTTATCCTAGAAACAAAGTATATCTAAACCTCAAGTGGACCACACCATAGGAAACAATGTGAATTGAACATCTACCGTTGAAAATTTCTCACAGGCCACAGAAGTTTTGGATCAAGCTTGTATTTGTGTTTTGCCTTCATCCATGTCTGTGTGATCTTATTAACAGGTTTGATGAGAAATAAACATCACTGTAGGACATAGAAAGGTTTCAACGGTGGAAGTCATTATTCCAACTGTTTCCTATGGTATAGTCCACTTGAGCTTTGGGTATGCTTAAATTTTGATATCAACCCCTAAAATAAGATGGAAAAACGGATGGACAGCGTGGATAGATCAGATATATTCAAGGTGGGCCCAAAAGAGTTTACTCAGTACGATAAGAGCGTACTGAGTCCAGGACGCGGTTTGGCTAGTGACGCCGCCACCAGCGAGGTGGCTAGTGGTTGGTGCTATGTGGACCCACTATGATGTATGTGTTTTATCCACGCCGTCCATCCATTTTGAAAGATAATTTTAGGTCTTGATCCCAAAAATGAGGTAGATCTAAATCTCAGGTGGACCACACTATGGGAAAACAGTGGTGATTGAATGTCCACTGTTAAAAAAGCTCCTAAGGCCCACTGTAATGGTTATTTGAAATCTAACCTGTTGATTAGGTCATACATACTTGGATGAAGGGACAAAATATATATCAGCTTGATCCAAAACTTTTGTAGCCCTAGGAAGTTTTTAATGGTGGGCGTTCAATCAACACTGCGCGGTCCGCTTGAGATTTGGATAAACCTCATTTTTGGGCTCATACCATAAAATGATCTGGAAGAATGGGTGGACGGCATGGATGAAACACATACATCATGGTGGGGTCCACAGATCACCAACCACTAGCCATTGGCTAGTGGCAGGGGGAGTAGCCAATCCCTTTTCGTATGTGTTCTATCCACGTGGTCCATCCAATTTGCCAGAACATTCGATCATCTGTTTTTTAAAATGAACAGGGTCTTCTAATTGTGAAGGGTTTAAATCCTCCAATGGGTGTTTTTTCTTTTTTGGGCTATGCCCATTGAAGGTAGGGCTTTTCACGAGTCAAGCTAGCTCGAAAAGCTCGCTCGACTCGGCTCGAGTCAGCTCGGATTGACTCGGCTTGAATGACCGATTCAAGCTGAGCCAAGCTAATTATTTGAAGCTCGAGTTGAGTTCAAGCCAAGTTCGACTAAGGGGCATTTCAACTCAACTCGACTCGAACTCGACTCGACTTGAAGCTCGAACTCGAGCTCGACTCGGCTCGATTAATAAATGTATTAAATATTATATATATATATATATATATATATATATATATATATATATATTATGTTAATATAAGTTTTAAGTTTAAACTTGAAAACAAAAAATAAAAAACAAACCCTAGAGTCTCTACTCGACCGCACGCACTCCCTTCCCTTTCCCTTTCTTCTCTTTCTCTGCCCACTCCCAGCCGCACGCTCGCCCCGACCACCACCACCAGTTTTCATTTCAACTCCACAATAGTATGATTTCAATCTCTTGATATCTACTTATTAGGTGAGAAACCCAAGAAATTCGAGATGGGTTCTTCTCAGATTTATTAGAGTTTCAAGGAAATCCAATGATCTGATTGGCTAGAGCTCTTTACTTGGATTTCTGATCTATGTTCTGCTCTGTTTCTTTTCTAGTACTTGGATTTCTGCTGGTGGAAGAAGATCAAGAACAGATCGGTTCTTCCAGGTTTCCTCATCCAATTCGAAGCTTTGTTTGGTTTTTTTTTTTTTTTTTTCATCGGGTTTTGCTTTGATTCTCTTAAGATTTTTGAATTTTTCATCAACGGAGGATGATTAAGAACAGAATCCATTACTCTCTCACCCAACAAGCTCGAGCTCGACTTGACTCGAACCACTAGCTCGACTCGAACTCGACTCGACAGCTTTGGCAAACAAGCCAAGCTTTAATGTTGAGCTCGAGGCCAAGCTCGAGCTCAAGGTTGAACTCGAGTACATCATGGACAAGCCAATCCAAGCTTGGCCCACCTCGACTCGACTCGGCTCGATGCCCACCTCTAATTGAAGGTATATTAAGATGGGATAAGGTACTATGCCCTCGACCCACTATAAGCCCCCGTGAGGTCGAGCTGTGTGGGCCCCACCGTGATGCGTTTCGACCATCAACACCGTGATTTTGATGGGTACCCCTTAAATTATGGGATGTTCTAAAAATCAACCGTATACAGAACTCAGGTGGGCCATACCATCTAAAATTATGTGAAGACACCGTTAAAACATATAAAAGAACTTGGTGGGGCCCACTTGAGTCTTTCATGCACCTGAAACTTGGTCTGAACCCTAATTCAAGTGGGACACACATAATGAATGGGCTGGATTTGCAAACCACATCTCGGTGGGCCCTCAAAAATGGTTATGAATGTTTTAATGGTATACGGCCCCTCTCCACTTCTGTATGTGGTGTGGTCCACAAAAGTCACAAATTGACTTGATTTTTGAGACCTAGGCCCACGGTGGAATTTTTCATCTAACTGATGGGGTAGATGTTCGAAACGCATCACGGTAGGGCGCACACAGCTCGACCTCATGTGACGAACTCGTGACGTCGATCCCATAGTACCTTTTCCGATTAAGATTGGTTCTGATTAAATTTTCTTGTGAGATTTCCTTTTATATACGTTTATATTCTTTATTTAAATCAGATTTGGGGTGAAGAATAAAATAGAAAAAGCAATTAAAACTTCTCTAATACCATGAAATTTCTCGGATTCCAGACATTATCACTTCAAAGGCATTGTTACTCTTTGATTCCAGACATTATCACTTCACTGGCATTGTCACTCTCATCTGCCTTTGGCATGATGATAGCGATGATGTTCTGATCAAGGGCCTTAAAGCAGTGCTGGCAAACCTCGTACAATACATGAAAAAACAAAAAGATTTTTTATTTTGAATATTTTTACCTCATATCTGTGAAGAAAAATATTGAAATCTAAGTCCAACAGACCCAAAATAAAATAAAATAAAAATAAATTTAGATAACTATAAAGAGGAATATTGAGTTTTGAGTCCAAACAAGCTGAAGAGACTGGTGCTTTTTATCTTCTCAAACACATGCCATTATATAGACGATGGCTTCTAGATCAATGTAGGCATCAAGGACATGATCGGGACCATTCATCTGTTAGGCCCAATGATGAAGGTTTTCTAGATCAAATCTCAAAGGGATTGGACATCTTAACCATCCGATTAGAAAAATATAACTAGTCCAGTGTAGGCATCTCATCAGTGGGAATGAAGATTATGTGTGTATCATCAGAGCCGTTCATCAGGCAATCTCAACTTCACAGATGCCATTTATGAAAAATCAAGCCGATCTGATTATTGGATTGGCCACACATGTACATTGAGTGCAGACAAATTGTCAAATTCTCTCAACTGTTGGTCTGTTATGTACGTGTATTGCCCATGTGATGATCATTCGGCTTGATTATTTAGATATGGCATTTAGATGGTTAGGATTACCGATGAGCCTCTCAGATATCACAAATGCGCGGCTGTGATGAAGCTTGCCATGCTCCATCTTGCAGCATATTATCATCAATGCAATCAGACGGCATTAGGGAAGGATTAATTGCAGGGTCCCATGAGGCTAATCCTACTTGCACCCTGCATCTACACGTGCAAAACCTATGAGCCCCACACATGCCGATATGCAACACGCGTGTGAGATCCAGTCCGTTCATCAGGCACGCCTGCAATGAATGTTCCTTGATCCCAAAACACGACTGGTACACTCATCAGGTGGGGACACACTTGTGCGATGAAATCAATAATGGTACATTCAAAATCCATTCAGGCCCACCTAATGAGTGTGCCGGCCAATTTTAACATGTCTAATGCGCGGTCTGGATCTCACACATGTGCCAAGAAATCACATTTTCCATACCCAGGCAATGTCATGGCAATTGGGTTAAAGAATCAGTATCCAAGCTTGAAACTAAAGATTTCAATACCTTCCAATGGAAATACCATACTTTGGGAAAAAGGACAGATTTAATAAATGATGGTCCACCATTTCGTGTGGTACCAATCAATGGGAACGGATTGGCTACTCACCCTGCCACTAGCCAATGGCTAGTGGTCGGTGCTCTATGGGCCCTATCATGATGTATTTGTTTCATCCATGCCTTCCATCTATTTTTTAGATAATTTTATGATATGAGACGAAAAATTAGGTATATCCCAGTCTCAAGTGGACCACGTTACAGGAAACAATGTTGATTGAACGTGGACCATTAAAAACTTTTTGGGAGCCATAAAGGTTTTGGATCAAGCTGATCTTTGTTTTTTCCCTTCATCTAGGTCTGTATGACCTAATCAACAGATTGGATGTCAAAAAAAAAGTACAGTGGACCTTAGGAGGATTTTAATGGTGGATATCCAATCACTATTGTTTTCCTGTGGTGTGGTCCACCTGAGATTTATATCCCTCCCATTTTTTGGATCAAGCACTAAAATTATTTGTAAAAATGGATGAAAAGCATGGATAAAAGACATACATCATGGTGGGGCCCATAGAGCACCGACCACTAGCCACTGGGCTAGTGGCAGGGGGAGTAGCCAATCCGTTTCCCCAAACAATGGTATCAATGCTTCCATATAAATGATTAGTTTTGTAACATGTCGATCTGGATCGAGGGAGGTCACATCGTAGATGGCGCGGGTGATCAATCAGAGCGATCCATAGTTTCTAACCATTCGTTCGACCGACTTTTTGCTGGTTGTTTATATTATACTTTTTTTAATGGTTAAAACGGGGTGGTGGATTTGGTTGCACTTGGTTGCACTTATGGCTGTACACCAACCGAGTTAGCTCGGTTAGCTTGCTCGACTTAACTCGGTTCGAAGCTGAGTTCGAGCCGAGTTGAGCTGATTTTTTGAGCTCATAAAATTTTCAAACCAATCTCGACTCGACTCGGATCAAACCCCAACTTGAATTGAACTTGGATCGAACCCTAACTCGAATCGAACTAGTTCGGTGACTCGGTTACTTTGATATTGATGTTGCTCACCAAGTGTTCGATGAAATGACTTAATGAAGTGTCGGTTGGTGGCATGGAAGGTATGTATATGAAACAAATACCATCTTTTTCTTTATTTTGATGTTGCTTATAAAGTGTTTGATGAAATACCTGTAAAATCGTTGCTGCTATTTTACATACAATGAGAATTTGAAGGTATAGTCTATATGTTTGTGAAAATGTTACTTAGGCGAACTTGGCTCGATCTTGCCTTGAACTCTGCTCAAACTGCCCTGAGCTACTGACCAAACTGAGCCGAGCTGGCTAGTCAGGCTTGAGGACCGAGCTGAGCTCGAGCTGGGGTCAGCTAGTGGTCGAGCTGAGTCGAGCTGTGCCAAGCTCAACTCGGTTCAACTCATGTACACCTCTAGTTGGACTTGACCTGGCGCAGTTCACATAGCTTAATGGGGCACTGCTATGCGTCAACACTATTGTATGATGGGAGACAAGATTGTACTCGCATGTTGAGAAATCGTTGATTCATACCCTCAATGACACATAGCCTGTTAAAAGTAGTATGGCTTGGAGTTGTTTGCATATCTGTGATCAAGAAAAGAAAGATTCTTCATGTTTGTGATCAAGAAAGAGGAACACTTTAAAAAGAACACATGATTATTGCACGATTGTCATGTGTGACTAAGTATGCATGTGACTAAACAACATACTCAAAAAGTTAGATAAAGCCCTGCTAATATCAAAAATCTTATAATCCAAGATATGTATGACAATGCCGTTTTACACAATTATGCTTTTTCAGAGATGATTGATGCTTTGAGGATTAAGAAACGGGTTATTCTAGAATTATAAGGAGATCATGACATGTGGCATAAAGAACCTAATTGTGATTGGAACATGACTGAGTAACCTTCGAGGATCATCAATGAAATCTTTGTGAAATAGCAAGGAAACCTACCGCTTCTAAGTCTATATAAGCAGCATTGAATGAATACCCTAATCCATGGCTCAAGTGGTGGATTGAGTGAGAGATACCTCGTTTCATCACTGAGGTCTTGGTATTGATCCCTAATGGGAGTGGCTAACAGTGAAGTGTGAACTAACAATGGGATGTACTAACAAGCTAAAATAATAATAATAATAATAATAATAAAGCATTGAATGAAGAACTCCGAGTCCTTGCCATACAAAACCAATCAATATTTACAGTTCAACGCTGTCTACCCTAATTTTAGCTTAGATATTTTACTTTTGTCCAATCTTATTGCAGCAAGTTTAGAATCTTTAGTTTAATTTAAATTCATTATTATCCAACATCATCTTCACAGTATGACTTATGAGTAGATTAATATCCATGACCATTGTTGTCGGATTCCACTATTCACCGATTACTTGCTTTGTATGACTTAGAAGTACACTGCATGCCATGATTGCTTTGTTTGTACAAGCAGTTGTAGGTAATTTTTTATTTAATTTTTCTCTGCTTACTTTATTTTATTTGTTAATTATACTGTTCTTATGTGCAAATCACTGAAATTGACAATCCAGCATTATTATTATTATTTTTAATCGTAAAAATTATTGAGAAACCCGAAAACCGCAATCACCGTTGAAAGAAAAAATCCTTAACACAAGATAAAGAGATCTCATTGAAGGACTGTCATCTCCTTAGAAAATCTCCCGATGGTTGCAACATTGGTGGCAAAACAGTTAGATCAACCTTTTTAGGTTTAATCCTAATCCGGTTAGGTTGATGCCTAGAGTTGTAAGTGTTCAATCAAATTCGAGTTGAGTATGACTCTACGATGTTTGACATTATTCCTAATTGTATCTATTTGACCGAATATGGGTAATAAGTTAACAAATGTGACCTCATGTCTATTGAATAACAATAGATTGTTAATTCCATTGACTGGAATGATTCTAGTCTTTTCAACCGATTGCTTCATTTTTCAATCACTAAAGTTGAATAATTTTAATCTTCCAATCAATACATAGGAAAAGCGACGGTGGATGTTGATTATGCTACAAATGTTTCCATCATTAATTTATTATAACCATCATGTGGGTCCCACCCTCAATTGCCCATCCCTATTTAAAAATCACTTTGGTTGAATTATCCTGACCTCTATTCGATGCCTAGGAAAATGAAAGGTTCATGTTAATTATATATTACAAATGGTTAAATCCACAGTATAAACATCCATTGTGAGATTCCCACCTTTAATTCTCCATCCCTCATAAAAAAACAAAAAAAAAGTTACTTTCGACTGGATTTCTAATCATCCAATCATAGGGATGCTCCATATTTGTTAGTAATAGCAATTCACAACGAAGGATAGAAGAAATGGATCAGATCTATCAGGTTCAAGGCTCGACTTGAATAGTCGATTTCTCAAGACAGATTTGCTGCCCTTTTTCTGGAATTTCCAGCAAGTGCAAACGAAGGAAATCTGCAAATTGTCTTCAGGATACAATGAACTCTCAATCCGATTTTCAACACGAAAATTTGCACATTTAAGTGTTGAACAGATCTCTAGTTTTAACACCGATATGCCTTAAGACATTCAGAAAAAATTCAGCAAGAGATTAAATCGAGAGTAATTGCACAGAAGATGATATAACCGTAAGGATTTTGAGTTAAAAAAAATAATTCTTCTGGATTAAAGTATCCAGGATTTATATCATTTGAAAGGTTATGGATTTCTTCCTGAAGAGGTGTTAAAGAGCCTCTTCAAGAAATCCATACCCATTCACACAGCAAATAATTGCCTTTTCATGAAAGGACATGACTCTTGTCCTATGGCAGTTATTTCTGTACCCATTCAGACAGAAACAGTTATCCAACAGGAAAAACTGTATCCACATAAGCGACACGTGGGATAGGTGCCACATGTACAATCATGTCATAATTACTCTCAATTAAAAAGGTATAAAACATCAGGGTACCATGGCCCAAAAAATTTGAACCGAGTGCCAAAAGATTAAGGCTTTCTTAGCTCCTTGCGAAGGTGCGAAGTGCTAAGTGCGCCTAATAAAGCGCCAAAAAGCGCCCAAGCAGCCCTACAGCCCACGCCGCGCGCGCGTGCACGGACGGTGCTTCGCACCGTCCTCGAGGAGATTCGAACCCTGGTTGCATAAGCAAAAACCCCTTCTCTTACCGACTGACTATACACACATTTATGGAAAGTTTAATAATTAATATATTTATTTACTTTCTACAAATATTTTTATTTTTGAAATTTATTTTTATTCTAAAAAACACCAACAATCCCCCACAATTTCAAAATAAAATCAGATTCGAAACGAATGGCATATCAGTATAAATAGGTGCATAAGTAAAGGTATCTTTTGGATTTGAACCTTTACTTTAGTGTATACGTATCAAAGTTATGCCAGGTACTTAGTGACCCATTAGTCTTGAACTAAGGACCTTATATGACTCACCGGACACATAACACATCTATTCATATATAACTGGAGATCTTCAAGTTCGCACATTTCTGGCCTTGTGCGTATCCTTATTTCATGAGTATTGTAGAGACGATCCCAATCTCTTCAAAAGTGGCCTCACTTCTCTACTCATATAGGTAGATCTATCAAAGATGATTCTGCTTCATCTCAACAAATCTGCTTATAGATCTATTAAGAGTTAGTACTCAGCCTCTTATGAAATGCAGAAACCAAACACTAGACTTTTTTAGGAATGAGACTCATTTTCTTTTCTAGTGTATATTTCAGTCACATACTTGACTTGTTTGTCCCTTTGAACCTAGCCTATATTTCAAAACATAGGTAGGGTTGCCATCAAGAGTGAAAGTTACATCTTTATGGATCTTAGTCCCATTCCTTTAGTGGTTCTTCTTATTTGATCTCTTGATAAACCTTTTGTCAATGGATCCGCTAAGTTCAGGATGGATTTAACATATTCCACTGTGATTACTCCATCTCTTAGCAATCCTTTAACAAAGTTATGCCTTAGACCTACATTTCTAGACTTACCATTATAAGTCTTACTCATAGCACGACAAAGAGTAGCCTGACTATCACAAAAGATAGATATGGCAGGAGTAGGTTTTGGCCAATACGGGATTTTCAACAATAAGTATCTTAGCCATTCTCCTTCTTTACAAGCAGCACCAAGTGCAATAAACTCACTTTCCATTGTAGAGTGAGATATGCACGTTTGTTTCTTAGATGCCCATGATATTGCTCCTCCTCCAAGAGTGAATATCCAGCCACTTGTAGATTTAGATTCTATGCTATCTGCATTCCAGCTTGCATCGCTGTACCCTTCAAGTACAACGGGATATGATTTATAATGCAGTCCATAGTCTATGGTTCCTCTTAGATACTTTAAAACTCTGGAAATCGCATTCCAGTGTACTTGTCCTGGATTACTGGTATACCTGCTTAGCATTCCTACTGTGAATGCTATATCGGGTCTAGTGCATTCATTGCATACATACATTAAACTCCAATAACACTCGCATATTCTTATTGTGCTTTACATCTACCAGTATTTTTAACCATTTTAATACTTGGATCAAATGGAGTTGAAACCGGTTTACTATCATAATGATTAAACTTCTTTACACTTTCTCTAGGTAATGAGATTGTGTTAAGGCTATTCCATCATTAAGATTATAAATCTTAATACCTAATATTACATCGGCTTTGCCCATATCCTTCATGTCGAAGTTGGTACTTAGAAACTTTTTAGTTTCTTTCACACTGTCCTCATTTGGTCCAAATATTAGCATATCATCTACGTATAGGCAGATAATGATTTGACCTTTAATATATATGCACTTATCTGCTTGGTTTACTCTAAAACCATTAGATTGTACTACTTGATCAAACTTCTCATGCCATTGTTTAGGAGCTTGCTTGAGCCCATAGAGAGATTTGACCAGTTTGCACACTTTCTTCTCTTGCCCGGGTTGAACAAACCCTTCAGGTTGTTCCATATAGACTTCCTCATCTAGATCACCATTTAAGAATGCCGTTTTAACATCCATTTGATGGATTACTAGGTGGTGAATTGCTGCAAGAGCAATTAAAGTCCTGATGGTAGATATTCGAGCAACAGGAGCATATGTATCGAAAAATCGATTCCTTCCTTTTGTCTAAATCCTTTGGCTACCAATCGAGCTTTAAACTTATTTATAGTTCCATCAGGATTGAACTTTCTTTTAAAAACCCACTTACATCCAATAGGCTTAGAACCTGGTGGAAGATCGGCCAAACACCAAGTGTTATTTGAGACTATGGAATCCATTTCATCGTTTATGGCTTCCCTCCAAAATTGTGCATCAGGAGATGAGAGAGCTTCACTAAGTATTGATGGATCACTTTCAATACTTAGTGGTAGAGTAATCTCCTTTTTTTATTCCATTTATATCCCCTTCTACAAGGAACATATAGAAATCTGGGCCAAAAGATGTTTCTTTTCTTGCCCTTTTCGATCTCCTTGGTTCATTTCCTTCTGGATGAGTGTTAGATTTATCATGAAAGTTGTTAGGCTCTTCGTTCATTGGTTTTATTATATTTTCATCAACTTGCCTTTTTGTATGATGATTCATATAGTCTTTGTATACTGTATTTTCAAAAAATATAGCATCCCTAGACTCTATAATCATGTTTTGGTCAGCAAAAGAAGTTTGTTCTAGAACCAGGAATCTATATACAGGACTATTAATCCATAACCCACAAAGGCACACTTGATTCCTCTAGGACCTAACTTTACTCTCTTAGAATCAATAATCCTGACTTCTGCTATACTTCCCCACACTTTGAAGTAATGAAGATAAAGTTTCTTCTTTTTCCATAATTCATATGGGGAGATATCCAATTTTTTGTGTGGGATAGCATTCAGAATACGGTTTGCAGTTAATAATGCTTCCCCCCACAAATTCAGTGGTAATCCAGAATTTAATATCATACAGTTGATCATCTCAACTAATGTCCTATTTTTGCGTTCCGCTAGGCCATTTTGCTGAGGTGTGTAAGGTGCCGTAAATTCATGGATTATACCATATGATTCACAGAAGTCGTTGAATTCATCAGAAGAGTACTCACCTCCTCTATCACTTCTGAGTGCTTTAATCTTTACGTTTAACTGATTTTCCACTTCGGCCTTATAAAGTTTGAACTTTTCAAAGGCTTCATCTTTAGATTTTATCAAGTATACATAGGAAAATCTAGTGAAGTCATCGATAAATGTGATAAAATACCTTTTTTCCTCCACGAGTTAAGGTATTATTTAAATCACAGATATCGGAATGAATTAATTCCAAGGGTTGTGATTTTCTCGTGCCAGTCCCAAATGGTTTTCTGGTTATTTTAGAATGGGCACACACATCACATTTCCCTTCTTGTTGAATTTCGTGATTTGTTATAAGGCCTAAGATCATCATTTTTTCATTGAATGATAATTAACATGACCTAGTCTAGCATGCCATAAAGATACAGAATCCACTATATAAACGGAAACATCATTATTATTATTAATATTTAGTTTAATCATACCATTACATGAATATCCTTTGCCTACAAACATACCATTCTTGGTGATAACCAACTTATCAGACTCAATCACTATTTTGAATCCTCTCTTATTGAGAAGATCGCCTGACACTAGATTTTTAGACATGTCAGGTACATGCAAGACATTTGTTAGTGTCAGTCTTTTGCCTGATGTAAACTGAAGCTCGACTGTTCCTTTTCCAACAACGTTCGCACGAACATTATTACCCATCTTCACTTCTTGTCCAGTTGCAATACCTTCATAGGTCTTGAAGATGTTTCGGTCCTTCGATATGTGAATGGTTGCACCAGTATCTAGCCACCATCCACCATCGGATATTACTGTGTTAGCTTCAGTAACCATTGCTACAAGTTGGTCTTCTGTCATGTTAGCCTGAGCTTTCAGTTGCTTCTTCCTGTGTCGACATTCCTTTATGTAGTGTCCGGCTTATTGCAGAAGTGACACTTGCCCTTTTTCTTTCCTTTTTTCTTAAACTCCGTATCTTTCTTTGGGGGAATAGATTTGGAGTTATGGATTTTTGGCTTGTCATCTTCTACTATATTTGCTTTGGAATGATTTTCCGAAGCACTTTCTTTCTTGTCTCGGTTTCTGGACTCTTCTTCTATACGAAGATGTCGTTGAAGCGTTTCAAGAGTGTACTTCCTTTCATCATGTTTCAATTTCTTTTTATAATCAAACCATGATGAGGGTAATTTTGCAATTACAACACCGACTAGGAATTCTTCAGGAAGATCTACCCCACCAATCTTCAATTCATCAACCAAGTTCTGTAGTTCGGTTACTTGAGAAAGAATTGGCTGATCATTTTTAAACTTGAAGTGGACATAATTGTCGATAAAAAATTTCTGAGTACTGATCTCTTCAGTTTTATATTTTTGATCCAATTTTGTCCACAGATCTTTAGCAGAGGATATTTTTCGGTATGAGTTGTAGATGGAATTAGAGAGGGCGTTTAAGATATGACCTTTGCATAGAAAATCGTCCTCCTTCCTTTTCTTCCGTTCTGCCTTTACTTGTTCTGAGTCATCGTCTTTTGGCTCGGTCAGAGAAGGCAGATCATCATCTAGGATGTAAGATAACTTCAGAGTTGTCAGAAAGAAAAGCATCTTCTGCTGCCATCTTGAGAAGAATTGACCGTCGAAACGATCCAGTCGTACAAAGTCTTGGTTCATGACTTGAATGGAATGAATTGCCTCCATTGTGAAAAGATAATAATCTGTCTTGAATGTTAGTAATAGCAATTCACAACGAGGGATAGAAGAAATGGATCAGATCTATCAGGTTCAAGGCTCGACTTGAATAGTCGATTTCTCAAGACAGATTTGCTGCCCTTTTTCTGGAATTTCCAGCAAGTGCAAACGAAGGAAATCTGCAAATTGTCTTCAGGATACAATGAACTCTCAATCCGATTTTCAACACGAAAATTTGCACATTTAAGTGTTGAACAGATCTCTAGTTTTAACACCGATATGCCTTAAGACATTCAGGAAGAAATCCATAACCTTTCAAATGATATAAATTCTGGATACTTTAATCCAAAAGAATTTTTTTAAACTCAAAATCCTTACGGTTATATCATCTTCTGTGCAATTACTCTCGATTTAATCTGTGTAGGGTAATTCTCCTCGTGCTTCCTTAATTGTCTCGAGGCATACGAAATCACCCTGTCCTTCTGCATAAGGACACAACCCAAACCAACGAGAGACGCGTCAATGTATATCGTGTACTTAACACCTTGCTCTGGCAATACTAGCACATGGGCGGACGTCAACCTGTCCCTCAGCTCCTTGAAAGCTGCTTTCGCCTTCTCATTCCAGGCGAATTTCAGGTCCTTCCGTGTCAACTGAGACAATGGCCTGACAATCTTCGAGAAGTCCCGAATGAAGCGTCTATAATACCCTGCCAGACCAAGGAAACTCCTCACCTCGGTAATCGAGCCAGGCTGCTTCCAATCCTGAACCGTGGCTACCTTAGCAAGGTCCATAACTATCCCATCCTTGGACACCACATGTCCGAGGAACTTGACTTTCTCCTGCCAGAAGTCGCACTTCTTATACTGCGCGAACAACTGGTTCTTCTTCAACGTATCCAACACCCGCTCTCAGGTGCTCCTCGTGCTCCTCCCGACTCGTAAGACCGAACGACATCACTAGAAACTCGTAGTGCCCAAAGCATGTCCTGAAAGCCATTTTCTACACGTCCTCATCTCTGACGTGCAGCTGATGATACCCTGACTGCTAATCAATCTTCGAAAAGTACTTCGCCCCCTTCAACTGATCAAACAGATCATCTATCCTGGGCAAATGATACTTATTCTTCACACTGACCTAGTTCAACCTACGGTAATCAATACACAATCGCTGAGAACCATCCTTCTTCCTTACAAATATACGGGTGCACCCAAGGAGACACACTAGGTCAAATGAAACCCTTCTCTAGCAACCATCAATCTGTTTCCAGCAGCTCCTCCATCTCACATGGAGGCATACGATAAGTCGGCAATGAGATAGGTGTCACACCAGGCGTAAGATCAATGGTGAAGTCGATCTCACGCCGAGGAGGCAAACCAGGAATCGTCGCAAACACACCTGCAAAATCCAGAACCACAAGCGTATTTTCCATCGTCGGACCATCAACCTACTTTAATAAGGTAGCGTAACTACTGATGCGGTAATACCAACTGACCTGCACTGGGAAAGTAAAGACCGTGCCGTCAGGTCCACGTGCTGTCACGATCCGAGTATCGCAATCGATCTCGGCCTTCATCTCCACGAGCCAGTCCATGCCGAGAATCACATCGTAATGATGGAGCGGTGCTACCAATAGGTCGACAGCCACTGTCCTGCTCCCTAGGTCTATCGAACAACCCCTACACATCATAGTGGAGTCTGAGAAGGTCCCTGTGGCAGTAAGAAGTCTCATCCCAATCATAGGACTAGTTTCCAACCCTAGTCGCTTGACCGCAGCACATGAAACAATAGAGGTAGTAGACCCGGTGTCCACCAATAAAAAGACTGAAATACCTTGTACATGTGCAGTGACCTCGAAGGCCATCGGTGCTGAAGGTGCAGTTTCTGTTTCCTCTGCTGTAGCGCATGAACACGCGTCTACTGAGATCGGTTAGGCTGAGGTACCATGGGTTGTTGAGGCGGCTTGAAATGAGATGCAGGAGGTCGGAAGGAAGGATGAGCAGGGGCAGTCCGTAGAGGTGGAGTCGATAGAGCCTGTGGGCGAGAACGACCAATCATTTGCGCGGAGATAACCCGCTATCCTTCATCCGCCCAAAACAACTCCCAACAGAATGATCCTGTTTCCCGCAGTACGTACAGGTCACAATAGGGCGCCTCATCGGAGCCACTGGCACTGCGATCCTGGGGGGAGAGTCGATACGAGGCTTCTTGCCTAAGAAAGGCCTGCTCTGCATCTCTGGTCATGGTCTCGTAACCATTGTACCACGAGAACGGTCAGCCGATTAACATCCTGATCGACCATTATAGACATGTGAACCAGCTCCGCGTAAGAAGGTATACTGATACAACACATCTTCGACCGTTTATCAGGGCGCAAACCCCCAGAAAAACGGCGTATCCGCATCTGCTCATCAACAAGGATGGTCGGGACAAAGCGGCCCAACTCCGTAAAGCGATGCTCGTACTCAGTGACTGTCATGCCTCCCTGCCTGAGGCGTAAAAATTCATCCTCCCGCTCCTGTCTGTAGGTCTGCGGGTAATACTTCTCGTGGAACCGGAACTCAAATGCTGCCCAAGTCCACACATAGCCCACTGCGACAGACCGCAGCACACTGTCCCACCATAGGCTGGCCTCCCTCTCAAACATGAAAGTGGCCAACTCGACCTGCTCTGCCTCAGTACAGTGCAACATCTATAGCATCTTGGAGATGCGGTCTAGCCAAAACTTAGCCTCCTCGGGTCTGTGAGAACCCGTGAATGTGGGAGGCCTCAAGCGTTGGAATCGCTCGAGTAGGTCACGAGTACCAACATCTCCAGTAAGGTGTACAACAGGCGCAGGGGGAGGTATAACCTCAGCATGAGCAGGAGGCTCTGCGGTCTCTGGTCGTGTAGATGGTGAAGGTGGAGCTGCACTGCCACCCTGAGCTGATAAGACCGCAAGAAGCTGCTGATGCTGCTGCTGCATCAGCATCGTCATCTGCTCAAACCTATCAGGAGGTGGAGCAGCCTGTGGGTCATGCTGTGTAGATGAGGATGCCCGGTGTTGCTCGCGAACTGAGGGTGTCTAAGGTGGCAGTCCACCAGTAGGACCAGCAGGAGGCTGATCTGAGTCTAAACCTCGATCCATAGGACCACCTCTACGAGGAGTCTGGTCCATCGAGTCAGTGAGAAGGAGGTGTGCCGTGGTCCGTGTATACTGTTGCGGCATGCCCTAACAACATAGGGTGCAACGTATGTGAGATAAAACATAGCAACACATTATACAAGTACTTTAAGCATTCCACACATCTCATAACAAAAGAGGCTGCATGCTTTTTATTTACCCAAAATTGTCATAATACATGGAATACAGAGTTACATGAATCATGACAGAAATTACATGTGAGCCAATTACATCCACAACATCAAATACTTAAAACATACTACTAACTACTACATCATCAACATGAAACATAAATATACTACAGAGGAAACCAAAACAACTACAAAACAGCAGTATGGATGGCTAGGCATCCGAGTCAGGCGATGGAGGAGGAGCATCCTTGTCCTGTACACAGCAAGATGGTCTTCAATGTGCGAGACACCTTCTTAAAACTCCTCTTCATGTAGGATTCGGTCACCTCAAGCTTGGCTCGGGTCTCACCAAGCTCAGCCCGAACCTGTCCAATCTCTTGCCGTAGGGCGGCCTGGTTCTCCTCAATGCGAACCATACGAGCATCCCTCACTGCCTGAGCAGCGTCCAGCTCTGGTGCACCAGGAGGAGAGCTCTCCTCAGTATCGTGAGCCTCATCTTCCTCTTCCTGTATATCATCGCCGCCTCCTTCTTTGCTTCCTACCTCGAGGTCAACACTCTCCTCACCGGTGCTATCCGACTCATCTCCAGACTCGTCGAGTCGGGCTTGCCGCTGTTGAGGGCCGATCTTCATATTGTTAAGCGTGGCCTCGTTTATGACCCGGAGTGGCGCAAGGTCTTCCATGTTCAACCTATAGCCGACATCACGAGCCATCCTGCATATCAGCAGCAGCCAAATGGGAGCGAGAGGTCGTTCTTGACAGATCGAAAGACCTGAACTATCTGAAATAGGACGAACGTGGGCAGACATAAGTTGTCCCCTTGTCCCATTCTATATAGGAAGTCCACCAACCGAGTACACTCCGTGCGGTTACCTGACCGTGGATACACATTATATGTAAAAATGTGGTGGAGCAAACGGAAGTCCTCTGTCAACTTTGTCGCCACAAGACAGTTTCCTCGCATCCAAGAAACCCGTCGACCACAAAGGTATCGCGTACGGCGATCCCTTTCTCGCGCACTCCTGGAGAAGTCGTCATTAGGAAGCACTTGACCACGTGGGATCTTCATGACCCGAGCCATCTCAGTCACGGTAATTGTGCGCCTTATGCCCCTCACAGAGATAGTGAACTGAAGAGGCTCCAACGATGGGTTTATGATATGGGCATAGAAGGCACGAACCGTGTTCTTGCATGCAGGAGACTCACCCTCAAATATAGGACCCCATTCAATGTCCACCAAGTGGCCCATCATCGGGTGTAGCCCAAACATTCTCTCATCCACGTGAGCTTCAAACACAATCTTACGGCCAACAAAACGACCGTATTCGAAGCCAATCGGAAAAGCATTTCTCATTGGACGTTGGGGATCTAGGTCTCGTTTCGACCTAAACTCCCAAACTGGGCTAGGGCTGGCTTCATCGTCCACTTCTCTCTCCTCGAACGGGTTGGACGGCTAGGCCCAACTTCATCTGCAGTGGTCTTCCTCTTTCCCATAAGAGAAAGGACGGCGGAGACGGAGAAAATGGCCGAAACAATGGCGAAGAAAGCCATGGAAAGTGACGATAAGAGAGAAAAGGGCTGAAGATTTGAGTTCTTCCCGGATTTAGGTCTCCACAGGGCTTGTAGAAGCCCAAGTAACAGGGAATGATGAAAGAACATGGGAGAAATGGGATAGACTAGAAGGTTACACGAATTTGAGGCAAAAGGAGGAGATTTAAGGGCTTAAATGTGAGAAATGGAGAGGATAGGGGGTAGGGTTTGCTGTAACTGATGGAAGGGGATGGGCTATGGTCGAAACTAGTGGATTAAAAGATTGGAGGAAAGATTTGAGAGAAAAATCGAACTTGGAAGGGAAGGGAGCTAGGAAGGGAAGAATGTGAGAGAGAGGGGCTGATACAGACCTAAAATAGGGACCCCCGAAAAATTTCGCGGGCCCCACACTGTTGTTGGGGTCGGGCCAACCCTGACCAGGCCCAACCCAACCTGAGTGGGCCCTGCGTCGCGCCGCCGCGGTGGGGTGGTGTTCTCCACCCTTCCAAGGTGCCAAATGCACCATGGGTCCACCTTGTTTCCCCCCGTATTGACTCACGTGGCCCCCCGACTCCATTCCGTTCCAGATCAGGTAGTTTCGAGAACTCTCTGATCGAGACTGACTTTTTACTATTTTTTAACGACTGAGATTGGGTGGAATGGGATCTAGACTTGTCAATAGACGGCCTAGAAGTATTTTAAGGTCGACCCGTGCGACCAGGGTTGAGTACAGACTCGATTTCGGCGTCCATTTTCAGTGAACTTTGCCGTTAGATGAAACTGGGATACCTAAGACTGTTGCTACATTGTTCTCGCACCCTCCTATGTCAAAAGGCGTCAGCGTACGTCGTGGGAACATAAATCAGGTCCGGTTTAATCAAAATCATGCTCTGATACCAACTTGTAACGCCCTGAAAATCGGGGTCGAGCATAAACTCAACTCCCGAGTTCCAACGCGTCACTCATGCAACATAGATGATGATGATTGAATGTTGTCTGTGTCAGTGCAATAAACATGAGTGAGATTATTCCAAAATAGTAATTCATACTCCAGATCAATTGTATGAAGGCAAGCGGAAGACTGAAACTGTATATATATGTATGTAAAAGAACAAAACTATCTCAAACTCCAGAGTATGAACCCGTCTGAGTCACCATATACATATATCTGTTTTATGAACAAAATATCAAAAGTACAACTAAGGAGTGAGCCCTGTAAGTCACGTCGATCTAGGTAGCCTAGTCGAAGCCACCAGAATACTGCATAAATAAGAACTCGTCCTGGTCCTCGTCGTAGTCCGGCTCAGCCTCCTGAGTCGTCATCTCATCTGTACCTAAGACAGAGTCTGGTTGGTGTGTACAACACCGTCCCGTAACGTGGGAGTGAGTAGCTAACTCAGTGGAACAATAAAGCATAGGTTAACATGTTATCAATTCAGTCACGCAGTAATGATAAAGCAGTAAAATCAAACACTCCTAACTACTCTTATTAATGCAAGTATGAATGCAGTCATGATGTATGCCCTCACCACACACACCTCGTGTGACACCATCTTACGTTCGCGGCATGCTTTCATCCCTCAGTGCTCCACATCTTCCAGGCACATGCAATGCGATGATGAACATGATTACCAAGTTTTTATTAGTCCATTTCAAACACAGGATTGGGAAACTACGGTACCTCCCTTGTATCATTCCCAAACATGATCCATTCTAGGGTCGTCAGTCCTAGTTAATCTCATACGATGGTGTGTTTTTAGGTCGCTGCAAAGGCTGTCAGGGCTGTAACACGCATTCGTTACACCACTCCCCCATCACCTCTTTAACGGTTCATCACTAATTGAAACAGGCCTAGTTCATACTCTATACACTGCGGCAAAACTCGTCGCCTTACCACAAATTAAGAGTATGCTTGAGGTCACTACAAAGGGCTCGTCACCAATCAGTGTAGGCCGACAGTTCGAATATAGTGTCTCATACCACCATAATCGGCTCACGAGACGGGTTGCTCACTGGTCACTACGGGGAGGCACGTGGCCCCAACGTAGGCCGACAGCTCGACCACGGTGTCCCATACCACTATGCCCGGCTCATGAGTCTTAGCGGATTGAGGTACCATGGTTAACGAGATTTCACTGGTAAGTTTGGTACCCTAGGTTCAAGCAGTAGTGTCCAAACATGGTGAACATACATAAGACATAACGGGTTACTTGACGAACTCGGCTAGCTCGAGCGCACAATAAGTTGAACGATATAAAGTACATAAGCACTTCGTGTGGCTAACCACTATCGCCAACCGAAGTACGACTCGGGTTCGTCGAACACATCTCACGTGATGAAATGAATCTCAACCACGATCTCAAGTCTGGTACCCAATGTCTGGACTATAATTATAGTCCCAAACTCAATCAATCCTTATCTAGAGCATGTAAAGTAAAGTATATTAAACAAAGTGATTCAAACATGTTAACAGCCCTATCATAAAGCATGTTATAAAGCATGTTATAAAGCACTATATAAACAGGAATGCAAACACATATATCTCATACGTAAGCAGTTACATTAACAACCAACATGGAGGAAATCATATACGTCTCTAAGGTAGTTGAGAATCCCATCTCAACACCTACCTAAGATACTATCATCTAAGCACTTACTCTCACAAGCATTTTCACAAACACTTAGAATACACTACTTCAACATACATAGTGTATATTAGCAAACATGTATAGGGTGAGTCCTTTCGCCAAACAAGTAATTTACGCATATATAATATGTTCATACAACAAATAATCATGGCAAACACATCTCCAAAATTTATACGTATACCGTACTTTTAGAATACACTATTTCAACATACATAGTGTATATTAGCGAAACATGTATTAGGGCGAGTCCTTTCACCAAATCAGTATTTTATACATACATAATATATTCATACAACAAATAATCATGGCAAACACATTTCCAAAATTTATACTTATACGGTACTTTCTACAAATACCTAGAATATGTCAAATTCCATATTTTTCATCTTTAATCGAAACAGAAAACAGACAACACTTTGTACATGTGCAATTGCATGCAGATCATGAATCTATCATTATCTGACATTGAAAGCGTTGAAAACCATAACCTATACACCTAAAGTCCTCACCTTTCACCTTAGAATCGTAACGAATCAGTTAGGGTTGCTAAGTTTCCGTATTCGACAGTTTAGTAGCCTATAGAATGAAATAGGTTAGCTATTTCATAACCTACAACCTTTACAACTCCAAAACAGATTAGGGTTAGGGTTTCTTACCTAGAAACGGAGTCGGATTTGCTGGGAAAGCGATGAGAATGGGGTGGTGCAGCTTGTGTAGCGGCAGGGGAAAGCAGTAGGGAGATTCTCCCACTTCTCTCACACTTTCTCTCTCTTTTCTCTCTTCTCTCTCTCTACTACGGTTTCTCTCAAATTCGTATGGCTGTGAGAGAGAGGGTTCTAAGGTCCTTATATAGCCTAAAAACACTCCAAAATAGACTTAAGGTCTAGGTATACTTAGGTTATAACCAAAGTGAGTTTGTTTCAGCTCAACGGAGGACTTTTGGCTGGCCTCCTTGAGCCAAAGGTCAGACTTAAGCTCACCAACCTTGGATCTAGGTAGAGTTAAGTTTTTGTTCCAGTAGGGTTTCCAGATCACGCGTGGCGGACTAGTTTCAGTTCAACGGTCAACGGATTTCGATCAGAAATTCCAAGTACATGGATATGTTTATGAAATTTTTCTTGATTCGAGGGTGTATTTGGGTCAGATTCTGATGGTCTGGTTGCTTACAAAATGTCCGTAAGCGACACATGCCAGATTACTATTTGAGATATTTATTTGTAAAGAAAATCAAGTATTTTCACACTGCTCGCTCTGGACTCAAGCGAACAGCCGTGGAACACTGTCTGGATTCGATTTCCGAGATGGTTGTCAAGCCCAGCAAGGCGGTGCTAAGTCCTTAACTTCGCATTATTCGGACTCCCGATGTGCGGTCCAGACCTGATACGGAGTTTCATTGTGCTCCCGAGAGCAGTCGGGTAATGAGTTTGATCCTAAACTTTAGGGTAACCTAGCGTCAACGATTCTACAAGATTTGGGTCTTGTAGATCGTATTTAAAGCGATTCAAACGGATTTCATGGCTAATCTAGTTTAGCACTTAATTAACTTTGTCAAATTTCTAAAGGATTTAATCCTAAGTGATTTCTGGTCGAGGTGGTACTCGGGTCTTTGCACGGAAATTTACGAGTCGTTACAGGTCTAGATGACCTTCTCACAATGGGAAAAATAAACATCATGATGGGGTCCATGGAGAATGGCCCCTTCATAGGATGAACATATGTCATGGTGGGCCATCAGCCTGGGTCCGAAGATCATCCACCTATCAAGAGATCCATACCATCAATCAGTAGCCCCACTTGGCCCATCATAAAAAACACAAATATAGTCCTATAAACACCCACCAATTGTCTTCTTCTTTAGCTCCTTGGAATCCTTGGTTCCTAAGCTCTCTCTTTGATGGAGTATGATGAAGATTGAAGGGTTGGATGGTGAGATTTGGTGGTAGGAAGTGAGCCTTGATCTTAGGTTCTTTTCTCTCCTTAGGATTTTTCTCTCATGGTTGCTTGGGAAATGGAGGGAGATAAGATGGAATGAGTGAGAGATGGGAGAGAGGAATGAGTGTTGTAAGAAGAAATGACATGGAGGGTATGCGCTTGGTTGACTTTTGGGTGAGAGAGGGATGGGTGTCATGCCTTGTTGGTAAGAGAGGGATGGGCTAGGTATGGGTTGTGATGGGATGTACTTGACTTGTGATTGAATGATTGATATGATGTTTGGGTAGAGATTCTCTTGGGATTCGCAATGCACGGCATTTTTCTCGAAAAAAATATGGGCCCACAACTCCTAGCCTGGTTATCACATCAGTGCGCAAGACGCGGCGTGGAATCGAGGCAACGGCGCGGTCGCAATAGTACAAGTCTTGGGTTGAGTCGATTCAGATCTACGGGATACGACTTAGAGTTACACGTAAACGTTGATTATAGGTCGCGGTTTGCTTGAATTTGACAGGGAGGATCGCGAGGGTGTACAGAACGGTACGAACTATGATACGGGCCTTACACTTCTTGTAGCCAACCTATGTGAGTGTTCGCCCACAGGTAGTCCAAATGCATTTAAGGTGATCACAGGCTTATTTTTTTACGACGATGAAGTTCCTAACATATACAAAACTTATATTGTATCAAAATAATATTATTTAAAATAATGTATTAAATAATAAGGTAATGAAGGAATTATATTTACCTGCATTTTTTTATGCGTGTGCTTATGAAGTTGACATGTTCTCCTCGGCTATTGACATGTCCAAGCTCACCTAAAGACACAAATTTATATACGAAAAAATCATCATACAAATAGAAATTCATTTATCAAGATATTTTTTACATCAGATAAAATGGCAAATGAATCAACACAAAGTATGATAACAAAAAAATTACCTATAACTTACAGTCAATTTCCTCTATAATATTTTCTAAATTTGTATTCATGCCCCTAAAAGAGGAAAACAGAGTCGGATCTTCAAGTGTGTCCACGTCTTTCGTCAATCTTTTTTATGACGTTAAAACAACATACCATCCAGGCCTTGTTTGATCCTTGGAGTAGAATACTTGACTTGCTTGGGATGCAAGTATGAATGGTTCATCTCCTTCCTTCTCATGTCCTTTAAATTTCTTCATATTTACCATTACCAAATTTGACTCAGGATCAACAATGCATCCATTGGTCTTGTCCTCCACTCTGACCTAATCACAATAAAGTACCGTTTGACAGAAGACAGTGTAATCTAACTTGATTATCTATTTTACTACTCCATAATAGGTAGCCTCATCTTCTTTGTAATTCTTATCTTTAGCACTTACCCTGTATTTAGTGATGGCTTTCATGAACACTCCACTATTTTGTGTTGACTTAGTAGTCTCGTATTCACTTGGAGAGAATACAAAACCATTAATGCGATACTTGTTACAACATTTTACCTTAAACGTAGGGTCATCTACTAATCGTTTCAATGTCAACTCACCCTCAACAAACTCTAACTGCAAATAAGAAAAAAGTAATAACTATATATGAAAAAATATATCACTCAATGTTTTAAAATTAAATGAATAATTAGAAAAATACCTCCTTTCGTAACCAATTGATGAGATCATGTTCATTGTTCTTCAACACATTACCCTTTCTTCTTTGCCCCTTTGATGTGGTCGGTCCTAAATATATTTTATACTTCCTATATGAAATATATGCAAGTATTTGTCTAATTACTACACGTGATTCAATATTTTAGAAAATTTATCTACTTACCTTTGTCATTCATAAATTCCATTATAGCAATTTAGAACCCATCTACGTACTTATTGAAGTTGTATGTTAGTTAAGTATATATTCTTACCATTATCCAAAGGCTCTTCATCACACACACTATCCTCGTCCAGGAACCTTTGACGTGTATGCTTGTGACTTCTTCTCTCACCGTTTGGCATGTACTCCATACAATATAAAATAGATTCTTCTACAATGTAATGCTCTGCAATACACCCTTCGGGATGTGATGTATTCTTTACGTATCCTTTATAAATCTTCGTTAACCTAATGGAGGCATCCAATTAATAATATATTGTCAATATATGACAACGATGAAGTCTAAATGAATCGCATCATGGTTAGATATTTACTGTTCAAAAGGATACATCCACCAAAATCTAACTGGACCGTAAGTTAATGCTTCATCAACTAGATGTACCAAAATCTAACAAAGAATGAAGGAGGAAAAAACTTCTCCAAAATACACATTGCCACAACAACACGTTGTTTGATGACAATGATATTATATGCACTAATTGTCTTCAAGCACAGGACATTAAAGAAATAATAGATGTGCTGAATAGCAGTTTGCAATGTCTTATGCTCTAAGAAAGCATGTTGTAGTAACGCAGGTAGTAAATGACACATAATGACGTGATAATGATGTGACTTTAGTCCCTTTATCTCGAGAGTTTGTAAGTTTACAAGATGTTTAAATCTAGAACTATACCCTGTTAGTACCTTCAAGTTGTGCAATGTTTGATAGAATAATTATTTCTCCTTGAGACTTAAAGTAAATGGTGCCCTTAGTTTAATAGTTTTGTCATCCGTTTCTTTCAGCCATAAGTCTTTCATTATGTTCATTCTTTTCAAATCTTTGCGTGCACTTATATCATCCTTAGTTTTATCTTTGACTTCTAGAATCGTCAACAGAAGATGGTCACCAACATTCTGTACAACATGCATTACATTCAAGTTATGGCGAACTGGTAACTCCTAGCAAACGTAATTATGATGGAATGTTAAGTTTTTATTCATTGACATACATGTAAATGAAAGTAACAAGTTAAGGAAATCACCTTCCAATATGACAAGTCGAATAGGATCGATCTTTTGTACCAAGCAGTTATATTCTCAATCGAATCATCACCATAACTTTTTCGTCTCTTCGCCTTCGATTTACCGATATCCATCTGAATACCAATTACCTTCGACTCAACCTCTGAATTACTTAACCAATGAAAAGGTCTTCCTTCTACTTTATTATTGAATGCCACTTTTTGGGTCCTAAAAACATGATTAATAGGAAGAAATCTTCGATGACCCTGATAGTAGTACTTCTTGCCACTCTTAAGCCGTTCAGCAATGGTTCCTTTGGTACAAATAGGGCAAGCATATTGTGCATGTGTAACACATCCTGATAAACTCCCATATGTAGGAAAATTATGAATTTCCCCACATTAAAATGGCTTTCAAATTAAAAATTGTCTTTAAATGAGAATCATATGTTGACACTCCATTAAGCCACAAATTCTTCAACTCGTCAATCAACGGTTGTAAGTAAACATCAATGTCCTTACCTGGTCCTTTTGGACTTGATATCAATACCGTTAATATTAAAAATTCTCTTTTCATACACATCGAAGGGGGTAGATTATATGGCACTATAATGACAGGCCAACAATTGTAGACACTACTAAGATGTCCAAATGAGTTAAATCCATCAGTCGCAAGCCCTAAATGCACATTAGGAAATTCTTCAGCAAAACTTGGCCACTTGTTATTTATTAACATCCAACTTGAAGAATCAGATAGATGCCGCATAACACCACTATATTCTTTTGGTTGAGAATGCTAAGTCATTTGCTCTGTTATCCATGACACACTAGAGAATAAAGTTTTTTTTTAAATTTACTTATTATTTTTTTTTAACAAAAGGTATATGGGATAATATTAAAATTATATTTAACATTGAATGCACACCTGTATAGCCTCTGTAGCATTGGTGCCAGAGGAAAATATCTCAAAATCTTCGATGGAACTCTAACACCTTTTTTCTTTGCCAAGTAATCTGACCTCCATCTCGATGTATGACATGTTGGACAATTTTGTCTATCTTTATACTCTTTCCAATAAAGAATACAATCATTGGGACATGCATGTATAGTCTCCTACGTCATATAGTCTCCTAAGTCATTCCCGATGAGTTGATCATTTTTTTTCACTTGATATGTGCTCTCCGGCAACGTATTTTTTACTGGTAACAACTTCTTAAACAATTGAAGAAGATCATTAAAGTTGTTCTGACCAACCATTATGTGCCTTTAAACTATACAACTCAACAGTAACCGATAATTTTGTGAGTTCTCTAGGGTAAGAAGAGTACAAAGATTGTCTTACATCATCAAATAAAGCCTTATATTTTTCTGCATTAAAGTCTTCATGACAATTTTCATTTCTTCTAAGATCATCCATAAGAGTATCAACATGTTCTCCAATATTTATAAATGCATCATTAACAAGTTCCTCCATTCTAGGATACTCATCATTGGATTGATCATCAAACGTCAATGATGATGGTTTCTCGTTACTTTTCGCAAGACTTTCACCATGAAAATTCCAATGTGTATATGACTTATTAATACCATTAATGAGCAAATGCTCATGAATCTCTCCAAGAGTGAACACCCCAGTCCCATTTCTATATTTCACACATGGACACAAATAATAATCAAATCCACCACCATTGTTCTTTGTCAACTCAATAAAATGCACAAGTCCATCCAAATATTCTAGACTTAATCTATGTTTGTCCATCCATGCTTTATTACTTAATGATGACATTCTGCAACAAATGAGATAATCAAGTCAATTTTGATGTTAAGATGATGGTTGGACCCTACTGACTAAAGGTGTTTAATGTGAATAAACAAATTCTGATGAATGCTTTAGTGAAATAAAACAAGTTTTTATTTCTATTTTCAATCGCAAGTATGATAACAAACAAAAACAAAAAATACTACGTCTCTCTTTTAGACTTAACGGGCAGATCTGGTAATTCCACGCTAGGACCCACCATTATATGCATGTGCCATCCCCTGTTAAACCCATCAGCAAAATGTATGGATAGTGAGTAGATCCTGCACGAGAGGAATTATATGATACATGGCCACATATTTGCATTAGTTCTTTAATCCTCATATATCAATTGTTTGGTAGTTAGGACTACTACTATGGATGGAGTGCACCAAAAAGAAAAAGAAAAAATGTCACAAATGGGAAGATCCCTAACAATCAATATTAGGAAACTTTTTAGTTGAATGCTGACCATTGCTGTGTTTCTATTCCGAACTAGATGTCTTAATGCCACAAATAAAAGATGTTAAGATTTTTATCCAGGAGTTATCTGATGCATGGTCAATCCATGGTGGGACACAATAGATCAATGGCCTGGATTATCAACTGTGGACATCCTGACCTAATATCTAAATTGATAATGTTTGGATAATCTCAATCAAAGCAGTTTCAATTTGGATAATCTCAATCAGAGCACTCTCTCTGTGTGTTTGTGTGTGTTGCTCCAATGTTCTCGCATTGAGACACTTGTACAGTCCAATCCATTGATTTAATTGGCCTTACACATGGACGGTTGAGATCTTTACACAAAAAATTGGTCTAATCAACAATTTGATGGGACCATATGGATTGCTTATGATTGGATTAAATCATCCAATCGGTTTGATTTTTGCATGATAGCCTGTGACATGGAGCAATCATCAAACTATTTGCATAAGTAAAGAAGTTAATAAACATTATTCGACACACACATGACCCATTGAAAGATGCAGTTGATGATTTCACAGAAAATCTTATCCAAAGAAATCAATAGAAAATTGAAAACCAATGCTTGCTTTATGTTCAGTGTAAATAAAAATCAATCATTGAAGGCTGATTCAATATTGCATATGATGTTTCTAAAGCTCCTATATCAGCTAGTTCCATAATCACTAGACTCGCATTCGCTATGATAATTTGTGGCAGGTCATCTAATGTAGATGTTGTATGCTTGTCTTTTGAAAAAAATGAAAAGAAAGAAAATGTTGGCCCCCAATCTAGATTTATTGTCAGGCTCATGTTCTAGTGACCATTCCATTCCATAGGTTCTCACGGTCCTCCCAGTCGAATTCCGGCAACCTGCGACCCGTAGATTGCATTTGCGTGTGACCCTGAGTCACATCCTATAAACCCGAGTCGACTCAACCCAAGACCCATGCCATTGTGACCGCATCGTCGCCACGGTTCTGACGTTGCGCCTCGTGCGCCAATCCGACGCTCAAATTGTAAGTTATGGCCCGCACATTATTCCGACCATTGATCACATGATTGTGGGACCCACTTATCCAGATTGTACATTTCCCTAGCAACCATCATCATGAGGATGATATCACCCTAGGGGTGACATCACCCTAGCTATAACCCATATCCCTAGG
Source organism: Magnolia officinalis (assembly GCA_021015155.1). Classification (NCBI taxonomy): domain Eukaryota; kingdom Viridiplantae; phylum Streptophyta; class Magnoliopsida; order Magnoliales; family Magnoliaceae; genus Magnolia; species Magnolia officinalis. The sequence continues at coordinate 58,236,773 of JAJHSJ010000010.1, forward strand.
CATGCTCTTACAACTCATAATGACCCTAGACCCCATGCTTCTCTTTCATGAAATGATTGCTAACTAGGAAGAGAGAGAGAGAGATAGAGAGAGAGAGAGAGAGAGGTTATCTATCATCATTACCTCTCTCTCCCTCTTATCTCTCTCTCCCTCCTTCTTTCTTCCATCTCCATTGCTAGAGCTTGGAACGTCCAAGCAACCCCCAAAACTCCATCCCATTTCACCCATTCTCCCCATCAATCCGACCATCAAGACCCCATCTTAACCATTAAAAGATCATCTTTGGAGCATTGGAGCATAGTGGTGGAAGAAGGACATCAAGATCCAAGGTGGGTGCACTCTAGGACTAGATTTCATTCTCTCCCTTAGATCTCTTTCTTTCATTTTCTTGGGGACTTGAAGGATCCACCAGTCCATGGTGGAGATCCTCCATGATCCCCTTGATGTGGCCTTTGGCCCATCTTCTTGCATGCATGAGCCATGGTGGGTCCATTCTCCATGGACCCCACCATGATGATTTCTACTATAATCCATGCCTTCTAAGGGTCATCTAGACCCCTCATTTGCATGGTGGGGATGGCATCCCCACCCCAGATTTTTATTTTGTTATGATGGGCCTATGCATGCATGGGACCCATCTTGGTGTATGTATTGATGCATGTATTAGAGGAGCCCATAGTGGCGGGGCCTCTCTCTCTCTCTTTCTTTCTCCCTCTCCCTTTTTTCTTTAAGAATGGAGGAGCCCATAGTGTGTGGCCCACCTGATTTGATCAAAAATCCAAACTGTCCAGAATTTTCTGGACGTCTCGTTGGTGGAGCCCACCTTACTGTCCACTGCGGGACAGACCTGGATGAAGAGAAAACATAGATATTAGCTTAATCCAAAGCTGGGGATGGTGGGTCCCATGCATGTGGACCCACCTTATTAATGTATGCATTTTGTATCTAGGCCATCTAACTGCTGGACGGCCAGCAGCTATTGCTGTTGTACTGATGTTAGCAAATTCTATAGACCGGACCATGAGGCATATGTTATATTCAAACTGTCCGTCCACCTGGCAGCAGGTGGGGCCCACCATGATGTAGTGTTGTATCCACACTGTCCAACCTACTGGACGGTGGGCCCCACTATATAGCTGTTGTTTGACGTCAGCAAGCTCTGTGGTCCGATCATGATACTTGCGTTATATCCTACCGTCCATCCATAGGGCGTGGGGCCTACCCAGATGTATGTATTTGTATCCCCACTGTCCGTCCATCTGATGGGGTGTGGACCCCACATGTGTGGTCCCACCTGATGAAATCCACACCATCCAGACTTTAAACGTGGGACCCACCAGCTATTTAGCTGTCGTTTAACGTTAGCAAGTTCTATGGATCTGATCATGAGGTATGTGTTATACCATATCGTCCATTCATTTGGCAGTGTGGGACCCACCCCACGCGTGTTGCACGTGTGGGGGTGGGCCCCACCTCATGTATGTATTGTATATCAACGTCATCCATCTGAACGGGCCATGTGGGGCCAACCATGATGTATGGGTCTTATCCACACCGTCCAACCCTCTAGACGGTGGGACCCACCCCATGTATGTGCTATACATTCACACCATCCCTCCTTGGACGGTGGTGCATGAACCCACCATGCTGTTTGGGTTTATCCAAGCCGTCCGTGGGACGTGGGGCCATCATGATATATGTGTTGTATTTTCATGTTGTTCGGGGCAAGTGGCCCACCAATGTGTATGCATTGTATATTTAGTTGGTGGGGCCCATTTTGTGTTGCAACAAGCCCACCTTGATGTGCGTATTGTAAGCACATTGTCTAGCTATTTTTCTGGACCTTTGGGCTGACCTGAGAGGCCCACCTGGTTGTGTACATTGAGCATGCTGTCCACTTATTTCCTGGACTATATGGGCTGCCCCATCAGGCCCATTATGATGTATAAGTGGCCCATGAGAGAGGCCCATTGTGATGTATATGGCCCATGTGATGAGGCCCATTATGATGTATAAGTGGCCTATGAGTGAGGCCCATTGTGATGTATATATAGCCCATGTGATGAGGCCCATTATGATGTATATGTGGCCCATGAGTGAGGCCCATTGAGGTGTATATATGTCCCATGTGATGAAGCCCATTATGATGTATATGTGGCCCATTTGGTGAGGCCTATTGTAAAGTATATGAGGCCCTTATGTGAGGCCATGGGCCCACTATATGTTTGGCTCTTTGTGGGCCACTCCTTGGGAGCAATGATGGTTAAATGTCCACATTGTGACCTTCCCTTAGGCCGTTGTTAGGCCCATTCTCATCATTCTCTAGTGGGTTAACCCAAATCACTGGGCCCCATTAATATGTGCATGACCCATCTATTCATATTAGGCTAACTCAAGATGTTGGGCCCCTATTTGTTGCTTGTAGGATTATTTCTTTTTAATCTTGGAGTCCATCTAGGACTTATTTAGGCCCCCTAGAACATCTAGTGGGCTATATAATAGTATGGTGAATGAAGCCCGTTCCGGATCCTTAGGATTATAGGTAGGCCACCTAGGCCTAACCTTGATATGAGGAGAGTTCATCATCGTCGTAGATGGAGGGATCCGTGCTATCGGATTTGGTATATCTCTAGTTGAGAACCAATCTTTATGATATGGTTTAGATCAGTTGTCCTTCTATGGACCCCGCCTTGTATATAGGCCGATTATCGATGCCGACTATGAGTATGTGATAGCATAACATCATGATTTATGCCCATATGCATCATTTGCATGCTTGTTATGAGATGTAGATGACCATTGCATATGCCATTGGGCAGGTTGTTTATGGGACTCCCCCTGACGGGGGAAGTTGTCCCACATGAGCGCACGGTATGCACAAGATTGATGCATGCTTGGACTGTGTGACTCATGCATCTTGCATTGTGTGATTATGATTACTGTACGCCCTAGCGACAGCAGGGCTGTAGCCTCCGCAGATATAGAGTGGATGACAGGATTGGATACCAGAAATTCTTGTTAAGCACAGGGGTGTGAAGGATCTCCCAGGGTGAAAGTCCCCAAACCCTTATGGTACCATGGAGGATTCTCCAATGCCTAGACCGAGTGGATGTATGAGCGCATGAGGGACAAATACCAGGAGGCCGTGTCTCCCACTATGTCATGGTCGGTTGGAAGGGGGTGTGGCCTTACCCGCCCAAGGGTAGGGGGCAATTACTAGGCTGAGTATGACCAGCTCGTAAATGGGTCCGCTATCGACGTGCTGGATAGATATTGGCTGACTATTGGCCAAGAAGATAGTGAGGTCTCTTCTGTTTTCACAGTTGTGCGTCCAGTGTAGGGTAGCAATGTGGTGTATAGTATATTAGACCCCGGTGATTATCTAGAGAGAACCGTACTGATATATGATGCTCCAGAGATGAGTCGGATTGATATGTGAATTAGTATGCTTGAGCCGCATCTTTCACATGACATTGGCTATGTAGGTCTTGCATCTTTTAGCCTTAGTGTGGCCGATAGCATTCATGCCTTGCATCGCATGGCCTTGGTGTGGCCGATAGCATTCATGTCTTGCATCGCATAGCCTTGGTACGACTGTTAGCATTCATGGACTTACTAGCATGTTTACGCATTACTCTGATATTACATACTTGCATTGCTACCTTGCGCACACACTTTCACACCACCTATCTAAGCTTTCTATAAGCTTATGCATGATAGATGAGTGCAGGTGACGTCAGGACGCAGTCGTAGCCGACTAGGAGCAAGAGTGTGCAGCTGAGCTTCTAGAGCCTTTTTGTTATCACTGTATTTCCTTTTATGCACATTGTTTTTCAAGTTTTGATTATAGTGGATTTTGTGATGGTGTTTTGGTTATTGTTCGTGGGTTATGCTTATGGTTATGCTTGTTATGGAATAAATTCATGCTGAAAATCCTCCTTGTGGTATCCCAAGATCAGAACCTGGTATATGGTGAGAGCCGAGAATGGGGTATTACGGAGGCTGTTGGCACCGGATTCAGCGATTGAGAATTTTGTGAGCCCGGTTTCTAAGTTTGGGGCGTGACATTTATGATCATAGTTATAAGGATATAATGATCTGACTTTGACACCCACCTTGTGGATGGCCAGACTACATGTTCGTAGAGTCCAAAATCAATAAAATTAAATAAAATGGTTATATTCACCTTATGAGTGTGTGTATGGCTTATTCTCCATCATTGATGGGGTTGACGATTTGACAGTCTAGATTGCTTTCATTTACGTTACGTGTATCTTTTTTTCTCACATCTTTTAGCCGGCACCAAAAAGAGAAGCGGGACTCACCTATCATATACCAAACCGAAACCAAACAATACAATTAAAAACAACAAGACCTCAAACAATGTAAACGATGCATAAAAAATAAAAACAAAAACAAAATGCAGGAATATCACCAGCATCAAGCATCATACTCGCCACGCAAGCCATGCCTCACTTCAGTTATAAAAATAATTTTTTTTTAAAAGGATGACAGCTTATCATGCCCCAGACTCGGTAACCGGACTCGTAAGGAACCCGATTGCCGGTTCTGGCCGCAATAGACTCCGTAATACCCCGTCCTCGATTTCGGAGGCAGGTTCCGATCCTGGGATCCTACAAGGAGGGTTTTCATAACAGTATAATCATGAGCATACCCAAGATCACAACAAGTATATCTGAGAATAACAAAGGCACACATTACAAAATCCACTATGAATTTAAACTTTATAAGTATCCATAAGGTCCAAAAGGACATACATAAGATAATAGAAAAGGAGAGAAAAGTCAACAACACTGGAGTCCTCAAGCTCAACTCTACTCCAAGCTCTGCCGTTACGATGCCTGCCTAGGATCTTTTGCACGCATCAATCGTGCATAAGCTTATAGAAGCTTAGAGGGTAGTGAAAGTGTGTGACAATGGTGCACAGAAGAATAGCATGAGGTACGAGAAGAGAAACATGCTCAATGACAATATCACTAGCCTTACCAAGTCTTATCATGAATATGATGCAATGAGTATTAGGTGCCATACCAAGACGATGCATGAAAGGGCTCATACAACCGATGCGAATGCGATGCAAAGTAATGCCAGTGCTCATGATCAATCAATATATCAAGTACATTTCCAATCATAAGGAAATCATCGGGGTCCATTACACTACGGAATGACTGCCGCTCTACAGACCCACACAGTCAAACGAGCGTAAGAGACCTCACTACCCACCTGTGGACAGCCAATCACCAACGAGGCTCAATGGTAGCAGACCCATTTCACGAGCTGGTCATACTCAGCTTAATAATGCCCTCCCTTACAAGCAGATAAGGCCACATCCCTACCCAACCGACTACACGACAGTGGAAGTCGTAGCCTATCGGTATAAGGCCCTCGTGTGCTCATAGTTTTCACTCGGTCATGGCGTTGGGGCAGTCCCTTGGTACCATGGAAGTTTTAAAAATTTCACCCATGGGCATCCTATGCACCCGATATGCTTAAGTATCATTTCCGATGTCCACACATCCAGCCATCCATGAATATCCCTGTGGAGGTAAGGCCCTGATAAAATAAGGGTGGTATCATCATGACATGCGATGCCAATGCATGAGTCACACATATAGACCATACACAAGCTTTAGGCACTCATTGTGCGTGAGGAGAGAAACTTCATCCCTCAATGACCATTATACAATGCAATCAATTCATACAAATGATGTATATGGGTCATGTAAGTGTGCTACCTATAGAATATGTAATCCTCCGTCCTAAGGAGGGTCAAGGTCTAGGCACATAGACAGGTGCTCTAATTCTAAGGAGAAGAGAAGTCCTCTAGTGGGGGCCCAGTACTTTGGGGTGACCCACAAGCTAAGAGAGTCATAATCCCAAGGAGGAAACGGTCCTAATCAAGGTCTAAGGTGGGCCTTCAACCACCTATAAGGGCCCTATGGGTCTAACTTAGGGCCACCAAGGAGGACATCCAACCTCAACTGGGTCCCAAAAGGTAGCCCGCTACGCATATAAAGTAGGGTCTAAGGTCCAAGCAATACATGGCCTCATGGGCTATACCCAAAACCCAACTCATAGGCAATATGGTGGGCCCTCAAGCAAGGTTTGGGCCCAACCATAAAGGTCATAAACCCACATATTGTGGTGGGCCTCATGGGTAGCCCAGTAGTTCATCCACATGGACAATTTTACACTTAATACTAGTGAGCTAGGCCTCACTTCTTAGCCTAAGTACATGGTTAATTTGGTGGGAAGCCAAGGGCCCAACTACTTGCATATGATAGTCCATAAACCCATCACAATAGGTAGAAGAGTATAGGCCCAAATGTCAATGGGCCTACTGAAAAGGTTCTAGCCCAAAAGGCCTAAGGAATTAGTCAATTGTCCACATACAATTTTCCAATGAAAACCCAACTTGGGTGGGCCTCAGATGAGCACTAATTACACCCAAAAATACTAAAAGAAAAGGGCAAGATAACTGATTAAATCACCATCAAATCTGGTGGCCATGCTGCCCCAAAGACAACATTTATGGGCAACAACATTGGGCCCATTACTGAATTTCTAGCCCACCCGCTTTCTGGGTTTGTTAGATTTCAGCGAATAATTTAATTTATAATGTATTTAATTCCTGATGGCCTACACACATCATTGTGGGTCCCACTAGATGAGAAGGGGAATGTACAACACATATATCTAGCGGGCCATGCTGCCGGAAAGTGGGCTCATCAGCCCAAGCAAAGACGCCCCAAGGGTGGGACATCCAAGGCTATGAACGGCCTGGACCATACACTAAGGTGGGCTCCTCAAATCCCAAGTGGACCCCATGCATGGGACGTCCACCTAGGGTGGACCATACACATATGGGCCCCACCAAAATGGGAGAACGGCATAGAGGAACAACATACATCATGGTGGGCTTGACCAGCGGTCAGCCCATGATGGGCGTCCACCAGCTGGACGTCCATCATGGCCTGCTGGTCCAGCCATATGGGCTCACAATCTAGGCCTCGTGCCCCTCTAGAATATCATAAGATGGGCCCCACAAACATACATAAAGGCTCCAATGGGCTGGGCCCAATAAATTCCACATTTGCAAAGAAGGCAGCATGGTTAGAAAATTCTCTGCAACATACATGTTGCTGTCCTGAATTTGGGCCATCCAAATGGGTGGGTTCAGGACTCCAAAATTCCTGAAATTTGGACCCAAGGTCCTTCATCAAGCCTACAACAAGGTGAAACCCAGAAAGATGGCCCACCATCAGTAAAAGTATTTTTAAAAATTTAGTTTTTAAAGGACTATGCTATTGGACTGCACAACAGAAATTTCTGGCAGTCCACTATGTTGGCCCACCCTTTTGGATGCCCAAATGAGGTCCATTGGGGCTGAAATTTGGTATGGTTGTAGGTGGGTCATGCATCTAGAAGAATCATATATTAATTTGTATCAATCTTCCCACCAAATTACCAGAAATCAGCCCCAAGGTGGCCCAAAAATCTGTCCGGACAGTCTTTGGACAACAACAATACATTGGAATAAAATAATTATTTGGATGCCCAAATGGGGTCCAATGGGGCTGAAATTTGGTATGATTGTAGGTGGGTCATGCAGCTACAAGAATCACATATTAATTTGTATCAATCTTCCCACCTAATAACCAGAAACCAGGCACCAAGGTGACCCAAAAATCTATCCAGACAGTTTCTGGACAGCAACAATAGGTTGGAAAGAAATAATTATAAACAGTATTTAAAATGGAATTTAATCCCAGAAAATTAGAGAATAGACCTCCCTAGTAGGCCCCACAATTATCCAGACCATCCCACCATCCAAAATTCCTTTGCATGTGTCCCAATTAGTTGAATTTTGAGGCCACATGTCATAGGGTGGAATGTCATAGGCGTCCTCCCTCTTTTGGGTGGCTGGATTTTTGTTGGCCCACAAGGTGGGCCACACACCATGATCAGAGATGAAAATAAGGTAAATGAAGAGGAGGAAGGGTAATCTGGCCGAAGGGAAGGGCTCCGCCACTATTGAGCCCTCCCAAGAGCAATCCAATCACACATCATACATAGATTTACATCTATAACCTGGATTTTTCACAAGCATGGCTAAAAATTAAAATGGATGGTGGGGATACCATTCCCACCATGATCCCAAGGTATAGATGACCTCATCATGCAAAGACATTAAAGGATCCACCATAATGGGGTCCATAGAGGAAAGCCCCATGCATGGGACATGCATGCATAAGGTGGGCCATTTGGCCACACCTATGGGGACGTGTGGGACGTCCACCATTGCTTGGTGGGTCCTACACTCCCATCATGAAGAGAAGAAGGGATCTACACAAAAAAAAAAAAAATTAGATTACACCATAAGGAAGCACCCACCTCTTGGATCTCCAAGCTTTTACCACCACTAAGGACCTCAAGCTATAAGGGTTATGATTCTATGGTTAAGATGGAGTTATGATGGTGAGATGGAGTGGAAATGGGGAAGAAAATGGGCTGGAAAAGAGGGGAGAAGGGGCTGGACATTTTGCAAATGGGAGAGGAAATGAGAGAAATGGGAAGAGAGAGAGAGAGAGAGAGAATTGTAGGGAGGCAATCATTGCCTCTCTCTCCTTGGTTAGAGAAACCATGATGGCCTATGGTGACAATAACAAAGTGCTAGGCTTTAGTAGGTCTTAGGGGGGTAGGCTAGTAGGCTCTCTAGTAAACCTACCATAGGGTGACATCATCCTTACACAAGTGCCTAGGAAAACGTGCGGGGTGGGGTCCATCGCACATCAAAGGCCCAAATTGAACGTTGTTCATAACTCATGATGTACACGTCGGATTCATGCACGGGATGCGGCGTCGGAACCGTGGCAATGAGGCGGACGCAATGGCATAGGTCTCGGGTTAATCCGAGTCGGGTCTATGTGACCGAACTCAAGGATGACTGCAAACAGTACCCGAGGGTCACGGGTTGCTAGAATTTGACCGGTAGGACCGCGGGACTAAAATGAACGAGATGCATACTCACACACACACATGCGAACTTGGGTCGGGTCTCACACAGCTAGAAAAGAGCAAACGCTTCTGATGCCCTCTTAATCGGCCATAGTTTCCTCCAGCTTGATTAAACAGCCAAAAGAGAAAAGATTGCTTGCCCCATTTATAGGGCCAAGACAGATGAGAACAGAGGAGCTCATCACTAACTAGCAAAGCCCTTCAAAGGATTAATGGCAAAGCAGCCACTAGGTGAAAAAATAGCAACCCAAGGACATCAGTTGCCATAACTACAATAGACAACAAAACAAATGTGGATATCCTTTAATGGACTGAAACAAATCAACTGCCACAACTACAACATACATCAACCCAAGCCACCAAACTTGCCAGCACTCAACACATCTTCAAGCAGCAGGATCATCCAATTGAATATGGACTCCCATTGGACATCAACAATAACACCAACTACCACAACTTTCACCCTACAATAGCAACAGTGAACAAGAGGACTTCATGGTGGCGCAGGGAGGGACGTGATGAGGTCCGTCTTCCGCGATAACTACTACAAATCCACGGAGCTCTTTGGGCTCCTCACAGAGCTTCCTCGAATCCACGAGGGATAAAAGCATGAATAATTCCTAATAAATTCAAAATAATTTGATTGATGATAAAATGAAATTACAGGAACTCAAACCTACGATGGAGTTTTAAACTTAGACTCCTACTTAAACACCCTAAAAATGTGAGTTAAGTTTACCATTTATAAACAACATATATTCCTACTAACATCTATTCTTACTAGACTTCATGGTTTTTGGCCAAAAATAGTGTCCAATTTGGCCTAACCACGTTATTCTCCTAACTTTTCTTAGCCCTTTAATGTTGGGCACGACTTCTACAACTCAAAGGATCAAAAGTTATACTCAAAGTAAAACTTACTATTTATAGTAAAAATGAATATAAATGGGACTTTTGACCATTGATCTATTGGAATCTCACAAATTGGCGTGGGCAATCTAGCATAGTCGCGGCCCCGATTGACCATCGATGACCATCGAATAGACTTCTGATCATACCCGTCAATCGGCGCATCTGAATGGTGGGCCAATCATATCCATACGTAGATCATCATTAAGGCTAACTATCCTACGGTGTATATCAATCCCTACACCCCATAGTGGGCCCAAAGGTTAAAAACACACTCCCATAGGGCTAGTATAATGAAAACCTATCCCTTATGGCCATTTGCACCACTTCTGGCACTATATAAAGCTTCATTTGGACACCCCCTCTTCCCATACAAATTTTGCCTGAGAGAGAAAGAGAGAAAGAGAGGAGGGAGATCTTGGAGTGTTCTTGATGGATTCCCTTTGACCGAGCCCTAGCCTCGACCATTCTCCTCCATCAAATCCATCCCACTCGTGACCGAGAGGTAAGAAACGAACCCTACTTTCAAACCTAAGTTTTTCTAAATTGAATTGCACGAGTCTCACCTAATTGCTTTGAAATTTGTGTAGGAATCGTTTTCCCCCAAATTCATAACCCTAGGAGCTCAAAATTGGAGATTCTTTCTATAAGGCCCATATCATTGTACCATACCGCTCCGCCAACTCCCACGATCCTCCTCGTCAAATTCTGGCAATCTGTGACCTGTAGACAGTGATTGCGCGTGATCCTAAGTCGCATCCTGAAGATCTAAGTCAACTCGACTCGAAACCTATACCCTAGCGATCGTGTCGTCACCACGGTTCCAACGCCACATCTTGCACACCAATGCGATATCCAGGCCGGGAGTAGTGGACCCGCGTATATTTCGAAGAAATGCCGCGCATTGTGAAATCTGAGAGAAGAATCTCTACCTAACCTATGGCATTAATCAATTAAGTACAAGCCATCACAACGCATACCTAGCCCATCCCTCTCTTACCAACAAGGCATGGCACTCATCCCTCTCTCATTCAAAAGTCAACACAACCCATACCTCTCATGTCACTCCTCTTCACACCCATTCCTCTCATCCCATCCCTCTTACACAACACCACTCCTCTCTCATTTCACTTCATCCCATCTCATTCTCTACCCAAAATCCTAAGCAACTAAGGAGAGAAAATCCTAAAGAGATGAAAGAGCCCAAGATCAAGACCCACTTTTCCTACCACCCAATCTCACCATCCAACCCTTCAATCTTCATCATCCTCCATTAAAGAGTGAGCTTAAGAGCCAAGGATTCCAGGGAGCTAAAGAAGATGACCATAGGTGGGTGATCTTAGGTTTAGATGTTATTTTTATTCATAGGACAAGTGGGGCCTACCGGTTGATGGTAGAGATCCCATTTTGGGCCCTACGTGTGGACGATGGCCCACCATGATGCATGTTTTCATTCCATGATGGGGCCATTCTCCATGGACCTCATCATGATGTTTATTTTGATTCCCATTATAAGAAGGTCATCTAGACCTTGCAATTGTTGGAGGAAATGGATTTCTACCATTGATTTATATTGGTGGGCCCATAAGAATTGGGACCCATCTTGATGTATGTAATGTAATCCTAGGAGGGCTCATGGTGGCGGAGCCCTCCATCACACGCTCTCTCTCTCTCTCTCTCTCTCTCTCTCTCTCTCTCTCTCTCTCTCCTTATTGATGGACCACCTTGATGATGTATGTGTCATACCCACGTTGTCCATTTAGCGGACTAACCACTGTCCAAACCAGGGCCCACCTTGTTGCCCGTTTTTGGGCCAATCTAGATGAAGGGAAAACACAAATATCACCCTGAATTTTGGACACCCACGTGGACCCCCACCATGATTTATAGGATGTATCCATGCCGTCCCATTTGAGGGGCCCACCTTGCTGATGTCCAGCGGACAGGGCCCACCTAGCCATCCATTTTGGACAGGCCCAGATGTAGGAAAACATAAATATCAGCTTGGTCCGTGGGATGGCCCACTCACGTGGACCCCCCTATCCACGTCGTTCGTCCAGTGGACAGGCCTGGACGGAGGAAAATCACAGATATCAGCTTGATCCAAACTCTGGTGGGCCACTCACGTGGACCCCACCATGATTTATATATTATATTCAGACCGTTCAGGGCATCCAGCAGGCCTGGATGGTAGGAACCAAATAGCAGCTGAGTCTCCCAACTGGTGGGCCACCCACGTGGACCCACCTAGTGAATGCATGGCATCCACACCGTCCAGCAATGGATGGTGAGGCCCTAGCGTGATGTATGTATTACACCCACCGTCCAGCAATTGACAGTGGGGCCTTGCACATGTGGCATCCACACCGTCCAGCAAGGGACGGTGGGATCCACCTCGATGTATGTGTTTTGTACACACTGTCCAGCTGGGACGGTGCTGACCCACCATGATGTATGCGTTGCATATCCACACTGTCCTACTGTACGAGCAAGGCCCACCTGTTGTATGTGCAAGGCCCACCAGTCGTATGTGAGCCCACTTATTGATGTGAAGAGGCCCATGTGATGAGGCCCATTTGTTATGTGAGGCCCATTGTGATGTGTGAGGCCCATGTGATGAGGCCCATTTGATATGTGAGGCCCACTGTGATGTGTGAAGCCTACTATGATGTATGTGTGTGATACACACTATCCATTCATTTTTCTTAGGGTTGTGGGCCCCATTGCCTTGAGAGGCTGTCACGCCCCATACTCGGTAACTGGGTTCACAAGGAATCCGATACCCGGTTCTGGCCGCACCAGCCTCCGTAGTGCCCCATTCTTGGCTCCTGAAGCAGGTTCCGATCCTGGGATCCTATAAGGAGGATTTCCATGACAGTATAATCATTACCAATACGAGGATACCCAAGATCACAACAAGTATATCTAAGAATAACAAAGGCACACATCACAAAATCCACAATGAATTTGAACTTTTACAAGTATCCATAAGGTCCAAAAAGACATACATAAGATGATAGAAAAATGAAAGGAAGGTCTGCAACACTGGGGTCCTCAAGCTCAAATCTACTTCATGCTCTGCCGCTACGACGCCTTCCTAGGATCTTCTGCACACATCAATCATGCATAAACTTATAGAAGCTTAGAGGGTTGTGAAGGTGTGTGATAATAGTGCACAGAAGAATAATAGAGGACACAGGAAGGAAACATGATCAAAGTCAACACCACCAGCCTTACCAAGGCTGTCATGAACGCAAGAAGCCATACCAAGGCAGTACAATAATGCAGGAAGTCATACCAAGGCTATATAATGCAATGAGTACTGTAATGCAATGAGTACTGGGCACCATGCCAAGGCTTAACATGAATACTATGCAATATGAGGCTTACATAGTCGATGCAAATGCAATACGAAGTAATGCCAGTGCTCATATCCAATCCACATATCAAGTACATTCCAATCATAAGGAAATCACCGGGGTTCATTACACTGCTGAATGACTACCGCTCTACAAACCCCGCACAGTCAAACGAGTGTAAGAGACCTCACACTCACTTGTGAACAGCCAATCACCAGCAAGGCCTGACAGTAGCGGGCCCATTCACGAGCTGGTCAGACTCAACCTAGCAATACCTCCTTACATCAGGCAAGTAAGGCCACACCCCTATCCAACCGACTACACGATAGTGGGAGTTGCGGCCTAATGGTATAAGGCCCTCTGCGCTCATATATTCCACCCGATCACGGCGTTGGAGCAGATCCTTGGTACCATGGAAGTTTTATAAATTTCACCCATGGGCATCCTATGCACCCGGTATGCTCAAGTAACATTTTCGGTGTCCAAACATGGCCATCCACGATGTATCTGTGGAGGCTACAGCCCTAATGAAGCAAGGGCAATAATGCTCATATGTTATGCAATGCCAGATGCATGAATCACACAATCAACCATGCATCAATTCCAAGCATCCAATGTGCTCAAGAAGGAATACTACGTCCCTCGAGAAAGGTAACATGCAATGCCCAATGGCATAATATGACCACACACACACAGTGTCAACCAAGCATACAATGATGTACATGGGTCATGAGGATGAATTTAATCACACTATATGGCGATATACAATGTATATTACATTCCTCCTATCCAAGAAGGAACCAAGACTAGGTACTTAGACAATATCCTTGAAGAATCCAACTTCTAGTGGGGGCTCATTTACCTGGGGTAGCCCACGAGGCTAAGTATGCAAGCTACGGGTCTAAGTAATATAGAAATGAGCCTAGCAGAGTCTAAGATGATTATCCAATCACTCTTAAATACAACCGGACCTATAGGGGTCCATAATGGGACATTAAACCACCATTCCTCAAAAAGGCATATCAACCATGAACCATATGGATAGAAGGCCCAAGGCCTACATTTAAGATAAAAATAAAGGTAACTACATACATATATTCCTTATAATAGGCCATAAAAGGATATAATACCACTTTTAACAATATGGGCTCTAAGAGGGGAATTAAGGCCCAAGACTTAATTCCCAACGACCATAGAATCCATGCATTAAGTTGGACTTGGTGGGCAGCCCGCGTACACAATATACGACCCAAAAAAAAAGTTTAAGTTTGGATGAAATGGGCCCAACTACATCAGCCCAATAATTAGCAATTTAAGTGGACAACCAAGTGCCCAATACTATCCTTATCTCAGCCCACAAGTCCATCAAAATGACGGAAGTCGGCCTAATATATGGTTGGGTCAAGCTAGGACATCCCAACCCACTCTGAGCCGATGGGATGCCCCAAAAATCTGATATAAGATGGGGTCCTCATGTGATCACTAAAGGTGACCCAAAAGAATGCACTGATTAAGCCCAAAGATTATAAGAAAATATAAGCATATAACACGTACACAAGTTTTCAATATGATGGGCCCCACAGCCAAATAAAGTTTTAATCATAAAATTGTACATCTAAGGCCCTTTGATAAACTTTTGGCCCGTTTGACTTCCTGGACCTGCTAAGGTCCAAAAATTAGTTAACTATGTGGAAATAATCTCATGAAGGCCAACTATACTCACTGGGGGACCCCACCAGATGGAGAGTGTGCATATATCATGAAAAGATCAAGTGGACCTGTTACTGGATTATGAGTCCAGCAGCAACCCAAGGCAGAGAGTGCTTCCATGATCGGGTAATCCAAGGCTCAAATGGCCTGGACCAACATACGTTGAGGTAGGCTCCACATACATCCATATTTAACCTCAAATAAACGGCCCAGGGTCTATGGTGGGCCTTTAACCATCCATAAGAAAACCCATGGGCCTAGCTTAGGATCACCGAAGAGGACATCCAACCTCAACAGGGTTTCAAAAGGTAGCCCACCACGCAAATAAAGTAAGGCCTAAGGCCCAAGCAATGCATGGCGTAATGAGCTATACACAAGCCCAATTCATAGGCAAAATGGTGGGCCCTCAAGCAAGGTTTGGGCCCAACCGTAAAGGTCATAAATCCATATATTTTGGTGAGCTTCATGGGCAGCCCAGTAGTTCATCCATATAGGCAAATTTCACATTTAACACAAGTGAGTTGGGCCTCACTTTTTAGCCCAAGTATATGGTCAATTTAGTAGGCAGCCAAGGGCCCAACTACTTGCATATTATAGCCCCTAACCTATCACAATAGGTAGGAGAGTATAGGCCTAAAGGTCATTGGTCCTACTTAGAAGGTTCTAGCCCAAAAAGTCCTAAGGAACTAGTCAATTAACCACATACCATGATCCAATAAAACCCAACTTGAGTAGGCCTCAGATGGGCCCTAATTAAACTTAAAAATATTGAAAGAAAAATGACAAAATAACAGATTAATCCATCCTCAAATTTGGTGGGCCATGCTGCCCCAGAATAACTCTTATGGGTAGCAATATTGGGCCCATTGCCAAATTCCAGTCCACCCATTTTTTGGGTTGGTTGGAATCCAACAATAAAATTGTTTTATAGTATATTTAACCCCTGATGGCCCACACATAACACTGTGGGTCCCACTAGATGAGAGGGAGATATACAACATATATTCAAGTGGGCCATACCATTAGAATGCAGGCCCAGCGGCCCAAGGCAGGGATATCCCATATGTAGGCAGCTCAACGGGCCCGGGTGGTTGGCCCAAAAACTCATCCCATGGGACCCCAATTAGAGGCTACCAAAGGGGAGGATGGTCAAGTCCCCTAAGGACCCCACATGGATGGATGGTGGGATATACAACACATTTAGGTGGGCCCACAAAGTAGGCTGGAGGGCCAGCCAAGGCTGGACGCCCCAGCCTGAGCGTCCCAAACTGGTGGCCACTCCAAGCTGCACCACAGATGGTACAGAGGCCCATTGGCCTTAAAATTTTGCATGTTGGTACTTTCATAGGTGGGCCACACTTCCACAAAATTTCATAATTTTTGGATACTCAGAAGTATTTCAATTTATTTAAATAAAACAGTCTGTCCAGAAAATCTGGCTGTTTTGGACATCCCAATGTGGTGGGCCAGTCCAGCCCTCACCACGGTGTGCACAGGAGTCCATTGGCTCCAAATATTTGTAGATGGGTCCTACCATGGGTTGTATACCTCCCTGTAAATTTTCACAATTTTTGGATGCTCAGAAGTATTTTAATAAATTTTGGAGTTACAATCTATCTAGGGTGAAATGTTGCTAGAAATATAACTATCCTGAATTTGAGCCATCCAATTGGGTGGGTTCTGGGCCTCCAAAATTCCTGAAATTTGGACCCAAGGTCCCTTATCAATCCTACAACAAGTTGGGACCCAGAAAGATGGCCCACCTTCTGAAAAAATATTTTTAAAATTTTACTTTTATGGGACTATGCTACTGGACTGCACAGTAGAAATTTCTGGCAGTCCACTATGTTGGCCCACCCTTTTAGATGCTCAAATGGGGTCCATTGGCCCTAAACTTTTGTAGGTAGGTCCTACCATGGGTGGGACACCTCTCTACAAAAGTTTAAAATTTTTGGGATAGTAAAAGTATTTTAATTAACTCATACAATTTATGGACAACAAGGTATATTGCTACCTAGGGCAGCCCATGAATAGAAGTCCAACAAGAAAAATCCTCATATACATCAAGGTAAGGCCACCTAGATGGACCACACACATCCGGAACAGGCTCCCAACCAATCCGGACCTTACATGTACAAGTGGACAGCAAGATGAGTCTCCATATGTCCAACAAATGGGACATAAGGGCGTCCCATCAAGTGTAGACGGTTGGATGTGCCTTGCACATCAGGTGGGCCACCAGGATCAGCAACATTAGAAAAAAAAAGAGGGAGAAGGACAATAAGAGAGAGAGAGAGAGAGAGAGAGAGAGATCGGCCATTCAAGAGGGATTTTGCCACTATAAATCCCCTATGCACAAATAGAGAATCAACCATACAATACTCATCTTATAGATCATGCATGCATGGACCTTCATAATAAAATCTGAGGTGGGGATGCATCCCCACCATAAAACAAAGGTCTAGATAACCATAGAAGGGTTGAGATTATGAAATGCATCATGATGGGGTCCATGTAGAATGGCCCCATCATAGAGTGACACATGTATGAAGGATGGCCAATGGCCTCATCCAAAGGGTTAGATGGGCCCCCTACCATGGATTGGTGGGTCTCACATGGCCCAAGCATGAAGAAACAAAAGAAATAAGAGAGAGGAAGGAGATCAATGATGAGGGTCGAATATTACATATCAGACCCCAATTATTGCCTAACTTTATGTACATGATAATGATTAATGTCGTATTTTAATTGTATTTTTGTTGCAGGATGAAATCAAGAGCGTTGTTTGAAAAGGGATATTAAAAGCGTGGATTTGACGCTCTTAAGTAACCAAAGCAAGGGGACAGACTCCAAAGGACTAATATTGAAGAATTTACATGCCAGAGATCCGAGGAAATCAAGCCGTTCACGTTAAAGAGGCCCGAAAATGGTCCAGAATGCAAGATCACATGGTTCCAACCATCCATTCGGCTCGAAACTTCATACATGGAATGAGGGCCATAAATTGACCGTACATATCAAATTTCAGCCCTCCGATCACTATGTAAGTGGGCCAACAGTCAGATCAGCCCCTTAATTCATTAAGTGGGGCCCACCTGATAACAGGATATGCTTCAACTTTGGTCTTAACCCCTTAATCGGGGAGACAAAACAGATGGATGGTGAAGATTTCTCATAAGCATCACAGAGGGCCCTGTATGTGCAACATGTGCGTACACCATGTACACGTGCCCACCGAGCACAGAACCAGCTAAGGCGGGTCAGCAGGCGCTGACCCGTGTCTCCTTTCCAAAACGGCAGTTGCCGTTTTCATTCAGCGTAATGGACGAAAAGTCCATTTTTATGGACCTCTGTGGGGCCCGCCCATGGCACTTACGTATGATCCAATCCGTTCATCGTGTAGAAGGCTTCGAGAAATGCAAAATCATGTTTATATTTTGTGTCCATACGTGCACACGTGTGCGGTACAGAGGCCACAAACGGACTATCCTACAACGCTCAAAAGTAATTTTATTGTGATTTCTCCTTTGGGCCGCGTCAATGGACGTTCAAAACCACTCATTCTTGACTGAAATTTCGTCATGAATCCAATGGATGGGGTGAATTTTCATGAAAACACTTTTGTGGGGCCTGCCGATCACGACAGCGAAAGAATACGAAAGCTTTCATACATCAGCGAAATCCGATTTTCCAGGCGGTTGTGGCCCACCATCTTTGATCATATGGTAGATCTGAACTGTCCATCGTGTAGACCATCTCAAAACATCCCAGAAGACGTTGATTTTACTGACATCAGGCGAGGAACATGAGAGTTATGAAGCCCCGAACTTGACTGTGAAAAGGCTTTCGCTGCGCGTGCGACAGCTTTCCAAATCCGATTTTCACCACTCCAGCCACTCCAGCAACTATAAAAAGAGATGCAAAACGTGGAGATAGGGATCTTTTGGAGCTAGAGCTTGGGGGGACCAGGGAACAGATCCAGAGAAGAGAAAGAGAAGAAAAGAGAAGAAAGAGGAGAGACGGATGTTTTTATTTCATCAATTTTATTTTTCCTACCTTCTAATTGATCTCATGGATAGCTAATTTTCTTAGCTAGGGCTGAGATGAAGCCCCTAACTTGAATGATCCTTGTTTGTTGATTTCATTTTAACTTGATTGATTTGTTTCTTTCTCTAGTGTGCTTAACTGAAATTTCCGTACTTCTCTATGCTATGAGCTTAACCAAAGTCTAGTTATGGATGTTGTTTAGAATCTTATTCTAGGTGCTTGTGTCTGACCATGAACAGGTTTCCTATAGAGGAAGAAACAGGAATCTACATCTCTCCATGCCTAACCATGGATGGAAAGATGTGATCCATAAGCTTAAAGGAATTATACATTCTATGTGCCCGACTAAGGACATAGAGTGTGCTTTCTTTATTTTTATATCAATCTGAATTAGGGTGAATCAACAGGTAAAACAAGGATTAGGATAATTAGGGGTGGATTCGAAAGTCCTAGTCTTCTCTTTGATTGGATTTTACTCATTGTTCTCAGTTATTCTTCATAGATTTCTGTTAGTTTACTTAATTGTTAGCAAAACCATTAGTTGGATTAGTTAAGAAGAGTTTTAAATTTTGAATTGTGACAACCAGTCCTCGTGGGAATGATCTCGTAATACATACCGTATCTACATCTGATTCGTATACTTGCAAGTTTAAAATCATTTAAATCAGGTTGGTTTAAATAAAACATCAAGTTTTTGGCGCCGTTGCCGAGGACTGTTTCGGTCCAATTGGATTTAGGATTCTCTCTTATCATAATTCATAGTCTTAGGATTTTACTAACTTTAGGTTAAAGTTATATTATATAATATATATATATATATATATAATATATATATATAATATATATATATATATATATATATATATATATATATATCGGATCCTTGCTCTTACTCGGGTGGCAGACTCTTGGGAGTTTCAACACCCGTCAAGGGTTCGAGTATCCATAGGTTTGAAATCCCACTACGGTGTGAGTGTGTGGGGGTGCGTGTGCGTGTGTTAAAATATATATATATATATATAATTATTATTATTATTATTATTATTATTATTATTTTAGAGACTAACCTATTTCCTCTAAATTCTCTACTTTTTCTAATTTCTATTTTAGAATTAGGGTTTTATTTTTTTTTAGAAATTTTCTAATTCTAGGCTTTCTTTTTTAGAAATTTTCTATTTTCTAATTTTAGAATTTTTTCCTTCTTTCAAGTAACTTTCTATTTTCTAAGTTTAGAAATTTTTCCTTTTTTAGAAACTAACTTAGCTTTTTATTTCTAAGATTAGAAACTTTCTTTTTTAGAAACTGACCGTTGCTTAGGATTTTTCTAGCATTATTTTAGGAAACTTAATTTGTTTTTTTTTTTTTTTTTTTGCTTATAGGAATCGAGGAAGGAAGGTGCAAAATAAAATTGTCTTCAGAAGGAGGAGCTCCCAAATCTTCAGACATCCACCATCTCCTTTTCTGGGTTCTTCCTTCCAATTCTTGTTTACATAGCTTTCTCTTGTTTTTAGGAATTCATAATTTTTAGTTCTAGTTTTATTTCTTTAGGTTGCATCTTAGTTTAGTTTTCTTTCTTACATTGCAATAACATAGTTTATGCTAGGACGTAGATCTCTGAACATAGAACTAGCACCTTTTGATCTTAAAATAGAAAGAACCTTTCGTAGAAGATTTAGAAACATCATATTTGAATTGGCGGACGAGAATGGAACTAAAGCTCTTAGAGATTATTCAGCTCCCATCCAATTCAATGCGCCTTCATGCATAGTGTTGCCCGCCACCACGGCAGCACACACTTAAACCTGGGGTCATACAATTGTTGCCCTCCTTCTACGGTTTAGATAAGGAGGATCCATATCATCATGTGAAAGAATTCCTAGACATTTGCTCTACCTTTAAGTTCCAAAACTTTTTAGATGATTCAATCCGTTTGCACCTTTTTCCTTTTCCTTTGAAGGATAAGGCAAAAGCATGGTTGAATTCTCTAGGAGTTGGGTCTATGTAACGCCCTGAAATTCAAGGGTCGAGTAGCAACTCAACTCTCGAGTTCTAAAACATCACTTATGCAACATAGAGAATGATGATTGAATGTTGGTTGTGTTAGTGCAATAAAGATGAGTGAGATTGTACCAAAACAGTAATTCATACTCCAGATCCATGTATAAACGCAAGCGGAAGACTGAAAGATGTATATAGATGTGTATAAAACAAAACAATCTCGATCTCAAGAGTATGAATACCAACCGAGTCACCATATACATGTATTTGTTCCGGAATCAAAATGTCAAAATGGTATAACTATCATCATAAACCCTGTAGCCCCGTAACTCTAGATAGCCTACGCGAAGTCTCCAGCAAACTGTATGAAGAAAAACTCATCCTGATCATCATAATAATCAGGCTCAGCCTCCTGAGTATCATCGGTACTTGCATCTAAGACAGAGTCTGATGGGTGTCCAGAACACCATCCCGTAATGTGGGAGTGAGTAGCTAACTCAGTGGAACAATAAAGCATATGTTAACATGTTATCAAATCAGTCAAGCAGTAATGATAAAGCAGTACAATCAACAATCCTAAGTACTCTTGTTAATGCAAGTATGAAGTGTAGTCGTGATGCATGCCCTCACCAACATACTCCCTCAGCGACACCATCTTACGTCCGCGGTATGCGTTCATCCCTCAGTGCTCCACATCTTCCAGGCACATGCAGTGCGATAATGAGCATGATTACTGAGTTGTTATTAATACCTTTCAAACAGCAGGATTGGGAAACTAAGGTACCTTCCTTATATCATTCCCAAACAATGATCCATTCTAGGGTCGTCAATCCTAGATAATCTCATACGATAGTGTGGTTCTAGGTCGCTGCAAGGGCTGTCAGGGCTGTTACACGGAATCGTTGCACCACTCCCCCATCACCTTATCAATACAGGCCTAGTTTTGTACTCTTGTTGCTACGGAAGGGTCGTCGCCTCCACATAGACTCAGAGTACACTCGAGGTCACTACAATTGGCTGTCAGGGCTGTTACACGGAATCGTTGCACCACTCCCCCATCACCTTATCAGTGTAGGCTGACAGTTCGAATATAGTGTCCCATACCACCATAATCGGCTCACGAGTCTGGTTGCTCAATGGTCACTACGGGGAGGCTCGTGGCCCCAGCGTAGGCCGACAGCTCGACCACGGTGTCCCATACCACCATGTCCGGCTCATGAGTCTTAGCGGATCGAGGTACCATGGTTAACGAGATTTTACTGGTAAGTTTAGTGCCTTAGGTTCAAATAGAGGCGTCCAAACATGGTGAACATACATAAGACAGATTGGGTTATTTGACGGGCTCGACTAGCTCGAACGTACGGCCAATTGAACGACATGAAGCGCAAACACTTCGTGTGGCCTAACCACTGCCGCCAACCGAAGTACGACTCGAGCTCGTCAAACACATCCTACGTGGTGAATGAATCTCAGCCACAAATTCCATTCTATTACCGATTGCCTGGACTAACACATAGTCCCAACTTCACTCTAATTCAACAAGAATCATATGATATAGTTAAAGCAGGAAATAAACAAGTAATGCGATTCTCACAATCAAACAAGCATGTTATAAAGTACAACACAAACAGGATTCCATACACATTCATATCATGAGTAATACAGACATTACAATGTAACGTATATGTGGGAAATCATGTACATGGTTAAGGTAACCGAGATTCATATCTCGATCCTCATACAAGTACTCCTAATTAACCATTAGCACATTCAGACATTTTCACAAACACATAGAACACATACATCACCATACATGGTATATGATGATTAGGCCAAATCCCATCACTAGAGAGTTGGCCCCATATATCACGTGCATATACCCATGACAGGTGATCATGGCATGCATGAATATAGGTTCCATATCCGTTGGAACATTTTCACAAACACTTGGGCTACACATTTAACACGTATAACGTATTTTTACCGTGACGTGATTTAGGGCAAGTCCTTTCGCTAAGGAGTTGTCACACATGTATTGATCATATATTTACGACAAATAAACATGTTAAGCATAAATCCAAATTCCAAACAATTTCAAACATTCCAACATATACTTAGAATACACTATATTCCACATAGTTCATATAAACTCGAAAGGCAAAACAGACGACACATTTTGCATGTGAAATAGCATCCACATCAGTCATAAATCATTAACCAACATTGAAAGCCTTGAAAACCATAACCTATACATCTAAAGTCCGTACCTTATGCTGTAGAAGCGTAATAAATTTGGTAGAAATGCTAAGGCTTCTCCCACGACAGTAGAACGGCCTAAAGCACAAGTAGTGTTAGCTATTTCGCTAATTGAATCAATTGAAACCCTAAATCAGATTAGGGTTAGGGTTTTCTTACCTAGAAATAAAGTCGGAATCGCCGGGAAAGCGATTAGAAAGGTGTGGTTATGCTTGAATAGCAAGAGGATAGAGTGGCAGGAAGTTTCTCCCACAACTCTCGCACTTTCTCTCTCTTTTCTCTCTTCTCACTCCTAGGGTTTTTCTCAAATTCATAGGGCTGAATGAGAGAGGGTTTAAGGTCCTTATATAGGCTAAAACATAACCAAAATAAACCTAAGGTCAAGGTATACTTAAGTTATAACCAAAGTGAGCTTGTTTCGTCTCAACGGAATACTTCTGGAGGCCCCTTTTTTACGTGCGGTCGGACTTAAGCTCACCAACCTTGGATCTAGGTATAGTTAAGTTTTCATTCCAGTCGGATTCTCAGATCACACGTAGCGGACCAGTTTCAGTTCAACGGTCACTGAAACTCGATCGGAGATTTCAAGTACACTGCCATGTATATGAAATTTCTCCTGATCCAAGGATGTATTTGGGTTAGATTCTGACAGTCTGATTGCTTATATCAGGCCCGCAAGTAACAAGTCTCAAATTACTATTTGAGATTTTATTTATAAAGAAATTCAAGTGTTCTCACACTCCTCGCTACGGGCTCAAGCGAATAGCCATGGAACACTATCTGGGTTTGATCTCCTAGATGGTTATTAAGCCCAGCAAGGCGGTCCTAAGTCTATAATTTCGTATTATTCGGACACTCGATGTGTGGTCCAGATTCGATACGGAGTTTCAGTGTGCTCCCGAGAGCAGTCGGGTAATGAGTTTGATCCTAGATTTTAAGGTAACCTAGCGTTAATGATTCTACAAGTTTTGGGTCTTGTAGATCGTATTTAAAGTGATTCAAGCAGATTTTATGGCTAATCTAGTTTAGCACTTAATTAACTTTGTCTAATTTCTAAAGGATTTGATCCTAAGTGATTTCTGCCTGAGGTGATACTCGGGCCATTGCACGAAATTTTCTAAGTCGTTACAGTCTACCCCCCTTAATGAAAAATTTCATCCTCGAAATTAGTACATTTTCGTACTCCTCGATAATTTGAGGGTAGTTCTTTCTAACCTCGGCTTCTGTCTCCCAAGTAGCTTCCTCCTCTATATGATGCGTCCACAGTACCTTTACTAGTGGAAAGACCTTGCTATGCAATACCTGCTCCTTTCTGTCTAGAATACGTGTCTGACGCAGTACATATGTAGCATCATCACTCAACTGCACCTGCTCCCAATGGATGATGTGTAAAGGATCAGGGACGTATTTCTTCAGCATAGATACATGAAATACGTTGTGCACGCCCTCGAGTGGTGTGGGTAAAGCGAGACGGTATGTCACCGCTCCCACTCGATCAAGTATCTGAAATGGGCTAATGAATCGCGGCGTAAGCTTCCCCTTCTTTCCAAACCGAAGGACTCCCTTCATAGGAGAAACTCTGAGGAATACATGATCTCCAACCTCAAACTCCAGCGGTCGCCGCCTCGTATCGGTATAACTCTTCTGTCTACTTTGGGCCGTAAGAAGTCGACGCCTGATAATGTCGATCTTATCTGAGGTCGCCTATACTAACTCTGGGCCAATCAAACTGCGTTCGCCAACCTCCGCCCAGCAATGTGGTGCTCTGCAAGGGCGCTCATATAAGGCCTCGTAAGGAGCCATGCCAATACTCGCCTGAAAGCTATATCTGGGAATATGTTAGTGAGTCTTTTTTATCAGGAATATGTTACTGAATCCATTATAAAACTCTATTTAGTGGTTTGTAATTGATAACTAATATAGGTATTACTCTTTTTAATTCTACATTTTTGTTTACACAAAAAGCCGAGCAACTCCAAAGAGACTTACTTTTCCTAATTAATCTGTTATATAAAAGTCTTTGAATTTCTGTTTTACAATATTTTAATATTTCTTTATTCATTTGTATGAGTCTAGCTTTTGTAGGAGTGTCTTTTTCTTGAAAATATATTTCGTAGGGTAATTGAATTATGTGTTTTTTTTCGTTCCCAAAATGCATGGGGAAGATCTAAACAAACTTCTTGTTCTAATTACTTCTTGAAGTTTTCTATTTTTTATTTTAATTGAGATTCTTCTAAATTTTCTTCTATTTTGATATGATGAAGAATCTCTCTTAAGTGTTTGATATGTTCTTGTTTTTTTGTTATTAAATTAATTGATTTGGTTATTAAAAAGGATTTTAGTTTATTAAGATCCCTGGTTTATGGTGGATTAATAAATTCAAAGGTTAATTTTTTCTCATATATTATTGTATGAAGTTATATATTGTTAACGCTAAATGGTTTTATTAGTTCTATAAATGGTGTTCCTAAAATCAAAGGTTTGACTACGTCTTTAATTAGTAAAAAATTAGTCTTGATACATATTCCTTCATTGCATACTTGTGCTTTTGATAACTTATGTTTAATTCTTAATTTTGATCCACTGGTTGTTCCTAACCATCCTTTGTTTCCTTGAAGTATTGCTATACTTGTTTTTGTAGACATTCTTGATTTATGATTAACATGTTGCCTTGTCTCTTTAATTCTTGTATATCTTATGTGATGTCTTTTATTTTATTTTATTTGTTATAATTCTTGTAATGTAGGTATTCATTTTTTTTTTTTCTGAAATATGTCTAATATTGTTGTTATGTTATGGGATTCTATTTTATTTGTTTTTGGTGTCTTTGTCACTGTATCTCGTAAGCTTCGTAAATATTTTCATCTTAGTATAGGGTCTTATATATGTTCAGCATAATTTATTAGATTTTATTGTTCTTTAGTTAAAACACATATGTTTTTATTTTTATTAGGCTTGAAAGAAATCTTAATCATGAAGAGTCTCCTCTTTACTGATATCTTTACAAAATTGGTAGAGGTCAAGTTGCATAGTTTCATTGAAGATGTAAATTTCTAAAAAAGACATTCAAAATAATTTTTCATGAAAAAATTGAAGCTCTCAAGGTTAGTGGTGAATGAATTTCTTCAATTATATGACCTCCTACACTATAATGTTGTAGGGATATACTCTAACCCCATTGATGAGAGAGAGTAAACGTTTGTTTATAACTCGATCAGGAAATATTTTCCCTATTAAATATGATGCATCTGAAGGTAAACTCATTGTTGTCTTAATCTCCTTCCCAATCAGCATAGGTGAATTCATGTACTTTTAGACCATCTTTGTGATTATATATATATAAAGTCTCTAGTATCTTACAAATAATGAAAGATTCTTATAATAACTTGTCAATAGTTAAACTCGGTGTTTGATTAGAAGTGACTGACTAAACTAATGGGACGACAAACATGGGGATAAATACATAACATAACATACATAAGGCTACCATTTGCATTAGCATAAGGGACATTATGTATTTTCTTTTTTTCAAATTATTTTTAGGACACATACGCCACTGAACTTGAGACTCTTCTCTATTACCGTAATCATATATTCTCATCCTGATATTTTAAAATGATTGATAATGCTTTATATGTAAAGTTGTTGAAATAAGCACATAAACTTCTTAGAATGACTTCAATCAATTTTAAATCCTAGCATGTAAACTACTTCACCTCTATCTTTCATCTCAAAATTCAAAGACTTTCAATGGTTATTAGCATCTATCATCTCCAAGTCATTTCTAATGAGAATAATATTGTCCACATATAGAGATATGATTAAAAACTTCTTCGTAAATATTTTCATATAGATACAATGGTCTTCCCCATTCGTGACAAACCCAAAGGTAGTTACTATTTTATAGAATTTCATGTACCATAGATGTGAATATTATTTTAGCACATACATGTTTTTACTTTATTCTCATGATATGAGACTCATGTTCTACTAGAGCCTTCTATGCGTCTATGTTTTATATTGAGATCGGCTAGATTTTCGATTGTCGATCGTGCTCGTATTTTTATACCACAATGACCCGAGACAAATACCCTAGTGACCACACGAGCGTTGCATTTCCAACACTGTGAGACACGCCTGAGTTTGAGAGATATGCGAATGTGTGTAAATCGAGGCGGACGCACATTACAATGCACATATGTGTGGCATGTACCCCACTTGCAAGTATCTAAGGAATATTTCTCACCCATGTTACAACTACTACTACTTTTGGCAAATGACATGCCATACCCTCAGGGCCTTTTTTCTTTTTCAAAGACATCATTACCTTGCCTTTGAAAAAAAGTCCTAAATACCCCTACACAAGCTACTAAAGTACCCCTAGACTACCCAAAATGCCCCTATATTTTATTTCCCCTATGCCATGGTACAACAAAGTCAAACAACCCATCCCCATCCCCCTTTTTCTCATACAACCCCGCCTCTCTCCTATGCAATCCTCTTCCCCATATCATTCTCTCCCCAGGATGCCTACAATCTCTCTCTCATTTTTCCCATTGTAACAAAAGATATCCAAATAAAAATCCCTCATACGTAGGAGCTCTTCAATGAGGAGAGAAAAAAAGAAAAGATAAATAAAGGAAAGAAAGAAAAAATGAGAGAAGAAAGCAAGGGAAAAAGAGGAACAGGAATATTGAGCTTGGAATCTCCATCAATGGAGATCCCAACCCACCTTTGAAGCCATGTAAAGATCCTAGCCGATGATTGTAAGAACCGACCCGAGTTCCTACATGTGCATGTATGTGTGAGTATGCATTTCATTTCTTGTGGTCTCGCGGTCCTACCGGTCGAATTTCGGAGATTCGCAACCCTCAGATTGTGTTTGCGGTCATCCTTGAATCCGGTCACATAGACTCAACTCGGATCGACCCGAGACCTATGTCATCTTGTTTGCATCGTCGTTGCGTTCCAACGATGTGTCTTGTGCATCCATCCGATATACGGATCAAAAGTTATGAGCATTACATAGTATGACCTTTAATCATGTGGCCCACTTTTGTGCAATGCATGTGGAACACCTCCATGACACAAGTCCCCATACACACTACACACACACCACACAAATCCTATCAAAACACCACCCACTTCAGCAAACACCACCCAAGCCTAGCCTAAAAGCCTAAGCATTGTAAACTCCTCCCTATGCAATAATGACTTCTCTTACAAACTCATAATCTCTCTCTGTCTCCTTATCTCTCCCTCCTTCTCATTTCTTCCCTCCATAGCTAGCAACCTTCTTCTCTAACATTCCAAAAATCTCCAAATTCTCAAGCCCTCTAAACCCAAAAACCCCTCCAATCCAACCCTTGACAAGACATCTCAACCATCAAAATCTTCTCCTTGCTCTAAGATCTTCATGATATAGAAGTTTGAGAGTTGGATTCTTTGTGGGTGACTATTCCTTGTGCTGATTTCCTTTCTTTTCTTTGATCTCATTGTTTCTTCATAGTTGGATCATATGGGACCCACCAATCCATGGTGGGGATCTCATTTGATTCTATAGATGTGGCCCTTTGACCCATCCTACATGCATGTCATGATCCATGATGGGGTCATTCTCCATGGATCCCATCATGATGTATTTTATGATCCACTCCATCTCAAGGTCATCTAGACCTTAAAGATCATATTGGGATAACATCCTAACCATCTATTGTAGATATAGATCATGCATGTGATAGATTTAAGATCTTAAGTATAAATCTATGAAGATCCATGTGTTTAATTGTTCTTGGGAGGGCCCATTAGTGGCGGGACCCTACCCCATGTCCGGATTATGCTTCTTCTCCATCTTTTCTTTCTTGTATTTATAGTAAATTTGATGTATGTGTGGCCCACCTGATGTGCCATGCAACTAGGCCCAAGTGGTTGGACACGCAAGCCCACCTTGTTGCCCCATGTTGTTGGCATGATTTAGACACCCTTTGGGCTTGATTTTATAGATGATATTGGAAGGGGCTTGGGTTTGAGAGTTGTGTGAGCCATCTAGGTGGACCCCACCTTGAGGAAATGATGATTTATTTTCCTTTTATTTATCTTTTAGGTTGGTTTGGACAGCAATATGTTGTTGTCCATATTGCCATGGAAATTTCTATTGTAGCTGATTCTTTGGCGTGGGTTTAGTCTATAATTTTTTCATTGGTGGGCCACATATCTGGACCCCACCTTGTAGTACATATATGAGGGGACCTAAAACCTATTTTTTCTAATTTTTTTGAGGCCATTGATCTACCACCTCATTGGAGGCCCAGATCAGGGTCTATCAAAATTCTGCACTTAGCAGATTTGCTGGACAGTTTGGATTCCTTGAATTAATTAAAATACTTATGATAATCTAAAAATCATGAAACTTTATAGAGAGGTGGCACACCCATGGTAGGACCCATCTACCAATTTTTGGGGCCAACGGACCGCTGTACACACCGTGGCAAGGGCTGGACCGGCCCACAACGTTGGGACGTCCAGGTCAGACAGATTTTCTGGACAGACTGTTTTATTTAAATTAATTAAAATATTTTTAGTTATCCAAAAATCACAAAATTTTGTGGAGGTGTGGCCCACCTATGGAAGTACCACCCTGCAAATTTTCATGGCCATCGGGCCCCTGTACCATCTGTGGTGCGGCATGGAGTGGCTCAACAGGCTGGGACACTCAGGTTGGGGCGTCCAGCTTTGGCTGGGCGTCCAGCTTTGGCTGGCCGTCCAGGCCACTTTGTGGGCCCACCTTAATGTATTTTATATCCCACCATTCATCCATATAGGGTCCATAGGGGACCTAATCATCCTCCCCTTCAGTAGAATTCAATTGGGGCCCATTGGATGAGTTTTTGGGCCAAATACCCAGGCCCATAGGACTGCCCACCATGGGACACCCAGCCCATTGGGCTACTGCTGGATGTCCAGTCCGGCAGCATGACCCATCTGATTTATGTGTTAAATACACTCCCTTCATCTGGTGGACCCCCCTGTGACATGTATGGGTCACCAGGAACTAAAATAAACATATAATTTAATTAATTTTTGAATTTTCAGCAATGCCAAATTGTGGGTGGGTTGGAATTTCAGTAATAGGCCCATGGTTGCTGCCCATAAATGAATATTTTGGGGCAGCATGGTCCACCAAATTTAGAGATATTATTACACATATTTTGCCCTATTTTAATTAGGTTTTGGGCCTAATTAGTGCATGCCTGAGGCCCACCCCAGTTGGGGTCTTTATTGGATTCATACTTCTAGCTAATTGTTGGGTCATATAGCCTTGGTTGGGCTTTTTGATGGGCTCATTGGACCCTTGGGGCCTATAGTTATCATGCTATTGTGATGGGCTTTATGGGCCAAATACTCAAGTAGTTGGGCCCTTGCTTACCCATTAAAATAAATCCATACTTGGGCCGAGATGTGAGGCCCAACTTACTTGTTTTAAATATGAGGATTTCCCATATGTTGGAATAATGGGCTGCCAATTAGGCCCACCATAATGAGTAGTCTTATGATCTTTATGGTTGGGCCCAAACCTTGTTTAAGGGCCCACCAAGTTGCCTAAGTGTTGGGCCTTGTGTACGGCCCACTAGGCCCGGATTGTTTAGGCCTTGGGCCTTGTTTTACATACGTGTAGTTAGCGGGCTACCTTTTGGGACCCAGTTGAGGTTGAATGTCCTCCTTGGTGGCCCTAAGGTAGGCCCATAGGGTTCCTAGGTGGTTGAAGGCCTGCCTTAGGCCCTTGATTAGGACCGCTTCTTCCTTGGGTTTATGACTCTCTTAGCTTGTGGGTCATCCGAAAGTATCGGGCCCCCACTAGAGGACTTCACTTCTCCTTAGAGTACCTGTCTATGTATTTAGATCTTGTCCCTCATTGGGAAGGAGGAGTATATTCTACAGGTAGCGCACTTACGTCATTGTGACCTATATGCATCATCTGTGTGAATTGATTGCATTGTGTGGTGGTCATAGAGGGATGAAGTTTCTCCCCTTGTGCACATCGAGTGCTTGAAGCTAGTGCATGATCTGTGTACGTGACTCATGCGTTGGCATCGCATTTCATGATGATATTGCCCCTGTTTCATCGGGGCCTTGCCTCCACAGGAATATTCATGGATGGCGTATGTGTGAACATCGAAAATGTTACTTGAGCATATCAGGTGCATAGGATGCCCATGGGTGAAATTTTCAAAACTTCCATGGTACTAAGGATCTGCCCCAACGCCATGACCAACTGGAAGATATGAGCGCATGAGAGCCTTATACCGTTAGGCCGCGACTCCCACTGTCGTGTAGTCAGTTGGGTAGGGATGTAGCCTTACTCGCCTGATGTGAGGCATTGCTAGACTGAGTCTAACCAGCTCGTAAATGGGACTGCCACCGTCAGGCATTGCTGGTGATTGGCTGTCCACAGGCGGGTAGTGAGGTCTCTTACGCTCGTTTGATTGTGCGGGGTCTGTAGAGCGGTAGTCATCCAGTAGTATAATGGACCCCGGTGATTTCATTATGATTGGAAATATACTTGATATGTGGATTGGATATGAGCACTAGCATCACTTTTCATCGCATTTGCATCGGCTATATAAACCCCTTTATGCATCGCCTTGGTAAGGCGCCCAGTACTCATTGCATCGTATTTATGATAAGCCTTGGTAAGGCTGGTGATATTGTCATCGAGCATGTTTCCCTTCCCGTACCTCCTATTATTCTTCTGTGCACTATTGTCACACACTTTCACCACCCTCTAAGCTTCTCTAAGCTTATACACGATTGATGCGTGCAAGAGATCCTAGACAAACGTCGTAGCGGCAAAGCTTGGATTAGAGTTGAGCTTGAGGACCCCAGTGTTGTTGACCTTTCTCTCCTTCTTTTATTATCTTATGTATGTCCTTTTGGACCTTATGAAAGCTTGTAAAAGTTCAAATTCATAGTGGATTTTGCGATATGTTCCTTGTTATTTTTGAGATTTTACTTGTTGTGATCTTGGGTATGCTCGTATTGGAAATGGTTATACTGTTATGGAAATCATCCTTGTAGGATCCCAAGATCAAAACCTGTCTCAGGAGCCGAGAATGGGGTACTACAGAGGCTGTTGCGGCCAGAACCGGCTATCAGGTTCCTTGTGATTTCGGCTACCGAGTCTGGGGCGTGACAATGACGGTAAGTGGATGATATACAATTGTCACCATGTAGTGCAATGCTTACCTTTGTACATGTTGTTGGGAGGAAAGAGATGGACCCCACCTCTGATTTGTGAGGTTTGGGGGCCACCATCTACCCCGTTATGACTGTCCAAGTGGGTCTCACGATACAATAAGCCAAACTTTGTGAATAGCCCCAAGACGCTCCCTTATGGGATAGATGTCGACTGAACGGCCCTTTTCCTTAATATTTTTTTGTTGTCCAGGAGGGGTGGGCCACTGACATGGGACCCACCCATGATTTATGCATTTTATATCATGTCGTCCATCCATTTTCTAAGGTGGACCCACCTAGACTACGCCGACCAATGTGGTTAACTGGTGGGACCACCCTAATGTATATGTTGTTTGTAGTATGGACCCAACAGTGGCGGTCTCTCTCTCTCTCTCTCTCTCTCTCTCTCTCTCTCTCTCCTCTCTCTCTCTCTCTCTCTCTCTCTTTCTGCTTTTGTGGAGCCCATGAGTTGGCCACGCCTAGAGCTGAACACGAGTCAAATTAAGTTGAGCTTGGTACAACTTGGCTCGGCTCGGCCAGTAGCTAACCCTAGCTCGAACTCAACTCGGCTCGGTCCTTTAGCCTGACTGGCCAACTCGACTCAGTTCGATCAACAGCTTAGGCCAATTTAAGCCTATGCAAAATTTTCTCAAACACATAGAATGCATCTTCAATTTCTCACCGAATGAAAAACAGTAACAGCAGTTTATGGGTATTTCATCAAACACTCGGCGGGTAGCATCAAAATCAAGATATGAGGGTAGTTTTATAATGCTGAGGTTTTTTTGTAGCAATTTGTTTCATATCCATTCCTCCATTGCCACCAATCAACCCCGCAGAGAATGTATGCACCCGAAACAATACTTCGTTGAGTCGTTTCATCAAACACTCGGCGAGCAGCATCAATATCAAAATAACCGAGTCACCGAGCCGATTCGATCCAAGTCAATTCAAGTTGAGGTTCAATCCGAGTCGAGTCAAGCTCAGGCAAGCTCGAACTCGCTCGAAAGAAGCTCGAAATTTTTTCGAGCTCCAGTGACTAGCTCAACCCAGTCGACTTCAATTTTGAGCCGAGGCCAGTTAAGCTTTTTCAAGTCAGTCAAGCGAGCTGACCGAGCTAACTCGACTCGTGTACAGCTCTAGCCAGGCCTGTGGGATAGCAGCAGCGTGTGCCCCACGCTGTGGAGCCCACCTTGCTGTTATCCTCCATCCAACCTGTGAACAAGGTCACGTAAGGACATGGAGTGTAGGGCCCACATAATGTTTGAGAGAATTGACACGTCTATCTTTTTTTTTTCTGATAATTTTTAACGAGTCAAATCTAAATTTCTAGTGGATCGCACCACTAAGACTGTGGATTGTTTACCACATTGAAAGCTTACTAGGGCCCACTGCGATATGTCTATTGGAGATTGAAAGACCACCGTTAATACCTCCTGGATAGCTACCATTAAAAGCTTCCTAGAGCCCACCATGACCCGACCAAACCGATGGACGGAATGGATTTTTTAAGTGGACCCACTGCATATTTTTATAAAAATATAATATTATACAAAAAAGAAAAAGAAATAACCCAGCCGCTGACGCTGGCTGCAAGCAGCCTCCAGGGACGCTCCTATGTTTGAGGGTTATGGGGCATCCAGGACGCGGTTTGGCTAGTGACGCCGCGACCAGCCAGGTGGCTAGTGGTTGGTGCTATGTGGACCCCACTATGATGTATGTGTTTTATCCACGCGGTCCGTCCATTTTGAAAGATAATTTTAGGTTTTGAATCCGAAAATGAGATAGACCTAAATCTCAGGTGGACCACACCATGGGAAAACAGTAATGATTGAATGTCCACCGTTAAAAAACTCCTGGGGTCCATGTAATGGTTATTTGATATCTAACCTGTTGATTTGGTCATACAGACTTGGATGAAGGGGTAAAAATTATGTCAGCTTGATCCAAAAACTTTTGTGGCCCCGATAAGTTTTTAATGGTGAGCGTTCAATCAACACTGTGGGGTCTACTTGAGATTTGAATAAACTTCATTTTTGGACTAATACCATAAAATGAGCTGGAATAATGGGTGGACGGCAGGAATGAAACACATACATCATGGTGGGGCCCACAACGACCATTAGCCATTGGCTAGTGGCAGGGAGAGTAGCCAATCCCTTTCCGTATGTGTTCTATCCACGTGCAGGGGTGTACACAGAGTCGAACTCGAATACTGGCTGACCTCAGCTTGAACTCGGCTCAACTCGGTCCTCGAGCCTGACCAGCCAGCTTGGCTCAGTTCGGTCAGCAGTTCGGGCTGAGTTCGCCGTCAAGGCATTTCCACATACACCAAAGCTGTAACTTCAAAATCTCACTGTTTTACAATCAGAAGCAATGACTTTACATGCATTTTATCAAACACTTTTAAGTAACAAAAAAAAAAAAAAAACAAAATAAAACAAAAAAGAGATAAAAGGTATTTGTTTAATTACCTTGCTTGCCAATGGCCAAACCTTCCTTGCCACCAGCCAAACCTTTATTGCCACAGCCACATTACATTGAGTCATTTTATCAAACAGTTGGTGAGCAACATCAATGGCTATCCATTTGAGCTTTTCGTGTGGATTATTGATGAGGTAAAATGATCAATGGCTAGATCATTTTATCAAACAGTTGGTGAGCAACATCAAGACAATCCACCAGCCAAACCTAGTCACCGACCTGGTTCGATCCAAGCTGGATTCCATCCAAGTCGAGTCGAGCTTAGGGCCTGCTCGGACTCATTTTCGAGCTAAAAAAATCAGCTCAACTTGGCTCGAACTCAACTTTGAACCGAGTCAAATCAAGCTTTTTCGAGTCGAGTCGATCTAGCTTGGTTTGTCTATACCCCTATCCACGTGGTCCATCCATTTTGCCAGAACATTTAAGCCATGGGCCAAAAAAATGGGACTCGGATTCCCTGCGAAGTTCCTGCGTTGGAAACTTAGGTGAGCCCACCATCACGTTTTCAAGAAATCCACACCATCTATCCATATTTTTAAGCCCATTCAAGGACTTGAGAGCAAAATTGAGCAAGATCCACTACTCAAGTGAGCCGCACTAGAAAATGTGGGTAGGAAAATTCTTACCGTTGAAACCTCCCTAGGATCGACAGTGATGTTTACATGCCATCCAAACCGTTCATAACATCATTTTTACTGGGATGAACTGAGAACACAAACTTAAGACTGATTCAAAACTTCCGTAGCCCCGCAAATATTTCAATGGGCATTCAATCCTCACGTTTTCGCCCAACTTGAGTATTGGATCCAGCTTATTTTTGGCCTTGTGTCCTAAAATGAGCTCAAAGAAAGGATGGACGGAGTGGATTTCTCAAAAACATGATGGTAGACCCCACCTAGGTTCCCAGCGCAGGAACTTTCTGGGAAAGCCTGTCAAAAAAAGTGAGATAGATCTGAAACTCATGCGGACCGCACCACAGTGAATAGCGGGCATTGACAAATGATTATTGTTTTGCACCCAACCAGGGCAGTGAGACCCACTGTGGGTCCCACCATGATATACGTCCTACCCCCAGGAGGCTTACCGAATCTGGCCCCCAGAAAGGGCCATGGGCTCTGGTGGGCTAACCCAAAAGTGAGGTAGATCCAAGCTCTAGTGGACTACTGTATGGGCAACAGGTTAATGGACCCACCATGATTTTAATTGCAACCCATTCTAGGGGTTGTGGAACCTACCATGTTGAATGTGACTTATCCAAGCGGCCACCCGATCCAGCCATAAAATGGGCCACGGGCCCTTGTGGGCTGTCCAATAATTTGACAACTCATTTTAGGGTATGGGGCTCACTTTTAAGTGAACCGTAACAAAGAAATCAGTGGTGATTGATGTCTACCTTTAAAACTTTCTAGGCTTATTGTAATGTTTATTTGCTATCCAGACAACATGTGGGCCTGCTGTGGACCCCACCATGACTGTGGGTGCCTTATCCAAGCTATCCAAAGTGGACCCCACCACATGAAAGAAATGGTGGTTAAATGCCGGAAGTGGATTGGCTGGTGTACCACACACACCAGCTATATAGCTGGTGTAGGTACGTGTCGTGCGAAGACGTGCGATGACGCTACTCGAGCTCCGAGTTGTACGAACGGTTCAAAGTAGATCAAAGTTACATGGGCCCACAGTGATGTATTTATTATATCCACACCGTTCATCCATTTTTTGAGATCATTTTCGAGCATTATACAAAAAATGAATTATATCAAAGATCAACTGGACCACACCACAAATAGCAGAGGGAATAATGATTTTCACTGTTAAAAAATTCGTAGGGCCCACCATATCATTTATTTTCCATCCAATATGTTCATAAGGTCACAAACACATGGATGAAGAGGAAAAACAAATTTCATATTGATCCAAAACTTCTGTGACCCCCAAAAGGTTTTCAATGGTACACGTTCAATCCCCCACTGCTTTTTGCAGTGTGGTCCACTTGATAGTTAGATTTGTCTTATTTTTAGTCTCAAGCCTTATGACAAGCTCTCCAAATGGATGGACGGTTTGGATATAACACATACCTCATAATGGAGCCCACAGAACTTGCTGACATCAATACATGGGCAATATAGCTGATGTGTGGTACACCAGCCAATCCGCTTCCTTAAATGCCTACGTTGAGAAACTTTTCAGACCCATTGTAACCAGTATTTGACATCCAACCTGTTCAAAGGTCACACAAACCTGTTTGTAAGGGAATTACGAGTACCAGCTTGGCCCCAAGCTAGTAGACGCGGTTTGGCTAGTGATGCTGCCACTAGCCAGGTGGCTAGTGGTCGGTATTATGTGGGGCCCACCGTGATCTGTGTTTTATCCACACCGTCTATCCATTTTTAAACATCATTTTAATAATTCATCCCATAAATGAGGCATATCAAAATCTCAAGTGGACCACCTCATGGGAAAACAGTAGTGATTGAATGTCTACCGTTAAAAATCTCCTAGGGCCCACTGTAATGTTTATTTGACATCCAACCTGTAGATTAGTTCATACAGACCTCTATGAAGGCAAAAAACAAATATCAGCTTGATCCAAAACTTTTGTAGCTCCAAGAAGTTTTTAATGGTGAGAATTCAATAAACACTGTGTGGCCCACTTGAGATTTTAATCTACCTCAGTTTTGCATTTATAGTATAAAATTATCTAGAAAAATGAATGGACGGCATGGATGAGATACATACATCATGTTGGGATTC
This sequence comes from Magnolia officinalis, assembly GCA_021015155.1. Taxonomy (NCBI): domain Eukaryota; kingdom Viridiplantae; phylum Streptophyta; class Magnoliopsida; order Magnoliales; family Magnoliaceae; genus Magnolia; species Magnolia officinalis. The sequence goes on from JAJHSJ010000010.1 coordinate 58,274,563, forward strand.
ACAGAATACAGGCCACTCCCCACACACACTCATGCCTTTGTGGGATTTGCCGTAGTGGAATTTCACCACCTATGGATACTCCAACCCTACCGGATGTTGAAACTCCTGAGAGTCTAGCACCGGATCAAGAGTAAGGATGTAGCTTGGCGTATGGGTCCAAACGCTTTGAACCACACCATGATGTATGTGTTTTATCTAGCCGTTTGTGCTAGGCTCACCTGTTTTACCCACACCATCCTTTTTAGCAGGAAGCTAACCTGCTGGAGGTTGTCCAGCGGCTAGAGCCCCTGGTCAGCAAGTGTGGCCCGCTGTTGCAACCCACCTTACTGGAGTGTTTTATATCCTAGCCGTCCATCCTCTTTGACAGCTCATTTTAAGTGTGTGGGTCAGAAATGAGTTAGATCCAAAGCTTAATGGGTCGTATGGCCCAATAAATGACTTTTTTATGTCCACTTTTGAGAATTTTCTTGGGGCCCACTGTGTTATTTTAGGGACCCACAATGGTGGGCCACATGGTGGAAGCAGTGTGCACAAGCACGCTGTCCACACAACATGCACCCCACTCTGTGGGGTCCACTGTGATGCATGTATTGATTACCCACGTTGCCCATTTTTTACCCGTCCATATTAGATTATGTGTTGTTCTTTTTGGGCCTTCTTCGGGACATTTAGGGCCCACTTTGATGCCTCTTATGGGCCCATCATGATCACTAGTGGACCTTGTTAATGCGCCCTATTTTCATTGTTAGTACATGTTTGATGAGTGTTTAAATTATCGGCAATATTATCAAATTATCACTGGCAATATCATTATCGTCCAGTAATAAAAAATGACTATAACCCCTTTTTTGTCTCTCTTTCAGATATTGCCGATATTTTTTTATTTTTTCGATATTTATTAAAAAATCACCGATAATTTCATGTTCCCACCGGGTGGGAACTTTAGCCAAATACCTCTCTTTTATTCCGATAAAAGGGCAACATTTTTTGTGATTTTTCTGACAGTTGTTGGATTGCAGATCATCAACAATTTTTCAAAAGCTACAAATCAAACTCCAAAAAAGCTCTCTTTTCATCGAAAAATCCTCCAATGACAACTTCTACAGCATTGCCAGCCTCATAACGTGTTGTTAGGGCTCAAATTTTAGAGTTAGAGGGACAGAGATTTTGTGTTGGAGAGATAAGGGGGATATGGCTTGGTTTTCATTTTTAACGCTTACCAAGGAAGTGGAAGCAGACTGCGTACTAAGCAACTTACTATGCCAAGCGTACTAAGTAAACTCTATGGGGTCCACCGTTATTTATATATTTTAGCCACTTATTTCATCTATTTTACCGTATATTTTTAGGGCTTGAGCTAAAAATTGAAGCATATCCAAAGCTCAAATGGACCCACCATAAGAAATAGTGTGAAGTGAAGGTCTCCCGAGGGCCACTAAAGTTTTGGATCAAGCTTATATTTGTGTTTTCCTTTCATCCATGTTTCATGATCTTATGAATAGGTTGGATGACAAATAAATGTCACTGTGGGGCCTAGCAAGGTTTCAACGTGGAAATCATTATTCTAACTGTTTCATATGGTATGGTCCACTTGAGCTTTGGATATGCTTCAATTTTGGGCTCAACCCCTTAAATGAGCTGGAAAAATAGATGGACGGCATCAATAAATCACATACCTTCACAGTGTGCCCAACAGAGTTTACTTATACGATAAGAGCATACCGAGTAACCCGATACGTAATCCGATTTCCAAGGGACTTGCATGTGCAATACCCTTAGCATATTGAGTAGACTCTATGGGGCCCATCATGATGTATGTGTCCTATCTACATCGTCCATCCATATTTCCATATCATTTTAGGCATGGTCCCAAATTTTAAGAATATCCAAAGCTCATGTGGACTACACTACATGAACAGTGTGAATTGAACGTATACGATAAAGCTTATATTTATGTTTTCCCTTCATCCATATCTTTGTAACCTTATGAACGGGTTGGAAGACAAGTAAACATCACTATGGCCCTTAGGAATGTTTCAATGGGAGACATCATTAACCCCATTGCTTCTTATGGTGTGGTCCCAAAGAACCTTAGTGGGTGTTACCCTTACAATGTGGGGTCCACCTTAATGAAATTTTTGTATATCCATACCGTCAACCCCTAAAATGAGCTTTGAAAATGGTTGGACAATGTGGATTTAAGGTGCATACATCGCTGTGAGCCCCACAATCATGGGTCACACCCACCTCAGTGATCCGGGGCCTCACCTAATCCGCTCTCACTAACGTGTTACCGGATGTGGATTTCCTGCTAAAGGCTTTCACAAGAAGTTCCTGCGCTAGGATACTAGGTGGGGTCCACCATGATGTTTCTGAAAAATCCACCCCGTCCATCTGTTGGTCTAGATCATTTCAGGACATGAGACCAAAAACCAGGTGGATCCAAAACTCAAGTGGGGTGCACGGGAGGAAACAATGGAGATTCAGTGACCATAGTCTAAACATTCGTATGGCCACAAAAATTTCATATCGAGCTAATCGTTTTGTGTTTTCAGTTCATCCTAGTCAGAATGAACTTATAAACAATTTGGATGGCATATAAACATCAAGGTGGAGCCCAGGAAGGTTTCAATGGTAGGAAACACTTTCTCCACTTTTCCTTCTCGTATGTCCCATTTGAGTTTCCTAATGCTTGTTCTCATAACCTAAAATGATATGGAAAAATGGATGGATGACGTGGATTTTCACAAACATCATGGTGGGCACCACCTAGCATCCTTGCATAGGAACTTCCCGCAAAAGCCTTTGGCAGGAAATCCGTGTCCCGTGTTACTAGGAAACAGAAGCGGATTGTGTACTAATATCATGCTGAGTAAACTCTATGGGGCCCATTGTGATTTATTTATTTTATCCACTATGTTCATCCATTTTACCGGATACTTTTAAGGCTTGAGCTAAAAAATGAAGTATATCTAAAGCTCAAGTGGACCTTAGGAAGGTTTCATCGGTGGAAATAATTATTCCGGATGTTTTCTTTAGTGTGGTCCACTGGACCTTTGTTTATACTTTAATTTTGGGTTCAACTCCTAAAATGAGCTGTAAAATTGTAATGCTCTGGTTCTCGAAGCCCAAGTATACAACTCGTTTTTCAAAAACCCGAGTGTTAACCTTTAAAGATAGTCAAATTTCACATATATTCTTTTTCTTTTTCTTTTTCAGAGTTAGCAGTTTAGTGGAAGAGAAACAAATCAAGTATAAAAGGAAGTTTACATGCACATTCAGAATATATGAGCAGCTGCCATAGGGATTATTCAAACTAATGTCTCAATACTAACAAATACAGGAAATAATCAATTCATCATATGAAAGGGAATAAAATGCAGCAAATCTTGAGCTGCAAGATTGCGCGGCTTCTCTTGGAGCAAACACGGCCAGACATCCCTGATATATGTACCATGCTCCTCATTAGTCTGAACATAAATATCTTTTAAGTCACCTACATCATCTGTATGGTTATATATTCAAATAATAAGTGGCCAGCTTAGTGTAAATTCCCATAAAGATTACACACCACCACATTAGTTAAGCATAGTTTAAACAATAAAATGTACAAAACAATACACGATGCAATCTTATTGAAATGCATGGATGCGTGAATGCACAGTAAATGGGGATGCTCATCCAATTGGCTTTTAGGTAAAACTCATGCATGTGGCCAATCACCTGTGAAAATACATCAATTACATGCATAGTAACTAGCTCACCAAAAGTGAGTAGATTGTTTGTGGTCTGGGAGCTAGCGAAATGATACCACGAAAAATGGTGTCACGCCCCAAATCGGAAATCGGGCTCACAAAATTCACGATTGCCGAATCCGATGTCGACAGCCTCCGTAGTACCCCATTCTCGGCTCCCAGCGTCCATACGCCAAGTTTCGATCCTGGGATCCTACAAGGAGGATTTTTTTTCCCAACGTACATTTGTCTCATAAGAAGCATAACCATAAGTATACCCAAATCATAAATGCAACATCATCATCACATATCCACTAATATAAACATTTGAATACAGTGCTGAATGGGAAATACATATATCAAAAATCAAAGCTCCAGAAAACGGCTGCACACTCCAAGCTCGACGCTGCTGCAACCCTATGCCACCTGCACGCATCTATCGTGCATAAGCTTATAGAAAGCTTAGAGGGTGGTGTAAGTGTGTGCGCAAGGTAAATGCCAAGTATTTAATGCAATACCATAATCATACAATATCGGAATTACTGGCATGAATCATACGATATCAGAATAAACGAAAATACTGCAATTCTATAAGAATATCATCAACCTCATCCAGGATATGCGATGAAAAGACATAGCAAGTCAATGTCATATACTGAAAAAGTAATGTAAATCGGCTATGTAATGCGGAAACACAATGAACCCAATATCAGATATCGAGGATGCAATTCGGGAGAGCTACGAATACCATCAGTGTTATCTAGGTCATATAAATGCAGAAATATAGTAACTCAAAATGCCATATATCGCGGACGTAATGCAACATGCAGTGCGAATGGCATGACCATGCTGGAGTGTGAAGTCGGGATAATAGTACTTAGTATCACAGGCTTTGGAGTTTGTCACAAAGAACTTCTATCCAAACCAGTCTCATACCTAATTTGGATAGTCAGACTCAATGTGGTAAACTCCTGATCTCAGGTTAGTTGCGCGCCTCAACCGAAATACTGGCCATTGCGAAGGTACACGTGACAAATAGTTGCGCACCACCAGCCCGAGTGGATAGTGATTGAATGAATGAGTATGCAACTCTTGCTCAATAAGTCCAAATATCAGTACGGTTCCTCTCTGGAATCATCACCGGGGTCCAGTACACTCTACATGCAAATCATCGCCCACTGACGTGTGACCATGCAAGTGGAAGAGACCTCACTATCCGCATGGCCAGTAGTCAGCCAATATCTACCCGGCACGTCAATAGCGGACTCATTCACGAGCTGATCAAAATCAGCGTAGTTATGCTGTAACGACCCAAAAATTTCCGTACAATGGCTCGAGTACCACCTCAACCAGAAATCACTTAGGATTAAATCCTTTAGAAATTTAACAAAGTTAACTAAGTGCGAAACTAGATTAGCCATGAAATCCGTTGGAATCGCTTTAAATACGATCTGCAAGACCCAAAACTTGTAGAATTATTGACGTTAAGTTACCCTAAAGTCTAGGATCAAACTCATTACCCAACCGCTCTCGGGAACGAATGGAAACTCCGTATCAGGTCTAGACCGCACATCGGGAGTACGAATAATACGAAGTTAAGGAATTAGGACCGCCTCGCTGGGCTTGACAACCATCTCAGAAATCAAGTCCAGACAGTGTCTCACGGCCGTTCGCTCGAGTCCGGAGCGAGAGAGTGTGAAAACCCCTGTTTTCTTTACAAAATAAATATCTTGAATAGTGATATGGCACGTATCGCTTGCGTACATTTTATAAGCAACCAGACCGTCAGAATCTGACCCAAATACACCCTCGGATCAGGAAAAATTTCAGGAACATTTACATATACTTGGAATTTCGGATCGAGGCCCACTGACCGTTGAACTGAAAATGGTCCGCCACGCATGATCTGGGAATCCGACCGAGACGAAAACATAATTCCACGTAAATCCAAGGTTTGTGAGCTTAAGTCCGACGTTTGGCTCAAGGAGGGCCGCCAGAAACCCTCTTTTGAGCTGAAACAATGCCGATTTGATTATAATGTAAGTATACCTCGAACATAAGTCTATTCCAGAGAGTTTTTAAGCTATATAAGGACCTTAGGGTAGCCTCTCTCACAGCCATACGAATTTGGGATAAACCCTAAGGAGAAGAGGGAAAAAGAGAGAGAAAGCTTGAGAGTTGTGGGAGAATCTTCCTCCTACTGTTTTCGACCACCACACGGGCTGCACCACCCTTCCTTGACGCTTTCCGGCGATACCGACTCCGTTTTAAGGTAAGAAACCCTAACCCTAGATCTGTTTGGAGCGTGAAGGTGAAGGTTATAGGTTATGAAATAGCTAACCGGTTTCACTCTTTAGGCTATAAAACTGCCGAATACGGAAGCCCATCAAACCTTGCTGATCCGTTGTGATTCCAAGGTGCAAGGTGAGGACTTTAGGTGTATAGGTTACGGTTTTCAACGCTTTCAATCTCAGATAATGATAGATTCATGATCTGCATGTATTTGCACATGTACAAAGTGTTTTCCGTTTCCTGTTTCGATTAAAGATGCAGAATATGGAATTTTACATACTCTAGGTATACGTAGAAATACCGTATACGTACAAATTTTGGAAATGTGTTTGCCATGATTAATTGTTGTATGATTATATAGTATATGGATAAAATACTTATTTGGCGAAAGGAATCGCCGTAATACATGTTTGCTTATATACACTATGTATGTTGAAATTGTGTATTCTAGAAAATACCGCATATGTTTAAATTTTGGAGATGTAATTGTCATGATTATTTGCTGTGTGAATATGATATACACGGATAAAATACTAGTTTGGTGAAAGGACAGCCCTAATACATATTTTACTAACATACATCATGTATGTTGAAATAGTGTACTCTAAGTGTTTGTGAAATTGCTTGTGGGAGTAAGTGCTTAGATGTTAGTGCCTTAGGTAGGTGCTGAGATGGGGTTCTCAACTACCTTAAAGACACGTATGATTCCCTCCATGTGGTTGTTTACTCTAACCACTCACTTATGAAATATATGTGTTTGTATCCCTATTTGTATAGTGCTCTATAACATGCTTTTTAACATGCTTTGTAACTTGTTTAATAACATGCTTTATAATATGCTTTATGACATGCTTGCTAGCGTGCTTGAATTACTTTGTTTATCATGCTTTACTCCACATGCTATGGTTGAGAATTGATTGAGTTTGGGACTATGTCCATAGTCCAGACATTCGGTACCAGACTTGAGATCGTGGTTGAGATTCATCTCGCCACATATGTGTGTTGGCGAACCCGTGTCGTACTTTCGTTGGCGATAGTGGTTGGCCACACGAAGTGCTTCTGTGCTTCATATCGCTCAACTTGTTGTGCGCTCGAGCTAGCCGAGCACATCAGGTAACCCGTGTGTCTTATGTATGTTCACCATGTTTGGTCGCTAATGCTTGAACCTAGGGTACCAAACTTACCAGTGAGAATCCCGTTAACCATGGTACCTCGATCCGCTAAGACTCATGAGCCAGGCATGGTGGTATGGGACACCGTGGTCGAGCTATCGGCCTACGCTGGGGCCACGTGCCTCCCCGTAGTGACCAGTGAGCAACCAGACTCGTGAGCCGATTATGGTGGTATGGGACACTATATTAGTGCTGTCGGCCTACATTGCTAAGGTGATGGGGGAGCAGTGCAACCTTTGTGCGTAACAGCCCTGGCAGCCTTTGCAGTGACCTAGAAAACACACCATCGTCTGATATTAACTAGGACTGACGACCCTAGAATGGATCATGTTTGGGAATGATACAAGGGAGGTACCTTAGTTTCCCAATCCTGCTGTTTGAAATGGACTAATTAAAAACTCGGTAATCATGCTCATCATGCATTGCATGTGCCTGAAGATGTGGAGCACTGAGGGATGAAAGCATGCCGCGAACGTGTGAGATGGCGTCGCATGAGGGAGGGTGTGGTGAGGGCATCCATCATACCTGCATCCATACTTGCATTAATAAGAGTAGCTAGGAGTGTTTGATTTTACTGCTTTATCATTACTGCTTGACTGTTGATAACATGTTAACCTATGCTTTATTGTTCCACTGAGTTAGCTACTCACTCCCACGTTACGGGACGGTGTTGCGCACACCAACCAGACTCTGTCTCAAGTTTAGACGAGCCGACGACTCAGGAGGCGGAGCCTGACTATGACGAGGACCAGGAGGAGTTCTCTTATATGCAGTACTATGGCGGCTTCGACTAGGCTGCCGGACTGACGGGATTTGCAGGGATCACTTCTTAGATTATTTTTGACATTTTGTTCACAAAACAAACATATGTATATGGTAACTCAGATAGATTCATACTCTGGAGAACAAAAATGATTTTTGTTTCATTACATACATGTATATGTAGTTCAGTCTTCCGCTTGCCTTTATACAAATGATCTGGAGTATGAATTACTATTTTTGGTATAATCTCACTCATGTTTATTGTTCTAACACAGACAACATTTAATCAGCATTATTTATGTTGCATAAGTGATGCGTTGGAACTCGGGAGTTGAGTTATGCTCGACCCCCGATTTTCAGGGTGTTACAAGTTGGTATCAGAGCATGATTTTGATTAAACCGGACCTGAGTTATGTTCCCACGACGTACGCTGACGCATTACAACCTAGGAGGGTGCGAGAAAATTTTAGAAACAGTCCTAGGTTTTCCCGATTTCGCCATTCGGCGAAGTTCATCGAAAATAGGCATTTTGATCAAGTTCGTACTCAGTCCTGACCGCACGTATCGAACCCAAATCACTTCTAGACCGTCTATTGACGTGTCTAGATTACAATACACCTAACCCCAGCAGTCAAAAATCTACAAATGTCCGTGTGTGTCCGAAAGTGCCCGAAATAGAGCGAATCGGGGTCGGGGGCCTACCCATGCTAATCCAGGGGTACCCAGGGTGGGACCCAGTGATTTTTGGGGCCCAGGGGGCTATACGAACAGGGCCATGGGGCCCCCGTTTTGAAATCCCAAAAAGTTTTGGCGAGGTCGGCGAGGCCTCGCCCATTTTCTGGCTGGGCTGGGCCCGCGGGCTGGGTCGATCGTGTTTGGGGGTTTTATAAACCCCTTAGTGCCCACGCCATCCCACTCCCATCACCCAAAAATGTATCCCCTTCACAAACGCCCTCCCCTAGCCGTTTTTCCTCTTACATTGTTGCCTTCTCTCGCAAATCGCCTCTCCAACCCTCTTCTCTACTGTTTTCGACCACACCCTACCCTCTTCCATCGTGTATTGCAGCCCCCTTCTCTATTCCCTCTTCGTTTCCCTCTTTTGGACCCCCCACACGCCATTGGAGCTCCAAAACTCGTGGGAGTCTCCATCTCCACCTGTTTTCTCCATTCTCCTTCTTAATCCCCTCTCTTTTGGGCCCCTACAATATCTGTTGGGCCCTAAATCCGTGGAGAAACCATATTCCCAGCCCTTTCTCCCCTATTCTGTCCTTTTCCATGGCCCTTCTGAAGTTATGGCGGCCATTTTCTCCATCTCCACCATCCTCTCTCTGATGGGCAAGAGAAAGAGTGCCGCTGATGAGGCTGGGCCTAGTCAGCCTACACGATCAAGGCGGCCGAAGGACACCGCCGCTAGCTCGAGCTTTGCCCGGGAGTTTCGCACGAAGCGGGACCTTGATCCCCGGATCCCTGCTGAACGGGTACAGTTGGCGGCGCTACCTCATGGAGTTTATGAGGACCGCAAAGTTCTTTTTGAAGCCCAGGTGGATGGTCGGCTATTTGGGGAATATTATTTGTTCGAGCAAGTGGAGGCGGCCCTCTGGGGTCCGCTATTTGAGGTCAGAGGTCGCGCCAATTCCGGCACTGTCAGAGCCTTCTACGCCAACATTCGTGAGCCTACACTAGAACCTTTGCAGTTCTGGCTCTTAGTTGGGGTGGATCTGTTTGTCACCATTGATGTGAGGGTGATCGCACGGCTTATGAATATGCCCCTTGGTGACGTACATGCTAGCGAGCTGAATTTGGGGACTGCTCGTGAAAGGGATCGTCGCACACGATACCTTTGTGGTGGCCGACTAGCTGAGTGGCAGCCGAACAAAAGCCTGCTAGCGTCCCACATGTCTGACGACTTCCGCCTACTACATCACATCTTCACATACAACCTTTACCCCAGGCACAGTAATCGCAGCGAGTGCACGCGACTTATGGTTGACTTTCTGTACCAAGTGGGGTAGAGGGCGAACCTGTGTGTACCCACTTTCGTGTTGCGACAGATCGTGAATGTTGCACGCTCCACCAGGAGCTCTGATTCGCTTCCTTTCGGCCGACTCATATGCAGGATTGCACGGGAGTATGGCTATAGTCTGGGGGCAGAAATCCCAGTACCGGTCCACCAAATCGACGAGAATACTCTCAAGCAGATGAAGCTTGGGGCACAGCGACAACGGGCCCGACAGGGGGAGAGTGAGGATGAGATTGAGAGCGAAGAAGACAAGAGTGAAGATGGGAGTGAAGCTGAAGAAGAGGAAGAGGAACCTGAGGCCCAGGACACAGAGGAGAGTTCACCTCCTGCGGCTCAGGAGCAGGACGTGGATCGGGCTGCCATAGATGCACGTTTAGCCCGTCTTGAGGAGGGCCAAGCCGCCCTACAACAGGAAGTCGGGCGGGTCCGAACCAAGCTCGGCAAGGTGTCTCGCACCTTGAAGGTCATCCTATGTTGTCTGCAGGACAAGAATGCCCCTCCTCCATCGCCTGATTCGGATGCCTAGCCATCCATACTGCTGCTTGTAGTTGTTTTGATTTTCTCTGTAGTAAGTTTATGTTTCATGTTGATGATGTAGTAGTTAGTTATATGTTTTAAGTGTTTGATGTTGTGGATGTATTGGCTCGCACGTAATTTCTGTCATGATTCATGTAACTCTGTATTCCATGTATTATGACAATTTTAGGTAAATGAAAAGCATGTAGCCTTTTTTGCTATGAGATGTGTGGAATGCTTAAAGTCTTTATATGATGCGTTGCTATGCTTTATCTCACTAATGTTATACCCTATGTTGTATAGGGCATGCCGCGACAGTATACGCGGAGCACGGCACACCTCCGTCTTACTGGCTCGATGGACCAGACTCCTTCTAGTAGTGGTGGTCCTGCGGACCGAGGGTTAGATTCTGATCAGCCTCCTGCTGGTCCTACCGGTGGACTGCCACCTTACACGCCCTCGGTTCGTGAGCAGTACCGGGCATCATCATCTACGCAGCATGACTCACAGGCTGCTCCGCCTACGGATAGGATCGAGCGGTTGATGTTGATGATGCATCAGCAGCAGATGCAGCAGCAGCAGATACAGCCAGCAGCACCAGCAGCTTATGGCCACTATTGCTGAGGCCTTATCCCAGGGTGGTAGTGCGACTCCACCTACGACATTCGCACGTCCTGCTGAGCATTCGTAGCCTCCTGCTCAGTTTGAGGATGTGCCTCTGCCTACACCCGTCGCACCTCCTACTGGAGATGTCGGTACCCGCGGTTTACTCGAGCGATTTCAGCGCTTGAGGCCTCCCTCATTCATGGGTTCTCATAGACCCGAGGAGGCAGAGTTTTGACTTGACCGCATCTCCAAGATGCTACGGATGCTGCACTGTACTGAGGGAGAGCAGGTCGAGTTGGCCTCTTTCATGTTCGAGAGGGAGGCCAGTTTATGGTGGGATAGCGTGCTGCGGTCTGTCGCAGAGGGTTATGTGTGGACCTGGGAGGCATTCGAGTTCCGGTTCCACGAGAAATATTACCCGCAGACTTACAGACATGAGCGGGAGGATGAGTTTCTACGCCTCAGGCAGGGAGGCATGACGGTTACTGAGTACGAGCACCGCTTCACAGAGTTGGGCCGTTTTGTCCCGACTATCCTCGTCAACGAGCAGATGCGGATGCATCGTTTTTCTGGAGGTTTGCGACCTGACATACGGTCGAAGATATGCTGCCTCAGTATACCTACCTATGCGGCACTGGTTCACATGTCTATGACGGCCGAGCAGGATGTGGACCGGTTGGCCCGTTCTCGTGGTGCTATGGTTGTGAGACCACGACAGGAGGTACAGAGCAGGCCTATCCTAGGCAAGAGGCCTCGTGCTGACTCGCCTCCCAGGATCGCAGCGCCAGTGGCTCCGATGAGGCGCCCTATTGTGACCTGCACGTACTGCGGGAAACAGGGTCATCCTATTGGGAGTTGTTTCGCGCGGATGAAGGATAGTGGTTTCTCTCCGCCGCAGATGTTGGGTCGTTCTCGCCCGCAGGCCTTATCGACTCCACCTCTACAGACTGCCCCTGCTCATCCTTCCTTCCGACCTATTGTATCACGCTTCAGGCCGCCGCAACGGCCCTTGGCTCCACAGCCGAACCGTCAGCAGCAGGCTCGCGTACATACGCTCGTTGCTGAGGCACCTGAGATGTCGTTTTCGGCCCCGACAGCTTTTGAGGGTACGGCTCACATTCACGGTACTTCCGTTTCCTTGTTGGTGGACACTGGGTCCACTACTTCTATTATTTCTTGTGGGGTAGTTAAACGTCTATCTTTGCATACTATTCCCACTAAGGGATTGAGACTCACTACGGCCACTGGGACTTTTTCGGATGTCGCACGGTTATGTGAGGGTTGCTCTGTGGATTTGGGTAGCAGCACAGTGCTCGTCGACCTCATTGTTGCTCTACTATGGCACTACGACGTTATCCTCGGTATGGACTGGCTCGCTAAGATGAGGGCAGAGATAGATTGTGATACTCGGATCGTGACTGCCTATGGAACTGACGGCACAGCTTTCACGTTTCCAGTGCAGGTCAGTTGGCCCTGCCGTGTTGACTGTTATACTGCTTTATTAGTGTCGATCGATGGTCCGACATTGGAAGATACGCCGGTGGTTCAGGAATTTATAGATGTGTTTAAGACTATTCCTGGTTTACCTCCTCGGCGCGAGATCGATTTTACCATTGATCTTACGCCTGGTGCGACACTCATCTCATTGCCGACTTATCGCATGCCTCCATGTGAGATGGAGGAGCTGCGGAGACAGATTGACGAGCTTGTAGAGAAGGGCTTCATACGACCTAGTGTGTCTCCCTGGGGAGCACCTGTACTATTTGTGAAGAAGAAGGACGGGTCACTACGGTTATGTATTGATTACCGTAGGTTGAACCAGGTCACGGTGAAGAACAAGTATCCTTTGCCCAGGATAGATGATATGTTTGATCAGTTGAGGGGGGCGAAGTATTTTTCGAAGATTGATCTACAGTCGGGGTACCACCAGTTGCGCGTCAGAGATGAGGACGTGCAGAAGACAGCATTCAGGACGTGCTTTGGGCACTATGAGTTCCTAGTGATGTCGTTCGGCCTTACGAACGCACCAGCCGTGTTCATGGACCTAATGAACCGGGTATTTCGGCCTTTCCTATACCGATTCGTCATCGTCTTTATTAATGACATTTTGATATACTCTACGAGTCGGGAGGAACACGAGGAGCACCTGAGAGCGGTGCTGGGTACGCTGAAGAAGAACCAGTTGTTCGCACAGTACAAGAAGTGCGACTTCTGGCAGGAGGAAGTCAAGTTCCTCGGACATGTAGTGTCCAAGGATGGGATAGCAGTGGACCTTTCTAAGGTAGCCGCGGTTCAGGATTGGCAGCAGCCTGGCTCGGTTACCGAAGTGAGGAGTTTCCTTGGTCTGGCAGGGTATTACAGGCGCTTCATTCGGGATTTCTCGAAGATTGCCAGGCCGTTGTCTCAGTTGACCCGGAAGGACCTGAAGTTCACCTGGAATGAGAAGGCGGAAGCAGCTTTTAAGGAGCTGAAGGACAAGTTGACGTCCGCCCCTGTGCTAGTATTGCCAGAGCAAGGGGAGAAATACATGATATACACTGACGCGTCTCGCGTTGGTTTGGGTTGTGTCCTGATGCAGAATGACAGGGTGATTTCGTATGCCTCGAGACAATTAAGGAAGCACGAGGAGAATTACCCTACACACGACCTGAAGTTGGCAGCTGTCATCTTTGCATTGAAGCTCTGGAGACATTACCTCTACGGAGAGGAGTTCGAGCTTTTCTGCGACCACAAGAGCCTTAAGTACATATTCACGCAGCGAGACTTGAATATGAGACAACGCCGATGGATGGAGACCTTGAAGGACTTCAAGTTCGAGGTTTCCTACCATCCTGGCAAGGCGAACCTTGTGGCAGATGCGTTGAGTCGCAAGAAGGCTATAGCATTTGCGGCACCGTTGATGATAGCTGAGTGGGACATGGTTGAGTTCGTGCGGGACTTCGAGCAGAGACTCACTGTGGAGGAGCCATTTGAGTGTGTTGCGCACGTTCGGGTGCGACCACTTATTGACGACAGGATTATTGAGGCCCAGGAGGGCGATGTGCGGCTGTCTGAGCTTCGAGAGCAAGCTAGCGATGCCGAGGACTCCGAGTGGAGAGTTGGTTCTGATGGGGGACTACGATTTCGTGGCCGCCTATGCGTTCCTGACATGCCTGACTTGAGACGCGAGCTTCTCGAGTCTGCCCATAACTCGAAGCTTGCGATGCATCCTGGTAGCACGAAGATGTACCGGGATATGAGACGGTCGCATTGGTGGGGTAACATGAAGGCCCACATCGCTGAGTATGTGTCTCGTTGTCTGACGTGCCAGCAGGTCAAGGCAGAACATCGCCGACCTCCTGGACTGCTTCAGCCCATGCCCATAGCAGAGTGGAAGTGGGACTTCATCTCCATGGATTTCATATCTGGGCTGCCGAAGACGAGGAAGGGACACGATTCCATTTGGGTGATTGTGGACCGGTTGACCAAATCGGCCCATTTTCTCCCTATCAGAGTCACGAACTCTGCAGACGAGCTGGCTAGATTGTATATCAGAGAGATTGTGCGTCTGCATGGAGTTCCACTTGAGATTGTGTCGGACAGAGACACTCGGTTCACATCTATCTTCTGGACTCGTATCCAGGAAGCGATGGGTGTGAAGTTGAAGTTCAGTACGGCGTTTCATCCTCAGACTGATGGGCAGACAGAGCGGGTGAATCAGATTCTGGAGGATATGTTGCGGGCATGTGTGTTGGACTTCAAGGACAGCTGGGATGACTGTCTTCCTTACGCAGAGTTCGCCTACAACAACAGCTTCCGGGCGAGTATTGGTATGGCGCCATATGAGGCCCTGTATGGTCGTCCTTGCAGAGCACCGCATTGTTGGGCTGAGGTTGGCGAGCGTAGTCTGATTGGCCGGGAGTTGGTACAGGCGACTACAGAGAAGGTCAACATTATCAGGCGTCGACTACTTACAGCGCAGAGCAGGCAGAAGAGTTACGCCGATACGAGGCGGCGACCGCTTGAGTTCGAGGTCGGGGATCATGTATTCCTCCGAGTTTCCCTATGAAGGGAGTCGTTCGGTTTGGGAAGAAGGGGAAGCTCACGCCTAGGTTTATCGGTCCGTTTCAGATACTGGATCGAGTGGGTGATGTGGCGTATCGTCTCGCTTTGCCCACGCCACTTGCAGTTGTACACAACTTATTTCATGTATCTATGCTGAAGAATTACGTTCCTGATCCTTCACATATCATCAGATGGGAGCAGGTACAGCTAAGCGAGGATGCTACGTATGAGTTGCGCCCGACGCGTATCCTTGACAAGGAGCAGGTACTGCGTAGCAAGGTCGTTTCACTTGTGAAGGTACTATGGACGCATCATTCAGAGGAGGAAGCTACTTGGGAGACTGAGGCCGAGGTCAGGAAAAACTACCCTCAGATTCTCGAGGAATAGGAAAAGGTACAAATTTCGAGGATGAAATTTTTGTTTTAAGGGGAGTAGATTGTAACGACCCGAAAATTTCCGTACAATGGCTCGAGTACCACCTCGACCAGAAATCACTTAGGATTAAATCCTTTAGAAATTTAACAAAGTTAACTAAGTGCGAAACTAGATTAGCCATGAAATCCGTTGGAATCGCTTTAAATACGATCTGCAAGACCCAAAACTTGTAGAATCATTGACGCTAGGTTACCCTAAAGTCTAGGATCAAACTCATTACCCGACCGCTCTCGGGAACAAATTGAAACTCCGTATCAGGTCTAGACCGCACATCAGGAGTCCGAATAATACGAAGTTAAGGAATTAGGACCGCCTCGCTAGGCTTGACAACCATCTCGAAAATCAAGTCCAGACAGTGTCCCACGGCCGTTCGCTCGAGTCCGGAGCGAGAGAGTGTGAAAACCCTTGTTTTCTTTACAAAATAAATATCTTGAATAGTGATCTGGCACGTATCGCTTGCGTACATTTTATAAGCAACCAGACCGTCAGAATCTGACCCAAATACACCCTCGGATTAGAAAAAATTTCAGGAACATTTACATATACTTGGAATTTCGGATCGAGGCCTACTGACCGTTGAACTGAAAATGGTCCGCCACGCGTGATCTTGGAATCCGACCGAGACGAAAACATAACTCCACGTAGATCCAAGGTTTGTGAGCTTAAGTCCGACGTTTGGCTCAAGGAGGGCCGCCAGAAACCCTCTTTTGAGCTGAAACAATGCCGATTTGATTATAATGTAAGTATACCTTGAACATAAGTCTATTCCAGAGAGTTTTTAGGCTATATAAGGACCTTAGGGCAGCCTCTCTCACAGTCATACGAATTTGGGATAAACCCTAAGGAGAAGAGGGAAAAAGAGAGAGAAAGCTTGAGAGTTGTGGGAGAATTTTCCTCCTACTGTTTTCGACCACCACACGGGCTGCACCACCCCTTCCTTGACGCTTTCCCGGCGATACCGACTCCGTTTTAAGGTAAGAAACCCTAACCCTAGATCTGTTTGGGAGCGTGAAGGTTATAGGTTATGAAATAGCTAACCGGTTTCACTTTTAGGCTATAAAACGGCGAATACGGAAGCCCATCAAACCTTGCTGATCGTTGTGATTCCAAGGTGCAAGGTGAGGACTTTAGGTGTATAGGTTACGGTTTTCAACGCTTTCAATCTCAGATAATGATAGATTCATGATCTGCATGTATTTGCACATGTACAAAGTGCTTTCCGTTTCCTGTTTCGATTAAAGATGCAGAATATGGAATTTTACATACTCTAGGTATACGTAGAAATACCGTATACGTACAAATTTTGGAAATGTGTTTGCCATGATTAATTGTTGTATGATTATATAGTATATGGATAAAATACTTATTTGGCGAAAGGAATCGCCGTAATACATGTTTGCTTATATACACTATGTATGTTGAAATTGTGTATTCTAGAAAATACCGCATATGTATAAATTTTGGAGATGTAATTGTCATGATTATTTGCTGTGTGAATATGATATACATGGATAAAATACTAGTTTGGTGAAAGGACAGCCCTAATACATAATTTACTAACATACATCATGTATGTTGAAATAGTGTACTCTAAGTGTTTGTGAAATTGCTTGTGGGAGCAAGTGCTTAGATGTTAGTGCCTTAGGTAGGTGCTGAGATGGGGTTCTCAACTACCTTAGAGACACGTATGATTCCCTCCATGTGGTTGTTTACTCTAACCACTCACTTATGAAATATATGTGTTTGTATCCCTATTTGTATAGTGCTCTATAACATGCTTTTTAACATGCTTTGTAACTTGTTTAATAACATGCTTTATAATATGCTTTATGACATGCTTGCTAGCGTGCTTGAATTACTTTGTTTATCATGCTTTACTCCACATGCTATGGTTGAGAATTGATTGAGTTTGGGACTATGTCCATAGTCCAGACATTCGTACCAGACTTGAGATCGTGGTTGAGATTCATCTCGCCACATATGATGTGTTTGGCGAACCCGTGTCGTACTTCGGTTGGCGATAGTGGTTGGCCACACGAAGTGCTTCTGCGCTTCATATCGCTCAACTTGTTGTGCGCTCGAGCTAGCCGAGCACATCAGGTAACCCGTGTGTCTTATGTATGTTCACCATGTTTGGTCGCTAATGCTTGAACCTAGGGTACCAAACTTACCAGTGAGAATCTCGTTAACCATGGTACCTCGATCCGCTAAGACTCATGAGCCAGGCATGGTGGTATGGGACACCGTGGTCGAGCTGTCGGCCTACGCTGGGGCCACGTGCCTCCCCGTAGTGACCAGTGAGCAACCAGACTCGTGAGCCGATTATGGTGGTATGGGACACTATATTCGTGTTGTCGGCATACATTGCTAAGGTGATGGGGGAGCAATGCAACCTTTGTGCGTAACAGCCCTGGCAGCCTTTGCAGTGACCTAGAAAACACACCATCGTCTGATATTAACTAGGACTGGCGACCCTAGAATGGATCATGTTTGGGAGTGATACAAGGGAGGTACCTTAGTTTCCAATCCTGCTGTTTGAAATTGACTAATTAAAAACTCGGTAATCATGCTCATCATGCATTGCATGTACCTGGAAGATGTGGTGCACTGAGGGATGAAAGCATGCCGCGAACGTGAGATGGCGTCGCACGAGGGAGGGTGTGGTGAGGGCATCCATCATACCTGCATCCATACTTGCATTAATAAGAGTAGCTAGGAGTGTTTGATTTTACTGCTTTATCATTACTGCTTGACTGTTTTGATAACATGTTAACCTATGCTTTATTGTTCCACTGAGTTAGCTACTCACTCCCACGTTACGGGACGGTGTTGCGCACACCAACCAGACTCTGTCTCAGGTTTAGACGAGCCGACGACTCAGGAGGCGGAGCCTAACTATGACGAGGATCAGGAGGAGTTCTCTTATATGCAGTACTATGGCGGCTTCGACTAGGCTGCCAGACTGACGGGATTTGCAGGGATCACTTCTTAGATTATTTTTGACATTTTGTTCACAAAACAAACATATGTATATGGTAACTCAGATAGATTCATACTCTGGAGAACAAAAATTATTTTTGTTTTATTACATACATGTATATGTAGTTCAGTCTTCCGCTTGCCTTTATACAAATGATCTGGAGTATGAATTACTATTTTTGGTATAATCTCACTCATGTTTATTGTTCTAACACAGACAACATTTAATCAGCATTATTTATGTTGCATAAGTGATGCGTTGGAACTCGGGAGTTGAGTTATACTCGACCCCCGATTTTCAGAGTGTTACATATGCCCCCTACGCTCTGGCGGGTAAGGTCACACCCATTCCCAACCGACCACGACACAGTGAGAAACGTGGCCTCCTGGTATTCGGCACTCGGGTGCTCATGTATCCAAACGGTGTAGACGTTGAGGTTTCTCCTGGCCTCGGAGGTTTAGGGACTTTCACCCACGGACATCCAAAGTGCACAGATGCTCGAACCAAACATTTTCGGTGTCCCATCTTGCCATCTACGACATGCCTGTGGAGGCTACAGCCCTGATGTCGCTAGGGCGTATAGTAATCACAACACATAATGCAAGATGCATGAGTCATACAATCCAATCATGCATCAATCCTGCGCATACCGTGCGCTCATGTGAGACAATCTCCGCCTATCAGGGAGTCTCATAACAACCGGCACTATGGCATATGCAATAGTCAATCATATCTCATAACAAACATGCAGATGATGCATATGAGCATGTATCATGATGCTATGCTGTCACATACTCATAATCGGTATCAATAACCGTCATCGACAATCGACCTCGGCAATGTGGACATTTAACCAACATTGCCCCCAAGGAATGACCCATATAGAGTCTAACATACAGTGGACTCATAGCCTCACACAAGGGCCAAATATACAACACCATGGGCCTCACTCAAGAGCTTAATATACATCACGATGGGCCTTTCACATGGGCCTAACAAACATCACAATGGGCTCCATCGCTTGGCCCTTAAATGCACCACAATGGGCATCATCACATAGGCCTCACATACATTACATAGGCCTTAAATGCATCAAGCCGAGGCTGAATGCTCAACAGAATGGGCCTCAAATACGGGTCGCATATACATCACAATGGGCCTCGGCAATCGGCCTCGATATCCGGCCTCGACAATTCGAGTCAGCCTCGGTAATCAGAATTAGCCTCAATAATCGAAATCGGTAATTGACCATCGGAATCGGCCTCGACCCCGATAATCGAAATCGGTAATCGGCAATCGGAATCGGCCTTGACCCTCGATAATCGGAATCGGTAATTAGCAATCAGAATCGGCCTCGACCCTCGATAATCGAAATCGGTAATCGGCAATCGAAATCGGCCTCGACCCCGATAATCGAAATCGATAATCGGCATTCAGAATCGGCCTCGACCCTCAATAATCAGAATCGGTAATCGGCAGTCGGAATCGACCTTGACCCCGATAATTGAAATCGGCAATCGGAATTGGCCTCGACCCCGATAATCAAATTTGGTAATCGACAATCGGAATCGGCCTCAACCCTCGATAATCAGAATCGGTAATCGGCAGTCGGAATCGGCCTCGACCCCGATAATCAGAATCGGTAATCGGCAATCGGAATCGGCCTCGACCCCAATAATCGAAATCGGTAATCGGCAATCGGAATCGGCCTCGACCCCGATAATCGAAATCGGCAATCAGAATCGGCCTCAACCCTCGATAATCGGAATCAGTAATCGGCAGTCGATCACGATAATTGGCCACGATCGCTAATCGGTCAATCGGCCACGACAATCAAAATCAGCAATCGGCCACAATAATTGACAATCGGCCACGATGAGAATAGGCCGAACAAGGCCTAAGGGAAGGTCACAAGGTGGACATTAAACCATCATTGCCCATCAATGTAGCCATTTAACCAACATTGCTCCTAAGTAGTGGCCCACATAGGGCCAAACAAATCGTGGACCCATGGCCACACACGCAAGGGCCTAACATATATCACAAGGGGCCGCCCACACGGGCTTCATATACTTCACATCGGGCCTCATACACATCGCAATGGGCCGCATCACGGTGGGCCACATACATCACAATGGGCCGCACTAATGGGCCTCATACACATCAAGTGAGCTGCATCAATGAGCCGCACTAATATATCAAGGTGGGCCTCAGGGATGAGCCACGAATATATCAAGGCGGGCTATAAAAAAAAAATCATATTAGGCCTCGACAAAGGCCACAAATACATAACAGGTGGGCCTGCTCATGGGCCCTCAAATACACCACATGGGCCATATAAGCATCAAGTGGGCCGCATCACATGGGCCTCATATACAACACGTTGGGCCTCATGGACGGGCTACAAATTCATCGAGGTGGGTCTCATGGATGGGCCATAAATACATCAAGGCGGGCCTCATGGACGACCACAAATATATCAAGGTGGGCCTCATCATATGGGCCGCACCAAAAATCATTTCAATAGTTGTAGGTGTAACATGTGTATCACTGCACACATGGCCCATGTATGATGATCAACACTGTCCAAAGATTGTCCAGGTAAATCAGTACCGTCCAAACATTATTCATGTAAATCGGTGCCATCCAAGCATTGTCCAGCACTGTCCAAACATTGTGGATGGTGTGGATATGGGACACATCAAAGTGGGGTCCACAACACCATCCAAACATGATCCAGCACTGTTCAGCAATATCTGGACAGTGTGGATTGAACTATACATCATGGTAGCCATACCTGTCCAGCAAACATGGTGAATGGCATGGCTAACATCACATACATCAGGGTGTGCTCCATGGTGCACCGTCCAGGGACAGACGGCTTGGATATACAATGTATAAATCAAGGTGGGTCCCACCTACCCACACGTATCACACGTGTGGGGTGGGCCCACTCCATCAACGGATGGACGACGGGATACAAAACATACAACATGGTGGCCCACAGCACACCATCCACACGGACAGTGTGAACAAATACATCACGGTGGTCCCTCAGCACCATCCAGATTTCTCTGGATGGTGGGGCTCTTGGGATGGCACGTGGATCAAGATGGGTCCCACGTACGTGGCTCACCTCCAGAGGGTATTATAGCATAATATAATATAATATCTTATGTTATAATATAATATAATATACATATATAAAGGGCCCACCGTCTAAAGGATCTGATGTTCTGGACGATGAAGTTCTTATGCATAAATCATGGTGGGTTCACACGTGTGGCCCACCTCATCATAGTTATATGAATATATATATATATATATATATATATATATATATATATATATATATATATATCAATATACTATATTATAATATTATTATTTATTATTCACCGAAGGTCCAGCGTCCAGTACAGGCCCTGGACGGCCTGGACAGTGTAGCTAGTTCTCGGATGGACGGGTTGGATGCGTCAGGCATCAAGGTGGGGTCCACGTCAGCGTGGCCCACCTGATGAATCAAGTTAATATTTGTGTTTCCCCATCTTCCAGACCTTCTAAAGGGGCAGCAAGGTGGTCCATTCGGTGGACGGTTTGGATAAAAATACATGCACCATGGTGGACCTGTTGGCCATGGACGGTCTGAATGCGCCGTGCACATCAAGTGGGCCACACATCATGATCATCATAAAAAAAAAAAAGGAAAGAGAGAGAGAAAGAAATGGTGGAGACGGGAGGAGCTCCGCCACTATGAGCTCCTTCATGAACATACATCAAAACGAGTCCCATCACAAGTGGGCCTTACATCAAACTCAAGATATAAGGCTATGAACACCCACCTTTGATCTCTTCTTCCTTCTTCCACCTATAGCCTCTAGAGCTCCAATAGAACGATCCCAACGGTCGAGATGAACCTTAGATGGTGGGGATGGGAGGTAGGAAGGTGGTAAGGAGTGGGCCACTCTTGACTGTCTCATAGGAGGCTTGGACATTGGCTCTCCTTTGGTGCTTGGGATGGAGTGAGAAAATGAAAGAGAGGATGGGTTGTTGTAAGGGAGATGGGATGGAGGGTATGGTTTCTTTTGACTTTTGATAAGAAGGGAATGGTTAGGTATGGGTGTTGTTGACTTGGTGAAGAGAGAGGTATGCGTGAGTGATGGCTTGTAATGGGATGTACTTGACTTATGATTGATGTGATTGATGGGATATGTAGTAGAGATTCTCTCGGAATTCATAATGTGTGGTGTTTTCCTTGAACTGAACATGGGCCCACATCTCCTGGCCTAGGTATCGCCTCGGCGTGCGAGAGGCGACGTCGGAACCGCGGCGACGGCGCGGTTGCACTAGTATAAGTTTTGGCTCGAGCTGACCCCGATATGAAGGACTCGGCTTAAGATCGCGCGCAATCACTGATAACAGATCGCAGGTCGCTGGAATTCGACCGGGAGAACCGTGGAGGTCTACTGAACGATACTGGCTAGGATACGGGTCTTACAAATGGCATGTTCAACAACATCCAAAATTAGCCACCCATCATCGCCCGTATGCTATAAATGCATGATTAACCCAATCGTTATTATTTCAATTACAAACAGCCAATTTAAGAAAGCTCGAAGGTCATTATAGGGGATTCTCACGTAGCATAGGTCGACAGCTTGAACATAGTGTCCCCATACCACCATCCCGGCTCATGAAACTCTAACATTATGATGTTTAATGGTGACCTCCTCAATTAGTTGTCAATCATAATTCATCAAGTGAAACTTACCCTTGCTGTGTTATACGAAAATAATCTAATAAAGCCACAAAGGGTATAAATTCAATCAAAGCCACATGGGGCAAATGACAAATTGAAGCCGCATGGGGCAAATATTAAATCAAAGCCACATAAGGTAAATAGTCCATCAAGTAATGCGATAAAAAGGATTATCCCTATGTAACACCCCGGTTTTCAGAACCCGAGTACATGACTCGAAAACTTGGGTGTTAACTAATAATTAAAAGATAATTAAACTGGATCAAAGAGTGATTAGAGGAATTAAGCGTAGTATAAATGTAACCCATCCAAAAACAATATTCAGGGCCACTCAACTGGGGCCCATATACAAAACCTCAAATCTCAAAATGTTTCAAGAGTTACTAGCTAAAAAGGAAATAAAAGCAGTTACTGATTCAGTCCGTAAAACTCCGCTACGCCGTGACGGGGCTCCTCTTCATAATAGTCTCCTCCTAATCTCGTGGGATCAGTATCCAAATCCGCCCCATTCGCACCCTCATTTATACTTGCATTATCTGTACGATTATATATTCAAAGGATGAGTGACCAGCTCAATGGGAACTCTCCTTAAGATTACACACCACCGCATTAACCAAGCATTGTTCCAGATAGTAAAACATACAAAACATTTCATGATGATCTTATTTAAATGTATAGATGCATGTGTGCACATCAGCTGGGGATGCACATCCAGTTAGTCAAATGAATGGGCTTTTCAAACAGTCGGCACATTCATGCATGGGGATGAGCCTTTCAAATAGTTAGCTCATCCCAACAAGGGAATGGACCTTTCAAACAGTCAGTCCATTCAGGCGAGAAAATGAGTCTTTCAAACAGTCGACTCATTCAACTTGTGAAGGAACGGGTCTTTCTAACAGTCAACCCGCTCAAGTAAGATAGTGGGCCTTTCAAACAGTCGGCTCACTTAAGCAATGAATGAGAATTTCAAACAGTCGGCTCATTCGTGCTAGGAGGATGGGCCTTTCAAACAATCGGCTCATCCAAATAAAAGAAACGGACCTTTCCAACAGTTAGTCCATTTAAAAATAGGAGTGTCATGTATGCATGGTTAATTCCAATCATTATTATCTGAATTTACAAGCAGCCAATTTAGAAAGACTTTCTAATAGGTGTCATAGTCCAAGGTTTATAAGCATGTATTACATAATTATCCTTCAAGCAAAACTTGGCATACTACACATATAGGTTTCCACAAAATAAGTATTGAGCATGTAATTAATTTTAACAACTATCTCAAGTAGCCATAAAAGTAGAGTTATTAAATATTAAGTAAAATTTAAGTTGAACTAACACATGAGTTAACATGGAAGAGGAAAGCTCAAGGGGTAAAATCCTCACATGAAGGGTTGTAGCTCCTTTCTTGATTCGTTTTTCTGAAGCTAGCTAACAGTACAATGCCGTAAAATTGGTTTCCTAGAGTCATTTCCAACCCAAGAGTTTGTGTTAGCTTATGTTTCCAAAGACCACTAATGGAAAGGTTTGTAAGAGCCCCTGCCTCATGTGAACTGGGCCAGTTTTGGCCCATAAATCAAGGCATGAGCTGGGCCCATATCTGTTGACCACAGATGACCCAAAACTGGGCCATAGTGGGCCCTGTTTGGCCTCAACCCGGCAGCCCACCAACTGCATGAGTATGACCCACGATCCTAGGTGGTGCGGCCCACTGTAATACTTAGTGCGGCCCATCACCATAAATAGTGAAGCCCACCACCATAAATAGTGAGGCCCATCAGATGTGGTGCGGTCCACCACCATAAATAGTGAGGCCTACCAGATGTGGTGCGGCCCACTTGAGCTTCCAACCTGATATGGCCCACCAGTAGTTTTTGCAGGGCCGGAACGTACACAGGCCCATGGCCCGCCTGCAGCGAATGGCCCATCAACACCATACAAGGTGCGGCCCACCGATGGCAGTGAGGCCTACTATGTTATACCCTCAGGTGCAGCCCACTCAGCCGGTCGTGGTGCGGCTCACTGAGGCCAATCTCAGGTTTGCATAGGCCCATGGCACCATATGATGGGGCCCATTAAAACTATCTTTAAGCCCAGATCTAGCCCTCAACTGACACTCCCCGTTAGGTAAGAAAACTGCTTCCACATCATTGCCACAGTCCATATGAGGGCTTCGATTGGAGGCCGTTTTCTGCCCTGGTTGGAGGGCTTGGTTTTCAACTAAATTCCGGCCCAACTGGAGCCGGAGGTTATGGTTTTCGTGGCCCATTAGAAAAACTGGTTCCAGCCCCACTTTTGGATGGGTTTAGACCAGATCGTGGGTTGTTTCCGGCTCCCTTTTTAAAGGGTAGGTTGGTGGCTGGAACCTGGCCAATGGACGGCCTTAAGATGGGCCCAATCTCAGCCCATTTCACAGTCATAACAAGGCCTAGTTGAAGGATAGCCGAATGGCCCTGTGTAGTGAAGATCAAAACGAACTGACTGGGCTTGGCGATCACCTGGACTTCTTCGTTCAAGGGGGTGGAACCAGCAGCAGAGCAGTGGCTGAAATGGCGAAGCTTTAGGTCTGCACTAACCCAACTCAGGCCGAGTTAAAATGGTTCGGGTTAGTGCAATGTGGCATCGAGTACGCCCACAGTCTTGTTTTCTTCCTTTCTCTCTCACACCCTCTCTATTTTCTCTCCTTTTTCCTCTATCTGGGAGGTGATTACGGGCTGCACTGACCCGACTTGGTCCAATTCAGACGGCTCGCCTCGGTGCAGTGCGGCACCAAATTTTCAACCGCTCGATTGTTTTCTCATGCTCCCTCTCTCTCTCTCTCTCTCTCTCTCTCTATGAGATTGCTTGGTGCTAATCCCGAGGATATAGGGCTCTATTTATAAAGTCAGGGCTGCACCTATCCTTCACGGACGGTTCGGATGTTGTTGGATTTGGCCCTCTTTATCTCTCTTTCTGTCTAGCATGGACAAGCTCTACCAGTGGGGTAGTGTCCATGCCATCATGGCCCACTGAATGGGCGTCTAAGATCTCGAAATGGGGCCCACTGTTTCATGGCGGGTTTCCATTTAAACGGGGAAGATGACCGATTGTTAATGACAGATCTTTATCGATGGTATATCAGGTCAATTCAATCCATTTAGAGGGACTAGATGGGGCCCATGATCATTCTGGGGCCAACAAATTGCATCCCGGATCGCTCGTCAAAGCTTCTCACGAGATTCTTCCGCCGCGGCCTTTTTCTCGTGCGGACTGGCGATATTTTCGGGAAGCTGTTACTACCCTAATGTGGACAGTTGGGATGGCTTTCAGAGCTCGAATGGGAGGCTCGGATTGACCCAGCAGTGTTTTCCCGAAGTGGGAATGTTTCCAGCTTCGACCGTTGCTACAGGCAATTGCCTAGCTGTTTTTGGCAACAAATGTAAGATGCGGATTCCTACCCTATTCGACAGCTGAGATCAAGGGAGGGCTACGGACACAGATCACTAACGTGGAGGGCCTCATAACGGCTCTTTTCTGAGGTGTGCAGTCTTGCATTCGAGACTGTCCGTTGTGCTCGTACGCATGTATACGTGCATGGGCTGAATGGTCGGTAGAGAACTGGTCGTCCAGAGCTATCTAAACCAATGGATGAGTCAAATTTTTTGAAGGGTGGCTCGAAGTGGGCCATGACACGCTCACAGGGGATGTTTCACTGCCGTCCTTTGCCTGCGCACATGCACGATTGCATGGGCCTGATTGGCTGTCGTGGTTGCGGTCTTCCTGCAGGTGCAAGACCGATGGACGGTATAGATGTCGAAAGTACCCTGGTTTGTCGATTAGCGTGAGTGTTGAGTTAGCTAGACTGCAGAGCCTCATAGGAAGATCAATTCAAAGCGTCTGCCTCAACCGGATGTGTGCAAGCTTGCCACAGGTAAATCTATGCCTCACATCCCATGTCCCAAAACACTAGGTATATAAAACCCTTAAAACAAATTAAAACATCATAGGGTTTTTAAGTTAAGAAAACTTTTTCAATATCAAAAAATCTCTAAGTTTTCTTGCTTTTTCGATTTTATCGAAACACATCTCGATACGATTGACCTACGCTGTCGATGTCCTCGATGATAAATTGATTCCATCGGGATGAGGACAAAAGTGTCCAGTAACCACTCATACATCTGGATGGATTTATCGATGTATCGATATACCTATCGATATCAACGATATTTGAATCTCGAGTCCATCGAAGGTGACTCAATAATATCGACAGGTTGATCTCCAGTGTTGCTGTTTTAACTTAAGAATATCATATGTGCATCGATTTATCGAAGCCCCCTCAATACCATCGAAATTCAAATCTCGATGATATGGAAGGCTCTCCATGATATCGGTCATGGGAACGAAGTTTTTCATCAAAATATTTCAGGATTGTTTATCTATGATCGAGGGTCACTCGATAGAATCGATATTCAAATATCGATGATATCGGTACTGTTTCAATTGCATCGAACAAGGACGTAAACTGTCTAGCAAGCTTAATGAGAAATCCGTTAGATTTATCGATGCCTCGACACAGTTATCGATATCATCGACATTCAAATTCTGATGATCTCGAAGGTCCCTCGATCATTCTTATAAACCTGAAATATTTCAAGTCAAGTCTCTCTCATATTTCAAATGTCGATGAATCGACACTAGTATCGATAATATCGGAGTTTCGAAATCCGATGACATCGACACCTGTTTTGATTGCATCGACCAGCTGGCAAAAGGTTTCAAAAGCGTATGACATTTGAGTTTGTGTCATCGAGCGGACCATCGATGCCATCGAGAGTATACGCTCGATGATAACGAACCCGCTCGATAATATCGAACTCTGTCATAAATGTGACCGTTTTATATCCATTGGAACCTTTTGCCTATATAAAGAAGACTTGTCTATTATTATTGGTAGAGAAAGAAGAGAGTACTTTTGAGTGTTTTACCTTAGATCATATACCCAAAGCCCTTTCTCTCAAGGAAGTTCATCCTCCAATCCACCCTCATCATTGATATTCAATAGAGTGGATTGGGGAATGAAATTCTGCATTTAAGGATCCTCCGCCTACTACCTTAATCGCAAATCATTAAGCTGGGATGTCTTGAATGCATAGATGATCGGAATCACTCTATCTTCCTTATAGGAAAATATTTTATAGAGTAGGATTTCGTCTTAACCTAGACCCAACCCGAAGCCTCATATTGGTACATCATCTGTGTTGCGGATCAAGGAAGCCGAAGATTCTTCATCAACAAGGAGGAGATCTTCGTTAACATGTTGAATGGGACTCATCCACTTATTCGTAAGTTATTAGAGTCCAGAGGATACTTGTGATCATTTCTTTTTAGGATTGGGTCTAAGGTGTTTCTCACCCTTACAAGCCCTTGTAGGAGGCCTTCGGCTGGAGTGTACGTGGTGGGTGCATTGTGTTGACCCTTTTTCTGTGGAGAGCATAAACAGTTAGGTTCCTTGTGTGGATCCTTGGCCAGTGTGCTTAAAACTGGGTGTTATGTGTTGACCCTTGCTCAGGGAGCATAAACAGAGGTTCCTTGTGTGGATCCTTGGCCAGTGTGCCTAAAACCGGGTGCTATGTTTTGACCCTTGCTCAGGGAGCATAAACAATCAGTCTAGGTGTAGGTTGTAAAGGTTGAATGTGAACCTGATTTAAAATCTTAGGTTTGAGGTGAACCACTATGAAACCTCCTTAGTGAAATCCGGTACACTCAAGGGTTGAGTGCAGTTACCGGGAGTAGAGTAGATAAGTAGTCGAACCACTATAAAAATGACTGTGTTTGAGATTGTTATTCTTTAGTTTGTGTGATTCGCTTTAATAATTTCATATCTGAATATCTGAGATCACATCTCACACACATACACGGTCATATCCATCATAAACTAGTTTGCATATTGTCTTTTTCTTAAATAGTTTGTGATCGGATCCTCTATCGGGCTTGGAAGCCAGTACAATTACCATTGAGTAATCCTAATATGTGCTTGTTGTTAGGATTAGTGTAATAGGATTTTAAATAAACCATAAAAAACTTTAAAAAGTCTTATTCACCCCCCTCTAGGACATATTGGCATATTCCTACTTCAACTGAAGTAGCCTTCACGGCTATTTCAGATCCCATGGATGGTGGCCAGAGGTGGGCCACAGTTTGCTCAAATGATGCTGCCCGGTCCCGCTCGCTGGTGGTCGAAGAATGGGAGACAAATCTCTCTTTTCCTCTAACTCGTCGGGTCAGCAGCGTTTTGACCGCCCTAGACGTCCAGTGCACATCGTGCACTCGCACTTGCAGTGTACATGCATCTTGTGTGGACTCCATCGTATTGGGTTTTCGCGATCTAAGTCATTCATCCTTCTTTGTGGTCATATTCAAGGCATTTGGTCAGGACGATCCAATACTTGGATGGTCCCCGAGTTGCGATTAAAGTGTTATTTGGGTTTTTCTGGGAATCCTAAGGGTCAGATTCCTCTAAGATTTATTTTCAACGGTTGAAAAAGGGATCTAGGGTGATGGGTACATTCAGGCTTAATTATTTGGCCTGGTTAGTGTGTGTTGTCGTGTGTGAGTATTTAGTTTTCTTTTTGTCTTAGTTCAAGTCACGTTTTGTTTAACATTAGGTTTATGGTCATGCTATCACAGTTTTTTTTTTAATGGTAACACCCGCATATCAGGGTGCGGGGTGTTACACCCTAAAAGCCACATTGGTACAACGATCCACAGATGGTAGGCCCACATCATATTCTATTTAATCCATTAGGTAAAATGGCCACTAGGTTGAGAGTCCATTATAATCACAATCAATTAAGTTGCATCACAAGTCTGGATGTACATATATAAGTGGGGTTTTTTACTGATAAATGTAGTAATTCAAGTTCCACAAGTATGAGAATATATTTAAGTGCAACATATAGATATTTATACAAGATAAATGTTGAGCTATAATTTTGAAGATCAATTCCAATAACTAGCACAAATAAACATGAAATAGAGATATCAATTATCAATCGAGATAAAAATGGAAACTCACTTAAGTTAACATGAAAGTGGAAAGCCTAATGGGAAGAAGTCATCACCTCACTAGTCGAATTGCCTGCTAATATTATTAGGAGGCGCACACGCCCTTAGAATATTCCTGAGATAGAATTGACTCGACTCGCTCCCAACTCGAATAAAATTAAATAAAAAATGCGATATTAGGCTACATCTTAATTGAGATTAGGAAATCAATTAACAAACCAAAGCTCTAATTTGAACTCCAATCCAAGGTTTGAGAGAAAAACTCACCAAGTTTATTCGGGTTGAATTGACTCAGCTCGACACCCGAGTTGACTTGGCTCAACATAACCGTCAACCTTACTCTCTCTCACTGTCTTTCTTCTTGTTTCCCTCAATACAATCGTAGCTAGCTGCTAGCTGGACCCAAACAACTCCAAGAATCAGTGGGTCGATGATTCACTTAACCTGACAAAGATTCGATCCAACCTAACATGGGTTGGATTGGCCAATCAGGGAGAACAACCTACTCTCTCCCTCTCCTTGATTTTCTTCGTTCTTTCTCCTTTCTTTCTTCTCTTTATGGACTGAACCAACATCGAACTTGGCCTGAGCAAGTTCCAAACGAGTCAGCAACTCAACTGAGTCAACGGGTAGACTTGACAAGAATCTTGCGAAGAGAACAGTGTACCTCTCCTCTCTTCTTCTTCTTCTTCTTCTTCTTCTTCTTCTTCTTCTTCTTAAACACATCGTCCAAATCAAGGCTGTTGAACCCTGACTCGACTCGAGACCCATTCAACTCACCAGCGACTAGGTGGAGTAGAGTTGGTGCGGCAAACCAACACTATATTCTTCCTCTTCTTCCTCTCCTTCTATTTTTGGTATCACCAGCAAGACTTGGAGCTTGAACCCAGAGCGACTCCAAACTCGGTTTAGACACAACTCAAGGCCACTACACTTGGACCGAGTCAATCGAGCTCAATGCAGTATAGGAAACCGCGCTCGCTCCCCTCTTTTTGACTCTCTCCCTTCCTCTCTTTTGTCTACCTATCTTCTCTCTTTCTTCCAGCACCAAGGGCATCTCTAGATAGAGAAAGCTTGAAAACTACATACCCGAACCGAGTCTGACTCAGTTTGGTGTAATGGGGAAGAAGAAGTGGCTCCAATGGAAAATTGGAACTCGATGGGCTTTTCTTCATTCCACAGCTTGTGAAGGGTCTAGCTTAGGTCCAGGGAGCTTGTGGACATGGCTTTTTGAAGGTTCTTGGAGGCTTGGGTGGTGGGTTCGAACGAAGAGGAAAACGGCCAGTTTTTCTAGAGCTGCCACACGAACGTGAGAGAGACTCATTGCCACTTGACTCTCTTACCTTATATCATACCCTAAATGCTCTCAGGGCCGTCAGGTTGAGTTTTAATGACCCGTATTCATTGCCGTGAGATGGTTATAAACAGCTGTCACAGTCCAAAATCGGCTGTTATTTGTTCGGAAACCCTAAACCATGGTGAAATTGAGGGCTAAGATCTACCTAAACGGATGACTAGGATAGATGGACACAAAGGCACACGGATTGCCAGCCTGTCGAACAAGAGAAATGAAAATTCTCATTTTCAGAAATTCCCAACCGCACGCAACTCCCCTGCACCTGTTCTTGGACGCATGCCCTCGTACGGATGACGTGGTTTTGGTTGGACAAGGACGGTTTGGATCATGTTGGTGGGACATGATGGGACCGCTATTGGCATGCTAAGTGAGATTTCGCATGGCTATAGGCCTTCCACCACCGAGACAAGTAGTGAGGTCTCTTACTAGACTAATGTTTGTGTATTAGACCCCGGTGATTCCAGATGGGAACCATATTGAGATGTAGATTATACATAAAAATTAACATGCTTGCATTTCATGGATACATATAACATTCAGCCCGGTTAGCCTTTCACATAATATATATGTATAGCCTTGGTATGGCTAGTTGCACACATGGACATTGACATGATTGGCCATCTATCTTTGTTGCTTACTTTGATATTGATATTAATATTGATGTGATATATTTGTCATATACATTGCGCATGCACAACTTCGTAGGAAGCTTATGCGCGTTTGTTTACATTAGAAGTTATGATAGATCATATTGGCAGTATTGAGGTGGGAGCGCGCGCCTGATTTTAAAATTTTTGTTATATCCTGTATTTTATTTTATGTGTTGTACCTTCAACTATTGATTAGTGAATGTGTATGATGCTTGTGAAGTTTTTTTATGCTTAATTATTTAAGTTTCCCCTAGGTTCTCCTTGTAGGATCTCACTTTTGGAACTTAGTGTATGGGAGATAGGAACCAAAATTGGAATGCTACGAGGTTGTCAATTTCGAATTCAGATTAAGACGAATGGTCACTAGAAACTTAATTTGGGGCGTGATACGTGACCCTTGACCCTATAAGTTATGGGTTGAAATGTATAAATTCTTTAATATATATTATAATTTAATAATGTAGTTTTTATATCCATCTTGAATAATTTTAAATCCACATTTTGTGACGATTGTCAAGATCATTATGATGGAACTTAACTTCGCTATAGGAGAGAAGTTCTCCTTATAATCTAAGTCATCGGTTTAAATAAATTCTTTTGCGATAAGTCCAGCTTTGAAATGTTGTAATCAGATGTTCATTTTATTTTTCAAATTTATTTTCTAACCATAACATTTTTCCCTGCTGGTAATTCAATTAGTTTATAGACCCTTTTTTCATCATCAAATTGAATTCCTCATCTATAGCTTCTTCTTTTTTTTAATTTGCTAACAAGTAATGATGTAAGTACTTCCTTTAAGAACCAAGTTCACTTTCATCAAAATCACAATGGTGGTATATCATTCCCAGTCAACTTCGATTTTTTTAAGGAATTTTACCTCACATGCTCCTCTTAGGCTGATGATCTCCAAACGACAAGCTCTCACTATCATTAACAATCGTGGGATTACTCTCACTATATCAGTTATGGGCGGAATTATCTTCTCTTGGTGTATGATCTTTATGATTTTTATTTTTATTTTCATTTTGATTGTTATCCTTTGTATTTTTCTGCGATGATATCCATCATCAAAGAAGTCAACATCTCAGGATTATGTCTCGACAATAGCTCAATTTGCAACATAACATACTATGTAGCTGCGAAAGTATTCTGGATAGCGAATATATATATTCAATAGTTTTGAATCCAATTTGTTTTCACGATATGAATGGATTGACACTTGTGACATGGATCCCTATGGTCTCATATGATATGGGTCAAGTTTGCTGCATTTTTATAATTTATATGGGATAGTACGGATTGAGTTGGTGAGGACCCTATTTAAGATATACGCCACAATGAGAAGTCATCCATTTATAATGATATCAATAAGTTCATATATGATATCATTGATCTCACAATTTCCAATAAAACCATATTCTCATTTTTATAACTTCATTTTGTCGTGGGGAATGGTAAAATGTCTCTTTATTCCATGTTATTTGTAAAAACTCTTTAAAAGAGTAAAGGTATATTATTTTATAACAATTCTAAGAATCTTTAATCTTTTGACTGAGTTGATGTTGGGGAAATGGCAAGATCACATAGAGATGAATTGTAATGCCCCGACTTTTCAAGACCCGAGTACACGACTCGTTTCCCAAAAACCCGAGTGTTAACCTTAAAGGATGGTCAAAGTCGAGTATATATTTTTCTTTTATCTTTCATCAGAGTAAGTAGATGAGCGTAGAATGGACAAGTAAGCATAAAGGGAAATTTCAAATTTCATTTAGAATATACAAGTGGTTACCCATAATGACTTATACAAACCAATGTCTCCAAAATTAACAAATACAAGAATTACATGATACAATACATGAGAAATAGTAGAATGCATGTAAATTTAAGCCGCAAGACCACTCAGCTCCTCAAGGTAGATACAGTCATACAACTCCGGCACTTGAACCCGGCTCCTCATCAGCCCGAACCTGAAAATCACTTAAGCCACCTGTGCTACCTGTACGGTTATATTTATTTGATAGATGAGTGACCAACTCAGTGTGAACTCCCCTCAACATTACACAACGCCGCATTAGGTAAGCATAGTTATAAAACAAAGCATACAAAATAATACATGATGCAGGTCTTATTATGTGCATGGATACGTGAAGTATGCAATCATCGAACCTGGGAAACATCTTCCAGTCGGGTCACCCATGCAATCATCGAACCTGGGAAACATCGACCAGTCGGGTCACCCATGCAATCATCGAACCTGGAAAATATCATCCAGTCGAGTACCCATGCAATCATCGAACCTGGGAAACATCATCCAGTCGGGTCACCCATGAATAAGACTGGTTATCAGTGCAACATTCAACATAATCGCATGGGCATGATAATCCGAGTCATTATCACAATCGAGTGACTGGTCATTAGCGTAACATTCAGCGTAATCGCAGGACATAATGATCTAAGTCATCGTAAATATGTCACGTATGCATGATTAGTCAAGTCATCGTAAATATCCAAGTCCATTTACAACCAGCCAATTTAAATAAGCTCACGGTCACTACGGGAAGCACATGACCCAGCGTAGGCTGACGGCTCGGGCATAGTGTCTCATGACCACCATCCCCGGCCCATGAGATTACCACCTTAGGATGTTTAATGGAAACTCATCAACTAGTGGCCAATCATATTACAGCATATGGGGCTTACCATCGCATGGTTGCACGAAATAAAACATCGGACCCATTTAGGGCAAGTACCAAAACAAAACCACGTAGGGTGAGTATCAAAATATACCACATAGGGCCGATATCAAAACCATACGATAAAGACCATTGGGCACAACAACCCTAGATGGTAGGCCCACATCAATGATCCATCTAGATCACCACTCAATAGCCACCAAGTCAAAGGTCCATTACGATCACAACTAGTCAAGTTACATCTCAAGTATGGGTGTACATATATAGGTGGGGGTTTCCCACTGATGTATCAATTTAAGTTCCATAAACAATCCACAAATGATCCACAAGCATGAATAAATATGCAGGATAATCATTAAGCAATTCAATTAACACATGTAGCAATTTAATTTCAACGATTAACACATGTAGTTACAGAATGGAGATATCATTTATAAATTAAAATAAAATTATAACTTAAGCTAATGAGAGGATGGAAAGCTCAAGGGGAAGAATCATCACCTTATATCTTGAATTGCTAGCTGATGTTGCTAGGAAGCGCGTTCCCTTAAAATCAAATCCTACCATGAATCAGGAACTTATGCGATTAGATCCAAGTCCCACAATTACCTAAAGTTCATAGCCTAGGGTTTTAATTATTTTATCTTTAGGGTTTTAGCGTAGACTTAGGGCCTGTTTGGGAGCGTGGATTTGGAACCCCCTGGATTGGCAACCCCCTGGATTGGAAACCCCCTAGATTGGCAATCCTCTCGGTCTGTTTAGCACCATGGAGTGTGAATCAACTTTAATTCAAAAATACCTATATATGGCATATTTACAGGGGTTTGAATTTAATTACTAAATCAACTTTAATATCCCCAATTAGTGAGATATATAATTTTTGACACTATGGTTGTGATAAGCCCGCTAAAATATATGTTTTGCCTAAAAATAATGAAATTCCAAGTCTTAGATGGACTACAAGCACAAGATCATGTCTGAGTGACTAACCAACGATTTTTAATCGTTAATTAATATGGACAATGTTTGGACGGTGCTGGATAATATTTGGACGGTGCTAATCTACATGAATAATGTTTGGACGGTGCTGATCCTCGTTAGTGGGCCATGTGCCCAATAGAATGATAGTGTACAGTGACATACATTTATGCCTGCAACTACTGAAACGATTTTAGGTATAATCCAAGCTCTCATCGTGGATTACAAACCCCCTCAAAGAGGGGATTGGAAACCCCCTGGATTGGCAATCCCCAGTTGCTTTATGCTGCTAAACAACCAAGGGGATTTGAAACCCCCTCTAATCCCCTCCAATCCCCTCCAATCCAAGGTGCAAACGACCCCTTAGGATTTTCATCCTAGGGTTTAATTCTAAAGTTAGATTCTATGATTTAAATTGTAGTTAGTGTAAAATAAGTCACAATGTCAATTTAATAATTAGAAAATAATTATTATCCTTAATGTTATGGTTACTATTAGCTCGCATAGTGATGATAATCATTATGATAATAATAATAATACCATGACCTACCTGAATTATGAAATTTCCACGGTTAGATCCAAATTTCACACACTATCTAGGTTTAGATTTTTAAATTCAATTACTAATGAATGTAATACTAGTATTAACAATGTTACTAATAGAAATCCAATAATGGCTAATGATGTATTGTCGATCGAAATGCTAATAATACTAATAATTTCAAAATGACCATTAATATTAACAATATACTTAGTATTAGCTAACGAGGCACTAACGGTTATTGTAATGAAATAAATAGTACGCTCTAATCATCAACGATAGTATTTAAGGATAAAACTCTAACATTTAAAAATGATAATTTTTGTATGTAATAGATAATTCACTAATGGCCATATGTACTATTAACAATCCTAATGATGTTAGCAATGGTAGCAACGATATCTATAATTGAAATGAATTCAATATGGAAAGAGAAAGTGGACTCACCTAGGTCGACCCAGTTCGAGCCGAGTTGACTCGGCCCAACACAACCACTCTTCTTCCTTCTTTCTCTTTTCTTTCTCCTTTTCTTTTCTTTCTTTCCTTTCTTCCCTGGGTGGACCAGGCCAAACGGGGCCTGAACTCAGCCCTGACTCGACCCAAACTTGGCTCGGTTCGGCTGGACTCGGTTTCAACTGAGCTGACTCGATAGCCCCCAAAGACCCAATCTCTCTCTTATTTATCGTTCCATTCTCTTGTTCTCTTCTTCATCTTTCTTCCTTTCCTGCCTTTCAACCCAAAGAAACCACCCACGGCCAACGACAGAGCTTAACTGACTCCGAGATTATCTTGACTTAGTGCCGAGTGGGTGAGTCAACTCAATCCAGCTTGGTTTGAACTGTAGTTGATGGGGTGGAGGCAGCCTGATGGTGGTCAATCTCAGCCCATATCTACGATCCAGGATGATGGCTGGATCTCAGCCAATGGACGGTCTGAAGATAGGCCCAACCCCTGTGCATCTATCAGCCCATTTTGTAGCCAAACAGGGCCTGGATAAGAAGATCAAATGGTTATGTTAACCATGGTGTGGCCCACTGTGAAATAGTTACCTGACTAGCACCTGGGCATGGGTGAATGGACGGCTGCCATGAGGCCCACGTGGTGTGTGTGGTGCGGCCCATCATGTACGTGGTGCAGCCCACTGACGGCAACAACAGCGGCAACATCATCTCTCCACCTCTCTCTCTCTCTCTCGTTCTTTCTTCTTTCTTCCCTTCTCTTTCCATTCTCTCTTTCTGTTTTCCTTCTTCTTTCCCCGTTTCTCTCTCTCTGCTGCACCCAAAACTCTATCAACAGCAGATCAACGATCGAGGATAGCGGAGGAAGACGACCCGCTGTTAATGGCGTCTTAAAAACCTCCTCTCTTTCCTCCAATCCACTCATTTAGGAAGGTTTGTATCGATCTTAGGAAGCTTATAGGTAAGGGTTTTCAGAACTCGAGAGAGATTTGGGCAGTGGGTTCGCTAGAGGAAGGAAACAGTGATTTTTCTTGGACAGCTGCAAGAATGGAGGGTGAGCTATTGTTGCTTGATACATCCCATTTTATTCACTAACCCTAACATCCCAGAGCCATCGGATTGATGACAAACGGTCCAAATTTATTCTAGTTGAAACTGCTTTTAAATACCATGGGTAGGAAAAACCAGTCGTGGTTTTGTTTGCAAGCCCTAAATCACTAGCATCGAACGGCTGAGAGCCTCTTAAATGGATAGCCGAGATTAGCTAAAGATCCCTCACATGGATCGTGACAACTGGTCTGCGAGAGCAGTTCCTATTTTTAGAAGGTTCGGTTGAACACAGCTCCTCTTTACCAATGTTTGTGTGCACGGGCGATCGCATCTTCACGAGGGACCCACTGGGTTTTGGTCAGGGGAGGCATCTGTAAGTGCTATGGTCTCATGCTCCTTTGATTGTCAAATTTTGTGGTGTCAAAACATCTTGTGGTGCCAAAACCTTTATCTGTGTGTCTTGTGCTTGTATGTTGATATATATATATATATATATATATATATATATATATATATATAATATATATATGATTCAAGACGACATCACAATGGTTCTAGAAATGTACGGTGCTCTGCTTCAAGAAATGTAAGGTTATATGTAAGCATCATTGTTCAGAGCTACATCGATAAAAAGAGTGTTTGTTCAAGACTCAAGTGCAATTCAAGTTGAAGTTTAAATTCAAGTTGTAGAAGATCTCAAGATCAAGCAACATCAAGTAGAGATCTCAAGCTTCAAAGGTTAACCATCATCTGAAAGAATGAAGTTCAATGTTCATACTTCATGTCCCAGGTATGATAGAACTTAGTTTGACCTTAGGGTAGGTCATTTTGTATACATAATTCAAGATGAATCTTTTTATATGAATTTGGTCTGTTCTAAGACTAGTCCTGGACCTTGTTCGATTAGTCCTAGACCTGGTTCGACCAGTCCAAGAAATTCCACGACCAGTCCTAAGTTGTTGAAGATTTTTAAATTTTTTGGTATTCTACGACCAGTCCTGGAGACTGTTCGACCGGTCGTAGGGATGTCACGACTCGTCCTTCGACCAGTCCTAGAACTACGAGCAACCAATTCTGGTTACCTACGACCAGTCCTGGGTCAGCTACGACCAGACCGGTCGTAGGGATGTCACGACTCGTCCTTCGACCAGTCCTATAACTACGACTCAAACTCCAACAATCAATTCTGGTTACCTACGACCAGTCTTGGGTCAGCTACGACCAGTCGTAGGTGGTCTAAGACCAGTCGTAGAATCCTAAGACTAGTCGTAGAACGGATTTTTGAGATTGCGCTTAAAATTTTAAAATGTCGTTAGTGCTATGACCAGTCGAAGGGTTCCCAAGACCAGTCGTAAACGCGATCTTTGCATCTATAAATTGAACACGAATTTCAGAGTTTTTCATCAATTAATTTAAGAAAATTCAAGCCTCCACTTTGAGATAAGTTAATGTTCATTTTAAGCTACTTTGTTCATATTTAATATTCTTTTTGTTAGCTTTTCTTATTTGATTTTATTCCTATATTTCAATCTTATTTGAAAAGAAAAATTGTTGTATTCCTTCTTCTTGGAATCAAAATCAAATAAAGTTATGCCCAATTTGGTTTAATTTAAAATCAATTAGAACCTAAAACCATTTCTTAAGTGAGTATTGGACATTGAACGTTGATTCGAACTTCTACTCTGATTGGTTCTACCGGGCTGTTACAAAAGAAGAAATCCAGGTATTTTACATTTATTGTAAATTCCATTATTTTGGTTTTGTTTGAGATTCGCCAAAAAAATCTCATTCTGTTGGTTATTTGAGGAGAGCCAAAAAACTCAGAAAGTGTGAATTTTTGGATTGTGTAAACTAAAGTTAAAAAGACACAATTGTGAAGGTTTTAGGTGAACCTGTGAAACCTATTTTGATAGTGAATGCTGATATCCCCTGTGTGAGGATATTAGGAGTAGAGTAGCAAGTTGTGTGGCTATTGTTTAACAGTTGGTGAACACACAGGTGAACCACTATATATAGTGTGTTTTGTGATTTGAACGTTCTTTTAATTTCTATATCTTTAATCATTCAAATTTGTGGAATGTATATGTAGATGTGAATGTTGTAATATTTACATTTCAAGCAAAGTGGGAAATGTTGTAATAGTTTAGAATTTATTTCTTTTTATTTCCTTTCTGTTTGAGTTTTGATATTCAATTTGTTCTAGTAAGGTTGTCCTGCCATAAACCCTTGGTTTTTATGGTGCAAAGGTTGTCCTTAGAACAATATTAGTATCAAGCTCTTTATTTTGAGGTTGCTTTACATTCCTGTATTGTGGATTGTTTTCTTTATTATTTTTTTTTGCTATCCTATTTCTTATTTTTCGATGTTAAATTTTAATTTGGCACAGTCCTATTCACCCCCCCCCCCCCTCAAGGACATATAGCTTGGCCTTTTCAAGTGGTATCAGAGCCTAAAAGCTTGTTTTAATTACTTTATTTTTGGATTCATTTCCTAAGCTAACGATCTAAGCCATATATAAGATGTCAAATTTTGATAGCCTTTCAGTTACTAGGCCTCCACCCTTTGATGGCTCCAACTATGCCTATTGGAAAGCCAAGATGAGGATTTTCCTTAAATCCATGGATGAAAGTGTGTGGCTTGACACAGTAACTGAATGGATCCCTCCTACCATTGAAGTAACTGGTATCAATGGATCAAAATCAATGAGAATAACACCTTATACATCTTGGACCACACTTCAGAAAAGTGAGAGTAGTGCCAATGCAAAAGCACTAAATGCAATCACTTACGCACTATCACTGGATGAGTTCAAAAGAATCATATCCTGTGATATTGCAAAGCAAGCTTGGGATATTTTAGAAATGACACACGAGGGTACTTCAATTGTCAAAAAATCTAAAGTCCAACTCCTCACAACCAAATTTGAAGAAATTCATATGGAGGAAAATGAAATGTTTATGGACTTCTACACTAGATTAAATGACATTGTAAACTCTATGTGGGGTCTTGGTAATAAAATCCCAAAAAGTAAAGTGTGTAAAGATACTACGCTCACTACCTGAACGGTTCAACTCTAAGGTAACCGCGATCTAGGAACTTCATGATACGGACAATAGAAGGGTAGAAGAGTTGGTTGGGTCTTTACAAACCTACGAATTAACTTTTAAAGCTCTTAAAGGTAAATCAATAGCCCTTAAGTCTTCCAAATGTATTTCTCAAGAAAAATTTGATTTTGAAAATTCCGAAGACGATATGACTCTTTTAGCGAAAATGTTTTACAAGATTTTTAAAAGTAAAAAGAGGGTTGATTTTCAAAAATCAAATGATAAGAAAAGATCTAAATCTATATCTAAATCTTGGAAATGTTTGAAAGATAGTCAATGTTACAACTACCAAGAATATGGGCATCTAGCAAACAAGTGCCCTAAAAGGGACAAACCTAAAAAAGAAAGAAATGTTGGCTACTTGGGACGAATCTTCTGGTACTGAAGCCTCTTCTGAATCAGAAGATTCTGAAAATGAGTCGGGCAATAAAGTTAAGGCCCTTATGACTCTAGCCAAGTTTACTTTTTCAGATCATGATGATTCAACTAGTGAAGAAAATCTGAATAGTGATCATGAAAATGAAGAAAATCTTCAAGATGCTTATAATGCCCTATACAAGGAAAGTTGTAAAATTGTCGTAAAACTAAAACTTCAAAAAGAAAGGTTTTCAGGACTTAGAGAAAGATTTGAGTCTCTTGTTTTAGAAAAATCTCATCTTTCAGATTATTTTGAAAAATGCAAATGTGATCTAGATTTCAAAACCACCCTTATTGAAAATCAGAAATTTGAAAATGATAAACTTAAACTTGAAGTCTCTTCCCTTTTGAGTTTAAAGGATACATAGAGGTATGCCCAAGGTGATCCAAAATTAGAAAAACTTTTAACTGGATCAAGAAATGTGGCGACTGATCTGGTTTGGGCTACGACAAAAATATTCCTCCTAAACAGAAGAATACTCCTCCCAAGTTTGTAAAAGGAGAATCCTCTAACTCAAAAGAGAAAAATTCAAGTCAAAAGTTTTTCCAAAATGTTAAAACTTTTCAATCTTTCAAAACCAGAGGTAACCATATCAATTACAAAAATCAAAACCAAAACCCTTTAGCTGAAAAAATAATTGATTTGCTTAAGGAGCTCTTAAAATCTAACTCAGTGGGTCACTCGTACAAAAATTACAAATACAAGAAGACCAACTATACTCCTAAACCCAAAACAGTAATGAAATTGGTTCATAAAGTTACTTGCTTGGATACCCACGCTGCTTTCAAAGCTACAAGTCATTCGAAGTGGTACTTAGACAGTGGATGCTCAAGGCATATGATAGGCGACAAGGCTTTATTCACTGATCTTAAAGATATGACTGATGGGTCAGTCACATTTGGTGATGGTAGCAATTGCAATATTATTGCCAAGGTACGGTTCAACTCTATAACCTTCCCTTATTTAAGAATGTTTTACATGTTGAGGGGCTAAAACACAACCTGTTAAGCATATCTCAAATATGTGATAATAATCATAGCGTGAAATTTTCAAATAAAGGTTGTGAAATCTTGAACAAAAAGGGTTCTGTAATATTAACTGGTCGCAGGACTTCTGAAAATTGTTATATTGTAAGCGATGGTAACTCATCTAATCAATCGTGCTACATTGTCCATACCGATGAAACAGAATTATAGCATAAACGCCTTGGACATGTACACTACCATAATTTATACAGATTGAGCAAGGGAGAACTAATAAGAGGTCTACCTAAATTACAAAATGCAGACAAGATATGTGGTGAATGTCAGTATGGCAAGCAAACAAGGAGCTCTCATAAAAAGGTGAAGTCCAATGCCACATCAAGACCACTCGAGCTTCTCCACATGGATCTTATAGGACCTACAAGGACGGAGAATCGAGGTGGCAAAAAATACATCTTGGTAATCGTAGATAATTTTTTTAGATTCACTTGGGTAGCCTTTTTAAGGGATAAATCAGAAACCTTTGATGAAGTTAAAAGGATTCTCAAATGTATCCAAACTGAAAAAGGTTCTCACGTTTGTAAGATCCGCAGTGATCATGGATCTAAGTTCGAGAATAGCAGTTTTGAGAAATTTTGTAACGATCAGGGAATATCGCATGAATTCTCTGCACCCAAAACTCCTCAACAGAATGGAATTGTGGAAAGGAAAAATAGAGTGTTTCAAGAAATGGGAACTGTAATGTTGAATAGTATGAAGCTCCCCAAAAATCTTTCGGCTGAAGCAGTGAATACTACCTGCTATGTTATCAATCGGGTTTATATATGTAAATCTAATAATAAAACTGCTTATGAAATGTGGTTCGATAAAAAGCCTATTATCAAATACTTTCGAGTTTTTGGTAGCAAGTGCTATATTTTGCGAGACCGTGAAAATCTGGAAAAGTTTGACACAAAAAGTGACGAAAGAATCTTTTTAAGATACTCTTTAAGTAGTCGCGCATATCGTGTACTGAACAAAAGTACCAGTGTTATTCAAGAATCAATTAATGTGGTCATAGACGATCATTTGAATACACCTGCCCCAAGTTCAGATAATGATGAAGTTCTTCTAATTGACAAACCTGATACTTCATCAAGTCAAAACAATTCTGAATGAAGGACTGTTAAAGATCATCCAACCACTCAAATTCTTGGAAATCCTCTCACTGGTGTGCGTACTCGTAGACAACTAGAAGACATATGTAATTACGTGTGCTTTACATCTCAGATTGAACCGGTAAACATAAAAGAAGCTCTTTCTGACAAAAACTGGATAGTAGTTATGCAAGAAGAACTTAATCAGTTTATTCGAAATGATGTCTGGTATCTTATTCCTAGACCTAAAGATAAACACATTATAGGAACTAAGTGGATTTTCAAAAATAAGTCTGATGAATTTAGGAATAAATTCGAAACAAGGCAAGACTGGTTGTACAAGGGTACAATAAAAAAGAAGGCATTGATTACGATGAAACCTTTGCTCCAGTTGCTCGCCTTGAATCAATCAGATTTTTTATATCCATTGCATGCTTTAGAAAATTCAAAATTTATCAAATGGATATAAAGAGTGCTTTTTTGAATGGTGATCTACATGAAGAAGTATATGTTGAACAACCTACAGGGTTTGAAGACCTTAAGTTTACTGATCATGTATACCATCTTAAAAAAGCTCTATATGGTCTAAAACAAGCTCCCAGGGCATGGTATGAAAAATTGGCTAAGTTTTTACTAAGTCATAATTTT
Source organism: Magnolia officinalis (assembly GCA_021015155.1). Taxonomy (NCBI): domain Eukaryota; kingdom Viridiplantae; phylum Streptophyta; class Magnoliopsida; order Magnoliales; family Magnoliaceae; genus Magnolia; species Magnolia officinalis. The sequence goes on from JAJHSJ010000010.1 coordinate 58,318,937, forward strand.
CAAATGGGTAGTGTCGATAAGACGCTTTTTGTCAAGAAACATAACGATGATATATTAATGGTTCAGATCTATGTTGATGATATTATTTATAGATCAACTTGTATTAACATGACTGTTGAGTTTGCAGATTTGATGAAATCTAAGTTCGAAATGAGCATGGTTAAGGAATTAAATTATTTTTTTGGGTTGCAAGTAAAACAACAACCAGATGGTATTTTCATTTCTCAAACAAAATATGCTCTGAACTTAATCAAAATGTTTGGATTTGAGAATGGTAAGAATTTTGATATTCCTATGAGTACAACTTTAAGACTCTTAAAGGACTCTAAAGGTAAAAATATAGATCATAAATTATATCGTAGTATGATTGGTAGTCTACTTTACTTAACTGCTAGTAGACCTGATATTACTTTAAGTGTTGGAATTTGCGTTAGATATCAGTCTGGTCCTAAAGAGACATCTTTCTGCTGTCAAGCAGATTATGCGATATGTCGCAAGTTCGGCTAAAATGGGTCTATGGTATCCATTTGATACTAGTGTTCAATTGGCTGAGTACTCAGATGCTGATTAGGCTGGAAATATTGATGACAGAAAATCAACCAGTGGTAGTTGTTTCTATATTGAAAACTGTTTGGTTTCTTGGTTTAGCAAGAAGCAAAGTTCTATATCGCTCTCAACTGCTAAGGCTGAATACATCGCAACAGGAAATGCTTGTACTCAGCTTGTTTGGATGAAACGTATGTTAAACGATTATGGAATTGCACAGGAATCAATGATATTATATTGTGATAATTCTAGTGCTATAAATATATCAAAAAATCCAATCCAGCATTCACGTACCAAGCACATTGACATTAGGTATCACTATATTCGTGAATTAGTGGAAGATAAAATAATATCCTTGGAATATACATCGACCGAGACTCAACTTGCCGACATTTTCACTAAACCGCTCGACAAAAGCAGGTTTAATAAATTAAAATTTGATCTCGGTATGTGCATTTTAAATTGATTATTCATGTATATTTGTATCATAATATATATATATTTGACAATTTGTTCGTTTAAAAATCCAATTTTAATGAAATATGCCTGTTTTTATAGGTACACGACCAGTCGAGGAAGTGCTCGACCAGTCGTGGTGTTACCGGTCAAGAACGGTCCTCGACCAGTCGTGTATCGCGTTGGATTCTTTTAAATTTGGAGGAAATCTCATCTTCTTCATTTCTTTTTTCTTCTCCAACGAGCCGAGGCACGACTAGTCGTACCCACCTTCCTAGATCTTCAAGGTTAGTGTATCATTTGTGTTTCTCTTGTAGATTCTAGTTCCTATTATTTCATTTTTACTCTTGGAGTAGTTTATTTTGAGTTTCATTGCAATTTTTGGGCTTTTTCTTGAAAAATCCGATCTAGCAAAACTAATTTTTCACATCTTCTCTATCTACTTGATTTTTGATTTTCATTCTAATAATGGATGCTAGCGGGAAAAAGAAAACTTCCCGTGGTCCATTTTCTTCTAGATCAGCTCCTCTCGCTAGGCGCTATCTTCGTTCACCTGAGGATGATCCCTCCGATGTACGAAATTTGCGTATGCGCAAAGTCATTGTTGAACGGTCTGTCTGTATTGAACATATTGCTCCTTTTGGTTTCTACCTCTACTCCAAGCAGTAGGATGGGATAACATTTTACATTAGGGTGGACCTGCATACCAATCTATTGCACAGGCCATGTTTACGTGTATCTCAGAGTTCTCTTTTGAAAATTTAACTTTTAAAGTTGATACTAGAGAAGGTCTATTTGAAATTGTCCGCCATCTGATTGCAGGGTTAATGGATATACCTGTTAATGAGGAGAGTATTCATATTCATACTTTAGCTGAAAAACCCTTAGAATCTGAAAAGCGTATGCTAACCAGAGATTTGTGTAATATGAATGTGCAATGGACTCATAAAGGGAATGCGCTCCTTGAAAGGTACTTGTTACCCAAATACAGGGTACTTCACAGGATTTTTATTTCTAACCTGTATCCTCGTTCTGGTAATAAGACAGAATTAACTGCCTTTATGGTTCGTGTTTTGCATTATGTCATTTCTGGTTCTCAAGTTTGCCTTCCTTCATTGATATGTCATTCCATTATTCATTCTCGTCTCCATCCAGGTCATAGTGATATTCCTTTTGTTTATCTCTTGACTGTTTTAGCTAATCACATGCTCGTGGCTATGCTTGTTGGAGAAGCTCTCATCCATCATCTTATTTTTAATAATTCGAATATTAACAAAATGAAATTGAAATTGGCTCGTGGCCAAGTGGATGTTGGTAGAGCTGAAGCTGGGGATGAAGAAGCTGGTGATCTTCCTCCTGACGATGTGGATATGGATGATATTTTTGGTGAACTTGAATCTGATTCTAGAAATGATCCTGATTTTGAGCCTTCTGATTTTGATGCTCGTCTTCGTGCTTTAGAAGAGAAGGTAGGGAATATGAATATTACTCATGATCTTCAGTTTAAATATATGCGGAAGTATCTTAGGCGCTTGAACAAGGGAATGCATAATCTTGATCCTACCATTCCTACTCCTTCTTCAGGATCCGATTGAGTGTTTTCATTCTTGATATGTAATAACTTTCATACTTTTGTTGGATTGTGCACTCTATTTGGTTTGCTGACTTTTTAGTTATCAAGTAACTGGATTGTGAACGTTTACTTACTTATATATTGTCGAGTTACTTCATCTATTCCTCCAATAATTATCCTTTACTTTGTTGCTTCCTTTGTCATATTGTGACAAAAGGGGGAGAAGGTTTGATAGTTTATGAATATAATTAGTTATATTTTGATTATAATTTGGATGTGTGCTGCTACTCAGGGGGAGTATATAAATAATGAGTTTGTGCTACATAATGACAATTGGTTCTCTTATATATAACTTGTGCATGATTCATTAATGTGCATGTCGTGCTTCTCTTATTGAAGTATGTTTTGTCACAAATTTGACAAAGGGGGAGTTGTAAGTATTATGGTCTTATGCTCCTTTAATTGTCAAATTTTGTGGTGTCAAAACCTTTATCTGTGTGTCTTGTGCTTATATATTGATATATATATGATTCAAGATGACATCACAATCATTCAAGACATGTACGGTGCTCTGCTTCAAGAAATGCAAGGTTATGTGTAAGCATCATTGTTCAGAGTTACATCGATAAGAAGAGTGTTTGTTCAAGACTTAAGTGCAATTCAAGTTGAAGTTTAAATTCAAGCTGTAGAAGATCTCAAGATCAAGCAACGTTAAGTAGAGATCTCAAGCTTCAAAGGTAAACCATCATCTGAAAGAATGAAATTCAATGTTCATACTTCATGTCCCAAGTATGATAGACCTTAGTTTGACCTTAGAGTAGGTCATTTTGTATACATAATTTAAGATGAATCTTTTTACATAAATTTGGTGTGTTCTAAGACTAGTACTGGACCTTGTTCGACTAGTCTTAGACCTGGTTCGACCAGTCCAAGAAATTTCACGACCAGTCCTAAGTTGTTGAAGATTTTTAAATTTTTTGGTTATTCTACGACCAGTCTTGGAGACTATTCGACCAGTCGTAGGGATGTCACGACTCGTCCTTCAACCAGTCCTAGAACTACAACTTAAACTCCAGCAACCAATTCTGGTTACCTACGACCAGTCCTGGGTCAGCTACGACCAGTCGTAGGTGGTCTAAGACGAGTTGTAGAATCCTAAGACTAGTCGTAGAACAAATTTTTTAGATCGCGCTTAAAATTTCAAAATGCCATTAGTGCTACGACCAGTCGAAGGGTTCCCAAGACCAGTCATAGACGCGATCTTTGCATCTATAAATTGAACACGAATTTCAGAGTTTTTCATCAATTAATTTGAGAAAATTCATGCCTCCACTCTGAGATAAGTTAGTGTTCATTTTAAGCTACTCTGTTCATATTTAAAATTCTTTTTGTTAGCTTTTCTTATTTGATTTTATTCCTATATTCCAGTCTTATTTGAAAAGAGGAATTGTTGTATTCCTTCCTCTTGGAATCAAAATCAAATAGAGCTACGCTCAATTTGGTTTAATTTAAAATCAATTAGAACCTAGAACCATTTCTTAAGTGAGTATTGGACATTAACGTTGATTCGAACTTCTACTCTGATTGGTTCTACCGGGCTGCTACAAAAGAAGAAATCCAGGTATTTTACATTTATTGTAAATTCCATTATTTTGGTTTTGTTTGAGATTCGTCAGAAAAATCTCATTGTGTTGGTTATCTAAGGAGAGCTAGAAAACTCAGAAAGTGTGGGTTTTTGGATTATGTAAGCCCAAGTTAAAAAGACACAATTGTGAAGGTTTTAGGTGAACCTGTGAAACCTATTTTGATAGTAAACGCTGATATGCCTTGTGTGAGGATATTAAGAGTGGAGTAGCAAACTGTGTGGCTATTGTTTAACAGTTGGTAAACATGTAGGCAAACCACTATAAATCGGTGTGTTTTGTGATTTGAACATTCTTTTAATTTTTATATCTTTAATCATTCAAATTTGTGGAAAGTATATGTGGATGTGAATGTTGTAATATTTACATTTCAAGCAAAGTGGGAAATGTTGTAATAATTTAGAATTTATTTCTTGCTATTTCTTTTATTTCCTTTTTGTTTGAGTTTTGATATTCAATTTGTTCTAGTAAGGTTGTCATGCAATAAACCCTTGGTTTTTATGGTGCAAAGGTTGTCCTTAGAACAACATTAGTATCAAGCTCTTTATTTTAAGGTTGCTTTACATTCTTGTATTGTGGTTTGTTTTCTTTATTTTGTTGGTTATCCTATTTCTTATTTTTCGCTGTTAAATTTTAATTTGGCACAGTCCTATTCACCCCCCCCCCCCCTCCCTCTAGGACATATAGCTTGGCCTTTTCAGCGTCCACATCTGATGGACGAATCGGATCACGAAGGTGGCCCCATGTGATGGGCCACCGATCAACATTTCTGATGGCCCTTTTCAAACACGTCACAGGCGGGAAGAGAGAGAAAACTCTCTTTACTTGGAAAGATCAGGTCAGGTGCGATTTGACCGGGCTACCCAGGCCAATGCACGGTGGGTGTACATCCTCGCTGTGAACTTGCACTACGAGGTGGGGCCCACCATGATGTTTGTGGGAAATCCACTTCGTTCATTACATTTGGTGGTCCCAAACATAGGCTATGACTCAAGATCAGGTGGGTCCAAGGTTCGGGTGGGCCATATTCTTCAATTTCTAGTTCAAATGGTGGTTTTTCGTGGAACTAATGGCCGAATCAGTTCCATTTCAACCCTCAATGGTTAAAATGACCTAAGGGACCACTTATATGTCTAAGCAAGCCGTCATATGCTACTATTCAAATAATATATTAATTTTAATATTAATATGCTATCATATACATGCTATGGATCACATGTTTATTAGTATATAATTCATAATATATAGTATTATATTATCCATGTGAATGAATTTAAGAATGTACAATATATATTAATTTAAAATCATATTTGTATTCCATAATATAAAATCTTATCTAGTAAATCTTGTACATATTTATAGAAACTATCTAGTACTACATCAGTATTTAAAATTTAATTATACATTGTAAAATTATTACTCATTATAATATCATTTTCCTAATATTTTATATACGTTAGTTATCTACATAGTACTCTATTACGACACATTTTCATACCTTATTTATATGATAAATAAATTATCAAGTACATCCATAATTCTTTTAATCTATGTTTGTATAATGTAACAAATTATATATATATATATATATATATATATATATATATATATATATATATATATATACACACACACACTTATTAAATACTAGTGGATGGTTTGATATACATTGGGGATCACTGGATGTTGATGTGTAAGGGAAGCTACATGTGTTTCCACACACGTATAAACTGGTTTAGACTTCCATGGCAACACCTGAGTACTGGAAAATACGGGGTGTTACATGAATCTAGGATAGCAATCCAAAAGAACTAAGCAAAAAAGGAAGGAGAACACAACGATTTAACATAGAAAACCCTTTCGGGAAAAAACTACGGCACAAAGCGACAGAAATTCACAATGAAAGCAGAAATTACAAAGATAGAAGGCTTACCCGATTCGAACAACCTCGAATCTTACCCTTACCACACCTCTTTGAAACCCTAGAACTATTTAAAAATCCTTGGAATACATCCCAATCTCGTTTACAACCATATATATAGCCTTGAAAAGAATCCTAAACGAAATTGGAAACAAATCCCGCAATTTTGCTGTTTTGCAAAAAAATCTGCGCAGAATCTGATTAGATTTAAGACATCAAATACAACAATCTCCATCATGTCTTCAATCTTCAAACGTGTAGCTCCTTACCCTCTTCTCTTACCTCTGCCTCACATCATATCTTTATCAATGCTTCTCGTGCACACTCCGTCTTCCTTTTACGCCATCGCCAAGCCCAGAAAAGTTACACAGAACTTGAACTTCTCGTTAGGAACAACCTTGGTGAGTATGTCTGCCGGATTCACGCTGGTGTGAATCTTCTCCACAGTTACGCCTCCTTCTTCAAACACCTGTTGGACAAAGTGGTGACGAACATCAATGTGTTTAGTACGAGAGTGATAAACAGAATTTTTAGCCAAATTTATAGTGCTTTCACTATCACAATTAATCGGCATGGATTCCTGCTAAGCCTCAATTGATTTATCATGCCTCTCAACCAAATACCTTCCTTAAACGCTTCTATCACTACCATATACTCTACTTCGGTCGTGGAAAGAGCCGCTATGGACTGAAGCTTTGACATCCAAGTAATTGCTTCAACCGCTAAAACGAGTATCCTAAAGTTGACTTTCTGGAATCCACACTACCTGCGTAGTCTGAATCCACATAGCCTATAAACTTTACCCTTATCTTCTCAAAAGTTAAGATGTAGTCTTTTGTACCTCGAATGTATCAAAGTAACTATTTCACCGCTTCCCAATGTTACTTGCCGGGGTTCGACATGTATCCGTTCGCAACACCGACTACCTGTGAAATGTTTGGTCTCGTATAGACCATGACATACATTAAACTGTCAATCGCATTTGAATAAGCCACATGAGACATAACCTGTTTTTCCTCATTTGATTTAAGACATTATTTTGAAGAAAGCTTGAAGTGAGTCGCGTGGGGAACGCTCACCGACTTTGTCTGGTCCATCCCATACTTGATCAACACTATTTTCAATGTATTTTGTCTGTAATAACCAAAGCCTGCTCCTCTTCCTATCTCTATGAATATCTATACCGAGAACCCTCTTTGCAGCCCTTGGATCTTTCATCTCGAATGTCCCTAATAACTGAGTCTTCAGTACGTTGATTTCAGACATATCATGACTAGCGATTAATATATCATCTACATACAATTCTAGGATAGTGAATTTGTCATCACTTAGTGTCTTGTAATAGACACTGTGATCGTATTCACTCTGAATAAATTTCTAACTCATCATGAAAGAATCAAATTTTTTATACCACTACCTAAGCGACTGTTTCAGGTTGTACAACAACCTCATTAACCTAAAAAAAAATTTCTGTCCCTTTAACTTCGTAGCCCTCTGTTTGCTTCATAAGATCCGCTCTTCCAACTCCCCATGCTGGAATGCAGTCTTAACATCCATCTGTTTCAGCTCGAGATCGTATTGGGCAACCAGAAACAACACGAATCTGATAGATACTTAACCATCGGCGCACATATCTCTGTGAAGTCGATTCCTTCTCTCTAAGCATACCCCTTCACTATCAGCCTCATTTTGTATCTGTCCTATTTTCTTTTGAATAACCAATTACATCCGATCGCTTTTCAGCCTACTGAAAATTACACCAGTTTTTATGTGTTATTTTTGTACAACGAGTCCATCTCATCGTTCATAACCGCCTTTCACTTTTCTGCATCAGGCTCATTAAGAGCCTCCTGAATAGTAACGGGTCCTCCCTCATATATAATGAGAGTATATGCAATATTAGAGTCATCCCTGTATCTTTTCGATAACCTGCGATCACATGGTGAGTTTCTTCTCATGGGTGGCTGTTCCACCTTCTCTTGTACCTCTGTCTACTCATCTATCTCTGCCTGAGTATCATTTGTGTCAATCTGGACGTCTATGATCAACCTTTCTGGTTTATCTTACTCCTCTTGATTATTCTTGTGGAATAGGGGGCTTTCATCAAACATGACATCACGGTTAGTGATAACCTTATTTGTGACCTTGTCGAATAATCTATAACCTTTAACACCAACACTATAGCCAACAAAGATGTACTTTTTGCCTTTATGTTCTAATGTATCTCTCTCAACCGACGGTGCATGAGAGTAAGTCTCACAACCAAATATGCACAAATCTGAGTAGTCCATCTTATGACCACTCCATACTTCCTCTGGAATTTTACATTCAATTACTGTAGAAGGAGACCGATTCACCAAATAGCAAGTCATGCTAACAGCCTCTGTCCATAGGTCTTTGCCTAACATAGCATTACTTAACATGCATCGGGCCCTCTCCAAGAGAGTTCGATTCATTCGCTCAGCCACACCGTTTTGTTCGAGTGTGTTGTGCACTATGTTGTGCCTAATGATCCCTTCGTCCTTGCAATATTCATTAAACTCAGTGGAAGTAAATTCTCCATCATTGTCAGTCCTTAAAACCTTTATTTTTCACCTTGACTGTGTTTCCACCATTGCCTTCCATTGTTTAAATATGGTGAAAACTTGGGATTTACGTCTCATGAAGTAAACCCAAACTTTCTGGGAGTAGTCATCAACGAATGAAACAAACCATGACGACCCCTCAATGAAAACCTCTGGCGACGGCCCCCATACGTCATAGTGCACATAATCAAACACTATCTTACATACATGTTTTTCATATTTAAAAGATAATCTAGATTGTTTACCATATATACAATACTCGCATATATCTAAATCAGAATTCTTACAAGTTGGAATCAAACAACAATCAGATAGTACCTTCATGCCCCGCTCACTCGTATGGCCCGGACAAGCATGTCTCATACATGCAGACGTGAAATCTACAACATCCATTGTCGCTCCACCTACTGAAGTGCTCCCAATCAACCTGTAAAAGATTCTGTGCCTTTGTGCTCTCATAACCATGAGTGTCCCTTTTGAAACTTTAAGGACACAATCAAGACCTGTGAACTTGCACCCTATTACCTTGAGTGCACCGAGAGAAATCAGACACTTCTTCATATCAAGAACGTGCCTGACATCAGTCAAGGTACTCTCCATCCGATCAAACATCTTGATGCTCACCGTACCAATAGCCACAACATTACGGGCATTGTCATTGCCCATAAAGACCTGTCCACTATCACATTCTCTGTAACTGGCGAACTAATTCCGATAAGGAGTCATGTGATATGACGGTCCTGTGTTAACGATCCACTCATCTCTATGATTGTCGTGCAAGTGTCCAATCATAGACATAGACAGAACATCACCTCCACTTGTCTCTTCATCAGATGTGACAACATTGGCCTCCCTAGAAGAAGCCTCTGAGTTTTATTTCTTTGCTTTAAGATATGTACAATCCTTCTTCATGTGTTCGATCATCCCATAGTTCTAGCACTTCAATTTTACTTTGCCCTTGCCCTTGGATTTAGATCTAGGTCTTGAAAATCCTGTACCTCGATCACTATTCCTACCTCTCGTAAACAGTGCATCAAAAGATGTCCTTACACAAACGTTTATCTTTCTCATGGCCTTCCCTTGAAGGGCTGAGATAACGGCGTCCACACTTAGGGATCTATTTGCAGTGCATAATGAGTCCATGAATGACTCATACGATGCCAGAAGAGAATTCAACAACATGCATGTCTAATCTTCATCTTTGACCACTTCCTCCATATCCAGCAACTTGCAAATCAATTTATTAAAGTAACTGATGTGGGCCTCCACATCTCCACCCTTTGTCATCTTGAAGGTGAACAACTGTAGCTTCAAGTGTAGGCGATTCTTAGTGAATTTCTTCATAAAAATATCCTCTAACTTCGCCCATAAACCAGCTACAGTTTTCTCCCTCAAAATATTATAAAGAATCTCATCCATAGGATACAAACGGATCGAGGATAAGGCCTTCTTATCAAAAGTATTCCAATCATCATCACTCATAGTCGGCTTTCGCTCCTCAAGAGCACCATCCTCACCTTGTTTGGTTAAGGAACTGATCATCTTGATCTTCCATAACTCAAAGTTATTTTTACCTGAGTACTTCTCAATATCATACCTAGTGTTTCCCATTAATATGAATCCTTCAAATTCAGGCTTGTGCCCCAACGATTGCTTTGATACCACTTGTTGGGGAAATGGCGGAATTACATATAGATGAATCTAGGATAGCAATCCAAAAGCACTAAGAAAAAAGGAAGGAGAATACAACGATTTAACGTGGAAAACCCTTTCGGGAAAAAACCACGGCACAAAGAGACAGAAATTCACTATGAAAGCAAAAATTACAAAGAGAAGGCTTACCCGATTTGAACAACCACGAATCTCACTCTTTCTACGCCCCTTGAAAACCTAAGAACTATTTAGAAACCCTTGGAATACATCTCAATCCCATTTACACCCATATATATATAGCCTTGGAAAGAATCCTAAACGAAATTGGAAACAAATCCCACAATTTCGCAGTTTTACGAAAAAATCTACGCAGAATCTGATTAGATTTAACACATCAAATACAACAATGATTCTCAACTAATGTTTTGTATTACTTAAAATATCCCAAAACCTTAAATTCATGTGAGAATAAATATGCCATTTTATATCCCAAATGGTCATTGATAAATGTCATAAAGTAGGTAGTTTCTTGATGGGTGGCATGATTCATCAGATCACGTATATACTAGTAGATTAGATTGAGTTGTCCATCCAACTAGATGGCCTAAGAGAATGGCTTCTGTGTTGCCTTACTAGACATGCATACTTGATCAGGGTCGAATACTGCATATTAGACCCCAGTTATTACCTGATCTTAAGTACATGATAGCGCCTAATGTCGGTATTTAACTGTGTTTTGTTGCAGGATGAAATAAAGAGCGTTGATTGAAAAAGAGGATTAAAAGCATGGATTTGATGATCCAAAGCCACCTGAGCACGGGATGGACCCCAGAGAACCAATAATGAAGAGTTTACACGCCTGGGATCTGAGGAAAGCGAGCCGAAGGGGCCCAAAAAAGGTCCAGAATGCAAGATCACATGGTTCCCGCCATCCGATCAACTCGAAACTTCATACATGTGATGGGGGCCGCAAATTAACCGTACATATTAAATTTCATCTACTGAAGATCTCGGGAAGTGGGCCAACGGACAGATCAGCCCATTAATCTCCGATTCTGGGCCCACCTGATATTTGAACTGCCTCAACTTGAGTTTGGCGTTGATATTATATGAAAAAAGGATGGCCGGTGCGGATCTCGCATAAACATTATAGTGGACCCCACACGAGATGCATGTACACCATGCACATGCGCAGCCGCTGCGCATGGGACCGCCAGCCAGTCAAAGTGACCGCTGACCCGCGCCCTCCGCAGCTCACGCGCCAGCGACCGCAAACGACGGACGGTCGTTGGAGTTGTGGGTCCACACCGTCCATCAAACGTTCAATCCAGACCATCCATTGTCTCTCTAAGGTCCATGTTACCAACGCCTAGCTGACGGAATTTCAAAACATCCTGTGTTTAGTTTTCTAGCCGTTCAAAAGTGGAATGGACGGTAGATTGAAATATCATGCGGACCTCATCAACGGAAAGAGAAAACAGGCATTCCTGACTAGAATTTCCTCCTCTATTCAATGGACGGAGTGGATTTTTCAAAACACCATCACAGTGGGCCCCAACATTTTCGCAGCGGACACCAACCACGTCCCTGTTGCTGCGTCAGCGAGGACCGGCAGCTGGCTGTTTTTGCGAAGCGCTGTGGGCCCCACACGTCGCCTGTCCGGCCGATCCAATCCGTCCATCTTGTAAACGGCTGCGAGCACTACAAATCCATGCTGATATTCCACTCCCATGCGTACACACGTGCATGATACAGAGGCCACAAAAGGGCTGCCCTGCAACGTTCAAAACTGATCTCTTCGTGTTTTCTTCTCTGGGCCGCGTTAATGGACGTTCAAACCACCCATTCTTGACTGAAATTTCGTCCTGAATCCAATGGACGGGGTGGATTTTCCAGAAAACACTTCGGTGGGGCCCACCGATCATGGTTGCGAAAATTTCCACTCCATGTCCTGCTACAACTCTGCCACTTACTCCAGCCTTCCAACAGCTATAAAAGAGGAGTTTTTATACATGGAAAAGCATTCAGAACCAGGGAGGAGCTCCAGATCTACAGCAAGGGAGAAGAAAAAAGAGAAGAGAGGAGGAAAGAAGAGAGAGAGAAATTGGTTTGATTTCCCTTTTATGATTTTTTATCTTTATTTTTCCATTTGTTTAATGGATTTTATGGGTAACTAATCTCCAGCTAGGGCTGAGATGAAACCCCTAATTTGAATACCCTTTGTTCTATGTTGATTTACTTTAATTAGATTGATTTGTTTCTTTCCCTAGTGTGCTTGATTGTTTTAAATTCTATGCTTCTCCATCTATGAACTTTGATCAGAGTCTATGGATGGATGTGGTCTGGATGCTTATTCTAGGTGCTTGTATCTGATCATGAACAGTTCCTGTAGAGGAAGAAACAGGGTGCTTTACTGAACTGCATATTCCATATGCCCGATTTGGACATGGGATATGTTATTCATGGCATTGCTTGAAGGATTAGACAATCTGTATGCCCGATTAAGGACACAGATTGTGCTTTCTCTAGATAAGATAGATCAATCTAATTTAAGGTGAATTAACAAACAAAACAATGGTTAGGATAATTAGGGGTGGATTCGAAAGTCCTAGTGCTTCCTCTGATTGAATTTTCTTCCTTATTCTCAATAGTTATTTTCCATAGAATTGTGTTAGTAAATTGCTCCATTATTTGTTGAATTAGTTAAGGAGAATTGTGAATTTGAATTGTGACGACCAGTCCCTGTGGATTCGACCTCGGTCTTACCGAGTTTATTACTACATCACAACCCTATACTTGGGGAGTGAACAATACTCATGCAATAGTAGGTCCCTTTTTTTATATATATTACGTTTAATCCTTCCTTGGCTAATGTAGTTAATCTTTATTTTCTATACACCTTAACATGTCGTATTTTGATTAACTTATATCTTATAAAAGATGAATCATTTAACGTTAGAGTATTTAAAAAATAATAGTAAATTTTACTAAGAATATTGTATCAATTTGTAATTTATATAAACCATCCAGAATGAAATCATGAGCACAAATGACTCATTATCTTAATAAAGTAAGTGAATCGGTTTAAAAACTTTAATTAAAATCATCCATACAAAGATGGTAGACCGACACTAAGTTCATCCTCGTGCTAGGCGAGTGTAATATGTTATGTAGGAGTATTATTTGTTTACCTCATATATGGAGATGATAGGTCCCCAGGCCTTGACTTCCTAAGACACCTCATTCCCCAACTACACACACATGGTTTTCAGCCTCACTAGATGGAACTCGGTCAATCTACTCTACTCTTTCGTCACGTCTAAAGATCTATGTGTAAACATTAGTTGAATGCATTGGGATTGGAGTTGGACAGGATACATTGGGTTTGGGCACTCCTTAATAGAATGCTCTATTTTCCAATAAACAAGCACTGAACTTTGTCCTGTCAAAGGGACGCTCTCTAATGCTTTCTTCTTGGTGTAATCATCTTGTGAAGATTTAATAACACGTCTTTCCATTATCATCTCCATTGAACTCTTAGATTTGTGAGTCTTAACACAATCTTCATGGAGTCTAGATCAGTGATCATTTAAGTGACTTTGTGAAGTGGTCTTTCATAAAAGCATTCGCAAGCATATGACATGCCTCCGAATGCATCTGGATGACTCGAAACTTCAAAGAGTATATGCATGCAAACTTCTTTACGAAGGAGTCCATTAACACTCTAACGATACCCATCTTCTCAAAAGGTCCAATGAGATCATTGTACATAGTGCGGAAAAAAGGTATACATGGCCAAAGTATCCTCCATTCTCCATTCATAGTAAGTAGGCATAGCTTGCATAGCCTCATCGCTTGTGCCTTCAATTGATTTCTCCATTACCTCAACCAAAGCATGACGAATGTTTTGCTCAAAGTGTAAGAACCTCATCTTGCACTTTCATATGTCAAAGTGTGTTATCTTACACTTTCATTGTAATGTCCTGGTTTTCAGAACCCGAGTATATGACTCGCATTCCAACAACCCGGGAGTTAACAGAAATTATTAATGGCAATCAATTTAGATCAAAGTGCAAATAGCGGGAATCAAACACAGCATAAATAAAATCAAGATGGGAATATTATCCTGGCCCACTCAGCTGGGAGTCAAATACAAAAAACCTCAAATGTAAATGTTCAAAACAAACTATCACAACTGAATCTACTAGTTCAAGCCATGATATATAGCTGCTTCCTGGTGTGGCTCCTCATCGTAAAATTCTTCCTCGACTGCCGCCGCTTCCGGGTCCGTTGCGTATCCTATGTACGGTTGAACATTGATGAATGAGTGGCCAGCTCAATGTGATTTCTCCTCAAGATTACACACCATCGCCCTAGACAAGAAATAACATAAAACATCCAGACAATAAAAATATAGTAAATGCAGTCTTATTATATGCATGGATGCATGAATGCAATCATTGCCCCGGGGATGCTCATCCGTGCGGACATTGAGCTCGTCACCCATGCAATCATCGACTTGGGAATGATCATCCAGTCAGACTTGGGCTCGTCACCCATGCAGAGGCTGGTCAATAGCGCATCACATACCACATATTGACTGTCTGCCATACATTACGTACGTTAGCGATAAACGTTGGTCTGTGCCATGTATGCATGATTAGCTAAACCATTATCAGTCTCATTTACAACCAGTCAATTTAGATAAACTCAAAGGTCACTACGAGGGCTCGTCACTAGCGTAGGCCGACGGCTCGAGCATAGTATCCTATGACCACCATCCCTGGCCCATGAGTCTACTACCTTAAGGTGTGTATAGAACCCACCAACATGCGGCCAATCAACTTTCCATGTATGAGGACTACCATCGTATGCTGACTAGGGATGGAGTATTGAAATCGTTAAATGCAACGGCTAAAATGAGACGGTACGTATAGTTCAAATACAAGTAAACAACGGTAGTAATAAAGGTTTGCAGGGTTCATTTCGTAGTCATGTAAGTGGTATCACTCCAAAGATGATGAGCCCTATAATCAATTTCCACTAATAATAACCTCCATGCTGAGGGTCTATTTTATCATAATCCGTTCAGTTAAACCCTAAGCTCGGACTCTCTTTAAATAGAAGTTTCCATAAAGAGATTTCAAACAATATGTGACTTGCAACCAACACAATCATATGAGGGTGAGGCATGAAGATATAAGCATGATTCAACACTTAAAGTAAAACTCATGTATGTATATAATTCAAGAATCATGTGCTCATGGCTAATCAGTTCTAAACATGTAGCTTTAGCAAACTGATCAAATGTTTTAATGAATCTAAGACATGCTTTTAGATACAGTTAATCAAGTGATTTAACGAATTTCTAAAATATGGAATGAAGTAAACTAATCAAATGATCGATCCTATGACATGTGATTAAGTAGATTAAAGATTTAATCACTTCTAAGATACATATACGATAGTTAACCAAATGCTCCAATTAATTCTAGGACATTTAGTTAAGTAAGTTAAACATCCTACTAAGTGTTAAATAATCAATCAGATAGTTTATAGGTGATAAGCTGGTTAATCAATTACTCTAATCAATTCTAATCAAGTCTAAGGCGTAAGTTAAGTTATCCAAGTATTCAAATAAGTTTTAAAGCGTGAGTTTAAGTAAACTACCTAAGTATCAAACCATCTATAAAACATAAGCTTAAGCACTGACCGAATGATTTACCATTTATGGGCTCTCATTCGTAGTTACCATAAAGGCTACCCTTAGCCTAGCTTGGGGATGGAAAGCCAAAGGGGAAAAGAATCATCACCTGAATTGTAACCCCATTCTTTATCTGAATTCTTGTATCTTGCAGCCCAAGGTCACGCAAATAATTTCCTATAGTCAGAGTTTATAATAGACAAGTATTCCCAAGGCTCATGACCATCTAAATTATCAAAATTGTGTGGGGATTGTAAGGATCCATTAATATGGGAATTGGGCCTACACCTAGGTGATCAGGCCCACTAGATTTTTGGTCCAACAAGCGGCCCAAATTGGGCTTAGAACTGCTCTATTCTAAGGCCCGAACCGGGCCTAACTGGGCCCAATCTGCTAGGTTCAAAACGAGCCCAAGATTGGGCTGGGCTGACCGTCCCTGGCCCAATAGCGATTGGCCCAATTGGCCAATGGGGACTGGGCCCGACGTTGCTAGCCCAACAGTTACTTTGAAGAGCCAACAGGCTGGGCTGGGCTATCCCAACCCAGCATTTTGCATTTACTCCCCAAACCACAAGGAGCTAGGCTGGCTTGTCTCGGCCCATCAGCAGGCCTTAAGTGCAGCCCACTGGAATCTATGGTGTGGCTCATTGTGATTTGTGGCATAGCCCGCTGAGAAGGTGTGGCCCACCTCATGTATGAGTGGTGGGTTGATGGTCTGGCCCACCAGTGTTAAGACCAAGTACGGCCCACTAGGATACCTCCCAAGTGTGGCCCACTCCTTGTGTGGTGCGGCCCACTGAGATATCTCTCAAGTGCGGCCTACCTGTGGTGTTTCCACTTCAACTCGTGGCCCATCTAAAGGGCGTTTCGAGCCTAGATTGAAGGCCCAGCTGAGGGTTGTCCACTAGTTCAAATCAAGGCCTAGTTGAGGCCTGATTTCAGCTTCGTTCATGGCCCACTAAAGCCTGGTTTCAGATCAGATTCACGACCCATTTTTAGTCGAGATCGTGGGCCAGCTGAAGGGTGTTTTCAGCCTGATTCGAGGCCTAGCTGAAGCTTGGTTTCAGTTCAGTTTCCTGCCCAGCTGGAGCTTGTTTTCAGCACAGTTCCATGGCCCAGCTGAAGCTCATTTTAAGCACATAGCACGACCCAGATGGAGGCTGGCTCTAACTCAAATTAAGGCCTAATGGAGGCCCATCTCTCAGCTCATTCATGACCCTGTGAAAGCCTGATTTTAGACCCTCTTTACGGCCTGATGAAGACCTCATTTTGGTCCTGTCTGAGGGTGCTTTCAACCCACCCTTCTGGGCTGATTTCAGTCCACAATGTGGGCTGGTTTCAACCTGCTACTTGTGGCTGAGACCCAGGAAATGAATGGTTATAATGCGGATTTCACGGTCCTGCTAAATGTACCAGCAGGGACTAGTTTCACAGCCCAGCCAGAGGCCATTTTTAGTCCTGGTCATGGCCTAAATGAAGGTTGTTTGGATCTAGGTTTCATGGCCTGTTCGGGAGCCATGTTCGGCCCGACTGAGAGGCATCTGAAAGTCATTTTTCAGCCCTCTACACGGTCTGATTGAGGGCCCGTCTTCAGTCCATTTCTAGCCCAAAACAAAGCCATTGTTTAGTCTGGTTTTGGCCCAAAACACAGCCATTGTTTGGCTTGGTTTCAGCCCAAAACTGAGCTACTACTTGGCCTGGTTTCAGCCCAAAACACAGCCATTATTTGGCTTGGTTTCGGCCCAAAACTAAGCTACTACTTGGCCTGGTTTCAGTCCAAAACACAGCCATTATTTGGCCTGGTTTCGGCTTAGATGGAAGGCTTTAAGAAGGTCGAGGG
The DNA here is from genome assembly GCA_021015155.1 of Magnolia officinalis. NCBI lineage: Eukaryota > Viridiplantae > Streptophyta > Magnoliopsida > Magnoliales > Magnoliaceae > Magnolia > Magnolia officinalis. The sequence goes on from JAJHSJ010000010.1 coordinate 58,336,858, forward strand.
AAAGAGTTACCTGACTCGGTCGAGCTTGAGTTGGAGGGTAGCAACACACACACCCAGACTTCTCTCTCTCTCCCTCTCTTTTCTTTCTCTCTTTCTTCTTCTCTCTTCTTCTCTCTCTCTGGTTATGAAGCTATAGGTCCACACTGACCCAACTCGGTCCGATTTCTGCACGGGATGAGTTGGTGCAGTGTGCACTGAGTCCACTCGGCCAACTCGTTTCTCCCTCTCTCTCTCTCTCTCTCTCTCTCTCTCTCTCCTCTCTCTCTTTCCTTTCTCTCTCTCTCTTTTCTCCTTTCTCTCTCTGGTGCAAATCCTAAGAGCAGCAGCAGTGCTCTTTTATAGACATGGGAGAGAGAGTTCCAACAGTTGGAAAAATGACTCCCCTTGCAACGGTCGTGATTGAAAAACGGCCAGGCATGGGGCCAATCTGATCCTAAGGATGGATTGTTGATGCCCTGGCCAACCAAAAAAGTAATTTTTTGGTCTGGTGGGGCCCATCTTGTGATCACGTTTGGATGGGTTAACGGGGAAAATGACCTGCCCATTAATGGCATATCATTATCCCATGTATTTCGATACTATCTGGTCCGTTTGAACGGACCATATGGGATCTTTGATCAGCGTGGGGCACACTTTTTGGATCACAAACGTGAGTTTCGGTTCTTTTCGCGAGAAAGGCCGATTCTCACCACTTTCTCAGGAGATGAGATGTTTCTCTCTCTCTCTCTCATCTCGTACTACCTCATAAGGAATGGCTAAGATTGCCTCACGTGGCCCAGGGGACAGCCAGAGACGTGCCAACGTCCATTTCCCATAAGGGAAATTCCACTTTTTGCTTTTCTTGTGCAGACCATTGTTTGGCTATTCCTAGAAATGGGAGGGCGTGGTTTTGGTTGGAAGGTGGATGGCTGGGATGGCCTGATCAGCAGGATCGTGGGCCACCTAAATGGTCGCAGATGGGCCCACCATCTTGGATCCCAGCCGCACGAAGGTTTTCGAACGGTTTCGTCCAATCTTTCTCATTCTTATGCATTGGCTTGAAAGCCTATAGGGTTATGATCAGATGGGCCCCACGAGCATGATGGATGGTTCAGATCGTTCGAAAAGTGGCCAGGGTGGGCCACTTAAAGGCTATCATTCGTCGGATTTCAAACAGTGTGTTGGCGAGAAGAAAATCTGCTTTTTGCGGTTTGGCTCAGTCAAAGGTCATTTAACCAACTTGTTTAGTTCGGTGCACATCGTGCACCGTGGTACAGGGTGCACACGCACCTCGTGTGGGGTCCACTATGATGGTTGTATTAAATCCACTCCATCCAATCGCCTTGGGGGGCCCATTTAGGGGTCCTAGCTCAATTTGGGTGGAGGTGAGGCCCAGGTGGGCCGTATCACACGTCTTAGGCCACTTTATAGCCAATATAGTTGATCCAATGGCCGGATTGATTTGATACTTGGTTTCAACAGCCAAATGTGAATTTGAGATGCAATGGTTGCTTGGTTTGTTATCCACTAGCCCTCGAAGGTCGATTACCAGGGCGTCGTTTCGTTTCCTTACTATTAGTTGACTTAAGAACTATTTTAACTCAAGGCGATTAATCAAAGTTACCTTCTTGACTGATGTGGGGTGCAATTCAGCTCCTAGGGCATCTGATGGATGGCTTCAACGTTGACTGGAAGTCTCATCCTACATACATTGAGTTCAAGTTATTTAGTTAATCGACCATGGTTTCCATTGATGTATGTTTAAGAGGTAACACCCATGTACCAGAGGTGCAGGGTGTTACACACATGCCTAGAGAAGGGCCCATAACGTCATCTTCCTTAAAGGAGTTTTTTCAAGATGAAACCCACCACATAGGAGTTTGTTTGTCATAGCTTCTAAATGATAGCAACTCCAAAATCCATTGTAAAATGAACGTCACAACATGAAGGGTTGGGGTACCCCTTCATGGCTTCTATTGATCGATCAATTTCGCCTCGTTGAATCACTAGCTAATTCCAAACGAATCTACGGTCCATGATGAAACTCGACGTAAGGCATACTAGTGCCCAACAGCTTGGATTTAATGTATCAAGCCTTGAGCGAATGCGATAATAGAGATGCCTTGATGAAGAATGAAGTTAGCCTCAAAGAGTAGGTATAAGTGATGATCATAACACACATTTCCTCTACACCATGCGTATTTTTTAGACAATCTTACCACACGGTCATATACATGGAGTATCCTATAATTTACAATAAGCTACGCTTCATTTTATAAACGCTGAAAAATATGTCAATTTATAATTTTCAGGAATAAAAATACCTTGAATATGTAACTATGACTATCTTCTTATAGACAACCCATTCGAGAATCAGAACAACTACTCCCAATATTTTAATTGGACTTCACAAATTGCCTAAAAACTAGCTCAACAAAGCTTAAAAGATGTAAATGGGTAAGATGAAAATGACACCGGAACCTCTCATAATTAACCAATGTAATTGATTGGTCGATTTAGAAATCGATAGATCAAATCTCAATCGATCATCCAAACTCGCCAAAACCCTAATTGCTCCTTGCTCCCAAGGACACACTCCAATTAACTTAGAAAAGTATCAAAATTCTAAGAAGGTCAAAGGGGAATGATCCTCGACACCTACCGATATTAAGCAATGAGCCTAATTGACATATCTAAAACCCAAAAATTAGATCTCAGCTAATTATCCAGGCTCTCTATAACATTGCACACTCTTTGTACATGCAAAATCATGTGAAGAAAAGGCCAAAACAGACCCATGGTCATAAAATGATTGATAGTAAAAAAAAAATTATTTTAAGACTTTCGGTACTTATCACTAATAAATGTAAAAACAAAAAAGTGAGTCTGACACTTGCCCTGGATCATAAAATGACTGATAGTTTGGTCTATAAAATTAACACAATAGATGCATTCCCGAGGAACAAGGAGAATAGAGGGGACTGAGAGGATTCAAGAGAGAGTATTCGGGAGAGGAGGTTATTCGAGAAAGAGGTTTCAAAAGTAGCAAATATGTTCTTAAGGGGTTCGAGGTTTCGAAGAATCTGAAAATGCCTGACAATGCCGACAAACTACTCAACACAAGGAAGAGAAAAATGTAAGTAGAAGAAGCCACTAAAGCCCAGAGTAAAGTTGTGATAAAGGATATCCATCCATCCCTTTTGTAGGAAAATGGTGTATGGTTTTCCATTTTCCATTACACGTCTCGGTTTATGTTGCATTTCACTTTACACATCCCACACGCACTCACAAAACTTTTCTTTCTTTTGTCATTACTTTACAATTTATTTTATTTTATTTATTTGTTTTTTTTTATTAACTTCACAACCTACTCTTGAGCCACTAACTCTATTAAGCAGAGCCAGTTTGCATTCTTTTTTTTATTATTATTTTGTTACCCTAATGTTGAGTGTCAAATATTGCATATTTTACCCCATTTATATCTTGGTTTTATGAACATTATACTACTTACTGTTATGTTTTACTCATGTTTGTGTTACAAGGTGAACTTGAGAGCATAGAGTGAAAACAATATTAAAAGTGTGGATTTAATGCTCAAGAATCACAAAGGCAAAGACGGACCTTTAGATACCAAGATTGAAGATTTCAAGACCCCAAGAGTCAAGAAAATCAAGCGGAAAATGAAGTGCAAAAATTAGTGTAAAATTTTACAGGATCTGAACTTAGATGACATCGAACTAGGTTCGATGACATCGAAGGAGTCTTAAATGGCATAGACGAATTACAGGAAAATCAAGTTTGGTCGTTGGACAAATTGGATGTAGTCATCGATGACTTCAAAACTAGTTCGATGACATCAAAGCCAGTCTTATATAACATCGAAAGCAGTTCGATGTCATTGAAGGGTTTACGCGGAGTGAGAAAATTTGAGGCGGTTTCCAGATTTTTTAAACCAGTTTGAAAGAGGGAGTCCCCCACTTATAAATATGGCTTTCTAGGACATTCCTAAGCATCATTCAGAGTATTCAAAGGCAAGATCTAGGGTTTTTAAATCTTTACAAGTTCTTTTAGATTTTTAATAATTTTTTTCTTACTTTCTTGTTACTTTTCCATTATGCAATTTAGTTATGTTCTTCTAGTTCCCTCTAGCCCAATCTAGAAGGGAAGCACGTTGGTTTAATGATATCATAATTTATGATGATTGATTGTTTATAATGATGAGATGAATGGTATATGCAAGTTATCAATTATCTAAGTTTAGGTTTTTGATTCTCATGTGAGATCCATATGTTTCCATCATATGAGATCCATATTGATGGATAGGCTTAACCTAGATCAATTAGATTTTGAAGGCTTAACCCAGATCAATTAGATTTTGAAAAGGGTGAGCTCTCTATCCTAAAAGGGGGTGAATAAGACTATGCCAATTTAAAAATTAATTAACTAAAAGATTAAATAAATCATAACTAATCAGAGATCTCAATTGTAATAGTATTGAGAAATTGATTCAAACCTTATTCAAATGACAACCTTACACCAAAAATAGATGTTTTAGGGAGGACAACCTGATTTCCTGAACGCAGTAAGGATCAAGATCGCAAACTAAAACAAGAGGCAAAGGAAGAAAGCTATCTTTTACAAGCATTCACCACACGTACATGAAAAGATTACAATCATTCAACACATATACATCACATACATCATTCACCACAAAACATCAGGAGTTATAGTGGATTGGTGGGTACACTAACTATTCTCAAATAGCCACACCTACTCCACTCCCAATAATCACAACCCATGTGATATTGACGTTCACTAATAATCAAGGTTTTCTCAGGTTCACCTTAAAACGTATACAATTGTGTTTTCAAATAGGCTATCACAATCAAAACCCCATGCTAAGATTTTCTAGCTATCTCAGTCAAAACCAATACAAAGATTTTCTGGATATCTTAAGAAACCAAAAATAAATAAAGAATGCTTGTCTTCTTCTGAAGACGCTCTTTGATGTAGCGCTTAGAACCGCTTCGCTTGATGTATAAATGTTCAATGTCCAATAAACATAACCAAGGGTTATAGGTTTTAAATAGATTTTAAATTAACTCAACCATTGGGCTACTTGTTTGAATTCCTTAAATTTCACAAAGTAGAGTATAAACTCCCTTTAAAATATAAGATTCACAAAATAGAGATCAAAGAATTTCGAAAACAAAAGGCTATAAAAAGATTTAAAATTACCGGGCTATAGCTTGAAAATGACGGGGACTTTTCTCTCTCAAAGTGAAGACTTTTTGTGGCTTTTATGAATGAATTATAATGAGAAAAGACCTCTATTTATAAGTTGAAAAACGGTTCTTTCGACTGGTCTAAGGTTTCCTTCGACTGGTCGAAGAATCAACCAAATTTTAAATTTTGGGCGCGATCGGATAAAACCGTCCTTTGATTGGTCTCGACTGGTCAAGGGAGCATAAATTCAGTTGCTAGAGTTCGAATCGAGCTCCCTTCGACTGGTCGAGGATGTGTCCACGACTGGTCGAGCACCCTGCTCGACTGGTCGAGGAACTACCAGAAAAATCCAATTTTTGAGTTTGAATCTTGGACTAGTCGAAGTATTTCTTAGACTGGTCGAACCAGAGCCTGGACTAGTTGAACTTAGGCTTGGACTAGTCGAACCAAAGTCTAACCATAGTATAAAAACCATGAATGATTAGCATATGAAAGGATCTAAGTCTAGGGTCATTCTAGCGTTAGTTATACCTAAATTTATTGGACATTGAAGTATATACCTTGAAATTTCTACTTGAATCTTCAGCAGTGTTTAGTGGATCTTCTACTTGAAGTAAACTTGTAGTTGTAGCTTGATCTTGAACTTGAAATGAAGTAGAACTTAACCATGAAGTAACCATCTTCATGTCTTGCATGTTCCAACTTCATTTGTTGATCTTGAAGCTGAACTTTCCATCTTGATTCACTTGAAGGTGAACTTTCCATCACATGAGTGAGTCACACTATAAGCTATTTTGTCCCATCAAAATTTGACAAATAAGGGTACTTTATAAATCACAACACTTACAGATTTATGTAACGTCTTGGAAAAATCCGTACAAAGACCCGAGTACCACCTCAGGCAGAAATCCCTAATGACTGAATCCTTTAGAAATTAGACGAAAGTTAATAAGTACTAAACTAAATTAATCGGTGGATTAGCTTGAACCACTATCTATACAAACTGTAAGACCCAAAACCACTAGAATCGTTGAACAATCTCAAAACCTAGTTGCTCTCAGGAGCACATTGAAACTCCGTATCGGACCTAGACCGCGCGTCGAAAGTCCGACTACCGCGAAACTATACGGTTATGACCACCTTACTGGGCTTGACAACTATCGCGGGAATCGAGCCCGAATAGTATCCAGAAATGCACACCTAGAGCCTTGAGTAAAGTGTGTGAGAAACGCGAATATCTTTGAAAAATGAACTCAAACTTAAGTGATTTGGGTCATTCGCTTGCGGGCGAAATTGAAGACTTCGGAGCGTCAGATTCTGACCCAAATACACCCGCTGGTCAGGAAAATTTCGCTGCTCATATTCATATACTTGTGGCCATGATCGAAGAACGACGACCGTTGATCTGATTCGGGTCCTCCACGACCGATCTGTTTGTCAGATCACACCATAAACACAGTCCTGTCGTAGATCCATTGTCAGGGAATTTACTCTATGACTTAGGTGAGAAAGGGGCCTCCAGATGAGTCTCGTTTGCCCGAAACAGACACCATTTGGCTATAACCTAAGTATACCATGACCCTGGGGCCATTTGAACCAGCTCTGGGCCTATATAAGGACCTTAAATCACCCTTTTCTCATTCCATACGAATTCTCTAACCCTAGGAGAGAGAAGAGAGAAAAGAGAAGAAAAGAGTGAGAAGAAGAGAAAGAGAGAGAGAGAGAGAGAGAGAGATCTGTGGATTGTTGTTGGGATTCACTCCCACTACTCCACGTATCGAATCTCCACCATTCCATCGCTACACCGTCAATTTCGAATACGACTTGGGTAAGAAATCATAACCCTAATATCGTTTTAGAAAGCCAAATAGGGGAATCGACGAAATAGCTAACCTATTTCGTGATTTAGGTAGTCGTTGTGCTGTAGACAGAAGTGTAGGGTACGAACCGAGTTCGTAACGAGTAAACTGACGAAAAGTGCGGACTATAAATGTTTAGGTTATAGTTTTCAAGGCTTTCAATGTCAGTTAATGATTTATGACTAACTTGATTGCTGCCACATGCGCTTAGATACAATGTTTCCATATACCACACATATATGAACTATGTTGAAAATATAATGCATTCCATGTGTTTGTTGAAATGTTTAAATGAAAATGAAATCATGATTTGTGCTTGCCATGACTATTAATCTAGATTGCATGATGGTTATACGTAACTCCTTCGTGAAGAGATTTGACATAATATATGTTATAACTAATTTATTTAATGTATGTTGAAATGTGTAGTCTAAGTGTTTGATAAAATGTCTGAATGACAAATTGCTTGTTGAATTGTATTTAATGAGGGTGTTGAGATAGGATGCTCAACTACTTCAGCTATATGTATAAATACCTTCATGTAACTTTATTCTCAAATGCGTGATTTATGTAGAAAATGTATATGTATAATTACATGTTCAATGTATTGGTTAAAATACTCAAATGCGATTTATTTCTGAAATGTTCGTTAAATGCCTATATGATTATCACATGTATTCACATGTTGCATTTGAGTGTGATTGGGACGACTACCTAGTCCAGGCAATCGGTAATGGTTTCCGATCGAGTGGCTGAACTAGTCTCGCCACAAGGGATATGTTCGATGAATCCGAGCCGTACGGTGATTGTTGACAGTGGTTAGGCCATCCCGGATTTTTGCCAACCTGGGATTAGACGTCCTTAGGCGATGGGTCAATCCTAACATAAGTTTAACTTCCCAAACGCTCAATTAAAGCCTCAAATCCCTTTTCAGACCATTTTCTTCACAAATCCCACCCTTCACTACCTGGTGCTTTCAATTTTTCAAAGCATTTCGCCCTAGACACTATCTTAAACTAGCTAAGTAGTAAAACTTGGATCACTTTATATACAAACTACAAGGCCTAAGTACCATCTCAGACAGAAATCTTACAGGACTAAATCCTTTATAAATTAGGCGAGAATTAGCTAGTGCTAAACTAGAGTACCTATGAAATTAGCACCAATCGCTTTAAATACGATCTGCAAGACCCAAAACTTACAGAATCATTGACGCTAAGTTACCCTAAAATCTAGGATCAATCTCATTACCCGGTTGCTCTCGGGAGCATCTCGAAACTCCGTATCGGATCTGGACCGCACGTCGGAAGTCTGATTAACACGAAGTTAAAGAACTAGGACCGCCTCGCTGGGCTTGACAACCATCTCGGAAATCAAATCCAGATAGTGTCCCAGCGCTATTCGCTTGAGCTCGGAGTGAAGAGTGTGAGAATGTGAAATTAATTCAAAATAAAATATCTTGAATAGTAATCTGGCACACTCGCTTGCGGATCAGTTTTAAGCAACCAGACCATCAGAATCATACCAAATTACACCCTCGGATCAGGAGAAATTTCATACACATTTACATGTACTCGTCGAATCTCCGATCGAGATCCGCTGACCGTTGACTGAAACTGGTCTGCCACGCGTGATCTGGAAATCCCACTGAAACGAAAACTTAATAGAACGTAGATCCAGCGTTAGTGAGCATAAGTCCGACCTTTGGCTCAAGGAGGCCCGCCAGAAACCCTCTTTTGAGCTGAAACAATGCCGATTTGATTATAATGTAAGTATACCTTGAACATAAGTCTATTTCGGTTAGTTTTTAGGCTATATAAGGACCTTAAACCCTCTCTCATGGCAGCCATACGAATTTGAGATTGAGAGAGAGAAAAGGAAGAGAAAGAGAGAGAAGGTGTGAAGCAGTGGGAGAATCTCCCTGCCACTCTTCCCTGCCGCTATTCGGGCTTCACCGCCTGATTCTCATCGCTTTCTCGGCGTTTTCGGCGTCATTTCTAGGTAAGGAACCCTAACCCTAATCTTTTTTGGGGTTTAAACAGTTGTAGGTTGTGAAATAGCTAACCTATTTCGTTCTATAGGTTGCCAAACTGCCGAATACGGAAGCTTAGCAAACCTATCGACTTCGTTACGATTCTACGACAAAAGGTGCGGACTTTAGGTGTATAGGTTATGGTTTTCAATGCTTTCAATGTCAGATAATGATAGATTCATGATCTGCGTGCAATTGCACATGTACAAAGTGCTGTCCGTTTTCTGTTTTGATTAAAGATGAAAAATATGAAATTCTACATATTCTAGGTATTTGTAGAAAGTACGGTATACGTATAAATTTTAGAAATATGCTTGACATGATTATTTGTTGTATGAATATATTATATATGGATAAATTACTTGTTTGGCGAAAGGACTCGCCCTAATACATGTTTTGCTCATATACACTATGTATGTTGAAATTGTGTAGTGTAGAAAATACCATATACGTATATATTTTGGAAGTGTGTCGGACATGATTATTTGTAGTATGAATATATAATATGTGAATAAAATACTTATTTGGCGAAAGGATTCGCCCTAATACATGTTTGCTAACATACACTAAGTATGTTGAATAGTGTATTCTAAGTGTTTGTAAAAATGACTGAATGAGTATAGAATTCTCATTCGTGCTCACCATGACTAATTGTCATAGATAATTGATTGTTGTATTGGCGATATCCCTTTGACGAAAGGATTTGCCCTAAATCACGCCACGGCCAATATACACTATACATGTTAAAATGTGTGGCCCAAGTGTTTGTGGAAATGACTGAATGAATATGGAACTTGGATTCCTGCTTGCCATGACTATCCGTCGTGGGTGTATGCGTGTTACGATTGGGGCAACTCCCTAGTGAAAGGATTTGGCCTAATGCCCATGTGATCGACATATGTCATGTATGTTGATGTATGTTTGTTTAAGTGTTTCTTGAAGTGTCTGAATAAGTAGTAGTTAGCAAATTGTAATGTATAAGGGTGTTGAGATATGATTCTTAACCTCTTTTAACTATGTGTATGATCTCCTTGGATAGTTGTGTGATTAGGAATTGAACATGTACAAACTCATGCTTGTGTTTTGATTCATAACATGCTCAACTGCTTTATGATTTTAACTATGTAATGCATATGTTTAAATTTATATTTACGTGGTATGATCCGTCATGGGTGATGGGGGAGCGGAGCAACGAGTGCGTGCAACAGCCCTGGCAGCCCTAAACGGATAATACCAGACCTTGATTGTATGAGTTGAATCTTGATCCACTACTGCTTTGTCTATCTGCACTTGATTGTGTTTGGGGCTATGATTATAGTCCAGACAATCGGTACCAAAATTGCATTCGTGGCTGTGATTCATTTGCCACGTGAGATGTGTTCGACGAACCCGAGTCGTACTTCGGTTGACGATAGTGGTTGGCCACGCGAAGTGCTTATGCACTTCATGTCGTTCAACTTGTTGTGCGCTCGAGCTAGCCGAGCTCGTTAAGTAACCCGATCTGTCTTATGTATGTTCACCATGTTTGGACGCTACTGCTTGAACCTAGGGTACCAAACTTACTAGTGAAATCCCTTTTAACCATGGTACCTCGCTCCGCTAAGACTCATGAGCCGGATATGGTGGTATGGGACACCGTGGCCGAGTTGTCGGCCTATGCTGGGGCCACGTGTCTCCCCGTAGTGACCATTGAGCAACCCAAACTCGTGAGCCGAATACGGTGGTATGGGACACTGTATTCGAGCTGTCGATACTTACGGCGAGAGCCGAGTACGGTGAGACCTGTACTCCTACTGACGGGCGACGAGTCCTCTGTAGTATCTTCGAGTATACTCCAAGGTCTGTGATTGGCGATGAGTCCTTCACAGCAACTAGAGTATGAGTTGAGCCGAGTACGGTGAGACCTGTATTCGAGCTGACGGCCAGCGATTGAGCCGAGTACGGTGAGACCTGTACTCGAGCTGACGGTCAGCAATTGAGCCGCATACGGTGAGATCTGTATCCGTGCTGACGGGTGACGAGCCCTTTGTGATACCTTCGCTATACCTCTCAAACCATAATATCGTATGAGATTAACTAGAATTGACGACCCTAGAATGGATCATGTTTGGGAATGATACAAAGGAGGTACCTTAGTTTCCCAATACTACTGTTTGAAATGGACTAATAATAACTCGGTAATCATGCTCATCATCGCACCGCATGTGCCTAGTAGATGTGGAGCACTTAGGGAGGTATGTATTTGCGAACGTAAGATGATGTCTCATGAGGGTGGTTTGGCAAGGGCATACATTATCATGTCATTTCATACTTGCATTAAATAAGAGTAGTTAGAATTGTTTGATTGTACTGCTTTATCATTACTGCTTGACTGAATTGATAACATGTTAACCTATGCTTTATTGTTCCACTGAGTTGATCACTCACTCCCACGTTACGGAACGGTGTTGTACACACCAACCAGATTTGTTGAGTTTCAGGTGATGGCAATGCTTGTGATGCAGAGCCGGACTACTTCTATGATGATAGGAGGAGTTCTCCTATCTGAATCTCTCTGGCAGGTCAATGAAGACCTGATATTGTATTGACGGGGCTATGGTACTTGGGATAGGAGACATTACACTTCCTCACATTTGGTATATTTTAGAACTGTACTTGTAATGATTTAACCTGGTAATGTTATCACACTCTGGAGACTCATCATAGTTTATATATTTTATCTATCTATCACAGTCTTCCGCTTGCAAATTTAACTGTCTCTGGAGTATGATATGCTGTTTTGGCTTAATCTCACTCATGTTCAATGCACGAATACAGTCAACATTCAATCATCATTCATTTTGTTGCATAAGTGATGTTCTGGAACTCGGGAGTTGAGTTTATGCTCGACCCCCGATTTTCAGGGCGTTACAAGTGCTTATGCGCTCCATGTCGATTAATTCAGCGTGCGCTCATACAAATCGAACTTGTCAAATAACTCGAATAACATATTATGTGTTTACCATGTATAGACGTTACTGCTTGAATCTAAGGTACCATTTACCAATGCAAAGCCCATTTAAACCATGGTACTAAGATCCGCCAAAACTCATGAGCCGGACATGGTGGTATGGGACACCGTAGTCGAGCTGTCGGCCTACGCTGGGGTGACGAGCCTCCCCGTAGTGACCAGTGAGCAACCCAAACTCATGAGCCGAATACGATGGTATGGAACACTGTATTCGAGCTGTCGGCCTATGCTAAGGTGACAAGTCTTCTCGTAGTGACCTCGAGTATAAACTATACCTACGCTGAGGTGACGAGCCTATCCGTAGTGACCTCGAGTGTAAACTCGCGAACTTGCCTATCCACTGCTTTTAAATCAGGGGTGATGTTGCCCTATAACTTGCCTATGGTATGTGGTTAACTAGGATTGACAACCCTAGATGGATCATCATTTGGGTAAATGATATAAAGGGAGGTACCACAGCTTTCCGAATCTCTGTATGAATAAGCCTAACTAATTACTTGGCTAACACGACCATGTACCGTATTGCATGTACTTTGGCGAGGAAGCGCACGTTTAGAGAGTTTGTCATGCATGACCGTGAGATGAAGTCGTTGAGGAAGTGCAAACGAGGGCATATATCATTACAGCATACCATTCCTACATTAACAAGAGTACTAAGGATATGATTGTTGTATTGCTTTATCATCACTGCTTGATTGAATTGATAACATGTTAACATTTGCCTTATAGTACCACTGAGTTGATCACTCACTCCCACTCTGGGATGATGTTTTAAAACACCAGCCAAACTCTGATGTAGATGCAGGATGTGATACGACTTACGTGACGGAACCGGATTTCATGGATGAGGAGGAGGAATTCTCCTATATTCAGCTATCAGGCGGGTCTCGGTAGACCTTGATCTAACTCGACGGGATTACAGGATTACATGGATTAGTTGGATAGTTACATTTTGATATATTGTAAGGTTTGAAACAAATACTTGTATATATATTCAGCCTGGAACATAATCATACTCTGGATGGTGAAGCACTTTCATGTTATAATTCAAGTACTTAAGTCTTCCGCTTGCTTAATTTAATTGCACCTGAAGTATGATATGTTATTTTGGATTAATCTCGCTCATGTTTAATGCACTAACATAGACAACATTTAATCATCATTATCTACGTTGTATAAGTGATGCGTTGAAACTCGGGAGTTTGAGCTTTGCTCGACCCCCGATTTTCGGGGCGTTACAATTTATTAGATGGGAGATGTTCTCAACCTACTACATTTCTTTGATTCATTATCTCATGGATATTTAATGCTTAAAATCACTAGTGCTTAGAATATAAATTAATGGTGTTAATCCATGATTCTCTAATCTTTTATATCATTTATTATAATATTTAAACTGTTTTATTTTCTGATTAGGCCAACCATAGTGCTCGGATCATAGTTGTGTTATCAAAGTCATCATCATTTATTGATCATTAACCTATGTGTGGAACTTTGAAACTTGGGTGTTGTTTTAATTCTGTTAAATTTCATACCTTCAAAACCTTCTAAATCATTTCATCTGTTTAGTTTCTATTACTTAGTTAATTTTGCATTTGATTTTCTCATTCTCATACATCATCTCCCTGTGGGATCAACCCTATATTCATAGGATATTACTTACGAACATCTGCACTTGGAGGCAAGCAATCACCTAAGCCATTAGCTTATGAAACAATGTTAGTTTATATTTCATTTTTTCTTGCTTTGAGCCATTGGCTTTACAAAGCACTTCTTTTATCTACCTTGTGTAAGACCTTAGCCTGAGTATCCGTTTTGTTCTGTTAGGTCCCGCAGTCCTACCGGTCAAATCCCGGTGACCCGCGACTTGTAGATTTTGTTTACAGTCATCCTTAAGTCTCATCATGTAAACCTGACCCAGATTGACCTGAAACCTATACCGTTGCGACCGCATTGACGTCGCGGTTCCAATGCCACGTCTAGTGCGTCCATCCAATGTGTACATCATAAGATGTAGCCCGCACCATTTTTTGGCCATTGATCATGCATGTGGCACCCACTTAGACCCTTGCACTTTTCCCATGTGGGCCCACCCTAATGCCCCTTTTTCTATGCAAGCTACCCTCCATAATGACCTAGCCTAGCTATGATTGTTTTTCTTTTCTAGAAAATAATCATGAGATATTCTCTCTATCCCATGCATTTCTCTTCCCAAGCAAGCTCTTTCTTCCAAACGCATCATTGCTCTTCTACAACCCTCCTCTCACCTCTCTTCTCTCTCTCATTTTCCTCTCCTTCCTTTCCTTGTTAGGTGGGACATCCACCACTTCTCCCCTATTCCAGCAACTTCTCCCCCTTCTCTCTCCCTATCCCACCATCTAAACCTCATCTCCACCACTAGAACCCTTCCATTGGAGCTTTGGAGCTTGTGGCTTGAAGTTGGAGGAAGATCTTGAAGGTGGGTGATGCATTGAAGCTCTTTCTTTCCTTCTTCTTCTTACATGTTCTTCTCTTCATATTTGGGAGTATGTAAGACCCACGAATTCATGGTGTAGGTCCTACATAGCTCCATGATATGAGGCCAAAGACCCACATGACACATGCACGTTTTCATGGGGGACCATTCTCCATGGACCCACCATGATGGATTTCTTTGATTTAATGGTTGTTTGGTCATCTAGACCATGGCATGCATGGTTGGGATAGCATCCCTACCTCAGCAAATTCCTTGGATTGTAAGATCTCAAGCATGCATGTAAGATGTAAGGTGTGGATTGTGTTGGTGGAAGATTCATAGTATCGGAATCCTCCCCTATAACCGTTGATCTCTCTCTCTATATCTTCTTCCTTCTTTTTGCTACTGATGATGGTGGCCCACTGATGTGACCAAAAACATCCCGGACCATCCAAATTTTTGGGGACATCCAGGTCCACCCTGTCTTGCATGGGTTGGATGGCCCTTAAGGCTTGATTTTCTTGGAGAGTTTTGGGAGGGAGTGTGTCTGGAATTTTTGTGGTCCATCTAAGTGGACCCCACTTGTATTATCATAGCTTTAATTCCTTCAAATATTTTTTTATGGGCTGGAAATGGACAGCATATGTTATTGTCCAAATTTCAAGCCCATTTGATGCATGGTTTTGAGTATTATTTTAGGCCTATTTTAAGGCTTTTCTCCCTGATTTCTTTTGGGATTCTTTGAGGTGTGGACCCCACCTTGATGTAGGATGGAGCCCATACCCTCTACCCCTGTATTGAGACCCATGGAGTGGGCCCAAGAGGGCTGGATGGTCCAGAATTTTCTGGACTGTCTAGCCGTCTTGCATGTTGGAAATGGGCTGTATTGGCCAAGTTTTTGGGAAGGTGGGCCACCCTAGTGGACCCCACTTACTGTCCACATATGGGTGCATGAAATCCACCCATTTCCCCTTTGATTTGGCAGGCTTAGACCCACCCCATTAGGTGCCAAAGTTGGGGACAACAACAATTTTTTTTTTATATGCCTTGTTGTCCATTTTTGTATAAATTATTTGGGCTTGTGTATGACTCCCAAATTCGTCTCCATTATGGCCCACTTTGCTGGGACCCCTTCTATGTGATCAAAGGGCATTCGAGGTCACCACATTTCTTTGGGAACATGGCTGGACAGCAGCCATGTTGGATGTCTAGCATGGGTTGGCCGTCCCACCTCATATGAGCCCACTATGATGTAGTGTTTCATCCTTCCATTCATCCATTTTGTGTGGCCCACTTGGACGTGGCCCACCCCTGGTGGGACGTCCATGGTGGGGGCCCACCTTGAGCTTTGTTATGGCCTAGACGGTCCAAGCCTTAGCCCGTCCACTCATGTGGGACGCCCATGGCTTTGGGCTGCTGCTGGACTTGCAGTCCAGCAGCAGTCCCACTTGATTTATGTGATGTATATCCACTCTCCATCTGGTGGGGCCCCCTATGTATATTGCTGACCACCATGGAATTAATATTCACTTAATTTTACCAATTTCTGGACCTCAGCAGGCCCAAGAAATTAGGTGGGCTGAAAGTCCAGTGGTGCCTTAAAAGTACATTGTATATGGCTGAAATTTTAAAGGGAGTGAGGCCCACCATATTGAGATTAATTAGTGCTCTTAGAGGCCCACTTTAGTTGAATTATGAGGACCTTAAATGAACCAGATTTTTGGGACATCCAGCAGGCCCAAATGGGCTGGGATGTCTAAGCTTGGCCTTGATGTATGAATGGGTTGTTTCCACCATTATGCTGGACTTGTGGGCTGAAATATGGATGTGATTGGGCCCTTGTTTGCCCACTTAAATTATCAATTTTTTAGCTGATGTTGTAAGGCTCATTTGTCCCAACTTGGACATGATTTTACCTATGTACTTAGGCTTATGGGCTGCCCATTAAGTCCAACTTAATGCATGGTTTTGGTGACATTGTTATTGGGCCATAGTCTTCCCTATGGGCCCATATTGTTCTTTGTAGATGGGCCATTTTCTTAAGGCCCATTATGTGGAATATATATATATATATATATATAATATATATATATATATATATATATATATATAGCTGCCCATTTTATCCTTATGATGGTATTTGGGCCTTGGACCTTGCTTCTAGGTAGATTATTGTTGGGCCGCCTTTAGGGGACAATGGTGGTTAGATGTCCCCATTTTAAACTCCTCTAGGCCCATTTATTAGGCCCATTCTCACCTATAGGTGGTTAAATGTCCACCATAGACCCTTGGTTAGGCCCATTCTCATCATTTAGGCCCATGACATTGTCTACTTAGTCTCATGGGTTACCCCTCAAAAGCTATTGGGCCCCCACTAGTGGTTGTGTTCCTTCCTTTCAGTGTAAGATTGTCTAAGTACCTAAACCCTACCTTGTTATGAGGAGAGTACAACATCAACGCATGACATACTTAGTTATCATCATGACCTATTCCCATGTGCATCATATGTGTGCTTGGTTGAAATGTGATTGGTCATGGTTTATGTCATTGGGCATGCTATTATGGGACTCCCTGAGTGATGGAGTTGCCCCTCTTGAGCGCGTTGTATACGCATGACTGATGCATGGTTGATTTGTGTGATTCATGCATTTGGTATTGCATAGCACGTTGATATTCTCTCTCGCTTCATCAGGGTCATAGCCTCGACAGGTATATCGTGGATGGTCAGATTTGGACACCGAAAATGTTTGTTTGAGCACTTAGGGCACGTAGGATGTTCTTGGGTGAAAGTTCCAAAACTTGCATGGTACCAGGAGACGCCCCAATGCCGAGACCGAGTGGAAAGCATGAGCGCCCATGTGCCTTTACGTTTAGGCCGCGTCTCCCACTGTAGCGTGGTCGGTTGAGATGGGGTGTGGCCTTACCCACCTGAGTGAGGGGGCAATAGCTAGGCTGAGTTTAACCAGCTCGTGAATGGGTTCACTACCATTGAGCCTTATTGAAGATTAGTTGTCCACAGGTGGGTAGTGAGGTCTCTTATGCTCGCTAGGCTGTGCGTACAGGAGAGCGGTAGTCGGCAGGTAGTGTATTTGACCCCGGTAGAATCCCTAGAGTGGAACTATATTGATATGTATACTTGCGATGAGGACTGACATGATTGCATTGCACCTTGCATATAGCATTGGTTATGTAGGCCTCTTGTTGTATCATCTTGGTATGATGCCCAATACTCATATATCACATTGCATAACCTTGTGATCGCTTGTAGCATTCCTGCTTGGTATAGCATAAACTTGGCATGGATGACAACATTGATGGTATTCATGGTTCTTACCGCATTTCCGCATACTCTGATATTGCATTCCCGGCACTGGTATTAAACACACTTACACCTCCCTCTAAGTTTTCTATAAGCTTATGCACGATTGATGTGTGCAGGTGATTCGAGGCCAGTGAGCGGAGCAGGAGCTGGACGTGCCACTGATCCTTTGGACTTTTCTTTATATAGACTTTGTGTTTCCCTTTGAGCCTTGTACTTGTAAAAAGTTTAAATTCTTAGTGGACTTTGTAATGATGTTCCTATAGTTATTTATTTGTGGTTATGATGTTATGATCTTGGGTATGCTCATTATGAATCAGACTTATGTTATATAAATCCTTCTTGTAGGATCCCAGGATCGGAACTGGTGAATGGGCGCCAGAAGCCAAGAATGGGGTACTATGGAGGCTGTCGCCGCCGGATTCAGTAATCGGGAATCCTGTGAGCTCGGTTTACAAGTTGGGGCGCGACACCTTGAGCCATCAACTTTGTGAAACAAGTTTAGGTTATTCTTTCTTTATAGCCTACCACAACCCTATAGCTTATGCGAAGCAAGGCCAAATGTAGTCGTGTTAGAGTTTTATTGAATCCCCAAAAAACCCTAAAAGCTCATAAAGTAGAGAGTGCAAGTCATATGGGCAAAAAAAGGGGCGCCAAACCTTCATTTTCTGTCAATGAGGCCCTTACTATAAATATTTGCCCATATACCAATCGAATGAGTCACTTAAGTTGGAGAGTCTTACGATTTCCTAACTCTTAAGATGATTATAAGATTTCTAATAACTATAGATTTTAAATTTCATTTAACTAATGTCAACTTTAAATGACTTGCATTATGAGAAGCAGAGGAAGTGAGGAAACTGCTCGTGTAGACGCATTTACACTTCTTCACTATATATATCACGCACACAGATGGACCAAAGATATTGATTCTCAACCATGTGGAAAGTAAACATTATATGTACCATGATATCTTTAGATTTTATAGACTACAATTTTGAAAAAAAAAAAGAATGAATATTCATTTCTCTATAACTAGGTTTCAAACCAAAGCTATACACTATACATTATCCAATATTTTTTACAAGCCTCTATCTTATAAGAATCCCATTAGACACTAACGGCAATAATTTTTAAGTTATAGGGGTAATGAGGTACACCAAATTTTCATTCTTACTCTTAATTAGAAAACTGAACTACACCATCCAATCGTGTAAATTTAATGCGAGATCACTGAAACTATAATCCTTCATAATTGATGATATTGCATCAAATTCATAAGTGGAAAAAAAAAATATTCATCATAACCTTCAATCACTTGTCTTGTACTATTAAATTGATCACATTTGACATAAACTTTTCAACTTTTAAAAGCAAACAAATTTGATCTCTACAAACCTGCTCGATCAAAGCTTATTCAAAATTTTAATATAATAATATATTATGTTCAAAGCAATTTCAATAAATTTTTAATCATTTATCTAATTCAACACCTTAAATAAGTCTCTTATGCATCACTACCACTGTATGATCATTTATGTTCTTCTTTTAACCCATTTTCACATCCTGGTCTTAATTTGGCCGGTCTACTAACATGCTTTTGACCCAACTAAATTTGTGTGCATGGCCTTGAGGATGCATACCAAATTAGCGTCATCTTATCCCGATCTTGCCACATAGCATAGAATGATAAGGATACAAGGTCACCCACAGTACCAGTATACTCATGCAATGACCGAACTAGAATTGATTATTCAATTGTAAGTAATTGGTCTTATATCACGTGTAACTTAATTTACGTATATTAATGATCAAGTATTCGTCATCTACATGATTATCATGTAGAATGCATCCAATGATCTATCTTATACGATCTAATTATTTATGGAGTTGACTGTTCTAATCTCCTTGAAATCTCACACTAATCATCTCATAAATTAGGAGATTTATATTTTGTTGAGGGCCTTGCACAAAACCTTAGGATCTAGCCTCCCGAAACTAACTAGAATTATGGATAATAAAGCAATGAAATAAATCAAAGCATAAATCACACACCACACAAGAGATTTTTACATGGAAAACCCTCAAAGAGGTAAAAACCACGGGACCTCGTCCAGATTAACAATCCACTATGAAGTAGAACGTTACAACCTTCTTCACTCACGCAGGAGTGGATAAACAATGAGAGAATAAAAGAAAACCAGAGAGATCTAACCGATTACGAGAACGTAGGAGCGCTGCGATATAGATTGCACCATAGATCACCTCCACGAGCATAACCTCCCTTCTACAAGCTTTCTTTCTCTCTTTCTCTCTCTCTCTCTCTCACCTTTGATATCCCTAAACCCTTTAGGAAACCCTCTTGTACTTTTTCTTTCACCACATCTTACCCTAAAAAAGCTCTAGGGACCCCTTTTTATAGTTTTAGGAAACTCCTTTCCGCATCCCAGTTGCGAAAGGACTTGCGAAACGAAATCCGCACAAAATCGCGAAACGAATCTACGTAACCTTGACTGGTCGTACCGAGTCCACGACCGGTCGAGCACCCCTGGAAAAAATAGTCCATAGTCACTGGACATTGAGTCGAGCCACAACTCGACTCCACGACCGGTCGTGCACCAGCCCTCGACCGGTAGAGCGAGGCTCACGACCAGTCGAGCACGGGACAAAAAATCCCATCGAATCTCCCCCCTTTTGTCCCAGGGGGCATCCACCTTCTTCAAGTCAGCCTGGTTTCTACAAACCTCAAATTTGCCCTCGAGCAAAGCCTTGGTCTTCATGTTTGACCCATTATCGTCCGTGTGGACCTTCTTAAGCTGTAACACCTTATGTTCCAAAGTATCCCTGATCCAGTCATATCGAATCTTTATGTGCTTCAACTTGGAATGTTGACTTGGATTCTTATTCAAGTATATAGCACTTTGACTATCGCAATAGACTACATGCTTTCCTACTTCAAGTTAAGTTTCTGTAGGAACCTCTTCATCCAAAGCATCTCTTTACATGCCTTAGTGACTACAATGTACTCGGCCTATGTCGTCAACAATGCTACGACCTTCTGTAGCTTGCTCTGCCAAGAAACCGCTCCCCCTGCAAACGTGAACATGAACCTTGATGTAGACTTCCTGGAGTCTATGTCACCTGCCATATCTGCATCTGTGTAGCCCTCTAACATAGGTTTTCCGTCACCATAGCATAGGCTCAACCTGGATGAGCCTCTTAGATACCGCAATATCCACTTAATCGCTGCCCAATGTTCTTTCCCAGGATTGGCAAGATACCGGCTTACAACACCAACCGCATATGTTATGTCTGGGCGTGTACACACCATAACATACATCAAACTTCCTACAGCTGATGCGTAGGGTATCTTCTGTATCTCTTCCACCTCTGCCTTCGTCTTGAGACACTACCTGTCGCTCAATCTGAAGTGACCATCTAGTGGAGTACTGACCGGTTTCGCTACATTCATATTGAACCGCTCTAGGACTTTATTAATATACCGCTATTGTGACAACCAAAGCTTCTTGTTGCTTCTGTCACGGGTTATCTCCATTCCTAGGATCTGTCTAGCCGGGCTTAAGTCTTTCATCACAAAGAACTTGCCCAACTCTTATTTCAGTCTGTCGATCTTCTTGAAGTCTTTTTCCATGATGAGCATGTCATCAACGTATAACAGTAGAACTAAGAAATCACCATATGAGAACTTGCGCGTGAACACACAGTGGTCCGACTCCGTTTTGTCATACCCATGCTTCAACATAAACAAGTCGAACTTCTTCTACCATTGCCGTGGAGCTTGTTTCAGCCCATACAAGTTCTTCCTCAGCCTACACACCATATGCTCTTTGCTCTTGACTTCGAACCCCTCTAGTTGGTGCATGTAGATCTCTTCTTTCAGGTCACAATGGAGGAATGCAATTTTAACATCTAACTGCTCTATCTCCAAATCCATGCTTGCCGCCAACCCAAGCAACACCCGTATGGATGTCATCTTCACCACTAGTGAGAATATCTCCTCGAAGTCTATGCCTTTCCTCTGACTAAAACCTTTCACCACAAGTCTGGCCTTGAACCTCGTCTGTGAATTCTTCTGCTCAATCTTCTTTCTGAACACCTACTTGTTGCTCAGAGCTTTCTTGCCCTTAGGCAGTTTCACAATATCATAGGTGTGGTTCTTATGCAAGGATTCCAATTCCTCTTGCATAGCTTTCAACCACTCCCCCTTATGCTTGTCGGCTAGGGCCTCAGAATAATCTTTTGGCTCTCCCCCATCAGTCAGCATAATGTACTCATATGGCGAGTACCTCTTGGACGGTTGTCTGTCCCTAGATGACCACCTCACCTGTGGCTCAACAGATGGATCAAGTGGGGGCTGCTCCCCTGGTCCATCTTCTGAAGGAACTCCCTCGTCCACTGTACCTTGTTGTACTCCCCCATCATCAGGCACTACGGGAGGAATAATCGGATCCATGTCATCTAGCTCACCTGAATTAGACTGGTTATTCTCTGGCTTACCAATGTCTTCTATACGCTGATCTTCAAAGAAAACCACGTCTCTGCTCCTGACGAGCTTCTTCTCGGTCAGATCTCACAATCTGTAGCCGAACTTTTTATATCATACCCTAAGAACACACACTGCCTGATCTTCATATCGAGCTTGGACCTCTCGTCCTTTGGTACGTGAACGGATGTCGTGCATCCAAACACCCTATATGACTGTACGATGAATCATGTCTAGTCCACACCTTCTCAGACACTTCTCCATTCAACGGGGCTGATGGAGACCTGCTTATCAAATACACCGCCGTGTGCATTGCTTCTCCCTAAAACGTCTTGGGCAACTTCGCATGGGATAACATGCATTTGATTCTCTCAACAATGGTGCGATTCATTCGCTTAGCTACACCATTATGCTGGGGGGTCTTAGGAACCGTCTGTTCATGCCGTATACCTAGGGACTTGTAGTACTCATAAAAGTCGCTAATGTATTCACCACCATTGTCAATGCAGATGCACTTCAATGATCTACCTGTCTCTCTCTCTCTCTCGACTATACATGAAATAATTGAAACACACCAAAGACCTCATCCTTGGATTTCAAAGCATAAACTCAAACCCTCCTAAATGCATCATCTATAAAAGTGACAAAATACAATGCCCCACCCAAGGTTTTTATCCTCATAGGACCACAAACATCAGAATAAACCAAATCTAATGCATGTATGTTATTAACATGAGAAGCAAATTTAATGAATGAAACTCTATGTTATTTCTCTGATAAACAATCAAGACAGGTTTTGAGAGGTGTACCTGTCACGTCTGGAAGGAGCCGCTTCTTTGCTAGTACCTGAAACCCCTTTTCACTCATATGGCCTAGACGCCTATGCCACGTGTCAATAGCCGAATTTTCCACTGCGTTCAACCCATCCTTGCACATACTAACACTTGTCTTGTACAGGGTGCAACATTTCTTTCCTCTGACCACGATCAACGAACCTTTGATGAGCTTCCAGTGCCCGCCAGCAAACCGGCTTTCATAGCCATCATCATCCAGCCTTCCTGTCGACATCAAGTTGAGACGAATGTCTGGGATATGCCTCACATCCCCAAGAACCAATGTGCAGCCCACATCGGTCTTCACACAAATATCACCGACTCCTACGATCTTCGATACGCCAAAATTTCTCATCTTCATGGTCCTATAGTCACCTGACTTGTAGCTTGTGAAAAAGTCCCTGCGTAGAGTCGCATGAAAAGAAGCTCCCGAGTCTATCACCCAGTCGGTGTCCTGACTCGTAGCCCTGAGACATACATCGTGATCTGTTGAAAGAATAACGACAACGTCGCCGTCTGAGGCGACCGCAATGAAATCTGATTTATCTTCCTTTCCTTTTCCTTTCTTGACGTTTTTAGCCTTACGACATTCATGCTTATAGTGACCCTTCTTGCCACAATTCCAGCATTCAACATCTTTTCTGTTACTCGACTTGTCTCTTGATCTATCTCAGGCTTTCCCACCCTTCCCGTTCTTTCCTCTCACCCGTTCCTGTGTCACAAGGGCCTCTTGCTGAGTAGACCCCTAAGACTTCCTCCTTGTCTCCTCATTGAAGAGACAACTGGTTACCTGTTCTATGGATATCTTTCTGTTTGGCGCGAAGTTACTTAGAGACACCACCAATGTCTCCCAACTGTCAGGCAATGAACTAAGCAAAAGTAAAGCTTGCAATTCATCATCCAGGACCATTTTCATAGAGGAGAGTTGGTTCACTATATTGATGACCTCATTCATGTGTTCGGCCACAGAACCACCATCCTTGAACTTGAGATTCACAAGTCACCTTATCAGAAAATTTTTATTACCGACTGTCTTCCTCTCATACAACCCTTATAATTTCAACCATAGGCTAGTGGCTGAGGTTTCCGTATACACATGGTGGAACACAGAATCATCCAACCATTGTCTAATAAACCCCACCGCCTTTTGGTCCATCTTCTTCCAATCATCATCAGACATATCCTTGGATTTGCTGCTGATATGCCTAAAATTGGAGAATATAGGTCCTTGTAATAAAGCAAGGCCTCCATCTTAGCCTTTCATATGGTAATGAAATAAATCAAAGCATAAATCACACACCACACAAGAGATTTTTACGTGGAAAACCCTCAAAGAGGTAAAAACCACGGGACCTCATCCTGATCAACAATACACTATGAAGTAGAACGTTACAACCTTCTTCACTCATGCAAGAGTGGATAAACAATGAGAGAATAAAAGAAAACCAGAGAGATCTCAACGATTACGAGGACGTAGGAGTGCTGCGATATAGATTGCACCGTAGATCACCTCCACGAGCATAACCTCCATTCCATAAGCTTTCTCTCTCTCTCTCTCTCACCTTTGATATCCCTAAACTCTTTAGGAAACCCTCTTGTGCTTTTTCTTTCACCACATCTTACCCTAGAAAAGCCCTAGGGACCCCTTTTTATAGTTTTAGGAAACTTCTTTCCGCATCCCAGTTGTGAAAGGACTTGCCAAAACGAAATTTGCATAAAATCGCGGAACGAATCTGCGTAACCTCGATTGGTCGTACCGAGTCCACGACCGATCGAGCGCCACCCATGACCAGTCGAGGACCTCCCACGACTGGTCGAGCACCCCCGAAAAAAATAGTCCATAGTTGCTGGAATTTGAGTCGAGCCACGACTCGACTCCACGACTGGTCGTGCACCAGCCCTCAACCGGTCGAGCGAGGCTCACGACCGGTCGAGCACGGGATAAAAAATTTCATCATATTTCATACATAAATATATCTTAATATGCATTCATCCTATTATGCATATCTACACAATAGTCTATGCTATGTAAGAAGCGCAACAACCCTTTAATCATCAAAAGATGGTCACACCTCACCTGAAGGACAATTTAAATATCTATATGAATATACTATCAAAAGATGATCACATCCATGTATATAAACTAAAACATAAAAAAAAAAATCTTAATATAATTCAATAAAAAAATATGTACATATGTTAATAATGGTCTGATGAGCTGCATAAAATCTTACAGAAAAAAATATATAAAAATTTAAATACTGCCTCTTAACCAAATTTAGGTCTAGTTATACTTTTAGGTGAGTCTATATTGGGTCAATTTTCAAGCTGACAGGTCAGGATATCTTGCTGCTAAGAGATAGCTAGCTAATGCGAATATTAATCAATCTAAAAGTCAGGCCAAACATACTCTAATGGGTCGAAATTAAAATCCAACAGTCAGGCTAGGACTCTTGACTTGTTATCAGATCAAAACCATTTGCACTTGAGCTACGCTTAATATAAAATTTCTACAATAGTTGTTGTTGGCAGCCTCAATGCAACAAAAATATATATAGGGATGTGGGATGTGTATAATATTAGCTATGATCATCAAATCATTGGCATTAATAAGCTAATTTAAGTACATGAGCTTAAAAAGATAGACATTTTTGAAACTTATAGGAGCCACACCACGGAAAAAGGTGAGGATGGGGTGCCTACCATTGAAATCTTCATGTGTCCACCTATGTTTTCGATGAGACAGAATTTTATTTTTCCCTTCAAGCTGGTGGGTGGCACGTCCCATCTGAGTAAGCATTGTGGTCGAGCTAAGAAGGTTTGAATGTGGTTGTCCCGATCCCAACGTGGTTCACTTCCGGTCGACCCGATTTTGGGCTTATGTTGTCCTATGGCGTGCTTGGGCAGTGGGATTAGAAGGGATTAGGTAGGATGGGATTCCGCTGGTTCGTGCCAATTTTACTCAATGTTAGTAAGTTGCGTAGGTTTCACCATGATGTGTGGGCTATATCCACACCGTTCACCCATTTTTCGAGATTATTTTAGAGCATGGGCTAAAAATCAGATAAATCTAAAGATCAAGTGGACCCCACCGTAGAAAGCAACAGGAATTGAATACTTACTGTTGAAAACTTTTTTGGGGCCATATAAGTTTTGGATCTACCTCATTTTTAGGCCCATGCTAGAAAATGAGGTTACAAAACAAATGAACGGTTTAGATATAACATACGTGTGTTATTCTCAATAATTTTAAATGATCGTAGGTATATCTATTCAATGTACCACCATATTATCAACAAAGCAGGACATTAATATTATTTCATGGCATGGGAACAATCCGTGCCATGGGTAATAATTATATTTTTTGAATCTCATCCCACCTAATCCCTTCTAATCCCACCGCCCAAACACGCCCTTAGCTCGCGGAAGCAATAGACGGACTGGATGCACACATACACTGAGATGGGCTCCTGAGCTTTTCGTGCACGAAATGGAGTCACGTGTAACGGCTTAAATCAGTGGTGAACTATTACCTTACTCTCGAGCCCACCAATAAAAGACAAACGTCCGTTAAAAGTTCCGTTAGTAGCTAACGTTCATCCCAAATGCCACCTACAAAACAGTAACGGCCGTCACCATTTCCATCTCCCGTGACCCGGCGGCTGGAAACCCCAGTACCCAAAAATAAAGAAAAAAGAAAAAAGAAAAAACCCAAAATAGTATTCCTAGCTCCGTTTCAATTTCCGTTAATGATCAGATCGCCACAGCTTCGGTATCCGAACCAGCCTCAGAACCAAAGGCTCGTGTCCGAACCACAGCCCTCGTTTCCCACCTCGTTGAAATTTTCGCACTCTTTCCATCTCACTTTATCTTTCTCGCCCTCGTCCCCAAACCCCACTCTCTCTCTCTCTGAAAAAAGGTCGTTTTTCTTCTCCTTCCAACCCAAACCCTAACCCTAGCCAGGGGCAAAACCGTAAATCCGGCGCGAAGTCAGGGCAATCGATCTCGATCTCCATTGCATAACCTTATCTAAATCCAAGTAAGTTCCTCTCTCTCTCTCTCTCTCTCTCTCTCTCTCTCCCTCCCTCCCTTCCTACCTCTCTCCCTCTGTCTCGCTCGCTTGAAACCCTAAATTTCTATATCGACTCAAAACCCTAATTTTCTCCTTCGAAGATAGATTCCTTGCGGTTGATTATTAGAATCTGGTATTGTTTGTCTTCTGATTGGGAATTTTGATCGCGGGGACTGAATTCCGTCCCTTCGGTAGGCGATCTTGGAGCAATTGGTGGGGAATGGCATGTTTCAGCGATTTCTGGGAAAAAAAGTTTTTTTTTTTTTGGTTCTCTCGGCGCAAAGGGAATTTTGGTGGTCTACCCTAATCTTGTATATTCCTGTTTGGAATGTGGATTTTAGTGCTTTTGGACTGTAATAATTGGACGAGTTTCAACATATTCCTGTCTAGTTTCAGTGGTTTGGAATGAGAGACATTGGTAAATCAAATGCATGGATAGTTTGATCTCATGACGAGTGCAGGGTTGGGACTTTCTGTGCTGGTGTCTGATTCTTGTGTGCGAGTTGCAGTCCATCAGTATGATGACGACATCATAAGTTCAAATGAGTGTGACCGGACAGTTGAAAAATGGTCTGGTCAGGGTTTTAGAACATCTGTTTTAGGGACTCTTTGTAGCAGCAAAAGTTTAGTGTCGGACGGCCTTATTTGGGTCATGTTGTCTTGGACATGGTTTGTTTGGGCCATAGTGTCCTGGACTAGCTATCTTGCTGCAGTTAGTCGAGCACCGTGGAATAAGGAAGATTTACTTGACACATATGCTCATGTACACATTGAAAAACTTGGCATTGGCCTATGCACGGTGTTTGAAAATGTACAGTGGCACATTTGGGATGCTTGAAGATGTACGTGGCACATATGAGGCACACATGTGGTGCATGCATGACTTGGTACATGTGTCAGATGAAGGGCACTCGAAGGTTAAATGTGGCCCATTTGGTGCGCATAAAGATTGATGATGGCACTAGTTGCTCATTGGCCCATGTTGCACGTGTGGTGCATGTGTACCACAGTTAGATGGTCAGACGCGTACCATGGGGATAAGCAAGCAAGGGATATTTATGGGAATAAAAATCCTCTCCAATGCTCGAGGAATAGGAATAAGTTTTTATTTTTTTGGGGTTCTTTGCAGAATGGTATTGACTAGATAAACCATGGACAAGCTGCATGGCCTTGAAAAGTCAGTTCTAGACTAAAATTTTGCTGCTATCTGGCGAGTCCCTAGTGTCTGATTTTGGCATTAGGATTAGGGGCCCATTTGATATCTTCATCTTTTGCCATAGGCAGTTCAGATAAGTTAGGCATTTAGAGAAATTTTAGGTGGATTTGTTGTTAGTGAATGTTTTCAAGGTAGATTCTTTTCATGGTTAGTTTACTAATTAGGTTCCACTTAGTGTATCCTGCTTAAACATGATAAGGTGGAATTTGAATGACCTTTTTCTGGGCTAGCCAATTGAGAGCATTCAAATGAAATGGAAACCAAGACTATTAGAGGAGGATTGAGGATTGTTTCAGGCGTTTTCTTCTTGGAACCTAAGGTTCTATTGGTAGCATTGAAAGTTTAGTATCAGGCAGCTTGTCTTCTTTATGGTTTGTCTCGTGTTATTATACATAGAGCCTAAGAAAATTGAGAATAACTTGTTCCTATTTATTGACGATTGGAGATAATTTTTCCTACAAATTCCTCTTCCTCGTTATCTTGGTTGTGGGTCTTGTGGCAGACATTGGATTATCCTGTTTTTGGTGCACATGCACTACATTTGCCACATGTTACACAAGTACCATCATCTATCTTCAAGAGGTACAAATGTGCCACATTCAACCTTCAAGTGCCCTCCATGTGTTGCATGTGCCAAGTTGTAAATGCTTCTTGTGCCATATGTTTCATCTACATTGTTAATTGCCCCATATGTGCCACAATACATATTTAAGTGCCCTGCATGTGCCACCATACACTTTCAAGTGCCCTGCATGTGCCACCATACACTTTCAAGTGCCACGCGTCAAACCGTCAATGCGAACACATGTCACGTCTTCCTTATCCCAAGGTGTTTGTGCCATGTGTTTCATCTACATTGTCAATTGCTCCATATGTGCCACAATACATATTCAAGTGCCCCGCATGTACCACCTTACACTTTCAAGTGCCACATTCCAAGTTGTCAATGTGAACACGTGTCACATCTTCCTTATCCCAAGGTGTTTGATAAGCAAGAAGAAATTAGCTAGTGCAAGACAACATGACCTGGACAAACTGTTCTGGACAACATGAGCTGGACATCCATTCCATGCTAGAACTTTTGCCACTACCAAACAAGTGAGATAATATCTTGGGCATTCTGTAAGAGCTTCTGAGACCATCATTTCACTTGCGCATTTAGGTAGAGAGACTACCATTTGGCTGAGACCTCAGACAAATGTGTAAGAAGGCAAATATTATAAAAAAACAGCCATACATAATTGATTCCCATTTCATGGGGGCCTAAACCATGCATTGTTGGACGAAAGCAGTTTAATAACATCCAAAATGAGCAATTAGTAAAACACAAACAATAAATCCAAAAACTAAAGAGAACAAGGAATATGCTTTTACCTCAAATCTGTCTAGGATTACAAGGTGTCTCGAGGACATGCTCTTTTGTTTATCGTTGGCACTCATCCTCTCTAAACTGGATATATCAAATCACCATACTTGCAATAACATTATAAGGGGTAAAATGGAGGAAATGAATCCTAATTTCCTCCATTTTCCTCCCACTCAAAATTTGATTTTTCCCCCTTAATTCCATGTATGCATGAGAATCATGCATATGCGTGGATTTCTATTACAATTTGTTCTAACATGTGTGCATTGCATTATGCTAATATTTTTCTCACCTTGGAGTTTTGGCCTGTTTCCACTTTGCGTTTCTTCCCTGAATCCGAGATTTCATTTGAAACAACTCCAGAAGAGTTGTCGAAATAACCCTAGGAAAGAGTACCCCCCATCCCGGGAAAAAAAAACAGAAAAGGCTTTTTTAATTTCTGAATTTTCCTTTTAAATTTCACAGGTATTTACGCACCTAATATCAATATTGATGATAATGTCGATACTATCGTTGACGCATTTTATTTATGCTAAAGAAAAGGAGCTGATATCTCGTGATTCTTTTTGTATCGTGCCATATCGGCGATAATTATTGGTATTATCCACCTATACAGTGTAATTTTCATATCGCATCCACTATCTGTATTGTTGACCTGTGATACAGATAATATCAATATTATCAGCGACATTCGGAATGCTTAGTATAGGTAGGTTAATTGTGGGAACTTTTCGGGTTAGTTTTGTGATTCTACAATTGTTTTATGTTAGCTTCTTATTGTGTTGGTTTCCTTGTTAGGCCACTATTAGGATATCCACAAGTCTATTCTTTGGAATTATGTAATTTAGTTCTGATTACCAGGATAGAATTAGGGTATTCTTATCATTCTTGCTGTTGGAAATCTTACCATTGGCGACTACCATGTTTGGTAGGAACGTCTTTATGAGTCTTTCCATAGTTTGTGGGAATTATATGATCTTGTTTTGGTTATCGTGTTTGAGTTAACTTGGTAGTTTGGGTAACATAAGCATGTAAAGATGTTAGGATGGTTTTGTTATTAGTGAATTGTGTTAAGATAATATGATATCTTATCACACAATTCTCTAGCCATGGTACCTATTTATAATAACGAAGGAGATGCACAAAGTTGCACCTAACATCGGGGTATCAGATTTATGAATCACCCGCATTATAAAGCTTTGCGGGAGGGCGTGGTGTTGCAAAAGCTATAAGGCAAGAAAGGACTTAAGAGGGTCAGTTTGACTTCATGCATGAGCAAGTCAGATTGGCTTCATGCATGAACAAGTTAGATCGGCTTCATCCATGAACAAGTCAGTTTGACTTCATGCATTAACAAACACAGCCATATCCTTCGACAATTCAGTGAGGAGAGGTGGATGAAACTACAATTGGGATGAAATATATTGTAGAGTACCTAGGAAGTTTATGTGGTAGGCATGGTGTGCTGTAACAGCCATTACGGGGTCGTAAAGGCTGTTATGTAAAAGTAATAGTGGCAAACGTCACACGTTATGGTGTTCTAAAGGCCGTAACAGAAGTTTTGGAAAAAATGACCTGTAAAGGCAGTTATAACCCTCCGTAAAGGCCGTTACAACCCCATAATGGTCATGGGGCCGGTAAAGGTTTTTCATATGTATATATATATTTCAATTAAAACAGAGACCGTAACGACCGTTACAACTCATATCGTAAAGGTAACGATGGTGGCCATTACGACCACTGTTACCGTTACGGAAACCTTGGTATTAGGTGAAAGGAATATCGGGAGCAAGGTATTCAAAATCGTACGTAATGGCCGTTACGTAACGGTAACGGTCATAACTGTTAAGCGTTACGGGGTCAAAACAACCGTAACGGCTGTTACAGAAAAAACAAGCCGTAAAGGCCTTGTAATGGCCTCATACCAGTCCATAACGGCCCCGTAACGGTCCTGTAATAGTTTTTTCAAAAATAAAAAAGGGCTGTTACGGCCCGTATCATAGCGGTAACGGTGGTGGCCACTACGGCCATTGTTACCACTTTGGAACACCATACTCAGGAGAATGTATCAACATCATTTAGGACCAAGGTTTTTAAAGGCATGAAGTATATTTGCGGCGGGGTCATACGAGGCAAGGTATAAGCCTCGATATATATATATTGGAAGAGGGGGGGGGGGGGGGGGGGGGGGGTGTTATAATGGAATTTAAATTACAGTTACTAATTAGCAAATGCATAAATATACGAAGTATACGACTAAACACAAATGTGCAAAGGATGTATTTATAAATTAGTAGAAGATAGTAAAAGACTTCTCGGAGATATTCAATAATGGTAACGTTGTCTGTGATGGCCACCGTTGTTTCCGACACAACGGGGGCCTTTATGGCGTTAAAAAAACTATAATGGTAATGCCCATTATGGGGCTGTAACGAGTATAGGTACCACACTTACCATTTGTAACTGTTTTTTGGATACCATGCACTTCTCCTACTTTCTGACAACACAATAAGTTACATTGCATTGAGCTTCTTTTGGACACATGGACGGCCTTCTATTTAGTCGATGTGGATAGTCTATTACATTGAGCACATACATCATGGAATGTTCTAAATATTATCTAAAACCGGGTTGATTGGTTAAGCTAATTCTGCAAATATGGAGAACAAAACTTTTCATTCAGTGGGTCACACTTTGAAACCAGATCGAGTAAGAATGTCTCTGACTTAGTTGGAATGAGTTGGGGTGAACTGTACCAGCTCATGTCTCTGGGTGAGTCACATTCCAGAGCTTCTATTTAAAACTATGCTTCATGGTCCACAATGATCATGTATTTGAAATGATCATGTCACACTCTCCCATTCTAATTTTACACCCACCTGTATTCAAGCACAGGCGGGACGGTAGGATCATTTTATTGTGGTGATTCATAAAATAAAAAAAGCAATCCAAGTTGGGGCCACCAAATGGAGAGCATAGATAGATGATGAAACCTCCTCTTTTGTAAAACAATCTTCTCTATCCATTTTATAGGCCATTTAGCAGATGTTTAAAATAATTCAATCAATGTGGTTTCAGAAGTTCATTTTGAAATGCGTTCCTAGACTTCCACCTGCTGTTATTGGATTGTGCGGGGTGATACGTTCGCACCAACTGTTGGTAGTTGTTGCTCACTGAATGCACACATCTTCCTTAGGATTGAATAAAAACCGTAGGACAATTATAGAGGCAATGCCTTTGTAGCTAGGTCCTAGTAGATTCCTCAAAGTTTCCAGGCTTAATTATCTTGGCTCTAGAATTAGAAGGATGGAGAGATCAACAAGTATGTTCGTGATAGTATTGGATTTGGGTGGATGAAATGGTGATGCTATGTGATTGTCTCATGCCAATGCAACTCAAGGAAAACTTCTATGAGACTGCTATCCAACTGACTATGCTATATGTTGTGGTGTTGGAAAACATGGAGGAACGATGAGCAGAGGATCAATGTTGTAGAGTTGTGGATGTTGAGATGCATATGTGGGAATACTAGGAGAATAGAAATAAGAATGGGGTCATTTGTAGCAGGATTAAGAGTAGCCCAATAGGAGATGCAATGATCAAAATCAAATTGAGATATTCACCAGGGCAGCATTTTGTAGGAGACCTTTGGTTGGGGATGGAGATCTTGAAAGGAATTGAATCAATGCGGTGAGAAGGGATATGCGGGCTTATTCAGTTACCCATGGTAGGGCCTTGGGAATGATGGATGAAATGATATTCATAAAACTGACTCCAAATAGTTGGGACATGGTTATAATGATTATGATTGGTTTTATAGTTTGGAATATGATTTTGTTTGATTCTACATTTCCTTGCCTTGGGAATTGTGTATTAAGTTTTGATTATTGGAATAGAATTTTATTCATTTAGTGTTTGTGTAAAATTCTACGAGTGGAGAATTTTCACCTGTTCAATGTCTTAATGTTCAATACTTGGATAACTCACAATGAGATATATATGATTTCTCCTCGGTTTTCGAAATCCGTATTGCCCATATAGCTCTAGGGCATGTTTGGATGCCCACCAAAATCAGGATTTGAGCACACCCTAATAAATTAGCATTTGAAGCAACACTTATGGTTTAAACTTCCAGATTGGCTAATAAATGCTGCATTTTTGCCCCAAATCACTAGAAATGTTGTGTGCATGATTTGGGAAAAAGCATTTTCTCATTTGAGGCCTTCCCAAACTCTCTATTTGTCTTGTACTTTGTAGTCCATGACATTTAGTTACCTGGTCTGTTCGATATCAAAACATGGTTTCTTTTATTAAATATCTCACTAGTCTTTTACCTCTATACGAGGTGCTTAACAAAATCAATAAGGAAACTGGAGAATTCACAGGCAAACCTGACCAAAACCCCAACTTAAAAAGCACAAGGACTGGCATTTTGAATGAGGCCTTAACCTTCCTTGCAAATTAAAATGAAGTTGTTTCTTCTCTGTGCCTGCATGCTTATCGGCTTATCAGTTAATCACTTAACAAAATATCTTTATATTGCTTGGACAAACCCCATATTTTTCATCTGCATGCTCAGACAACATTTCAGTAACCTTTTCACAAAAATATATAACCAAATAATCAGAACTTCCCTTTCAGGTAAATGATCTGACTGGTAATGTGTTGTTCATGGAAGATTTATAAAGCTTTTGTTCTGCAGATTATTGATTTTCCTTCCATGCAGACCCTCCATCTTTGGGATTTTACGAGTTACAGTCACGATTTTCTTTGATGCAGGTTTTTCGCGTCTGCTTTCTAACAGCTCGCTGATTCATGCAGGCCTATTCGAGCTGTTGATGGGATGCTACAACATAGAGACAAAACACGCACCTACAGCCCCTAAACTTGACATTCCATTTTCTTGCAGCCGTCATATTATTTGGGTAGGTAGCTGTTGCTAGCATTTCATAGCTATAGCTGATGAACACCTTCATTTTTTTAGCCTTGTCGGTTATTGCAGTCACCCAGATCTTAATTCCTTGTTTGGATCTTTCTATTTGTTTTGCATGATTAATGCATTTTTCATTCTATTTCAAGTTTTAGTTTAGGTGGTACATCCTTCTCTTCTTTTTTTATTATTTTTAAATTTTAAATTTAAATATTATTATTATTATTTAATGAAGTGGAGCTTACTAACAAGTTCTCATATAATGTGTTAGAAGATCAACAAATTTACTTTGATGATCAACTTGGCATGCTGTGTTTTCACAAGCATTATATGCTAGTTGATTCACATTGATTGTTTATTTATTTATCATTCTGTCCAGTTTACACTGGTTTAGTTGCCTGATTTTCTGCAGAGTGACATTCTGAGGG
Organism: Magnolia officinalis; assembly: GCA_021015155.1. Lineage (NCBI taxonomy): Eukaryota > Viridiplantae > Streptophyta > Magnoliopsida > Magnoliales > Magnoliaceae > Magnolia > Magnolia officinalis. The sequence goes on from JAJHSJ010000010.1 coordinate 58,372,087, forward strand.
AACTGGTATCCATAGGATTTTCGCTTGTGTACAGAAAGGAGTAAGCTGTGGGACATTCTTATGGAGTGAATTTGGGCAAAAGTTACTATCGGAGCATCACTTTCTCGCTCTTTGGTAGGCAGGAGAAGGTTTTGAGGTTTACTGATCACCTTCCCTTAGTAGGCAGACCTTTTCTATTTAGAAAGAACAAAATCGATCTGAACAATTTGCAGGCCATCTCATCTATGCCTGGCAACGAAGTTGCAGACAAGGTCCACAATTTCTTTGAGCAAGACAGCTTGACTCAGAGTCAGAACCATTCTCAAGCTGCGAGTGGAAATTGGTCATTTTTAAACAACAACCAGTGGATTGGCAACCAGAGACAGAATGGAGCACCCGTAAATTCCAACTCGAAGCACTGCGATGTACAGGCGTCAGGTATCTATGATTTCATCGCATTATTTAGTATTATGATTATTATTATTATTCTTTGCATAATAGGATCAATAGCCCTTGCTATTTCAGCTTCCAACCAGGTCATGTGTGGGCTTGCTATTTAAGGTGCATCTCATAATCATTTAAGCATTAGGCTACCTTTAACAAACTTTCCAGCATTATACTTTTTGCCTTACTATTATTATGAATTATAAATTCTTTTTTATACATATAAAAAGGTTTGAAGTTTTTCTTGTATGCATTTATCTTTACTGTAGGGTATTTCATTCATTCATCATTATCATTGTCACCATCTAAGCCTTATCCCAATTAATTGAGTTTGGCTAAGGGCTTGTTTGTTTCACCAATTACCACGGTAATGTAAAGGAAATGCGCAATGTTTACAAGTTACTTTACCTATTTCTTGATAACATCTGCAATTGATCGTTGATTCTTGTGTTTGGTTTATTGGCTGTGAAATCATAATGATGACATTTTTACATTACTTTAATGTCTAATCATCACCAAAATACACTGATGTCGTTGTTTGGATTCAAGATTTTCATGGTAATTCCATGAAAAAGTGCAATGATATTCCTTTACCTATCTCCTGAATACATTTACCCATCTCCTGAATACATCTACATTTGACTGATGATTCTCTTGTTTGGTTTGACGGTGGTAAAATCATGACGATGACACATTTCCTTTACATTAGCGGGGTAATTGGTGAAACAAACTGGCCCTAAATGAATCATTCTCATCCATTCTACTCTATCGAGGGCTAATGGACCTTCAATTAGACCATGGATCATTAAGTCTTTTCTTACTACTTCCATCCATGTCCTTTTGGTCCTTCCCTCTCCCTTTTAAAGCCTTCAACTTGTACCAATTCACTCCTAAATGGCATGGTTCTTGGTCTCTGTTGCACATGAACAAACCATCTAAGTCTACTTTCCCTCATCTTACTTAGCGGAACTACTCCTAAGTTCCCTCAAATGCATTAATTTCTAATTCGATCCTTGTCTTGCCACTCATCCATGTGTGCTGACATGGCAAGTGTTCTGTTGACATGCTCCCGGTCAAAACAGGCTGGCCCACTCATAAGATGGCATGTGTATGTTAAATATGGACCACTGATCATTTTCTTTTAATTGTCCTTTTTCTCATTTATGTGCCTCCCACTTGATGCGTTGACCAGTGTTTTTTGGGTCGAGACATGTTCACTGTGGACCTACCTAATGGATGGCCCATATCTTGTACAAGTGCCATGTTGGCATGAGACCCTTTCATCTCATTCATAAGTCTGGTAACTGTGTTGGGGGCATCTCTCTCTCAAGTACATTGCACGTGCCAGTTGCTAGTCTCACTAAATTGAAGCTCATTTCTTGCTTGTTCTGACAAAACTTGGTGCATTTTTTTTTCTTCTTTTTGGTATGTGCAGATTCTGAGAGAGCACAAAGTTGGCAGGCTTCACAAATAGCGCTTGGCACAGATCTGACGCAATTGAGTTTGAGACCTGAGTTTGTGAAAAGCCAACCTAGAAACCAACAGCTCAGTTTAAATGGCTTTATGCTTGGTCCTCAGGGTTTCCAGACAGCGCCCAATCAGGCGGAGTTTCTTGGGGATGATACCATTCCTGATCGGCATAATTTAATGTCTAGAAGCGCAGGTATTCCTGAATCACAACAAGGGAATGCTCCAGAACACCCTCCAGGCTTCACAAGAAATTCAGAACAGTTTGAAACTGCTGAGGCACCTGTTAATTTTGACTTTCTTGGTGGTCCGCAACAGCTCATGCGGAACCAACAGCTGGGTGTGCCACAACCTCGGCCAAGACAGCAGCCAGGTTTGAATGACATGCAGACGTGGCAGCAGCATATCATGTACAAGCAGTTACATGAGCTCCAGAAGCAGCAGCAACTTCAACAACTAGATCAGGAATCAAGGCAGCATAATTCCCTGAGCCAACTGTCTGCCATTACAAAACAGTCATCTGGTGATCAGATGCCTGCACTGGTCAATGGGGCACCTGTTCATGATGCATCTAACTACATGTGGTCAGGTGAGCTGATGGGAGGCGACTCCAGTGTTCCGAGCAGCTCCCAAATGTTTATGGTGGGTAACATGAACTGGATGCAGCGTAGCGGATCTCCTGCTGTGCAAGCATTTCCAAATGGGCTTGTGCTGTCACAAGACCAAGGACAAGCTTTACGTTCAATGGGAATCATTCCTCAACAGTTGGATCAGTCTTTATATGGTGCTCCCATTTCTAGCACGAGGGGTGCTTTGAATCCATATTCTCATTTTCAAGGGATTTCTCATGATGGTGCTGATATGCTGACTAAGGGAAGTGGGAACCAAGTAGAGAAGCCAATGATTCAGTCGGCTGCCTTTGGTTCTTTTCATAGTGATCAGGGTGCTGCGTTCCCAAATCAGGTATGCACCCAGGATGGTGCTTCAATTTCTAAACCGGGGTTTCAAGGGAAAAATCTGTTCGGCCAGGTTCCAATACAAACTTTAAACAATGGCATTATGCCAGGAAATTTTCCGCAAGTAAATCCCCTGCCAAGAAGCATGCCTGTCCAGGAATTTCAAGGGAGGCAGGAGCAACCTGGCTGGGCAGGGAACTTGCAGGAAAGAACAGCCACACATGTTGGCACTACGCAGGGCTTGGTAAATCTAAATCCAACTGAAGAGAAGATCTTGTTCAGCACAGATGATGGTATGATGGATGCTTCTTTTGGCAGGAGTGGTGGTATGAGTGCAGGTGGATATCTGCATGGAAATCAGTTGGAAGGTACTGATTACATAAATGCATTTCCTTCTGTTCAAAGCGGGAGCTGGAGTGCTCTTATGCAATCAGCTGTAGCAGAAGCTTCTAGCAATGATACTGGGCTACAGGATGAGTGGAGTGGCTTAAGTTTTCAGAAAACAGAACTTTCCTCTGGGAGTCATCCGACAACACTAAATGACACTGGGAAGCAGCCGACTTGGGTTGATAACAACTTGCAGACCTCTGTAACTGCAAGACCCTTTCCTCTGTTTGATGACGCAAATATGAGTCCCAGCAGTCACAGTGTCCCTGGTCTTCAGCAACCAACTACAAAATTTGCATTTGACCAGAGTGAAACAGCGAGGACTGATGCCTCCCATGAATCCCTTCAGCATTCACCCAAAGAAGCTGGTCATTGGTTAGATCAGAATCCACAACAAAAGCCAGTTTCTGAGGGCAGTCTCCAAGTTCAAACATCTATGCATCTGGAGAACTCTTCGGAAGGTGCTTGGGGAAGTCGGATGTATGAGCAGTCACGTCGCTCTGCACATTCTGAAGACATGGAGTTAAACGCATCAAATGTTCAGGGTTCCTGGGCTCATCAGCAGAGGATGTTGTCATATAATATTAGTAGCCAGCCTTGCAACAAACCTAACAGTCGTGATATCAATGAGTCACTCTCACGAAGTGGGGATGCTACCCTGAAAATCAGTCACAGTGAAAACACCACACAACATGCTCAGAACAATGATGGGAAGAGAGCCATGCATTTGAAAAGAGATGATGACAGTGGTATGTGGAAGGCCGATGATAATCTAGTGAATATTTCCCTCCCTAATTCTGCGGGTGGGCTAGGAGTAAAATCTGGAACAGCTAGCCCACGGGTGAATACAGAAGACCGTTATATGAATAATTTTAGTGTGCTCCAAAATTCAAGCTCAGCAAAGATCAATGAGGACATTAATCAACAGGCCTTAAATTCCCGTCAGCTGGAATATGGGAAGCATGCTTTCATTGATTCTTCTGTGAGCTATAGAGGACAAGAGAATGCTGGAAATTATCATCCCCAGCCAGGCAAGGGCCTACAGATTCTGGAGTCATCCATGAATAATTCTGGCACATATGACAAGCAGCAGGCAAATTCCTTACAGAAAGAGATCTCTAGCACTAGTTATGTTTCTGGTCGTTCTCATCCTGGTCAGCAAACTGTTGGCGGAGATGGCATGAGAGACACTGGCTGGTTAGGTACAAGTGATTCCCGTCCTTTGGTTGGTGCCAGCCAAAAGCCTGCTGGTCAGGCTAGTCGAAAAACATCTGGGGCTCGCAGATTTCAGTTTCATCCAATGGGGAATTTGGGGGCCGATGTGGAGCCTGCAGACACGACAAAGCATGTGACACACACACAGGGCCCTTATCAGCCGATTGCTCAAGGGACGCAAAGTCAAGAGCAAGGATATTTTGGGGAACCAAAGTTTGCGGGTCATGTTGTTTCGAATGATGATGCCACTGTGGAAAAGGTGAATGTTGTACTTCATGCATGCTGTTAATAAGTTTTTCTTTTATAAATCCTCCCCCCCCCAGGTTCTCTCTCTCTCTCTCTCTCTCCATTTGAAGTCTCTTTTATCTATTCCTTCCTTTACAGGGTCATTTACCAGATTCCCAAAGTAATGCAAAAGAAACGGAGGAGGTGCTATCCAGAGGAGTTAATCCTGGCTATGGGTCTGCTATGTCTACTTCCTTTGATGGATCCTCAAACAAAGGGACTGTTCAGACAAGGTAGCAAATAACATGAGGCTTTACTGCTAAAAAAGTTTACCCCCAAAGTGTAATTTTATAGTAATTAGTCTCAGTAATTCTTCTGAGCATCTCTATTAATTGTATTCATTTGGAATTAACATTGAAAATGGACACCTACAGTCAAAATATGCTCGAGCTTCTTCACAAAGTGGACCAGTCAAAGGAGAATGACACTGCAACACACTTTGCCTCTTCTGGCCATTATTCATCAGGAATGCCTGAAGCATTTGCTTCTGATGCATCGGCGGCTCGGCTACAGAACAACAATCAATCTTCTGCCTCTCAAGGTTTTGGTTTAAGATTGGCACCTCCATCTCAGCTGCTACCAATTTCCAACCATGCTTTGTCCTCTCAGGCCTCCTCTCAAACAGTTAATGATCTTAATTCAAGGCACGTTGATCCAGAGGTACGCAACATGGGTCAGATGTAGTTTGCTCTCAAAGCTTTTGTGCGGTCTCTGCCTCCTGTTCCTGGATTATCTAAAGGAGAACATTATTCATTATTTCATTAAAGACAGGAAATTAAACCTCAATGTTTTTCTCTGCAGGGTAACTCCTCAGCAGCAGATAAATCTGGTCTGCCTGCTCCAGCAGTTCAGCTACAGCAACAACACATCTCCAACCAGTCCAATCTTTCATTTATGAGTAAGGATGATCAAAAGGCAAACAGTGAACCTGGTTCTCGCTTAAGACAGGTGTGTGAATCTCAAGGTGAAATTGAGGCAGATCAATCTTCTCGGGCATCTTCACGTGGTGCCGCTAGCAGGATTCCACCTTTCAATCTTTCTGCTCCTTCAGAAGCTCATGTACCTGCTGCTTCTATGCGTGATGCTGGTCATTCACAGCCTTCCTACTTGAAGGCTTCAGGCCAACAGTTCCTTGCTTCCCAAACTCCTGTTACAGCAGGTATTTCTCAACAGGGTGCCTTCTCAACAGTGATGCACAATGTTTGGACCAACATACCAGCTCAACAGCGTTTATCTGGTGGCCCATCAAATAAGGTTCCATCCAATTCATTGCAGCCCATCTACCCATCACCTAGAAGTTTGGAAACAACTTCATGGGCCTCGCAGAAGGCAGACGATCAAAATATGAAGAAAGGAGGAAATGGTCCATTTGACTTGGCTTCATCTTCTGTAAATTCACAGCAGTTACCCCATGGGGAGGAGCAACCATGTAAAGATAGCTCCTTGCAAGAGAGGGCTGATCAGGCACAACAGACAGCTGGTGCATCCCAAGGGCAAGAATCTATGTCAAAGCATCTTACAGATGGAAATTCTGTTGCCTCTAGCTCACCAACGGTTCATTCACATCAGCAAGAACTTGGAAGAGGAAAGATCACCCAGGAACCATCCCAAAGAGAGCATCTCTCCCTTCAGAAAACTGTTGCTTCCAACCAGAGTATTGAAGCCTTTGGGCGTACTTTGAAACCATCTGATTTTCCACATCAAAATTATTCCCTATTGCACCAAATGCAGGCTATGAAGGGTGTAGAGACTGATCCGAGTAGAAAGGGTGTGAAGAGGCCAAGAGCAGATTTTGGTTCTGATGCTGAACAGACTGTTGCTAAGACCAGTCAGCGTTCTGTATATGGATACAGTAAATATGTCAGAGATCCAGCAGATAATGAACTGAATGCAGCACCCCAAAGATCCTTTCCTTCATCAGATTCTAAAATGCTATGCTTTTCTTCGGAGGGAAAAGATCTAAATGCAAATTCATCCTCTCAACTTCATGTTGGAGATGTTCCTTCTCAGGATATGGCCATGTTTGGAGGGAACAATCAAAATCATTCCAGTCATCCTATGCATCCTGGTACAACATCTACACCTCTTAGAGGAGCTGAGCGACCCCAGATTAATCCACAGATGGCACCATCCTGGTTTGAGCGGTATGGGACTTATAAGAATGGGCAGATCCCGGGTATGTCTGATGGAATGGACAATTCAAGGAGGCCTGCAAAAGCTGCTGCTCAGCAGTTCTTTTTTGGAAAGGTTTCTGATAGCTTGCATGCCAATACTGCAACAGAGCAAGAAACTGCTGTTGATGCCAGTCAGGTTGCTGGTGTCTGGCAAAGTCCAGCAAACTTAGCAGCAGCCAATGAGCACTTGTCTTCCCCCCACTCTTTGCCTCCAGTTGCTCTTAATCAGACTTTGGCTGTTGTGAGGCCAAAGAAGCGTATAAGTGTGGCATCAGAGCTATCATGGCACAAAGAAGTCACAGAAGGCTCTGAGAGGCTTCAAAATATCAGGTGCTGATGCTTCCTAATAATTACAATGCTTGAAGAGACTTTTCAGAAACATTGCTTGCTTTTACATTTCCAAATATTTATAATGTAATTTTCAAAAAAGAAAACCTCTGGCATGCATGTTTATAGGAGCAGAGTATGATGCTAGATACTCGGGCACTTAGAGGTTGTAGATGTGGCATACATTAACTCAAATTAAACTGACCACATGGAATCCTTCGTTGCTAAGTCACGGTCCCAAAATCAGATTGGCTGAACAATCCTAACTTCTGATTCGTCGACACTTTTTTGTTGACATAGGACCATTGATTTTTTATATATTTTTTTTCATTTTCAACCCTTGAATAAATGCCCACCAACCCGGTATTCAGGTAATTAAATGTGTAATTTTTGCTTCATGAAACATCTGGACTGTGTCAATTTGGACAGTTTAATTTGAATTACTTGTATGCCACGTACAATTTCTAGGTGCCTGCGTATCATGCATTGCACAGTGCCGGAGTATTAATGTTTTTGTCTAATTACAGATACCTGCTCAGTAATACTAGATGTCACATGGTTAAGAGTATCCAATCATTGTGATTTTTTGTTTATCTCCATTTAGAACCTTGTGGAGTTGTTTGGATCATCATATATTTATACTACATATACATTATGAGCGTGTGAGGATGAAAATCATGAAATTTCATCCACCCCGATGTTCTATATCTCCTTCCTGCATGTGGGGTGGTGTCAGGGTGTGTGGATAGGTATATTATTTCAAATTTGTTAAATGAAATTCCTGGCTAGGTGGTTGATTGCCGTGGGTCTATTAATGCTTAAACTGTTTTTATTTACAGCATGGCAGAACTGGATTGGGCACAGGCTGCAAATCGGCGGATTGAGAAGGTATGCTTGTGGCTGAACAGTGATATTGTGTACCTATTTTTCATCCATTTTTTCTCCTAGATCTAGGATCTGGTGAAAATTTCATTGGTTGCATTTCCAATTAAAGGTGGAAGATGACTCTGAAATGATGGAAGATGGACCATCAATGCCTCGACCACGAATAAGGCTTATTTTAACAACACAGCTGATGCAGCAACTTCTTCGCTCATTATCGCCAGAAATTCTCCGCGCGGATGCCACTGCAGAATATGACAGTGTGACATACTTCGCTGCTAAATTAGCACTAGGAGATGCATGCAGCTTGATCTCTTACTCTCGAAGTGATTCTCATGTGCACCCTAACAACAGAAACATGTAAGGAATTCCCTTTCTGTTGCAGTTATGAATATGAACGTTATTGTACTGCTCATGATTGGAGATGTTTTGATCCATATGCTCACCTTTAATGATGATAAATATATTTTTTAACTTGTCTAGTATAACTGAAAAGCCGAAGGCTTCTGAGAGTGTAGAAGATCAATTTATATCGAAAGTTGTGGAAGACTTCATTGGGAGAGCAAGGAAGCTAGAGGATGATCTGCTGAGGTATGAGTTAGGTTCACTGGATTCCTTTCATGGAAAATCTCAACCTATTGTTCTCTGGTGCTTTTGCAGATTCCAGCAGTCGCTAATCGCACTAGTGCCATTTTTTTAAAATACGAGTTGTCTATTTGCCTGGTGTGTTCTGGTTTTGTTGATTTGTGATTCTGCTATTGCTCCCGAGCTGTCAATGGTGATATGCAACTAGTCTACTCTTATTTAGCAGCACTGTGTGTGTGCGTGCGTGCGTGCACTTGTGCGTGAGCGTGCAAGGTTACCTGGATTTTATTTTTTTGAAAGATGAAGATTTTATTAGGGCTAAAGGCCAAAGACAGAAAACCAAAACAACAAGAAAACAAAGAAACAACACTACCCTACAATCAGGGAACCCAATCCCTTATTATACAATTCCACCCTTTTATGCACCTCCTCAGGGGAAGACCTAACATTACGAAAGTAGCGGTTATTTCTTTCTAACCAATCTGACTATGCAACCCTCCACCTTGGGTTCCTCAGAAAGCCTCCCCCTCTGACGTGCTAAGTTTGATATATTACAGAGAGTCAATCAAACGAGGCATCACCCATAACACATTGGCCAATCGAAGAATTCCCAGCCAGATGATGGTGGAGAAGGAACATTGAATGAACAAGTGGTCTACCGACTCCTCTACACTCAAACAAAGGGGGCATGCATTAGGAATGCAAAGCCCTCTTTTTTACGAGGTTATCTGGATTGCGGGTTGCTTTAGTACATTGTATGAGTACATGACAGTGTTTTAAATATCGATGATATCGGCCGATATATCCCACGATATTTCTTGTATCCCACTAGTGCGATACGAAACACACAAGTAGTGGGATATATCCCACATGTTCGATCCAGTGAGCATTTTTTATTTTCGATTCTTATTTATTTATTTATTTATTCTGTAAATCATATTAAATCAATGTCAAATTGTTACAAATCCATGTTTTTTCATGTTTTGCATGAAAAATCATGGATTGGGAGCTTCGATTTTGAGATTTGGAGGAGAAGGAACGAGTTGCGGAAAATTGAAAATTTTTCAAAATTTCCCAATTTCTGGCAAACCGGTTGCAATCAGTGTCCAAACATAAAATCAAACATGTATGTAACCTGATTTAGTGTTTCTTCTTTTGCTTTTAAATGTATTGCTTGTGTTTCCACACGTCTTCTTACATTTGTAAATTATATGAATAAACTTTGATAATGCTTGCATCAATGTAGTTAGACAACGCATGGATTATGACTTCATACAAAGAGAACCTATTATATGCACTTGTTTTTTGTAAGTGTTTATTGATGTCTTTTTTAACAATTACTGAAATTTCATTGAAAAATTTGACCAATTTCAAGTGTTTCCCTATATTTCCAACTACAATGATAACCTTACGCGATACAACCGATATATCCCATGCGATAACCAATACGTATCTATATCCCAAGAGTGCGATACGTAACGCGATACTGATATTTTGAATACTGGTACATGGTATGCTACTTTCTCCAATTTTCCATGCTAGGGTGGGGTTTTGTGGGTCACTCCAAATGCGTACATTGTATATACAGTATAGGTGCATTGTATATACAGTATATGAATTGATTTTATAATTCATATATTAAAATGGTGACTATTGGTATTATACGTCCTGCATGCATAATGTTATTAGGTGCATGCTGTTGCATAAATCAAAGTATAAATCTTTGTTCCGAATATATCTTCAGTTTACAAGTTAATCTACGCTAGGGATATAGATCCTTTTTTTTTTTGAAGGATAACCGATTATTTTTATTAATAACCTACTATGTCAAGCAGAAAAAAATACAAGCCAAGCATTACAATCTAAAGCAAAGACGATACTATGTCGACATTTACATTTTTAGCCCCAAATACCCATCTAACACCTCTTTTTGGATTTCCAAACTACATCCTCCCACGATCCTTTCCTATTGAGGAAGCATTGCCTATTACGTTCGCCCCATATATTCTATAAAACTACTATTATGACCTGGCACCAAATTGCTAACTCATCCTTAGCTAGTTTTTTGTTGTGCTAAGCTCATAATAACTCATCAGCTGTTTGTGGCGTAACTAATCAACTTCAAAAGATGCTAAGAATGCAGACCAAACTAGCCTCACGAAAGAGCAATGAATGAAGAGGTGATCTATCGTTTTTGCATCACTCATACACATAAGGCAAATGTTAGTAGGATCAATGTTGTCATAATCGTTATCGTATTGTAAATCGTAAAGGGGTCTGAATTGTATCATATTGTAAATCGTAATTTTTTTTAAAAAGATTTTCATAAAACATGTCATAAACAAATATAAAAATTGTATATAAAAATAATAATTTAAAAAACACATCAATCATCCATTTTGTCATGAATATGCAAAAAACAAAAAGATGTATGATGTTTCATTGATTCATTGTCAATGTGTTGTTCTTGTATGATCATTGTGTCATAATCAAGTTAAAAAAATAACCCGTAAATTTTCTATATGATTCAAAAAATAACATTTTCCCCATCCCCATTTACATGTATAACGTAAATGTATTCAAATGATTAAAAAAATAAGAAAACTATTGAAAATTTCAAATACATGTGAAAACTCTTGAAAAAAAAAAAAAAAACTATTTAGGCCCACATAAACTCCAAATCTCACCACTCTCTCAAAAGAAGGAAAAGAAGTGATATTATAATGTATATGGAGCCTAAATAACATTTAAACAAAAATGCCTTAAAAAATTGCAAAAAACTGAAAAAAATTGAAATATATATTCACCTAAATATGAAAGAAATGAAATAGAAAAGAATGGATGAATATTTTATATGTATTGTTACCTATTTTAATGTAGAAATCGAATGCAACAAGTGACTTTCGATTCTGTTGAGCGACGAAAAAGATATATTGATTCTCTAGGTTTCCTATGGCCCACAAGCTTCAAAATCCTCCAAACTCTCTCAAAAGAAACAAAACAAGTGATATTCTAATGCATGTGGGCCCTGAATAGGTTTTAAAAACAAAAGAACCAAAAAAATTTCACAAAAGAAGAAGAAGAAGAGAAAATACGATTTTTATTACCGCGAATACGGTTTTTTGAAGAAAAAAATGATTGCTGTCAAATCGTATGATTCACGATATAATCATACGATTCATAGATTCATTCCAGTTTGCGATTATGTTGTATGATCTGAATCATACGAGTGTACGATACGATTGGATCGTAAATCGTACAATTTTAGCAACATTGGGTAGGGTCATGGCCCTTTTTTGAAAGTTGTCTATAGTTAAGATTCTCTTTCTCAGCCAACCAAACAAAAGCAACCACCTTAGGAGGGGCATTGTAGAACAAAAAACCTTGAAAGAATTCTTGTATATGAAAGTCTGAAGATATATGAATCATTTGGTAGAAGGATCGAACTGAAAATCTTCCCGAAGGGGGAGCATTCCATACCAAGGAATCCTTTGAAGTGAGGGATGGGTGAAGATTGTGTACTTGCTTCAATAACTTGGCAAAATCTGCTGTCTTGTCATTTGTCTACTCTCCATGGCAAGGGGGGCACCAAACACTACTCTCCCCATTGAAGGAGAAACAACTAGCTGCCGTTATATTTTTTGACGGCGCTAAGCTTGCCAAAGACGGAAATTCTAAATCCGAATATCTATCCTAACACCGAGGATCCTCCCAAAAATGAATACGGATCTCATCACTAAGAGAGAGCCAACTTGAGTTTAAACAAAGGGCCTATTGAATTGATGGCCTTCCATATTTCCAAATCTTGATAACATGAGGTTTTCTTTATCGCCACCCCCCTGGTTGGACACTATATTTGGAAGCTATTACTTCTCTCTACAACTTGCCTTCTTTGGAACCGAATCTCCAATGTCATTTCCAAGTAGAGCCACATTCATAGACTAAAATACTCTAATACCAACACCTTAAAAGATCGGTTTGCATACTTCTCTTCAGCCCCGCTCCATAAGAAGTTACACCTCAGTTATTCTTAAGCTGTGCAAAACTTACTTTGGATACTTGAACAAGGACATAAAATAGAGGGGAAGGTTGGAAAGTGCTGCTTTGATTAGTGTGATTCGCCCTCCTGTCGACAAATGATGACTCTTCCACTTAGATAACTTCCTCTTGAATCTTTCAACCACCTTTCTCGGCAAACGAGTTGTTGGCTTCCATAAGCACAACGGAAGGCCCAAATAAGAGGATGGAAAAGACCTGGTTCCACACCCAAAAACATTTGCAAACCCCCCAACTTCCTCCTTGGATAAACCAATGCCTAGCATCTGCTGCATCTCACTCTCACTATTATTTATCTTTAATCCGGAAACCTCATAAAATGTTAGGATTTTCCTAATGTGTCCACCATCATCAGCTTTGCACTGCAAAATAGAATTGTATCATCCGCATATTGCAAGTGACTTATCCTGATAGCTCTTTGTGATCATTTGAATCCAGAAATGTGTCCCACCTCTTGACCCTTCAGTAACATTCTACTTAAGGCTTTCACTACCACTACAAACTAAAAAGGGGACAGTGGATCCCACTGCCTTAATCCCTTCGAAGCTTTAAAGAAACCCTTGGGTGAGCCATTGACCAAACTGAGAAACCGGCTGATGAAACACATTCTTGAATCCACTGAATCCATTTGTATGAGCCTCATCATTGAGCGCATTTGATTATGGAGAGGAGGATATTTACAACATGCCCGGTGATTGTTGGATTTTTTTTTTTTTCCAACTGTTGGAATATGACATCATAAGTGTTGTGGTCTACCAAACCTCTTCAATTTGGGAATTGAGGAAGATGCAATTAATTCTCTGTTAGTTCCTTGGAAGGTTAATCCCAGTTTGACAACCGGAGATGTGAATAACCTAATTGCAGGAATCAAGTTGCACAGGTTGGTAGGAGTGAATTTTTAGAATACTGAATGCATTTGCAGGAGATCTAGAGAAGTTGGTCACCAAGATTGGTGTTGGTGCAAACGTTAGACATAATTTATCACATCATAACATTGGGATGATTCAAGAAGATATTTCCATGAAAAATTTCTGGAGTTGAAGTGTTGTGAGAGCATCTTTCCTTCATGATCCATCCTTATTGATATGGAGGATTATTGAAGGCAGAAATGAAAGCTCACAATGCTAGAGGGAGACTGTTCAGGGGTTGAAGGAGATAACGTGGGTCATCATCAAACTCTGATCATAATGTTTGGCTTGGTTTTGCCTTGGGCTTGTCTTTGGATGATGCAAATGACAATCTTATCCATCTCTCTTTTACTGAGGCTAGATGATATGGATGGTGATCTAGCTAAAGCTAAGAAGACAACATCTTGGGGGCATAGGAGAGTTCAAAACCTCGCATGGTTGGTCAATTATGAGAATAACTTGAAGATGAAATCTTGCAAAGAGCAAGGGAGAATGGGGTTAGTGAATCATGCTCAATGAAGATGGTGTCATTGTTATAGTATACATGGGCTGCTTTGGACCTTGGTTTGGGTCATGGGCCTTTGGGCCTATAAGTTCTATATTTTTTTCCTGTTTCCTATTTTTGCCCTTTTGGATATTTTAGGTAATTTGGCATATTTTGTCTTATAAATACAATAAAGTTTGGATGTCCAACCCTGCTGGTCTTTCCTTTTTTTCAAAGGTTTCCTACTTTATGGTCATGAAGGGGTTGGGAGCTTCTAAGAAAAGATGAACGATTAAGGAGTTCATGTTCTTCTTGTTTAAGAATCAAAAGTAGAGGAGGTAATCACCTTAGTGGTTCGGGAGATGATGGGGATTCTTTTCTTTCAGATGGTTATGTGTGGGCCTATTGATCTATTCAAAAGAAGTCTTATGGGAGGAGCTTCGTGCATCATTGCGTCAGAGCTTTATTGGTGCTTATCTCTAATACTATCCAGTTCTCTTAGAGAAATTGGTAGTTGCGTGACATTGAGCATGTGAAGTTTTCAAGCCAGTTTTCATTTCTTAAAAGAAAAAAGAGCATATGAACTTTTAGGAATTCATCAGTGGAAATGAGTTGATTTATGTTCCTCTAGATGGGGGTAGCTTCACTTTGACATACATGCAAGTGAGGGTCATTAAATGTAAGCTCATCAATCTTCTCATATGGAAAGGGTGGGAGGAAAACTTCTTAACGGTGTTGGTGGTTGTCTTCCTTTGCCCACCACAAATGACAACCCAATCCTATTGGACTTGGGCAATTTGGTATGGGGACCAACCCCTTTTATGGTTCAAGAACCACCACCCCCCCCCCCCCCCCCCCCCCCCGACTCACACACCAATAAAAAAGAGTGTGGGACAACTCTTTAATCTCATCGATATGGGATGGGAAACATTGTGACTGGGTCTTCCTAGGTGTAGTTGGTCCCTGGTGGTACTTTGTTATACAGAAGTCGAATATGGTAGTTAAAGAGGACTTGGTTGTTGGCCAATTTTCAGTTTCAGTCTTGTTACAAGCATTGCATTTGATCATTGATGGGCATTTACGACTGCCTATAGGCCCAAAGATCTAAGCAACAGATCTCACAGTTGGAATGAAGTGGATATATAAGAATCACATGAAAATTGTTGTGACGTTTAGTAGAGAATTTTAGTGTAGTTAGATACCTCTATAAGAATTTGAGTGTATCAGTCACCATTAGAAGTGTACACAAACTTTCGGAATGAAGGTGATGAACTCGTTGATTTTCCTCATATCGGGGTCTCCAGACTTCATGAAAGGGTCGCCATGTCCAGGATCGACAAGTTCTTGATATCTTTTGATTGGGAAGGATCTTTTCGAGGATTTGTTCAACAAAGAATGCCTCGCCTAGTTTCCGATCACTGGCTAATACTCTTAGTCTTGTAAGGAATTTTTGGGACCATTAACCCGTTGGTTTGAGTTGGCATGGCTAGAAGTCATTGATTTCATCTTTAAAGTGAAAGAATGGTGGGTTCCGATGGGGCGTGGACTTTGCTGTGCAAAAGGAATTTTCAGGAGTAGGAATTTCTATCCCCGCTAAAGTGGTTTTGGGGGATAAGCCCATCTTTATTGGCAAAGGACTCAATCAAATGGCTCATTGGAAAAAAAAAAAAAGAAGGAATATTCTCGATGCGATCCTTTTATATGTTACTGGAGGGGTTATCTTCAAACTCTATCCGTGCGTGGTGTGTACACTTATTTTTATTGGCATTGTAGAACCTCTTTTAAAGTCGCCACTTTCGCATCGTTGGTTGGATGGAATAAGGATCTTGCTATTGACCATTTGTGGAAAAGAATGACTTTGGTCAATGTGTGTTCCTTATGCTTGTGCAATGAGGAGATGGTCAACCGTCTTTTAATTCATTGTCCTTATGCAAGGAAGGTGTGGGACAGTTTCCTTGGCAATTTTGGGATGAAGTGGGTGAACCCTAGATCTATGCAAAGCTTGATTTCCATGTGGAGTGAAGGGCGGGCGTTGGAAAAAATGGGCAAGGATATTATAGGATGGCCTTTCCGGCGAGTCTTTGGGAGTTGTGGGTGAACGCAACAATCACCATTTTCACAACACATCTATAGAAGCTTTAAAGGTCATCTTGAAAGTTAGGATGGATGTTAGGGATTGGGGGTCTTTTTCCTTTGATTGTGTTAGCCCAAACTTACTGTCTTGTTACATCGTGGTTTGGTTTATATTTTTATAGCTTTTAGCCTTTTGCACAAGGTGTGCAAAATCAGTTACGTATAGGCCGATAAGTAACAATAACGACAGATACCGTTACGCATGACCACCATTATTGATACAGGTAACGACCAATATGGGGGCATAATGACCGTTACAACCCTCGGAACAATTGAAAAAAAAAATTTGCTTGAAACATTTTAGAAAAATATATAAAAAATCTAGAATAATATAATTATTCCAAATATGTATTCAAATTTTTTTTTGAACATGTTTATGCTAGTGTAATGGTCTACAATATTATTTGGTGGTGAATTTATGAACATGGTTAGATTGTCCGGTGAATTTATAAACATGGTTATATGTCTCTAATGTTTTCACATCACAATCAAGTATTATGTCTAGAAATCGGAAAAAAAAAGCAGCATAAATACTATTTTTTTTTTTTTTTTTTCGGTTTTTTGAAAAATTCATTCTTGGAGCTTTTATTCGCCCAGATTGCTTCAATCTACAGTTTTAATCTTAAAAACTATAGTCAGAGTGGTCAAAAACTACTGTAGAATGATCTAGACGAGTTTTTGGAATGAGAAAAGTAGAAAAATGAGAAAAAATGGATTTAAATAGATAAAAAAAGTGGTTGTTTTCAACAATTACAAGGATAACGGTTGGGGGTAATGGCCGTTACGTTCTCAAAAAACCAACTGCCCTGTATCGTGTAACGGTCATGGCCATTACTTATACGTATCGGCCTTTACGACTATATCATAATGGATACAAAACACCTTAGTTGCTTATTATGGGGTTGAAATGGGTTGGCCTTATAAAAACAAATTGTAACAACTGTTACGGAGCCATAATGACCGTTACAACCCATTATGGCCAAGAAAAAAGAAAAGAAGGAAAACTTACCTTCGTTTCTTCTTCTTCTTTTACTGCGATGTAGATGTTCATCCACTTCTTTTTCCATTGTATGTGATGCCCCCCGCACTCTCCTCTTTAAACAAGATCAGGCTACGTGGCTGTTTCACAACCAAGTTTTAATTTTTTTAAGTACTCCAGTGGAGTTTGATTCTAAGTGCGTGCACTGTTTCGTGGGACTCACTTGATGTATGTGTTGTATATCCATGATGTCCATCAGTTTTTCCAGCTTGTTTTAGGGCATGATCACTAAAATGAGGTAGATCCAAATCTCAAGTGACCACACAATAGGGATTGAATTTCCACTGTTAAAAACTTCTTGGGGGCCACAAGTTTGGATCTAGCTGCTATTTGTGGTTTAGTTTTCATCCAGGTCCGTTGGACATTATCTATAAGTTGGATGGCAAATAAACATTACGCTGGACCCTGGGAAGTTTTAATGGTGGGCGTTCAATGACCACTTTTTCTTGTGGTGTTGTCCACCTGAGATCTGCATTTGCTTTATTTTTGGGACCTTGCCCTAAATGAGTTGGCAAAACATATGTATGACATGGATATACAACACATACATTGAGGTGGGCCCTATGCTTAGGGCCTCACCCACACAGATTGCCTAGATGTAGTTGCTACTGGACGGTGCTGTGGGCCCCACCATGATGTATGCGTTTTATCCATATTGTCCATCCATTTTGCCAGATCATTATGGCATGGGCCCAAAAATGAGGCAGATCGAAATCTCTGGTGGACCACACCATAGGAAATTGGTGATTGAACGCCCAACATTAAAAACTTCTTGGGGGCCACAAAAGTATTTGATCAAGCTGATATTTTTGTTTTCCCTTCATCCAGGTTTGTATGACATAATCAACAGGTTGGATGTCCAATAAATATTACAGTGGACCCTTGGAAGTTTTTAATGATGGACATTCAATCACAACTGTTTTCCTGTTGTGTAGTCCATTGGAGATTTGAATCTGCCTCATTTTTTAGACAATGCCTTAAAATGAGTTGGCAAAGCAGATTGACAGCATTGATATACAACACATACATCGAGGTGGGCCCCACGTTCAAGGCCTCACCCACTAGTGGTCCATCTAAGATTTGGATTTGCCTCATTTTTGGACCATGTCCTAAATGAGTTAAACGTATTGATGGCATGGATATACAAAAGATACATTAAAGTGGGCTCTACATACAGGGCCCTAAAAAAATAGTACATGAGGCATATATTAACTCAAAATTAACCAATTAAATTATAGGACCGTTGTTGCTAAGTCACAACCCCAAGATTAAATTGTTTGGACGATTTTAACCGTTAATTTGTATACACATTATTATTATTTATCCTTAATTTTTTTTTTTTAATTATTATTTTAAATATGACCATTTGATACTTTTCATTCTTCATTGTCCAATGTCCACCGATCCATTAGTGGGATAAGTGACAATAGCTTACATGAATTTGAGGTTGATTTGGAGCATTGAGTGGTCCACTAAATCAGCCCCAAATCAGTAACACTATTCACCTGAATTTAATTTCAAATTTTCTTAAGATCTATTGGGGGAAATGATATCAAATTGTTAGGTATATGAATTACATAATAGGACACAAAAGTCTTTAGATTCTATATGTTGAAATAAAATGTTTCATGAGTTGCAAGGTATGTAATACACACTATAAATAATAGTAAAACCTGCAAATGTGAGATGTTTTGTTATTACATTCATTCTAATAAATTTATCACTGATATTATATAGTTAGAAAATTAAATATGAAAGGTTTAAAATCAATCGCAGGTTGTCAGGTTCATAAATTCGTCAAATAGCTCAATATAGTATTTTCACCGAGTGGATCGTTACACTATTATAAACATTTTCAAAATAAAAAATGAATGCTTATTTGGAATATTTACATTTTTTCTGAATTTTCAGGATACTTTTTTTTTCAAGAATTTTTTCAAGAAAAAAAATCAACTGATACATGGGTGTATCGGCCGTTATGCCTCTCGTATTGGTTGTTACACTGATACTCCCTATCGATAATGTTGGTGGCTGGCCACCATTACTGATATGGAACACCTTGCTTTTACAATTAAATGTCTCTGTTAATGCTTTAAAAAATGGTGGACTAACATGAATATGGGGGGCCAGGCTGGATACAAACTCCCGATGAAGGTCAAATAGTTAAAAGGAAATAAACTGTTGGAAAATGGCTAATAATGTGTCATTTGAAGAAGAGAAGCTTAGGATATTGGAGGCATACTCGACCCATTGATAGCAAAGAAGAAGAGGCCCCCTCTTGGATGGGGATGTTTAAAGCGGCAACTCCTGAAGGTTGAGTTGGAAAAGAATATAAAATAGGAAGAAATCTAGTGGCGTTAGCGATCTGTCACTGAAAGAAGGTGATAAAAATATGAAGTTCTTTGATGGTATTACAAATGTTAGGAGAAGCAAATGCTTTTAAAGCCTCTTCATCAATGAGGAGCAAGGTTTTGAATATCAATTTCAGGTGGCATATTAGCTGACCCGAAAATGATATGATACAGGACAATTTTGGATCCGCATCGGACGATGTGGGCATGCATCGGTGTTTTTTTTTTTTTTAAGTTCTAAAGGATTATCAGGAAAATAAAAAAAAAAAAAAATGTAAAACACCATAATGTAGGCTGCTTCACTTTCTTGGGCTTGGAGGTCATTTTGTCTCCTCCATATAGAAGACACTTAATGGATGAGGAGGTGTTGGACTTAGCCCGGCTTTTGGCTTGGATTCTGCCCCTCGCCTAATGTGAAGGATGAGATGAATCATTTAAATGAGAGGGAGGGAGGGAGATTGTCAAATGGGATGGGAAGGAAATGAAGCTTATTTATCCTTGTGACCGAGATTAGAGAGCGTGCGGTGCCGGAAATGAAATCAGTGATTTTTTATTTTTTATTTTTTATTTCTTGTTTAAATCACTTGGAATTAGTGGAGTGAAGTTCATAATCCATGATATGCATGTTTTGCATGCTAAATCATGGTTTTTGGCCTCCAATTTTCAAATTTGTGGAAAATAGGGGAGATAGAGGAAAATCCAGTTGTTTTTTTTTTTTTTTTTTTGGCCTCCGATTTTGGACTTTCATGCATTTCTTCCATGATCGATAAGCCCTATACAAATGAAATTTACTGTGTACTTGTTCTGCGATCTTTCAAGTTCTAAGTGTATAATAATATCTTTTTTAACATCTCCTGATTTTTTCCTTGAAAAATTCAACCAATTTCCCAATGTTTCCCAAAAACAGCGATACATTACATGATACATGTAATATTTCCCATGTGATACCTGATATGTTTCTATATCCCAAGGGTCTGATACATGCGTCCATACTGATATTGAAAACAATGCTGTTGATAACCTTCAGAAGAGGTAGATGGCTATTTGAAATATTTGCAAGATGCAGAGTCGGTGAACCACTTGTTCATCCATTGCTTCCGTTGTGGGATTCCAATCCAAACAGTTCGAAATGCAAGGGAAAAGCATTTTCTAGTACTTTTCTTTAGCAAAACAAACAGGCACAAAGGGTGCGCTTCCCTTAGCACCTATATCACTTTGCTTTCCGTATATGTCACATGTTTGCTTTGCATCACCTTTCTCGACTCTGCATTCTACCCAAACAGAACCCTAAGGGGCATGTGATGTCTGTCGTTTTGGAAATTTTCAAGAGGGGTAGATTACCTAAGTTAATTAGTCCATCATTCATTGCCTTAGTTCCTAAAAAGTGGCGCCGAGAGATGGAATGTTTACCGGCTGATCAGTGGGACTCCCTACAAACCTTTGCTAAGTCCACGCTCTTATGCTTTCTAAGGTGCTGGGGGGCATCATTCAAAGGCTCAAGGTGCTTTTATGTTTGGCTGGCATACATTGGATGTTGCCTTAAATGTTTACGACTGCATTAATTCCAGACAGAAGTTGGGCAAAGCAGTCATCACATGCTATGCTTAAAAAAGGTGCTGAGAGCTTGAAAGATTATTGGCCGATCAGGCTTATTAGGAGTCCCTGCAAAATCTTGGCTCCATGAGGTGCTAGGGGGCATCATTTCGAAAGTTCAAAGTTCCTTTGTCTTTGGCAGGCATGTATTGGATGGGTCCTAATTGCTTGCAAGTGTACTAATTCTGAACACAAGTTGGGCAATGCAGGCACTATTTTTAAGCTAGATATGGAGAAAGCCTATGATTATGTTAACTAGAAATTTGTTTGTTACATGCTATAAGTCGGTTAGGCTTGAACTCTAAGTGGAGAAGCTGGATGTGGGAATGCATAAGTCCAGTTTGTTCTTTGATTCTGGTGAATGGGTCCCCTTCAGGCCTCTTCAGTAGAAATTGTGGGCTGTGGCAATGGGATCCCCTCTCCTTTTATTTTTGTGATATTGGCAGGATTTGGCAAGGGATCATGGTTTAGTTAATGGTTTTGCTGTGGAGTATGCTAATTTTCAGATATCTCACCCTCAATTTGCTAATGGCACTCTCCTCCGAGCGGTAGATTATATTGAAGTTGATGATCTGCGGAAGATTCTCTGATGTTTTGAGGCTGTGTTGGGGCAAAAGAAAGATATCCAGAAAATTAAGTTGTTAGAGGTTCGAATTGTTTTGAAGATGTTAATGCTTCATTTAGGCCCTTAGTTGTAAATTGGGAAAATTTCCATCAACTAGGCTTTTGTGTTGGTAAGCCAGCAAAACGCCTCTGAGATGTAGTAGTTGGAAGGATGGAGAGGAAATTATCTGGGTGTAAAAGTTGCCATTAATCCATTGGTGGCTGCATCACTTTCATTGTCTTTGGCAAGTATGCGGCTTTACTTGATGTTTATGCTATGTAGAGTGTTATAAAGAGATTAGAGAGAACCCAAAGGGATTTTCTTTGGCAAGGAGCTGAGAATTACTATCATCATCATTGTTTATTTTATTTTTGCTTTTTCATTTGGTAGCAGTAAAAGTTTCGCAAACCAAAAGAATATGGAAGGTGAGTAGCCTTTAGTTTATGAAATGTAGCCCTTTTGAGCCAATGAGTTTGGCGGTTTGAGGAGGAAGCATGTGGAAAAGTGTGACCACTAGCATGGGGTAGAAGGTGGGTTGTTTTCTTGCAATCCACTATATATAGGGCTTCTGGCCTCTAGAAAACAATGCTGCAAGCTGTTGCTCTTTTTAGAAGAAAGATATCCTTTACTAAGGGAATAATTCTCGGATTTGGTCGTGGTTGGATAGATGGTGTAGAGATGGGCCTCATCATATAGTTTTGCCTATCCTGTTCAGAATTGCCTTGGAGGAAGGGGCTTCTATCTCCCAATAAGTTTTCTATGGTGATTTGTGGGGGTAAGTGTGGTTCCCTTGCTTACACAGAAACCTTTATGTAACTTTGTCCGGCTCATGGATATGCTTCATGGCAAGGCTTGTTGATGGTGTCGGATATTGGGTCGCCTTTTAACCAAATCAATCTATTTGACTATTTTGCTTCTATTCCCTCCTAGAGATCATTGGAAGTACATAGGCTGCCTTGTGTTCTGCCCTTCTGTGGCTTGCTGGTTTAAGTTCTCATGATTGATCATTTGAGTGGAAAGACGATTTTTCCAAATTGTTGCTTTCATTGTCATAGGGATGCATAAATAGTGGATCACTTGTCCTTGCATTGTTCTTATGTGCAGAAGATATGATGGAATTTCTTTCTATATATGAATTGGGTCATGTCATCCTCTATTGGAGTCCCTTATAGAGTGGCAGGAGGGAAGTAAAAAGAGGTAAGCTCAATGGCACCTCACTCTGCTTGCTTCATGATGATCAATTTGGCATGAACACAATAGCAAAATGGTTGGGAATAAGTTGTGTTCACAGGAAGTGATGATCTAGAAGGTGAAGTGATTGAATACAAAATGTGTTAAATTGGCTAAGGTTTTCAATAAAAGGCATTGTGATTTGCATGGGGGGTTACAGGGAGATTTCTTTCCTCTGCGTGATGCCTTCTATGAGTTTTTGCCTTTTTTAATAAAAAAAATTTCCCATTAAAAGAGAAGGAAATTTGGTTAAAGCTTAGTTGTGCAAATCCTGATGTGCCTCTCTCGCTTTGTGTTGCGCTTCTCACTCGTGCTCCTTCTCCCACTTCCTAGCTATACTCCTGAAATTTTGAAGTAGACATTCCTACACCAGAATCTGTTGCCTCTTTTGCTCTACACTACGTGAATCTTTTAAGGAGTGGAGTGAGGCTTAGTTCGAAGGATGGGAAGGCTTCAAATTCTTGAAGATGTTCTCATGGGTTGGTGTACTTGTGAAGATCCTGTCCAGTCTCAATGAAATCTTGTATTTCGCTTGCCTGCCAGGCCTCCTAATAAAATTGTCATAATCACGCGCACGCACACGTGCATGCACGTGCACACACACACACAGACACAGTTCTACTCTGCCAAGGAAGGCCTGCTTGAGTTCCATGCTTTTTATTGGACAATCCTATCAAATATCTTTTATTAGAATATCATTTTTCTATAGAAAAAATGGATCCGTGTGGTTAGAAGTAAACTTAGAATAAGGTGAGCTGG
Organism: Magnolia officinalis; assembly: GCA_021015155.1. Taxonomy (NCBI): domain Eukaryota; kingdom Viridiplantae; phylum Streptophyta; class Magnoliopsida; order Magnoliales; family Magnoliaceae; genus Magnolia; species Magnolia officinalis. The sequence goes on from JAJHSJ010000010.1 coordinate 58,395,945, forward strand.
GATTTTTATTTGCCTTTTCATTTACACATACATATCCATGGTACTGACCTCTGTTATGTATGTTTGTACATATATGCATGCGGCATGTATTATTTTTGAGGTATTCGGCCACTGATGTTAAAGTAGTAAAAAGCTATAATATTGTCTTTGAAACGTAACGAAAACATTTGCTGGAGCATGTGAAGTTACATTTGATACCAAATGCAGGACATTAATGTATCGAAGAAACTTCTATGCAACCAATTTCCAAGCATTTACTGGGAACCTTCCCATCTCTTTTGATTGAATGAGTAGATTTGTCTGCATTTTTGTCCTTTTCTTTTCCCCCTCTCAATTCTCTCTTGTCAATGCAGGATGGACAAACAGGCTTCAATCGTGGATATAAAGGTCGAATGCCAGGATCTGGAGCGGTTCTCCATTATCAATCGTTTTGCCAGATTCCATGGGCGGGGCAGCGCAGATGGGGCCGAGAGCTCGTCGTCCTCTGATGCAATGGCCCGGAGACCGTTCCCACAGAGATACGTGACGGCGGTAGCAATGCCTAGAAATCTTCCTGAGGGGGTGCCCTGTCTTTCACTTTAATCATTAATTAAATTGATTTTTTCCCCTTTTGCCGCCATTTCTCTGCCTTGCATTATCTCGCTCCCTACCTTCCGTTCAGGCTCAGTGGTGTGCTGGGCCAATGCCTCGATAATAATAATGTATATTAGATATGTATTTACATATAATTAATATGTAGAAGTTGCTCAGTGGGCCCGGGCTTGACGAACTTGTAATAGGTGTGGGCACGGGCCCAGTACATCCGTGTCGGCCATAGTTGACTCATTTTAGGTCCAGGCAGGTGCGGACTGAATCTGAACGCATCCCTCATTCATCCGTCTCTCTCATCACTGCACATTAAAAAAAAAAAAAAAAAGAACAAGGAAAAAGAAGGGAGGATAGTAGCAGCACGCAGAAGAAGGGGGGGAATTGCATGCCTTTGAGAGGAACATTAAAAGGACTTCCTTACCATTTTTTTCTCACTTTCGAAAGAGAGACATGGGCGACCCACATGTCAATGTGGCATGTGGTGAATCCAGGCTGTTCAGCATGCAGGGTCCATGGCACGTCATCTGGCTTGGAAGTTTGGGTTCGTGTACTCATCAGGTGGGCTGGATCAAAAGGGTACATTGGATGTAGACAAGAGCCAATTTTCGCTTCCTTTTTTGTTTTTTTTTTTTTTTGTTTTTTAAATTTAACGTGCGGTCCACCTGTTTAATAGCCGGACTGGCGTTTTGGTAGGATTATCGTATCATGAATGGCAGGTGAGACCTCCCATGCGCGTTTTGGTAAAGTTGTTTTGCCCTGACAAGTCTAGAGATGTGCAGGTTCCAATTGCAGGTTTACTTTTGATTGGTTGATGCGCACTGTAACTAAAGAGTGAAGAGCCATTTGATTCTAAGAGGCGACCCAAATAACAGAGTTTGTGGGGTCCACCAGTAATCCTAAAATAGGAAACCCTGGTCTGTGGACTGTTAGGTTCTTTTTCTTTCCAACCGTCCATTAAATGTCCCCAATCTGTCATTTGGGTAGCTAAATAAGTGCCCGTTATGGGTGGGTCCTTACTCTTGCTCGGGTGGTAGACTCTCGGGAGTTTCAACTCCCGGTCAACGGTTCGAGTACCCATAGGTGGTGAAATTCCACTAGCGTGAGTGTGTGAGGTGTGTGTGCATGTGTAATTAAATAATAATAATAATAATAATAATAATAATAAAAGTGCCCGTTACGGGTTTCCCAAATAACATAATGTTGGAATTTGCAAGTGCCAATGTATCGAATGTGGGAGAAGGGGAACCGGTTTGCCTGGGGCACAAGTTCGCCAAAGCTCTGTGTGGCCCACCGTGATGACCGTGTTTTTTTTTTTTTTTTTTTTTACTCATCCATTTGCCAGCCCAATATGAAGCAGTAGGGGGCCCCACCATAAGAAACAGTGGGGATTGGACGTGCACCGTTGAAAACTTCTTGTGTGCCATGGAAATTTTGGATTAAGCTGATAATTGTGTTTTGCCTTCATTCAAGTCGGTGTGACCTTATGAGCAGGTTGGATGGCAAATAATCATCAGTGGGCACTATGAAGGTTCCAAAGGGGGTGCCATTATCCCCCGCTGTTTCCTGTGGTCTAGTCTGCTTTCAGCTTTGGATCTCCCTCAGTTTTGGGCTCATTCCCTAAAATGATCCGGCAAAATGGCAAAAAAACCAAAAAAAAAAAAAAAAAACAAACATACATCAGTGGGCCCAACAGCTTGGGCTACGTACCTCTGGGGATATCCATGGAGACTGCTGCAGGCAATCCAAGGTTAGCGCATTGTGTTCGATGCTTCTGACTTGGCCTAAAATCAGGCCTATCTGCTCTTTAGCTAGGCCATAGAAGTACTAAAAATCTTAACCGTTGGATGATTACTTATTGTGAAATGAGAAAGTCTAGATTCTTCCTTACATATATGATCATTACCAGTTATTATCTTAGTAGAAATGAGCTAGGGATGGTTTTTTTGGGCGTCATGCATACCTTAATTTACAGTGTATGGCACGTTTAAACCCGCAAATTGTATGGTCTGATTTGCATCATGATTATAATTTCTCACTACCCATATATCATCGTTCACATAATGCCAGAATATCGAAAGTTCTCTGTTAGTGAAAGCAGTCCAAGAACTGTTGGGTAGTAAAGAATGGGGTCCACAATACTGTGAGATGCTATTCACCTGTATAGGATAGGTGAGTTTTCCTTGTTCAGGTGGAAATTTTTATTTACTAATGTGGTCCCCGTCTACTTATCAGGTGGGGTTCACATCCATGCAAAAGATGAACGGAACAAACGTAAAAAAAAAAATAATAATAAATAAAAAAGACATCTTACGATATGGAATGTTCATGATGGGTCCTACTTGATGAATGGACTGGATCATATCCAAGCTATGTCGGTAAAACCCTTAAATTTTATAAAAGAGACTCCAAAGGTACCTCGAAAGGCACTTCAGATCCCACAAAAAAAGGAGGATTTGCAATTTCCACGAGATAAAAGGTGGCGGCTATATCAAATCCAACGCTTTGCATGTCCCCCCAGCTGGATGGGTTGGGTTGGATGTCCGAAATTCATCTCAGTGGGCCATCTAAACAATCAGGAAGGCATTAATGGGTGGGTGTGGTATGGTCGACCTGAGTCATGGATGGTCTAACTTTGAGGCCGATCCCTCACCATGGAAGGGTGCATATGATTTACGGGTGGATGTATAACAAATATCATGGTGGTGTGCCTTCGTCATGAGGTTGACTTCATATTACCGAGATTGAATTCATATTGGATTGCGTACTAAGTAACTCATTACGCTAAGCGTACTGAGTAAACTTTGTGGGGTCCACCATCATTTATGCATTTTATCCACTCCGTCCATCCATTTTATCAGATAATTTTAGGGCTTAAACCCAAAAATGAAGCATATGCAAAGCTCAAGTGGACCACACTATCGGAAACAGTATGAATTGAACGTCTACTGTTGAAAAGTTCCTGGGGCCCACAAGTTTTAGATCAATTTGATATTTGTGTTTTCCCTTCATCCATGTCTGTGTAATATTATGAACAGGTTGGATGACAAATAAACATCACTGTGGGCCTTAGGAAGGTTTCAATGGTGGAAATCAATACTTTCACTGTTTCCTGTGGTATGGTTCATTTTAGCCTTGGATATGCTTCAATTTTGGGTTCAACCCCTAAAATAATCTAGAAAAACGGATGGACAGCGTGGATAAACCACATGCATTCACGGTGGGCCCTACAGAGTTTACTCAGTACGATAAGAGTCCCATTTCATGCGTGTGGTGACAGATTATATATATATATATATATATATATATATATATATATATAAGTCACTCTCAAGTCCAACCTGTTGGACTACCTCAGGAAGTCCAACCAGTTTGGAAAATAACATTCTGCATGATAGCATTTGTTTTTACGCTTCTCTTTCCGTTATGATTTGCCAACTGTGGCAGGACCAAGAGGGGAGGCGGATTTCTTGTAACCTAAGCGGATATTTGTGAGAAATCCACTCCGTCCATCTGTTTTGCTAACTCATTTTAAGAGAACCTAAATCCAAAAATTATGCATATCCAAAACTCAAGTGGACCGTACAACAGGAAAAAGTGGAGCAGGAAATACCTATCATTGAAATCTTCCTGGGTCCACCCTGATATTTATATGCCATCTAAACCGTTCATAAGGTCACTCCCACTGAGATGAACTGAAAGCACAAAATTATTACTCTCATTCAAAACCTAAGGCCCGTTAATGTTTCAACGACGGGCATTCAGTCCCCACTCTGTCATCTGGCCCACTTGAGTTTTTGATCTATGCGCTCATAAACTAACATGGGCTGGAAAAATAGATGGACCGGGTGGATTTCTCACAAACATTATGGTGGGTACCACTTATGGGGCCACAGTCAATCCACCTCCCCTGGTAGAACTAATCACGGACGTGGAGCGTGGTGAATAAAGTCTGTGGGGCCGTTGGGTCACCGTGATGTCTGTGTTTTATCCGGCTCATTTTAGGACATGAGCTGAAGCATATCCAAAACTCAAGTGGACCACACCACAGGAAACAGTGGAGTTGAAAGCCTAGTACTGTTGAAAAGTTCTTGGGACTCATATAAGTTTTAGAGTCAAGCTGATAATTGTGTTTTCCCTTCATCCTTATCTGTTTGACCTTATGAACAGGTTAGACGACAAATAAACATAACTGTGGGCCCTGAGAAAGTTTCAACGGTGGATGTCATCATATCCACATTTTCTGTGGTGTGGTCAATTGACCTCTGGCATACGCTTCAGCTTTGGGCTCATGACCTTAAATTAGCCGTAAAAAACAGATGAACAGTGTGAATAATGACACATACCTCATGGTGGCCCCACATAGCATGGTGAATTCCTCACTACACAATAGGCTTCCTAATTTACCAGTGACAGTGGCTGGGACCCAAAACATCTTCAATAACTGTTTTACCCGGCGCATAGAACACCTAATCTTTGTGGGGCCCACCATGATGTATATATAAATCCACTCCGTCCATCTGTTTTGCTAACTCATTTTAAGAGAACCTAAATCCAAAAATTATGCATATCCAAAACTCAAGTGGACCGTACAACAGGAAAAAGTGGAGCAGGAAATACCTATCATGAAATCTTCCTGGGTCCACCCTGATATTTATATGCCATCTAAACCGTTCATAAGGTCACTCCCACTGAGATGAACTGAAAACACAAAATTATTACTCTCATTCAAAACCTATGGCCCGTTAATGTTTCAACGACGGGCATTCAGTCCCCACTCTGTCATCTGGCCCACTTGAGTTTTTGATCTACCTCATTTTGCGCTGAAAAACTAACATGGCTGGAAAAATAGATGGACCGGGTGGATTTCTCACAAACATTATGGTGGGTACCACTTATGGGGCCACAGTCAATCCACCTCCCCTGGTAGAACTAATCACGGACGTGGAGCGTGGTGAATAAAGTCTGTGGGGCCGTTGGGTCACCGTGATGTCTGTGTTTTATCCGGCTCATTTTAGGACATGAGCTGAAGCATATCCAAAACTCAAGTGGACCACACCACAGGAAACAGTGGAGTTGAAAGCCTAGTACTGTTGAAAAGTTCTTGGGACTCATATAAGTTTTAGAGTCAAGCTGATAATTGTGTTTTCCCTTCATCCTTATCTGTTTGACCTTATGAACAGGTTAGATGACAAATAAACATAACTGTTGGCCCTAAGAAAGTTTCAACGGTGGATGTCATCATATCCACTATTTTCTGTGGTGTGGTCCACTTGACCTCTGGATACGCTTCAGTTTTGGGCTCATGACTTAAAATGAGCAGTAAAAAACAGATGAACAGTGTGAATAATGACACATACCTCATGGTGGCCCCACATAGCATGGTGAATTCCTCACTACACAATAGGCTTCCTAATTTACCAGTGACAGTGGCTGGGACCCAAAACATCTTCAATAACTGTTTTACCCGGCGCATAGAACACCTAATCTTTGTGGGGCCCACCATGATGTATACATAAATCCACTCCGTCCATCTGGTGAGACCTCTTATAGAAACCGGTCTCCTGCAAGCAAGACCGCAGGAAACTAGGGTGCGAGCAAAACTAGGGGTGGGCTTGAGTGAGCAAAACTAGTGCGAGCAAAGCCAGTTTCCGTGAGATTCATCCCAACCACCAAGTGCGTCATTCCATTTTACACTCAGGACCCAAAATTCAGCCCCACCCATGATTCAGGTGGACGTACCACAGGATTTGAAAGAGTTAAGAGACGAACGCTGACCTTTGATTTTTTACATGGCCCATCATTATGTTTACGTGAAATATATGGTGACTGTGAAATATATGTGTTCGTGAAATATACTCCAACCATAGTTGCGTCATCCCAAGTAGTCAGGCTGAGGAGCCGATTAGGTGAGACCCGGGACTTACCCAAGACAGGTGCGGCCCTTACCGTGGGGCCCACCTTGATGTATGTATTTCATATTCACGCCATCCCCATGTGATGCTTGATTTGCTTCATCTTCATAATGGTCGACTTTCTCAATGTTTTTGCGATCCTGGTGAAGGGATTTGATTGGATTAGAGGTGCGAGAGGGAGTTGGAAAGAAACCCCGGCTGTCATGGGAGGTTTACTACAGGGATGTACATTGCTGCTGGAACGTAAATGTTGGAGTTGATTAGAATTAAAGGTAGATGTTATGGTTAGAATTGAAAACGACTTCCATTAGAAAGAGGAGGTTAGAATTGATTGGATTGTGATTGAATAGAGTGTGCCTGTTGCATCAATGATTGACTTTTGTTGGGAGGAGGAAGTTGGATTGGAAACTGGCTCCCGTGGGAGTATCTGCCACTGCCTATCCGTGGCTCATAGGGGCAGGATGTGATGTAATCCAGACCTCCCAATCAGCTTCCGTTAGGGGAAGCTGACTGGCATTGATTGACTGTGCACAAGGCTGCATTGGATGGACTAATGTGAGCGCTGGGTAGCTATACCAACATGCTCTACATTGAAGGTGCAACCTCAGATTGGAGAAAGCAGGCAATGAGATCCTCGAGTCTTTTCAGGCTGAATTTCATGTAGGTCATGGAAGGGATGGCGATAGGTTGAGTGACCAAAGAATATAGGCGATCCGGGAGGAAATGGGGAGTAAGAAAAGTCTCCCTGAATGGACATGGTGGCTTGTGTGTAGGTTTGGATGATGTTTTGATAAGTTGGTGCAAACTTTGGGAGGCAGTGGACCCGTAAACGATTAAGTGGCCTTAGACTTCTTATTCACCGATTCACTCTTCCTCGCCTTTTCTCACTTTGTTTGTTTGTTTGTTTGTTTTTTTTTTTTTTTTTTTTTTGTTTTTTTTTTGAATTTTCTCTTTTAATAATTATAATACAAAGTAAAATGCAGAATGTAAATGACAAAAAAGTAAAGAGAGCTAGTATATGTTGGAATAATAGAATGTAAATATAGAAAAGTAAACAGACTAGTATACACTGGAATAATATAATGTGAGTGTAGGAAAGTAAATAGTACAACTATACACTGGAATGTTAGAATGTCAGGAAAGTAAATGGACCAACATTGGACCGGAAAGGTAAGCCAAAGTTATTGAATCTACTCAAAATTAAAAAATCTTCTGTTTCATTTGGGCCTTAGCTAGTGGCTAGCAAATCTCAGTGGAGCCACCAGTTCTATGAACAACCCTCACTTCCTCGGCTTTCTATATATTTTGCTAGTGCAATTGGAGTATGGTATTGACTCAGGTGATGAATGTATTTAGTTTGAAGTCACCATTAGCCAAATGAAGCTTAAAATCTACGACTGGTTAGAATAGTAGAATCGCTTAAGGGTTGAGGAATAAAGAGATTTCCCAACTCAAGTGACTCTTGTGATTAGTTTACAATCGTAAATTCTGAGTGAGGGCCTTAGTGATAGAAAAGGAAGGTTTAGGCACCCTTTCTTGCCTGCATGATGTGCGGTCTTTAACATATAGGATTTTACAATTTTTTAGAGGATTCGATAGAATTTTGACACTCACGAAGTGGCTCAAGTAGGTAAATAAAATGAAAATGCAATAAATACAATGAAATGCAATATATCATTACTTCATAGAGCCAGAGGCCCCAAGTAGGCAAAAAGAAAATAAATAGCATATAGCCTTACTTCAAGGGTTTAGGACCCCTGGTAGGTAAAAAAGAAAATAATCGGCGACCTGTCTTGCTTCATAGGGTTTAAGACCCGATGCATGCATGCATGCAAAAAAAAAAAAAAAAAAAAAAAAAAAAAAAAAAAAAAAAAAAAAAAAAGAACAGAAGAGAATAATTCAGAATAAAATAAAAGAAATTGTGAGTGTGTACAGTAAATGTGCTTAGAATGTGTGGAGTAGAATGCATCTTATGTCGAGATGTGTGAAGAAAAGAGGGAGACAAACACCCTTGTTCAACAAAAGTGATGGTCTAATATCTCCAATCTCAACCTTACTTTGGGCTTTAGTGACTTCTTTGATGGGCCTTTTGGTTTCCTAAGTTGGACAACATGTCGGTACATCGGAAATTTTCAGGACACCCTGAATCTCCGGCGAATCCTTCGTACGAACTCCAACTCTTCTGGTCTCTCTCTACACTCACCCTTCCCTCTTTGCCTTCTCTCCCCTTTTCTTTCTCTCTCTTTCCTTTTCTCCCTTAAATGCTTTGATTTATATGGAAACTATTTTAATATTAAAAATGCCTATAAATGTGATTGCAGGAATTTTTATATTAAAATAATATATTCATGAGGCTATGAGACTATGACCATTTTATTATTAAAATAATATGTATACGAAGTATTTGGGTTTTAAAAGATATAAAGTAATCCTTTTATATTATAATAGTACATAAGATAACCTTATATATTAAAATAATATATAAAAATAATTTTTATATATTAGAATAATATAAAAGAAGCAATGACCATGGGGTTATATGTCTGTTAAGATTAAATAATTTTAAATTTTCATTATTTCTATAGTTGTACACTTTTTTGTAAAATGTTTGTATCTTCCTTGTTGCTCGTCTATTTTTGGTGCTCTTGGGCTCGTTAAAAAGAAAATTAGATAAGCTTCTAACAATATTAGAATCACTTTAATTATATATTGGAGAGAATTTATCTTTGTATTTTTCAAACATTAGTTGTTATGCACTGAGAGTCTTCGAGATTTTGGAATCCTGACATGTGGTCGTGACCTAATCTCCACTGGTTTTGACATTGGCCAATCAGGTCCGGTGAGTGTTTCCAGGAGGTACCGTAGACCTTTTCGACCTAAGATTTTTCGTATTTATTGGGTTGATTTGAAGCAATTCTATTGCATAGATGCTTGGTCGGGGTTTTTGGAGGGTCCAATCAATTTGGTAAAGATTGGATTAGTCAGGTCCTTGATCTACCAATTTAGCCCATCAGTTGTTCTCGGAACATGCCGATGATGCTCCCTATTTAACTTATTTGGATTTTCAATGATTTATGAGTCAACAGATGATGGTTTTATGAAGCTAAGTTAAGGTTTAAAGAGTTGTTTATTCTCATTTTGGATGGGGTATTAACGACATGTATATTAAATTTTGTATAAGTGATGCACATGTAATTTGCTTTAAATGAGTATTTGTGAATTATATTTGCATTTGATGATTTAATAAGTTAAATGGATTAATTTTTTTTAAAATAACCATTAATATTGCTTATTCAAAATTTTTTATGTTCAATCTATCCTTATGACTTATGTTTTGGTTTTTTAGTATTGAAATGATATTCATTTATTTGAGTCTTAATTTACTATGGATGTGATACATGTGTATTTAAGCATTTCAACATATTTAAGTCTTTGAATTGTTCATTTTAGGTTGTTCATGAATAGATATTGCATTTGTCACCCCCCAAATTCAATGAACAAGGCTTACAGAATTCCTGAGCTCCGAATTCGGTGCTGACAGCCTTCGTAGTACCCCAGTTTTATCACCCAACGCCCATACGCCAAGTCCTGGAAGCGGGATCCCATAAGGAGGATGTTCAGGGTGAATTTTTATTTTTGTAAAGAAGCATAACTACAAGTGTACCAAAATAATAATATCATCACATGTCCACTAAATAAACTTTTGAGCACAGTGTTGGAAAGGGAAATGCAAGGTATAATAAAACTCAAAAGATCAAGCACACACTTTAGCCTCAATACTACTGATACGCATTACCGTGTCCTAAAATATAAATAAGCAACCATGAGCTTCTATACGAAGCCTAGTAGAGTGCGTGCGCAATACATATGGCATGTGTACAAGTATCAGAGTAAGCAAAAATGATGGAGGGCTATACTTTTATGTCTATGAATGCTATCAGCCATACCGAGGCTATATAATGCAAATTCCTACATGGCCAAGTGTCATATGAGACATGCAATGAAACATGTCAATCCTCATCTAATCCACATATCAGAACAATTTTCAATTGGAACATCATCAGGGTCTAGTACACAAGCTTTGGCCTGCATCATGCAACCATGCAAGGGTAAGAGACCTCACCATCCAAATCAGCAACTAACTCACTGGGTCAACTTGGTGAGTCATGCCTCAGTGGTGAAATGAAGAGATTTGTGAAATAGTTGGGTATTTGATCTGATCATGTGAGGAGCTACTCACCTTGTGAAAAATGTGGATCAAGGATTCTGATAAATCAGACTCAACAACTACTAATCAACCGAGTCGACTCGGTAAGCTAACATGCGCCAGCATAGCTTACGTAAGGGATAGTCTTTTTGAACCAATGCATCCTTTCAACATTGAAGCTGAATTATATTAGTTTATACATGGTTTTGGAGTAATTGAGAAATACCTGGTGTAAGATTCGAATTGTCATGCAGCTACTAGCCGATGCAATGAAAGCCCGATTTGACGAAGAAGACGAGTCTGTCTCTAATGGCAAACGTCTAACCGTTGATCTTTTTGAGGTTTTGTTTCTTTTGGTTAATGGGATTCAATGAAGAAAAACTTAGGGATGCCGCGAAGCGAAGTTCTAAGGCTATTTAGCTGGTGGGTTTGGAGATCTAGATTTTTGGGCTACCACAAAGTGATAAATGGAAAGAAGACGTGTTGCAATTGGATTTCTCAGCAGAATGATACAAATTTTCATCCTACGCATTAATAAAGCTAAGTGGTCCATTAAAATGATTTGGAGGAGAGTTAGTTTTTCGGATTTCATGGTTTCATGTAGCGACGCGCATTGCAAGTAGCTAGGATGATGGGATTGGTGGAACTCACTAAAGGAATGGTTCAGATAAATGCTTCATGCTCATTTGGATGGTGGTTTGGATGCCGAAGATGGGTCTGGTTTTCTCTACCAAATGAAGAAGGAATGGAGGGAGAAATTTTAGGGAGGGGTTTCAGTTCTGTTGGTGACGTGTTGACGCATGTCATTGGACTCTCTATGTTTTTAAAACACGATGGGCTCTACAGAGATGACATGGAAAATTCACTCCGCCCATCAACATTGTCCAACCAATTTAGGACATGGTCCTAAAAAATGAGGCCGATCCAAAGCTAAAGTGGGATACACCAAATGAAACAGTGGGACTTGGTTCCCACCATTGAATTATAAAAACACAGGTTGTTACATGTTATAAACACATCATCGTACCATGTATGTCCTTAATCACATAAGAATGTATGGGGTGGGGTCCATGATTAATCATGGTTGGCCCTATAAGGGGCTTCAATGCGGGCCCTACAATTGTTCCAAAGGCCAAGCCAAATGCGAGGGCCCATGTCTATACAAATCATGGCCTAGATGTGGGCTTAAACAAGGAATCCTTAGTGGTCCCACACACTGGATCGTAAATAGACATCAAGGTGGACTAAAAAAATGCGTAGGGAGGGAGTCGGTCACCACTGCATCCTTGGGTGTGTGCTACATGGAAACGGCTTCGTATTGAGCCATAAAGTGTGTGCAAGGCGGGGTCCGTGATGGGCCCTATTTCCTAATGGATTGGATGATAAATAAACATCACAGTGGGCTTAAGAAGGTTTAAATGGTGGATGTCCAATCCACCCCACTTGTCGAGATAGTGCAGCGCACTTGACCCTTGGATCCGCCACAATTTTGGACCCATGCTCCATGATGAGTTATCAAAGAAGATGGGCAGCGTGGATATACAATATGTTAGCGCACTGGTTCGTGCACCTTGTTTGTCAATCACGTGAGTCTGTGTGTCATGTAGTTGGTTGAGCCCTTGGAACCTGAAGACCGAAGATACAAAAGGACGTGGAGCATCAATTAGCAAAGAATGGGTATTTGAGGTGCCTTGATGACCCTAACCTTGATCCAAAACAACCCTTAAACTTCTAGATGATCTTAACTTTAATAGGTAAACCTTGTTGATCATTATTTAGCTTTAGAAGTTTAATTGGTACATGATAAGGCTAGAAGAGGTGCGAAGCTTCTATGAAATCGTATGCCCAAAATAACAATTTTTGAGTGGTCCTCAATCCCATCGACAGGTTGTCGATGGGACTTGATGGAATCGAATGACCACTTGAAAAAAAAAAAAAAAAAGTCTAGCAACTCAGCAGAAAAATTCCTGAATTTCTTGATGTGATCGAAAAATTGTTCGATTCTATCAAAGGACCTTCGATCCCATCGAAGGGCCTTTCGATCGAATCGACAGAGTCATTAACTAGCCATTTTATAGCCATTGAAAATCGGTTTCTTATAAAAGGGCATTCGGTTCTTGGGCAAAAGGATGAGTTTTGGTGCAATAAAAGCCTAGGTGATTCCATGTTCATATCCCTCATTCTAAGCCTTTAAACCAATAAGTTCCAATTCATCTTCCTTGAGATTAATACTCTAATGAGGATTCCAACCTTCACCTTGAAGATGAGATTAAACTCTACCATTTTTTAGAGATTAGACCTAACCTTATTGGTATACCCCTTGTCTAAATTATTTAGAAGACCCATCTACGTGAATAATCCATGATTACAATATTTCATTAGTTATAGGAGATTTCACCATTCTCTCACTACCTTAGTCACTTCAATGGATCATTACATGCAAGGTGTTTGGTCTTGGATCTGAACTATTGACAAACATCAATATCAATGATCGAGGGAGCACAAGGGGAGTTGGTTGAATCACGGGAGAGCATCGATCAAGCAACTAAAGAATGCGCTATAAAAGAGGTTCAATCTGTAACATCTCGAATTTTTGCGGCCCGAGTACACACTCGTGCCCGAGAATTCCGAGTGTTAATAATGTAAAATTGGATGCTTCAAAATCATACTTTTTTTTATATAGATAATCACATCCAGTTACATTTGCGAAGGTAACCATTCACGAGAATAAAATCGACTGTATTTATTATTCCATTAGAGTAAAAAGAGTACACATAATTCTTTAATGCCCTCTCAATTAGAGCTTATTATATTATTAAAGTTTGTAGCTGAAAATAAATAAAACAATTCGTGGTGTTATTCTTCTTCTTTTCTTTTTGAAAGAATCTTCCATAGAATGATTATCGGTCATATCATCAACCTGTAATTCATCTGCAATATCTTTATGGTTAAAGAGGGTTAATGCCCTAGTCATGTGATAATTATCCTTTAAAGTTAACAATAATTCAAGAGATTCATAAGAATAATGTGAGGGTTCTGATACGTCTCGTACTCCAACACTACAAGTGGTATTAGTATGCGCAACCAATATACATGAATGCATGCCTAGCATAGTGTATGCGGTCCATCATACGTAGTAGTCATCACAATATCGAATACACTTCGTAAAAAACCCGGCTCGCCCCGCATCTTATACTACGGAGATTCGTTAGCGTGTCCAATGTTAACGTGGATTTATGCAAACGTTTCAAGGCGACACAACAACGCGTTTAGAAAATTTACGTGACACGATGTGTTTATGGAGTGACTATTTGCGACATCCAATTCCAAGAAGTGATGTAACACGCATGACGATTTACTTACATCGATTATGCACCACTTACCAACCTATGAGATTATGTGTTGACCAAGATGGCCGCTACCCGAAACGCATTACGTCCACGATAATATATATGAACCACTGTATATGAGGCCTATAACACATCACTTGCGTCAATAGAGAAATAAGTCGAACTATGAGAGTTTTGAAATTTCAAGACACATGCCCAATCCATAAAGGGAGGTAGCACAAGGCTGACCTAATAAATGAGAAGAGTGACAATAAGCTAACTCAATAAAAGAAAAGAGTAGCAAATAGGCTAACTCAACAAAATAAGGGGAGAGGACCAAAAGGTCAACTCAATATAGAGTGAAAGCACGTGTCGCTTTCAAAATTAGCCTAAGGGCAAGGCTTGTATCCATCACCCCACATAAATCAATAAAAATTACGCATAATTAAAATCACACCTTAACCATAATTCGCAAAAGGATAAATAATTGATAATTGTAAATCAATCAATTGCATGGAAAATCACAGTAAATGAAAGTATGCAAAAATAAGATAAATTATATCAACTCAAATTAGTGTAAGCTTTAAAGAATCCCTCACCTTAACCTTAAATCTAAACCATAAATCTCGATGTAGGAAAGTTTTTACATGAACCATGACATCACTTGAGCAAGAGGGAGACACCATCCGTGTGGAGAAGGAAGAAGATGATGGTGTCTAGGCTCTCTCTCTCTCTCTCTCTCTCTCTCTCTCTCTCTCTCTCTCTTTCTCATTTCTCCTCCTTCTCCTTCTCATTTTCTTTCTCTTTCTCTTTCTCTTTCCCCCCATCTCTCTCCTCCTTGGGCATTAGGAAATTGGGCATTTGAGTGGAGAAGGACGCACACCCATTTTTATAAAGAGTGGGCATGTGAGAGGGGTGTTTTTCACATCCTACTTGTATTGAGTTTCTCCAATTTGACATTTTTTGGCGATATTTCTTTAAATATAATTCATTAAGTGTGTCAGGGTTGTCGAATAGAGGTAAAGTATATGATTTTCTTGGTGATTCGAAATTTAGATTGACCTATCTTGAAAATTCTCCTAACGGATGCCAAAACGAACTTAATCTTAATTATGGTCCGCGCTTAGTGATCAGGGCCCAATTTTAGAAGAAATGTGTATTTAGGATAGGCAAACGGTTGGACAACAGTTGGTGGTTGATCAATGGTGGACAAAGCCTAAATGTAAAACTTCACCTTTTCTACCAAAAGGAAAGAACTGGCTTCAACATTTAACTGTGTAGGATCATAAATCAGAGTCTAAATTTTGTATAACATCGTAGTCATATGAGACCAAAGTATGGTCCAAATTTGAGTTGCGATGGACAGCACGAAGTGGTTAAATCAGAAGATTCAGATTTATAAGGAGTTGGTAAGCCTCGAAAGGATAACTTCACGCCTGAGGAAAAGTCTACCAAAGTGAGGTCTTCATATTTCACACTTGGTCCATATTATGGGCAATCCAAGTCGTTCATATGAAGGAAAATATCCTACTATGACTACCCACGAGGTTTCTTCACTCGATAAACATCAAAACGAACGGTTAAGGGGCTGATTTGTCAATTGAGTCACTTTTACAATAATCTAAGGGCTGAAATTTGACATATATATTTAATTTATGATACATAGGTAATGTATAAAATTTCACATCAAACGGATCGTGGGAACCATGTGATCTAGAATTCAAGGGTCTAGGTTAATGACATTTTTCATAATTATTGCTGATATGAGAGTTTTGGGAAATCTAATGGTTCTACATGGTTATAAGTACATTTCTAAGTAATTCTTACAAAATAACTTATATCTAAATCATTATGAATAAAGAATTATTCACAAAATTAATTAAGGGAATGTATATATATCAACCAACATAATCGATGGTCCGATGACATGTTAAAAATAGAAAAACTTGATGGTTAGTACTCTGATCATGTATGTATGTGGGCGTACGGTCGATTTTGTAAATGGATGATCACAAGTGAGTTTTTAGAATGATCAAGAGGCAGAACATGTATACTGTTAGATTCAAGTGACTTGTTCACATGTGCAAGTTTCTCATATTGTAGTTTTGATAATGGGTTAAGCATATTCATAGGTAGTGAACAAGATGAACAGATCAAAATCTCAATTTGATATGTGTACGAGTGAATGGAGATATCAAGTAGTTAGTTTACTATGATCGGGTGGTCCAAACTCAAAGTGGACGGACAGATAACTTTACCTATCGGTGGATAGTTGGCTGAACGGTTGGTTATGATAGACAAGTGGGAATACTTGGATATATGATGATCTTGTCTTAAAATCAACGGTCGGATAGCTTGATCTATGGATGAAGATCATTCTCAACGGTCAGATTCATATTGAAGAATAGATGTAAGGTTAGGATAGCTAGATTGGTATCGTACACATGTATGTATTAAGTTAAATTTCATGGTAACACTCGACAACTTTCATATACTTATAAATTATATGAATAGACTTTGAATTGTAACGTCTCGAAAAATTTCCTACAAGACCTGAGTACCACCTCAGGCAAAAATCACTCAGGATCAAATCCTTTAGAAATTAGACGAACATTAACTAAGTGTTAAACTAGATTAGCTACGAAATCCGCTTGATCAACTTTAAATACGATCTGCAAGACCCAAAACTTGTAGAATCATTGACGCTAAGTTACCCTGAAATCCAGGATCAATCTCATTACCCAGTTGCTCTCGGAGCACATTGAAACTCCATATCGAATTTGGACAGTACGTCGAAAGTCCGATTACTACGAAATTATATAATTAGGACCGCCTTGCTGGGCTTGACAACCATCTCAAAAATCAAGTCTAGATAGTGTCCCGACGTAATTCGCTTGAGTCCGGAGTTAAGTGTGTGAGAAAACGTGGTTTCCTTTAGAAATTAACTCTAACTTAAGTAATCTAAGACTCATCACTTGCGGGCCGAATATAAGCAATCGGACCGTCAGAATCTGACCCAAATTCACCCTCGGATCAGAAGAAATTCTCTACATGGCAGTGTACTTGTAACCCTGATCGAGTTCGGTGACCATTGAACTGAAACTGGTCCGCCACGTGTGATCTGGGAACCCAACTGGAACAAAAACTTAACTCGACCTAGATCCAAGGTCGGTGAGCTTAAGTCCGACCTTTGGCTCAAGGGGGGACTCTAGAAGTGCTCCGTTGAGACGGAACAGTCTCCTTTTGGACATAACCTAAGTATACCTTGGCCCTGGGGCCATTTCCATTAAATTTTGGCCTATATAAGGACGTTAAACTCTCTCTCATTCACTCCATACGAATTTGAGAAAACCCTAAGAGAGAGAAGAGAGTAAAGAGAGAGAAAGTGTGAGAGAAGTGGGAGAACTTCATGTTGTTCTATTCCTACCATTCCACGTGCCTGACCATCACTACCAAATCGCTTTTCCGGCGATTCTGACTTTGTTTTGAGGTAAGAAAACCTAACTCTAATCCGTTCTAGGGTTTCAGTTATTGCAAGTAGTGAAATAGCTAATCTATTTCATGTAAGAGGTTGCTGTTGTGCCTTAGACGAAGCAAGGGTAAACGAACTGACTCCATTACGCGTTTATCGACGTAAGGTGCGGACTATAAACTCTTAGGTTATGGTTTTCAATGCTTTCAATGTTAGATAATAATAGATTCATGATCTGGGTGCTATTTCACATGTACAATGCGAAGTCTGTTTTGTGTTTTAGTTATGTACGTATTATGTAGGATTCAATGTATTCCTTGTATGTGTATAAAATACCGTATACGTACAAATTATGAAAGTGTGTTTGCCATGATTAATTACTGTATGTATATGCTAGGTATATGTGTACTACTTACTCAGCGAAAGGATTCGCCCTAATACATTTTTTGGCTAATATACGTTATGTATGTTTAATAAGTGTAGTCTAAGTGTTTGTGAAAATGCTTGTATGAGTAAGTACTTAGATGATAGTGTTTTAGGTAGGTGTTGAGATAGGATTCCCAACTACCTTAGAGATGTATATGATTTCCTCCATGCAAGTTGTTTAGTTTAGTCGCTTACTTATGAAATGTATGTGTTTGTATTTCCTGTTTATATTGTGCTTTATAACATGCTTATTAACCTGCTCGAATTACTTTGTTAATTCTGCTTTGACTACTCCACATGCTTTCTGGTTCCGGATTGAGTGTGATTGGGGCTATGTTATAGTCCAGGCAATCGGTAACAGGCTTGAAGTCATGGCTGAGATTCATTCACCACGTAGGATGTGTTTGACAAACCCGAGTCGCGTGTTGGTCATCGGCAGTGGTTAGGCCACACGAAGTGCTTATGCACTTTATGTCGATCGATACAATGTGCGCTCGTGCTAGTCGAGCTCACCAAATAACCCGATGTGCCCTTGTATGTTCACCATGTATGGACGCTCCTGCTTGAACCTAAGTACCAAACTCACTAGTGAAATCCCGTTTAACCTTGGTACCTCGAAGGGTAAGGGTCATCCGCTAAGCCTCTGAGCCGACATGGTGGTATGGGACACCGTGGTCGAGCTGTCGGCCTACGCTGGGGCGACGAGCCTCCCCGTAGTGACCAGTGAGCAAGCTAGACTCGTGAGCAGAATATGGTGGTATGGGATACTGTATTCGAGTTGTCGGCCTACACTGATTGGTGACGAGTCCTTTGTAGTGACCTCAAGCATACTCTGATTCTACGTGGAGGCGACAACCCTTACGTAGTATCTAGAGTATACACTAGGCCTATACTGATTTGGCGACGAGCCCTTTGCAGCGACCTAGAACCGCATCATCGTATGAGATTTACTAGGACTGACGACCCTACAATGGATCCTTGTTTGAGAATGATATAAGGGAGATACCTTAGTTTCCCAATTCTACTGTATGAAAAGGACTAACAAGAACTTGGTAATCATATGCATGCACTGCATTACGTGTGCGTTCAGGCGTAGCAGGTCAAGCACTGAGGCAGTGTTATTCATGCAAGAATGTGAGATGAAGTCACTGAGGGAGCGTAGGCGAGGGCATGCATCATACATTCATATCATTCCTGCATTAACAAGAGTACTTAGGGATGTGTGATTTACTGCTTTATCATTACTGCTTGATTGAAGTGATAACATGTTAACCTTTGCTTTATTGTTCCACTGAGTTGATCACTCACTCCCATGTTACGGGACGGTGTTTTAAACACCAACCAGATTCTGTCTTGATTTCAGATGACGGCGTGACCCCTGAGGTGGAGCCTGATTACTACGACGATCAGGACGAGTACTCCTATATGCAGTTCTCCGATGGCTTTGCTTAGGCTATCCGAATTGACGGGGCTACAAGGATTATCACTGTAGTTGTATTGTTTGACATTTTGGTTTTAGAGACTATTATATGTATATAGTAACTCAGTGATGTATTCATACTCTGGAGACCGATCGTGATCTTTTGACTTAGATACGTTTATGTATATGTTTCAGTCTTCCGCTTACGTTTTACAACTGATCTGGAGTATGAAATACTGTTTTGGTCGTATAATCCCACTCATGATAAATGCACTAACACAAACAACATTTAATCATAAGCATTTATGTTACATAAGTGATGTTTTGGAACTCGGGAGTTGTGTTGTTACTCGACCCCCGATTTTCAGGGCGTTACAAATATACTTTCATCAATTTAGTTAGACAACGCATAAATTAGGACCCCATATAAAGAAAACATATTATGTGCACTTATATATATATATATATATATATATATATAATATATATATATATATATATATATATATATATATATATATGTTTTGATTTATAGGTGTGTATTGATGTCCTTCTTAACATGACTAAAGTTTCATTGAAAAATTTGAACAATTTTTCAATGTTTTCACATGTTTCTAACAACGACGTTACAACCAATATCCCATGCGATAATTGAAATGTATCCATATCCCAAGGGTGCGATACGTAACGCGATATCGATATTTCGAATACTGGGTAAAACACATACATGATGTGGGTCACAATAGCGACGACTTAAATAAATTATACGACAACCCCCCCCCCCCCCCCCCCCCAAGAGAATTTGGATAGAAAATAAATATCACAGTGGCCTAAAGAACTTTTCAATGGTAGGCGTTCATTCATCATCATTCCCTTTGGCATGGTCCACTTTAAACCGGGCCCCACGGCCTAGAATGATCTGTCGGATGGATGGAAAGTATGGATACAAGCATACATCAAGGTGGGACCCCAAAATGGGGCCCATAACGTGGGATTACAAGCTAGATAGTGCTCTTTCCAGTAGTGTGTTCCACTTGAAATTTGGATATACTGCATTTTTAAATGGCTCACAAAGGCCCATGGCTTGCTCCCATGATCAAACGGATGGAGGGCTTTGGGAGACACTTCTACTGCATGGTGGGAGTCCATAGTGGCCCCCCTTACCTAGATGATGTGACAAATAAAAATTCAGCGATCTCATGAAGCATTGTCGTCTATGTTGCAGTGCACTTGAACTTGGATATGCCATGTTTTGGTAGGCCCACCAGGGCCCATGGCCATTTCCATAGCCAGCTCGGGTGGGCCAATAGGGTATAACATGTACATCATGGTGGGACTCCATAGTGGGTCCCATAGCCCCTAAATTGGGTGACAACTGACAACACGATGGGCCCACAAAGGTTTTAACCATGGACGTCAACTCCCCACTATTTCCTTATGTGTGGTCCATCTGAGATTTGGATCTGGCCCATCTGACGGGCTGGCAAGATGGATGGATGGTTGGATGTCGTGCACACTAGTGTGGGCCCCACTGATCAGTGGTCTACATTAAAAAAAAAAAAGCTGAAAAATGGAGGGAAGTGCTGATTAAAACACATGAAACATACTGGACCCACCTAGGTCCAATAATGTTTCAACGATGAGTATTACCCATTGTTTCCAAAGGTGGGGCCCATATAGGTTTTGGATCAAAATGCTTTTCACGTGACCCCCCCATCCAGGTCATGTGTGACCTTATCAACAGTTTGTATGGAAAGTAAACACCACTGTGGGCCACCACAACGTGTCCATGTTGTTGAAATTGTGTGGAATACAATACTACGACTACATGTGGAAGCTTGGCGAAGCTAAGGACTGATGGCTATGTCCTAGAGGAGGGAGGGTGATTAGGATCAATTAAAAATTATGCCTTTTAAAAACACAATTGCCTACTTAAACCCATATGCAAATTAAATAAGACAATTAAACTCTAAGGCTTCCAAGCTAATAGAGGGTCCAATCACATAGACTATAAATGATGTCGCAATTAAGAAACTAATCTATCAACATGATAGTGTACATGTGTGTGTGGGATGTGTTAACTGTCAACACTTAACATTCATCTAATCATGTATATATATAATTAAACATTCATCACATAAGCATTATTAAACAAGTTCTCAAATAACAATCCTAAACATAAGCATGTATAGTGGTTCATTTTTCCTACTCCACTCCCGACAGACGCACTCAACCCATGAGTGTACCAGATTTTACTATCAAACGTTTTAAATTAGGTTCACATTTAACCTTTACAATCCTACACAAGAATCGGCTCCCACAAGAGACTTTCTGTAATTTTCTATAGGCTTGTCATGAACTTAGTCCTACACAAGAACTTACTAACGTACACTCCCGTAAAAAACTTTAGTTAGTTTTCTATAGGCTAACCAACAACCTCAGTCCTAATCCAAGGAACTACATCTACTCCGACCGGAGACTCCCACAGAAACTAACACATAAGCACTCGTATCCGATGACCTATATAAAGACTTTAATTTAGGTCATACACAAGTGCCAATGTCCTACATAAGAACCTAGTGGAGTTTGGAAATTCAAACTCTTACACTCAATGCTACACAAGAAATGAGTGTGTACAGATTCTTACACATGACAACTTGTCGGATTGAGCCCCTTTTGTAGCATCTTCTCCAGTTGCTTGGTCGATGCTCTTTCATGCTTCGATCAGCTCCCCTTTGCTCCCTCGATCATGATGCCGATACTTTGTCAAGGCTTCAGCTCCAAGATCAAACTCCTTGCATGTGATGCTCCAATGCGGTGATCAAGGTGATGAGAGGTTGGGTAGAATCTTCTACAACAAATGGAAAGTTGCAATGCCTAGGGGGTTTTACTTTATTGACACTTTAGAGTTTGATAGACATTTGGGTTTGCCAAGAGAAATGGTGTCTAAATTCTAGAGAAGATTTGAGATCATCGTCATCTTGTAGAGGAGCTTTGAATGCTCATTAGAGTGAAGAATCACTAAGAAGAGAGCATGAATCTCAATGAAATAGAGCCTAAGAGGTTTGGTAGAGCTTGGGATGCACTAGGGTCTCTAAAATGCCAAAATTCACCTAATCTACGAAGATCCGGTTGCTAGATTTATAAGAAAAAAGCTTCGACGGATCTATAACGGTTAGTCTTCGATCGCACTTAATGGAGGTTCGGTTACACCAAAGTATGTTCACTCGCATCAAATTTGAAGTTTGATTGAACTGAATTAGACAGGAAAGCCGTCGGATAGATTTAGACACTTTCGGTCGCAGCGAAAGAGGTAATTGGTGAGACCGAAGGTGATATTCAGTTACAGTCAAATTACCCAGAATTTTGCCCCAGTATGCTATCCTGTTTTAGCCGTTTTCGGTGAGACCAAAGATGATATTCAGTTACAATCGAATTACTCAGAATTTTGCCCCAGCATGCTATCCTGTTTTAGCCGTTTTCGGTGGGAACGAAGGTTGCTGAAATTGTGTTGTTTTCTTAGTAACCCAGGACCTCTAAAGCCAATATAATGATGGTCAATTTAGGCTCATATGGCTTAAGGGATGATCAATAAGAGGTTTACCTATTAGGTTTAAGATCATCTAGAGGTTTATTTTATTTTGGGTCAATGGTTAGGGTCACAAAGGCATATGTTTACCTGTTCTTTGCTCCTTGATACTCTACTTTCACTTGTGTCTTCAGTCTTCAGCTTCCAAGGGCTCAACCGACTACATGACACAAGGACTCGCGCGATTGACTAATATGGTGCATAAATCAATGCACTGATAGTTGTTTAGACAGGGTGGGCTGCCTTGGGTGAACCCCGTTGGATCACAACAAAAGGGAGATGAGGAAAGAGAGGGAAATGAAAGGGGAGGGGACAATCATGCAAAGCGGGCCCCTACCACTATGGGGCACACATTCACTGTACAATACATACATCAAGGTGGACCACACATTGTCTACGCTGGATAGTGTGGACAAGTGGATCCCACTTCCATCAAATGGAAGGACAACATCGATTTTACTCATACAACAAGGTGGTGTAAGTGTATCAATTTGTCAATGATGTGTACTAGGGTGTCTTGAGTTGGTTGAGGCCCCATTGGTAGGCATTGAAAAACATTGAATATCGAAGACTTGCAACATCAAGGCTTGAAGATAACAGGTAAATTGAGGTGCCTCGGTGATCCTATCCTTAGACCCTTTAAGTTCCAAATGATACAATTCAAAAGGAAAACTTTATTTTATCATCCCAAGTCTTAGGATTTAATTTGAACAAGATCAGTTAGGCTTTAGAGGTGTTATATGGATTTTGGGTTCAACCTGGACCAAGTTCGGTCTGATCGAAAAGGACTAAAAGAGTCCAGCAAGCAATCTAGAAATTTTACACTTTTTTATCTAACCGGGTGAACTGTCGGCTCGAGTCGGTTCAACTGAAGTGGCAGTTCAGTTCAACTGAAATTGGACAATTCTGTCTAGCAACAAACCGAATTATCCCTGGGTATTTTCAGTCGGATTGAACACACTTAGGTCCAACCGAACATATAGCCGTTAAGATCCATTGGAGCCTTTTTCTTATAAAATGGGCACTCGAACCTTGGTTGGATATGTGATTTTTTAGTATTTTCAGAGGTCATATGCTTGCAACTCCTATCCCAAGCTTCTAGACTATAAATCAAAGACATTCAAGTCATCTTCCTTGTGATTCATCACTCCAATGATCATTCCAAGCTCCGTTTTAAGATATATATGATCCTTTGCATTCTATAGAATTAAACACCAACCTATAGGTAAATCCTCATGATAATTGAATCCCCAATTGGAACCAACTATCCCTTAGTTGTAAGAGATTCCACCATTATCTCTTTACCTTGGCATCCTCATAGCTACATCCTTGCAAGGTAGCTGATTGTTAGAATTGAAGAAGATTTACATTAAAGATCAGGAGAGCAAAGAAGAAGCCACATAAAGTTGATTGAGCATCTCAAGAAGATGCTATCAACAGGGCTCATCTAAACTGTGTAAGTTATTAATTAGAGTCCGTTGAGTTTGAAGCCCAAACTCAAATAGGTCATTGTGTAGGACCATCTCTGGTGGGAGTGTACGTAGGTCCTTGTGTAGGACCGCATCAGTTTTAGGTTAGCCTATAGAAAATCTAGTAAGTCTCTGTGGGAGCCACCGACATATGTCTATACGTGTAGGTCCTTATATAGGACTACCTCTAATAGGAGTATACGTAAGTCCTTATATATGACCGCATAGGTAATTAGTTAGCCTATAGAAAACCTTCTTAAGTCTCCGAGAGAGCCACCGACACGGGTGCTTAAGTGTAAATCCTTGTGTAGGACCGCCACCGACACTGGTGCGTACGTGTAGTTTTGTGGTGAACCTAGTGAAAACTATCGTAAATGTTTTTTGTGAACCTATGAAAAATCAATTGAGATAGTGAAATCCGATGCACCAAGTTTTAGTGCGTTAGCCGAGAGTGGAGTAGGATTAAGTCAGGCTACCATACATTGTGTTTGTGATTGCTTATATGTTTACGATTCTATTATGCTTAGATTGTATGCTAAGCTCTTAATTCATATCAAACACATTGATATTTCACATTTCATCTCATAGACTCTTTGCACATTTAGTTATATATATTATAGTTTATGCTCTCGGATTCACTTAATCGAATTATTTGATAAATAATTTTAAGTGGTCTTATTCACCCTCATTCTAGGACTTAGCCATAATTCAAAGCTCTGCAAGCTTCCTCATTTCCTGGTCCCACACTAGTGAGCCCATTATCCTATGATCAGAAAAACAAGGGAGGGAGGATGACGGGTTGATCGACTTCTAAAACTCATACTTCGGCGGTTAGATGATCGGATGGTCGAATATCTTCTTCCCCTAAATTCTCTCTCTCTCTCTCTCTCTCTCTCTTCTTTTCTTTTTCTCACTCTCTTTTCTTTCTTTCTTTTTTCTAGCTCTAATGGTAGGAACGTGTGGGGGCTTATGACCCTGGGGTTATTGTATAATGTGGCGAGATAGAGAGGGAAGAGAAGACAGAGAGGGGTAGAACGTGGAGAGGGAAAGAGAAAGGAAGGGCAGCATGGGAGAGGGCATGGAGTGGTATGAGAGATGGGATGGAATAGATGGGCTTGCTTTACTTTGGTGGTCAGAAGGGCATGGGTAGTAGGGGCATTTTGAGAACTTTTGGTGATAGATGGGGGTAGTGTAGGGGCAATTTAGGTCTTTTGGCTAGAAGGTCATCGTGTTGGTTGAAAATGGTATAAGGATTGTTTAGGAATTTCTAAAAAGTTGTCTTTACAAGATTCCTTTAAATTTTCTAGAATTGGGCTCCACTCGCGACACTCATGTGCATCGTACTGCGAGACATAGTATGTCTCAATTTAAATAAGCACATATATCTCACTAATTGGGTATCGCAATGGTACGTGCCGCACGGCATTGGAATATGGTGAATGTTGAATTATTATTCCTCATTTAAGAGGATAAACGATCGGATAATCTTAATATATTTAAAGAGATGAAAATGAATGATTATGAATTTCTTTTGTCATCCACATAAATCCCTTTTTAAGTCAACAAGTAGAACTTTACTCCACCAAGTACTAATCCATTCGACATATATTGAAACTTGTATCTATGAATTTGTGCTATATGTATATTAAAAGTTCCCACTGAAGGAATGGAATTTACTACTACGGAGCTGACATTTTTATAATTTGAAATGTAGTTGTTAAGGTTTAGTACTTGTAAGAATCCGAAATGAACGCTAACACATATTGTAGAGATCGTATGGCATGTTATATATGTCATTTAAAAAAAGGAATGTCTAGTCTGAAAAAAGAGCTTCAACTGAAGATGACAATTTAAGAGTTTTAAAGGGAATAACAAGTCAACAACAGTTGAGTGTTGGGTTTCCACATTAAGATTGATCTCTTAAACATCTACTTTCTTTGTACATGTGGCCCACCTGAAAGACTGAAACCCAACTGCCCACTTGATGAACAGCCTGGATAGTTCATAAGTGCACCACACAAATAGTACGAGAACTGATCACATACAGGTGCTGGTGTCACACCTTAGTAGACCTACCATGAAGATTATTACCCTTCTCTCAAATATCAGGCTTACAGGCTCAGTTGGTGGGACACCTATATGTTGAATCAGGCAGCCGTTGTCTTTTGATCCAAGAACGGCCTGATTTTTTTTCCCCGGGTGCCTTCATGGAGCCTACCATTTTCATGGCGCACTGATGTCCTATACAAGTAGCATTTGGTGGGTAAAGATGGTACAGACATCACAGGGGAGTGTCACCTTGGTGAACACATGCAACATCCAGGCAATCCATAAGGCATGGCCCACCACATGCAAAAAAAGGCTGATTCATTCACTGGGTTGAGCCTAAGAAAGATCTTATTTGATGCTCTTATCGGATGTTGTTCCACCTTGGACAAGCACAGCTTAAGATGGATAAGAGAGGTGGGCCACTCAGTCCATCCATTGAAGGGACAAATTTTTTTTTATATAAAAAAAAAAAAAACAAAAAGAAGAAGAAAAGTATAATTTCCTGATAATCTGGGCACTGAGACCATCGAACAAGATACAATTATCAAAATTCAGCAAAACAAAACCAGCGCCACACCCTATCAAATAAATATGGTTTGCTCCTCTGTCATCGGACATACAAGCGAAGTGGTGGGAATCCTTATCCTACTTCCTCAGTGAATCGTGACTCTGTCTTCCTCTGGACAGAAGAACAGCCAAAACCAGCCCTTGGATAATGGCCGTGCTCCAATTTTAACTCAGCTGGTTTCACCGGAGTTGAATCCACATTGCATTTTGTTGGGATCCATTTACTCTCTCTCTCTCTCTCTCAAGATCAAAAGGACAAGTCGCATTTTATCAGGACCCATCGCTGAATGTCTTATCCATGAGAACCAGGAAAACGAATTGTCAATTGTCAGAGCTAAGGTAAAAACAATAGCAAGAAACAGGGGGGGAAGCATCTTTCCAAAAACAAAAGCATAACATACAACCCTCAAACAAGCACACAGGCACACTCGCCATATGTGCCACTTGTATGGAGTCTACTTCACTCATCAGGAGGGGCCTGGCATGCAAATGACGTGACCCCAAAAATAGGTGGTGAGTGGTCCAAATGTAGTCCTTGAATGTGGACTACTGGCCATTTGTTTATCATCAATGGTTTTCAGTGCATGTGAGGACCACCTGATGAGTGAACCGTTCTGATTTTCGGACCAGGGTATCGGCAGAGGGTGGTACATGGCAACATGAGACACTCCCAATGGCAGACAGATATCTGGCACATACATTGGCAGGTGTGCTTGAGTAGGCTTTAGCAAACTCATGATTTAGTTCGATAGCACAGAGAAATCATCAAATTTCCACACTGAGCAGGGAGGGGGAAAAAACACGTATCATTACAAGACTAGGATCTTCCAATCTGGGAGATTTTGGAGCATATTTCCATCCAGTGGGTATATCAGATCAATGGTTTGGTCACTGGACGGCTGGCCCTAGGACACTATCCATCCTGGGATGAGGGTCATACAAAAAAAATAAAAAAATAAACACCTAACATTACATGATGGGGATCTTCCAATCTGGGAGATTTCGAAACATATTTCCATCCATGGGGCATATCAGATCAATGGTTTGGATCACTAGACGGCCGGCCCAAGAATACTATCCATCCTGGGATGAGTTCCTCATCTAAGGGCCTGTTCCTTGTTTGGGGAAGATGAAAACCTTGGAAAAGAAATTGATTTCCATGGAAATCAACCTTTACCTTTTTGAGTAAAAAAAAAAAAACTGTGGAAATTGATTTCCATACCAAGGTTCTACTCGAAAAAGGAGAAACTTATGTCAAACATAGATTTCCAAGATTATAAGAGACAAATTCTCACATTTGACAGGTGACCTTTCAACATTTCCATGAAAAACTGCATTCCAAACCAAACAAGGGAATTACTGTTGGATTCAGTAGCTTTCTATTTCCTGAGGATTCCGTAGGGGTTTCCCATGCCCACATGTTGGATTCTCTCTATTCAAAACAGGGGCCAAACACACAAGGAAACAGGAAACCGACTCAAATAGCCCGGACAAGGCTACAATGATGATGATACATATATGCAATTAGTGCTACTTGATCCACGCAAAGATTGAAGAGGCAATTCAGCAAATATGGCAATGTAGAACATGCGTGCAATATCTGGACAACTCATTGGGATCACTGTAAACAAGTACTAATCCAAAAAATAGGCTGATTCTCAATCGGGTTGTGGGGACATTAGGGTGGCAACAGGTTGGGCTGGCCCAGTTGGTTTTAGCCACTGGCCAGATGCAGGTCAGGCTAGAGGCTGTAATAGAGGTCCATGGGTCACATCTGGGTGTCAATTTGAAGCCCAATTAATAAATAGATCCAGCCCAGCCCTAAGTTCCACACTATTTTCTTTTAAAGCCCAATTGAGGAATCAATTATGATGTTGATGGACATGCTTGGACCTGAAATAGGACCAATTAGTAAAGGAGCTAGGCCAGGGCCTGACTATTTGCCTGATTAATAATCGGGTTGGGCTTGGGTTGACCCCGAATCGATCTGAACCTGGCCCATTGCCACCACCCTTAAGTGGAAGGTTAGAAAGAAGATGGCCAATGCCCTAAATTCTATACACGCGTGCCCACTCGCTGAGTGGACCATCATGATCTCGGGAGCAGCCTGAATTCCATACACGTGGAATGTTGGCACCAGTAAGGAATTGCATCTTCCGTCTCCTTGTGTAATAGTCTAGGCATTTTTTTCATCTTGCATGAAGGACATACTAGGAAAGTTCAACAAAGACCACTAAAGGAAACAGCAAAAGTGAAAACCATGAAACAAAGAATCCAAGTAATACCTCGCTTAGACAGAAATTTCAGAAGAAATGCAAAGCTTCGAGTCAGCACCGCCACTGATTATACTATCACCTTTCCACCAGTCAGCACATAGCACCTGTATTTTGCCAAAGCCATCAAGTTAGATAGCCCGTCTTCCATATAAGATGGATGAGAAGCCAAAGAATGAAAGTAGCTACCTTGTCTTTGTGTGAATCAATTACTGCCAGCGGCCACTGCAACAAAAGCATTCCTCAGAGATCAATCTTAATGTGGAAACTCGATGAACTCAAAAAACTTGCCAAGCCACAAATTAATTTGCCTAAAAAGAAACTGCAGTCAAAAGGAATAGAGCCCATTTGAGGTTGAAATAGGGGCACATAGAAAACAAAGTTTCTGTCACTTCCTGATGCATGAATTAAGGCTGGATTTGGACTGAGCTGACCCATAGGGCTTCCAGGCACAACCATCGCAGACAAAGCTGGCCCACAGCTGGAGCCCACACCTGAATTTCAAGCACAGCTCATAAATGGGCCTCTTCCCTGTCCTTCATCTATTGAGGCTAAGCTCACGCACTGGCCGGGCTCATTATGCTTGTTTATAGCTATTACATGATGAACCAAGCCTAAATTTTGGGCCCAACTACAAAACGGGCCAGGCTAGGCCTTGGCCTGATTTTCTAGCCCGTTTAGTGTGTGGCCAACATCATCCTGGCACAAGACAACCTAGCCCATTTTTAACCCGAATGGTCATGCATTCAGCTAAATGCCAGCAAAAGGACTTGACCCTCCTAGAAAAATCGTATTCCCTTTCCTAGAAACTAGAAGAATTTGATCAAGTACTTGAAAATGCCACCAATCACTCAAAACTTGTGATCAAGTAATTGAAAATTCTCAACTGAACACTTCAAAATAATATTACAACAACAACAATAATAAAAGCAATGAGAAACAAATGAGGTTTACAATAACACTTTTTCTTTTTCTTTTTCTTTCACAATATTATACATTATGACTTCAGCTTTTGAATATGGATCATCTTCCATCATCCAAACTGTTTACATCAATGATGAGTCTCAAACTTGTATGGTGGATAGACAATAAATGAAACCTCTTAAATAATTAGATTCCTTCAACCATTTTTGTTGGCCCCTACTGCTTCGAAAATGGAAGGACAACATAACCTTTGTGTAAATGAAGGTTGTAATTTTTTATTTGAAATTTTTTTCGGGAATCCCCTATCCAAGTACAGCCCTATAACATTAATGGTATGAATCATTGAAAAAAAAAATCGAATGGAAGAAGTCCCGATGCATCATATTGCAATTTGTCAGATTTATTCGAGCAAACAGAGGGAATGCGTGTGGATACATGCTGGTGTGGATTACACTCATAGAGAGAGAGAGAGAGAGAGAAGAGAGAGAGAGAGAGAGGAGTGCCCAAAATGGTTTAAATGGTGGAAGACACACCCCCACTTTCCCAGTGTTGTGGCCCACTTGAGTTTTGGATGTTCCTTGATTTTGGACTGAAGTCCTAACAAGAGGCGGGGCAATAGATGTATAGAGTGATGTCACACAGTCATCATGGCTGGTCCCACGCAGCCTTTGCTGCATGAGCTTCGTATAATATTTGTTGGTGTGGGCAACACACAAAGGAGGGGATCGACGGAATGGGCTACTCGCATGAAGAATAGTAATGACAAAAATGCCCCTGGTTGAAGGATTAGACACATCCCATTTTCCTTTTACAATCAAAGTTTACGCCCCTCCCCAAGACTAATTGCAGGGGTAAAATTGACCAAATGATACTTGCATTATATATGGTAGAGATAGGAGTCATAACACACATTTTCAACTATTGAACATGGACAAAAACATTAAGGACAAACCACAAGACAACATACTAACAGTTGAGTTTGTTCTCAACAACTTCCAATTCGAGTTTCAGGTTTTAGAACCCCAAATCCAATATATAACCGGTGTATATATTTATAAAAGAAGAGACCTTACCGCTGTTCTCAAATCCCACAGCATCACCTTTCCATCATAAGATGCTGAAAGCAAATGAAACCACGACTTGGTATGCCACTTGCAAGCTGTGATCCATGATGAGTGAGATGAGAACTGAAAAGTGGGAGCCAGAGTTCCTGTGGGAAACAAGATTTAAAGTTAGATACAGATAATAAAAAAAAGTTTTTTTTTTTTTTTAAAAGGAGAAAAGAGACTATAAATCCTCTGGTATATCCAGTGCTCAATCTTTTTTAAAAGGAGAAAAGAGACTATAAATCCTCTGGTATATCCAGTGCTCAATCAAAACCTGGTTTACGGGGATCCCATATCCTAAGAACAGGGTCAGAGCCACCAGCAGCAATGAGTGCAGAGCCTTCACCACCAACATCAAGGCAGTTAAGGACTTTCCCACAAACCTGTATGCAAGGATATTAGAAGGTTACAACTTGTGAATTGCTGGGTTTCAAGGTGTAGTTTGGACTGAAAACTTTTGAATGCTCCTTTTCAAAAGCCACAAATGTGTCAGGGCCCACAAGAGCAATCAGCAAAGGAGTTATCCTTCTGCAGGTTATTCTTACAAAATAGGAAGTGAATAGAAATTTCCTACTTTCTTTTCAAAAGAGAAACCTGCGAAATGAAAACACTGCTCATTTGTATGTGGGGACCACCACACTTAAATTTTTTTAGAAACAGACCTTCAAAAGTCTGATAATCCAAACATTGCAAACAAATAAATAAATAAAAACAAAGAGCAAAAATGCTCTTTGATAGGCAAATTGAATGCCACAGGCGTGATCTGGCTTAAAGAATGTTTGACAATAGCAAGCCTTGTTTGACCCTCAAATGTGAAGTTCCCAGCTTTGAGAAGCTCAATTTAATGCTAGCACCAAAATTGAGCTAACCGGAACAATATCCTTCAATTTTTTTATATAACAAAAATGCAGTAAGAGCAAGATAGCCACAAGAATGTTCTTCCTGTACCAAGTTCAAGGAGTCTTTGCCCGTTTCAACATCCCATCTTCTGAGAGAGTGATCCCAAGATGTGGAATATATAGTTTGATGTTCTGGCCAGAGGACAGATGACACACATTGTGTGTGGCCCACAAGTGTTGAAACAGCACCCCCCTGAGTGACATGTAAAACAATCAAGGTTAATAAAAAGCACCTCGCAGTAATAGGAAAAAAGCTCCAGATCACAAGAGGATAATCGAAGGAAACAAATGATCTACCAACTTAAACAGGAAGACTCTTGTCAATGGACATCAACAAACTGGGTTTGGATCAGCCTGAGCCTAGCCAGTTTATTTGTCAGGCCTGAAATACAGGCCCTCGCAAAACCTGCAGGCGTCAACAACAGGCCCAAATTGTGACCATAGGAGCCATGGGTGGGGCTGGATCTGCGCTTTGGATCAGGATTCAATAGAAAAATGTTTGAAAACTTGGCTTGGATCCTCCACCTTAATTTATTTGACCTTAAGGCCCAAGAACGGGGCAGCATGCTTAACAATAAGGCCTTGGCCCAGCCTGTGGCAGGATAGGACTGGAAGACTCATGGGGCCAACCCAGCCCAGCCCATTGAGAGCCCCTAATATACCAGTACTGTTTATGCATAATAACTTGACCTATAATCTAGTTAAAGAGAAATCTCACTTCATGGTTTTTGCACCAATACCATAATAATATCCTCTCAGCATGAAGGAACGAACCAGAATATTTAGGATCCCCAACTGGGATTTGTCTATTTTCTTTTTCTTTTTGACAATTGGGATTTCTCATCAGAAATGCAAATCTCCTGAGCAGCAGTTCAAGTGAAACACAAAAAAGAATACCTCTAATTGGGATTCTTCATATAAGCTTGTATTAGCATCCACCTTTCTCTTCTTTATTGCTAGATCACCTTCGGCATCATAATCTGTTTTCCACAACTTGATAGAACAGTCCCAGGAACCGGAACATACCTAAACAAGTGTAACAGAAACAAAAGAACAACAAGTGTTTAGCACCACATTACTAGGGCAAGAGGAATAAATTGCGAGTTCCAAATTCAAGCATACTATTTACAGTTTGATCTGTGCTAAGGATATGAGCTTCAAGATGACTGAGAATCCTTTTCACTGCAAATATGTGCTAGATGCTAAAGGTGCTTCAAGATGACTGAGAATCCTCTTCACAGCAAATATGTGCAAGATGCTGTCCACCATCAGACAGACCCGGCCATCAACATCTCTTGCCCAAAAGTCAGGCAAGTCCACTCACATGGATTTATGCACGAACGATAAGATGGATTGTTAAAATTTAAAAATAAAAATAAAAAATGACCAGTGAGCCAGGCCCACAATCAGTGTCCATGCATATGGCCCAATTGATGAGTATATCTGCCTTATTTTTGGCAAGGGCTTGTTCATGGTAGAGCCTTCCTGATGAACAGCTGGGATCTTGCCAATGTTGTCAAAACCGTTATCGTTTCGCAAATCATCACAGGGGTCAAATCTTATGAAATAACAAATTAGTATTGCAAAGTGCAAGATTTTTTTCCCTATATTCTTAAAAATTTTGAAAAAGAAAAAGAAAAACATGTATAAATCTGAAAAAAAAAAAAAAAAAAAACGATAATCCATTTTCCATCAATATGCACGAAGAAAAGTAATAAATATCATGATATTATCAATTGAGAACCCATATAGGGTCATACCTATCATGATAGTATTAAAGGATTCTTGCCCTTGAAGCACCTACATGGCGCAAGAGCTACAACTGAAACGAAAAACAACAATCGCACCCCTTGGGGGATTTTACACAAGCGACTCCTTCAACAACAAAAGCCCTAGCCTTGCTAAATACCTCCATCACTGACTTAGATTCATTTGAAAGCATCTCCCTTTTTCTCTCCAAATCATCCACAAAAAGGCCAACAAGAACAGCCTCCAAACCACCCTCAGTTTCTTGCCAAGCCCCACTCCATGCCTAGCCGTGAAGAACTCTCCAATTGAACCTGGCATAACCCACACCATATCAAACAAGCTGAGAACCCGCAACACATTCTCCACGCAACCAGGCAATGAATAAAAAGGTGGTCAACTGTCTCTGCATCCACTGTAAACAGCACCTACACATTCAGAAGGACCATTGCCCTCCTTTGAAGAGTATCAATGGTCAGCACTTATTTCCTCCCAGCAAGCCAGGTAAACGCCACAACTTTCAAGGGAGCCCCATAAAGCTAGATAGAACTCCTCACCAGTGTTGGAGATGATCCAAAAACGCCACAAACTCCTCCACTTCTTTGTCCGACCAGTTCCTTCAGCACAAAGGGAGCCAAACAACAATATTGCCGCTCAACAAGAAGCATTTGGCGACCGAAACGTTATCCTCCAGAGAGTTAAGCAACACTTGGGAACATCTGCAGGAGGGGGATTTTCCTTCTTCTTCTTCTTCTTCTTAGATCCCCGAAAAAGATAACTTGATTTTTTTTGTTTTGGATTTTTGAATATTGAAAACCATAAATCTCCATCACTTGTTCTCCCCCAAGGAATTTTTTATTTTTTAAATAAGGAGGGTCCTTTTACGTGTTTTAAAAGAAAAATGGTATAAAAAAATAAAATTGAATAAAACATGGAGTTGATTTTAATGTAGTTTTGCGCCCCACTTATGCTTATATATATATATGATATGCTTTGAATCGTAAAACATACGATTTGACAACCTTGGATCCTGTACATGTTTGTGATATTAGCACATGTGCCACGAAGAGGATTGCCAATCCTCTTTGCCTGAATATCCTTGACACTTCTCTTTTAGTTTCAAGGTAAAAAAAAGCTCTGACCATCTCCTCTGAAGGCCCAGATGAGACGCTTTGGACGGAAGATGTATGCCCACTCAGAATTTTAAATGCTGTAATATTCGTAGGATGATTCAAAGGCTCGTCTGCATCAAACTTTTAAGGTATAAAAAGGAACATCAGTACTTCAGATAAAGTTCTCAATCAAAGATAAGGCATCAGTTATAGAGAGAGAGAGAGAGAGAGAGAGGGAGAGAGAGAGAGAGAGAGGGAGAGAGAGAGAGCACTAGCTCTGCCATACCTTCCACAGCCTCAATGTGCGATCTTTTGAAGCGGTGACAAGACGGATGCTGCTACCACTCTCAGCACCTGCAGAAGTACGGAACCGTCTAATTGTTGAACCAACTGATAAGCTTTGGTTGGACACATACCATGCATAAGGATCTGTAGGCTTTTTTCCCCCTTGTCGATGGATAATACAAGGGCGCATATGCAACAACATATGCATATGACATACATATGCACACTAAAAGGTATGTAAACATAAAGACCAAAACACAAGAATGCTAATTACAGACACCCCATCTTCAAGTTCCAAACAGAACTCACCGCTTGTACCAGCATTGCACCTGTGCAGGCTCCATGATATTCATAGGATGGTCCTCATGGTTCGTGTCTTGTCCCGAAAATCAAGCCAGCCCATCAGGACAGCAACAGATACTTGTTGAATGCACTTGGTTATCATTTGCCTCACTGATCATTTACCATACAATTGTGGCCCAACCAATAAATGATGCAGTTGAATTTTTTTGGCTAAGAAACATTCACCACTGAAACCCCACATTTGCACTTGAAGACAGGATGTCTGGAATTATCATTCCCACCCCAAATATAGGCAAAAGTCTGCAGCGTGCCATCATACAATGGAATCCATCAAATTTACTCGGGGATATTGAGATAAGTTCATCAAAATTCCACATGCAATGCTTACAACAACCTTTTGGATTGATGATACTGACAGAAGTAATTGCATCACTGTGGCCCGCTAGAGTGTGCGTGCACAAACCACCAGCTTTCCATATCCTAGCATTAAAAAAGACACATCAGATACTGCACCATCACAATATATCAGCCCTGAAGAATCAGGGCTTGTGACGTGCTCATGAGCCAGCCCCTACAACTGGGTCCATCGTTTGGTGGACCATTAATTTGATGGTCCACACTGTGGATTGGTAATCCCAAGATCTTCTAGAATGGAAGATCATAGTCACCCAATCACAGGCCTTTTCCAAACGGCTGCTGTATTTTCCCCTTACCCATCTGTTTGTTGTCCACTGATCGAGGGTTAGGATGTTCCAACATGAGAGATTTGTGGGGCAACCAACATCCATGGTGGGCCATCAGATCAATGATCGTGGCCAGGGAGCCATGGTCGCCTTGTATAGACTGAGAACATTAGGGCAATATGTCTCCTGATGCCTCAGGATCAGATAAACCCTCTTTCCACATTCACTGAGTACCATCTAATGAAGAAACTAACAGCAATGAATATCGCATTCATAGGGCCTGTTTGTTTCACCACTTATCCAGGTAATGGAAAGGATAAGTGTCATCATTACAATTTTACGAACACCAAACCAAACACAGGAGTCGCCGGTCAAATGCAAAGATGTATTCAAGAGGCAGGTAGGGAATTTGTAATCATTGAACTTTTTCATGACATTACTATGAAAAAGTCAAATCCGAACAGCAACATCAATGTATTTTGGTGATGAGTTGACATTAAAGCAATGCAAAAACTTCATCTTTATGATTTAACCACTAATAAACCAAACATGAGAATCAGCAGTCAAATGCAGATGTTGTCAGGAGACAGGTAAAGCATTTTTGTAATCATTGCATATTTCCTTTACATTAGTGTGGTAATTAATGAAACAACAGGCCCTTAAAGTAAATACAGATGGTAAAATTAACAAAAACTCATTGGAAAAACTCACCTTCCGTAACTGTCATAGCACCCTGTCAATATGAAGCTGCCAGAGAACATGTGTTAGAGTGACAACGAAATATAAAAGGGCTCGGAAGACATTTTAACAGGAAATGAGGAACACATGGCTCACTATTGTTACAATTTATTCCAGGGTTAATAGTTGAATTTCCTGACCACAGATTCAAAACCATTGCAAAATTTTCTAAATAACAACAAAGAGAAGATCAGGGTATGGAGTAATCATATGAGCCTCAAACTGAAAATATGCATGAACACTGTTCGACAGGGGGGGGGGGGGGAAACAGTTATCCAAAATACTGATCTTGGACCTACCATAGATCAGGATTCCCTTAAAAAAATCCCTGATGTAGGAGGAAGTGGGCCCAAGATGTACAGGAAGAAGATGCAACCAATAGATTTCAAAGCAATTATGATGGTAGGCTGTTTTTGCCACCCATCGACATGAAAGGTTACTGAATAAGATGTCCAGCGAGCCAAAGATCATGTGATTTGAACACCAATTGAGCAGGTTATGACTAAAATACAGTCATGGTATCAAGTAATCGTGGTAATCTAAAAGATGGCGTACTCATGTGCCAATTTTGTCAAATGGCATATGCAGTAGTACTAAGTGACCAAAGGGGGCTGTGTGCATATCCGATCACACAATCGCATATGCCCTCGCATAGACCCTGTGAACGCCTCCCCCTGCACGCGCGCACGAGCGTGGCGGTGCTATTGCTTTGTTGGCTTTTGTATTAATTTTTGCTATTGTGGGCGACATGTGCTATTGACTCAGGTGTAAAAATACATTTGATTTGGAGTCGCCACTAGCCAAATGAAGCATAAAATCTATGGCCGGCTAGGAACCGTAGAATCGCTTAGGAGTTAGGCATTCTCACGATTTTCCAACTCAAGTGACTCTCGTGGTTGGTTTGCAGCCGTAGATTCCGAGTAAGGGCCTCGGTGATGGAAAAGGAAGGGTTTAAGCACCCTTTTCCGCCCACACAATATGCGGTCTCTACTTCACAAAATTTGGAATTTTTGGAGATTTCATGGAATTTCGGCATTTTATACTTGGTCATGCTTCATATAACCCAGGTGGGCCGGGCAGACAGAGATAAGAAAAAAGAAGTTATCTAGCCTTACATCACAGAGCCAAGTGGCCCTGGGTAGGCAAATAAAATAAAAGCAGTAAATAAGATAAAATGTTAATTGGCTTTACTTCCCAGGATTTAAGATCCTGGGCAGGCAAATAAAGTAAAATAAAAAAAAGTTTATTTAGCCTTACATCACAGAGTCAGGTGGCCCTGGGAAGGCAAATAAAGCAAAAACAGTTAATGGAACTAAACGCTAACTAGCCTTACTTCACAGGATTTAAGGTCCTGGGCGGGCAAATAAAGTGAAAAATGGAAGATGAAGAATAATGTAGAATAAAATGTGAAAGTGATTAATGCAATAGAAATGTGTGGAGTAGAATGCAAATTAAATAGAAATGGACAGATTCTTAGCTTTTTTTACTCCTTTGATGACCATTTTTGCCTCCTGTGTTGGGCAGCATATCGGCACGTTGGAAATATTTAAGGTACTTTGGGTAGCACCTCCAGGCAAACTCCAACCCTCAGACACTCTCTGTATCTCTCTCTCTCTTTCTACTCTCTATTTTCTCCCTCCCTCTCTGTTTTTCTCTGTCTGTTTAAACTCTTTTCCCTCTCTCTTTCTCTCTCTGTTAATATTTTCTCATCTCTCTCCCTGTTTCTCGTGTGGCCTGGGGCCTTATATAGGCATCGAGCCACTGTCACTAACGACTCACAACTCGGGTATGTTGTGGGCGCCGCACTATTTTGTGGGCCATGCCTGGTACGTTGTATGTATTATATATATATTTTATATATAAATATACTTATATATAAAAGTTAAAGTATAATGATTACTTTTTCTTTTATTTATATTTATAAATATATATATTACGTATATATATAAATCATGTGTTTCATGTGTCGAGGTTAAAAGGTCATATCTTCGAAATCAAGGAAAAATACGGTCGTCCCGATATATGAAATGGTCATAGTATTATTTGAGGCAAATCCTGACCGATTAGGATGATTTATGATTCATTGGAAAAGTGGTCAAATGATTTTCCTAACAAACTTAAGTTTCTTCCAATCCGAGTCATGATGAGGAAGATCCAGCCTGTTTATTAAAATCATGCATTGTCGATTGACCAAAATCAGAAAAAACTTTGGTTACGCTTTAAACTAGTCAAACGGGATCTGATCGAGATGATTTCAGTTACAATGAAAAGCTTATTAGACGACGTTTCCAATAATCGTAATATCATCAAAGGCAGACCATTGGTTAAATTGCAAACAACCGATTTCATATATTGGACGGACGTATTTTCGGCATATCAAACGAGGTCCGATTGAAGTGATCCTAGTCTTGTTAGAAAGCTTACCTGATTACCTTTCCAACAAGATAAAGATTACCCAAAACGGACAAGTAACGAAGAAGATGTGAGCGTTTGAACATTTGCAATAAAAAACAAAAGGTAATAATGACTTGTTATATATATACGTAATATATATATTTATAAATATAAATAAAAGAAAAAGTAATCATTATACTTTAACTTTTATATATAAATATATTTATATATAAAATATATATATATTAATCATTACCTTATATATTATAAATATATATTATATAATATAATATATTAATACATACAACGTACCAGGCATGGCCCACAGAATAGTGCGGCGCTCGCAACCACATTTCATTGCGGGCGCCCACGACATACCCGAGCTGTGAGTCGTCCGTGACAGTGGCCCGATGCCTATATAAGGCCCCAGGCCACACGAGAAATAGGGAGAGACATGAGAAAATATTAACAGAGAGAGAAAGAGAGAGGGAAGAGAGTTTAAACAAACAGAGAGAAACATAGTGGGAGAGAGAGAAAATAGAGAGTAGAAAGAGAGATACAGAGATACAGAGAGTCTCTAAGGGTTGGAGTTTGTCTGGAGGTGCTACCCAAAGTAGCTTAAATATTTCCAACGTG
Organism: Magnolia officinalis; assembly: GCA_021015155.1. Lineage (NCBI taxonomy): Eukaryota > Viridiplantae > Streptophyta > Magnoliopsida > Magnoliales > Magnoliaceae > Magnolia > Magnolia officinalis. The sequence continues at coordinate 58,436,072 of JAJHSJ010000010.1, forward strand.
CCGACATGCTGCCCAACACAGGAGGCAAAAATGGTTATCAAAGGAGTAAAAAGAGCTAAGAATCTGTCCATTTCTATTTAATTTGCATTCTACTCCATACATTTCTATTGCATTAATCACTTTCACATTTTATTCTGCATCATTCTCCATCTTCCATTTTTCACTTTATTTGCCTACCCAGGACCTTAAATCCTGTGAAGTAAGGCTAGTTAGCGTTTATTTCCATTAACTGTTTTTGCTTTATTTTCCTACCCAGGGCCACCTGGCCCTGTGATGTAAGGCTAAATAAACATTTTATTTTATTTTACTTTATTTGCCTGCCCAGGATCTTTAATCCTGTGAAGTAAAGCTAGTTGGCATTTTATCTTATTTACTGCTTTTATTTTATTTGCCTACCTAGGGCCACTTGGCTTTGTGATGTAAGGCTAGATAACTTCTTTTTTCTTATCTTTGCCTGTCCGGCCCACCTGAGTTATGTGAAGCATGGCCAAGTATAAAATGTCCGCACCGGCCAATATATGTGAAGCATGGCCAAGTATAAATCCCCAAAAATTGCAAATCTTGTGAAGTAGAGACCGCACATTGTGCGGACGGAAAAGGGTGCTTAAACCCTTCCTTATCCGTCACAGAGGCCCTTACTCGGAATCTACGGCTGCAGACCAACCGCGAGAGTCACTTGAGTTGGAAAATCGTGATTGCCTAACTCCTAAGCGATTCTACAGTTCTTAGCCGGCCGTAGATTTTATGCTTCATTTGGCTAGTGACGACTCCAAATCAAATGCATTTTTACACCTGAGTCAATAGCACATGTTGCCCGCAATAGCAAAAATCAATACGAAAGCCAACAAAGCAATGGCACCGCCACGCTCGTGCGCGCGGGGGGAGGCGTTCACAGAATGGCGACTCCGTTGGGGACTGTGCTAGTTACCAGCCTAGGCCCAATCAAGGGGCAAGCTTTGGCTGACCATCTCGCAGCACACTCTGCTTGACTATCAGCCACTGAAGACTTTCTTCCCTGATGATGATATCCTATTCCTTGAGAGAGAAGGACCAGAGGCAGATGAACGGACCTTATATTTCGACGGTGCAGCTAACGCTAAAGGAAGCGGAATAGGGGCAATCCTTTACTCTCCAGATGACATCCCCATCCCTGTTTCGAGAAGGCTATCCTTCGGGTGCACGAACAACATAGCTGAGTATGAGGCATGTATAGCAGGCTTAAAGGAAGCAATCATTTTGGGGGTGAAAGAGCTAAGGGTCTTCGGTGACTCTCAACTCATCATATATTACGTATCTATATAAAAAGTCATTATTACCTTTTGTTTTTTATTGCAAATGTTCAAACGCTCACATCTTCTTTGTTACTTATCCGTTTTGGGTAATCTTTATCTTGTTGGAAAGGTAATTAGGTAAGCTTTCTAACAAGACTAGGATCACTTCAATCGGACCTCGTTTGATGTGCTGAAAATGCGTCCGTCCAATATATGAAATTGGTTGTTTGCAATTTGACCAATGGTCTGCCTTTGATGATATTAGGATTATTGGAAACGTCGTCTAATAAGCTTTTCATTGTAACTGAAATCATCTCGATCAGATCCCGTTTGACTAGTTTAAAGGGCAGCCAAAGTTTTTTCCGATTTTGGTCAATCGACAATGCATGATTTTAATAAACAGGTTGGATCTTCCTCATCATGACTCGGATTGGAAGAAACTTAAGTTTGTTAGGAAGATCATTTGACCACCTCTCCAATGAATCATAAATCATCCTAATCGATCAGGATTTGCCTCAATAATACCATGACTATTTCATCTATCGGGACGACTGTATTTTTCCTTGATTTCGAAGCTATGACCTTTTCACCTCGACACAACGCTACCCAGAAAGACTGAATGATACAAAGAGTGATTCGTGGGTAAAGAGTATTCGTTTTATCAATTTTCGTTTGTCGGTTGCGTCATACAGAGAGTTTCAAGGGTTTTGGAGTTTGGATGCTCGGCCGTGACTGAATCGCTACTGGATTTGGTGTCAGCCAATCTAGTCCGTTGGTTATTTCCGGCGCGTGCCGAGTATGCTTCCACCGTGATCCGTTTGAGTTTTCAATGATTTTCCAGTCCGCAGGAGACAATTGATTGAAGTCAAGTTGAAGCTCAAAGAATGTCGTATCCTTGTTTTAGGTGGGGTGTCTACAGACCCTAAAAAGTTTATAAAAAGAAAAGGAAAATTCAAGCATATATATATATATATACACACACAAAAAAAAAAAAATTGTAAAAAGACTTATAAGTGTAGGGATGTTTTTATAGTTTCATTACCAATTTCATAACAATTTTGTTATTTATTACATTTATTAGACTATTACTATTACACTATAACAAGTCAACTAAAAAAATACACAAATGAATGCATATACTAAAAAATGTGGGGAAAAAAAAAAAAAAAACAGAAATTTTATTGATGTGATTTTGAATAAAGATGACTAAAAATTGAAATACATTATACAAATTCAAATTTTAAAAATTCAAAATTGGCTCAATGCCGTTGCCATTGCTATTGATTCCCATATTGTGTACCAGAAATATACTATACACATGGAGTAAGACTGTAAGAGAGTAAGAGAGAGTATTAAAATGAGAGAATAAGAGAGTAGAGAATGTGTAATGAAAATGGGGAAAGTGCTTACTTATAGGGAAAAAAATGGAAACAAACAAAAGCTAGAGAGAGAGATAGAGAAAAAAAGTCCCCAACGGTCATAAATACAGGTTCCTATTATCATTGGTTTGTCAACCTTCGAAAATTCTAGAAGTTTCTGAAGTTATTGTGTAGTCAGAGAAATGCTCTCTAAGTTAATTTGAATAGCAACTTGGAAGTCGTTGGTTAAAGTTTATTTGGGGGGTGGCAATGCATTGGGCTACCCGGTACGGTGCTGAAGGCCAAGGCTTCGGCCCCTAAACTCAGCCCAAAGGCTAGCTTGGGCTAAAAATCTCGGCCCAGTGTCTATGCCAGTTGGGTTGGGCCAATGGCAAATAGCTCAGCCTTAGGCACTAGTGTACATAGTATGTAGTGTTGGTGTTTCAAAAATCATCAATAATATCAGTATTATCAGTGATATTATCAGTATCGCCAGGTAACCCAATTGTTTGTTTGAGTTTCAAATATTGACGAGATATCACTGATAAATCATTGAATGTCGATAATATCGTGCATCGTCGAATATCGAGCTTCCCACGTTCATATAAATTCCAAAGATTGCTTGTAGTGGTGATAATGTCCATTTCCTCGTTCTACAATAGCCCCATGAGTAAATATAGAAAAAATACAAAACAAGGAATCTTCCCTTTTTTTTCCATATCTTAGTTTGTGAGTGGAAATTGGCAATCGAAGCTCAAATTTGGGTGCGAAATCATGGGTCAAAGCATCAAGGAACCGGAATTTTTTTAAAAAAAATGAAGAAAAAATTCAAAAAAAAATAAAATATTTGTTTTCAACCATAAATAAATAAATAAATTGGGGACCTAGTTAGGGAGTGGATTTCAACCATAGCTCTTCCATTTTCGTGAATTAGATCCCTCAATTTGGGACTATTTTTGGAAAATGGGGAAAAAATGCAAAAAATAAAATAAAATAAATATAATAATAATAATAAATAAATTGAAAATTAGTTTTTTCTTAGGGTGGATTACGACCACTCTTCCATTTTCCAAAATCAAATCTCTCAATTTGGGGGAAATTTTGGTAAACGGGAAAAATGTGTGTAAATATGCGAAAATCATTAAAAAATTTTCAAAAAAATTTTTTTTTTTTTTTTTAGGGAGTGGATTTTGACCACGCCTCTTTAATTTTTAGATTTTTAATCATTTAAAAATTCAAGAATGCAAAAAAAAAAAAAAAAAAAAAAAAAAAAAAAAAAAAAACTTTATTTTTAAAAATAATGGCCACTTTTTCATGATATTTTTTTTTAAAAGATTGAAGATTTTTTTAAGGGGGTGGTAGCAACCCATAAGTAGAACAAGCAAAGAGACAACAAAACAAAATCAATAGAAACAAAAAAAAAAAAAAAAAAAAAAAAAAAAACCTCGGAGAAGCTAAACAACTCTAGAGAACCACAAACAGAAAGAGGAAAAGACCTAAGAGAAGCTATACAACTCGTAACGACCCCCAAAACCACAGGGAGACAAGCAACCTTGAAGTTAATTCATGGGAAACTTATTAATGTTTTCTTTATATAGATAAGATGAGTGATTTGTTGCATTTTTCAATAAAAAGTTTATTTTTTGGAGTTTTAAATTATGAAAAAATTAAAAATCTGATTACTTTATAAAATAATTATTTTATTTCATGATTATGGATGGATGTATGATTTGTATTTGTGGGTGTGTGCATTGATGGATGGATAAATGGATGTGTTATGCATGCATGCATGGATGGCTGGATGGATCATGTATGTATGCATGCATGCATGAATGGGTGGATGGTTGGATGGATGGATTATGTAGCAGTATGTATGTATATATGCATGGATTGGGTGGATGTATTAGTGTATGTATGCATAGATGGATGGATGGATGGATTAATGTATGTATGGATAGACATGTATGGATGTATGAATAAATGCATAGACGGATGTGTCAGTGTATGTATGGATGGATGGATTAATGTATGAAAGGATGGATGGATGGATGGATGGATGGATGGATGGATACATGTATGGATGTATGTATGTTTGACTTTTTCCTTGATTTAGAAACAACTGTAAGTGATTATTGTGTTTCTAATGATATTATTGTTATCAAATGAACTTATTTTGATTTCTATTGCACTGATTTCTTACGACAGTACATGCTTCTAGGCCCCATTAAATGGAAACTTACTATCTTTGCACCTTTTTTGCAATTTTTTTTATTCCTAAAGATGCAAATATGTGTATTTTAGCATCTCCTAAAGTTTCACCGAAAATTCACATCGTTTTCCCCAATGTTTCCCTTAGTCAGCGATGCATTTCTAGGTATCCACAATAATATCAGCGATATCGATATATGTTTCTGTATCCCCAGCCATTGCCAGCGATACTTGTAACGATACCAATATTATGAACAGTGTAGTGCATAGAATAGTATTAATACTCTGGTGGTGTTGTGGTTTATACATAGGCACTTACAAATTACTTAGAAATCACGTACTTTACATCCAAATAATTTAAACTAGAATGCCCACCGATCATATAGTAATATATGCACTTACAAACGGGTAATGATCTTGTGGGCTAACTGCATGGGTACCTTTCAATGGAAATAGTTTTATATGGATTCATTGCTATCCACATCACCTTTTATTTTTCAAATTTCACTTTTAACTTATAGGGCTGGCCCTGGCCCAGCTCGGCCCTCGAGGACCAGGGTTAGGGCTGAGGCCTCTTTAGCCCATAGGGCCAAGGCTAGGATCAGGTCAAGGCTTTGGGCTCTAGGGTTGGGCGAGGGCCAACCTGGGCCCAGCCCATTGCCACTCCTATGTTTATTTATCATAACTTAGAATTGCTTACTTTTGGAAAGATCTAGAAGATCTGTAGTAAACTTGAAGTTTTGCTCGGATATGAATAGGCAAAACAGGTTTTAAAAAGTCTTTACTTGACCGTGAGTTGAGTCGGGAGAGTTTAGTCCTGTTTAGGTGGTTATCCATATGGGCCTATGGAGAGTTACCAATTTAAGACCTATTCTTCTATATTATTGAGAAATTACACTTGGAGAACGTATATATGCTCTTGGGTGTGCTTCATTCATTGTTTACCGTCGGAATTTCCCCTACTCTCTATATTGTTCTATGGGCCTATGGACAGTTACCAATTTAAGACCTATTCTTCTATATTATTGAGAATTTACACTTGGAGAATGTATATATGATTTTGGGTGTGTTTCATTCATTGTTTACCTTTGGAATTTCCCCTACTCTCTATATTGTTCTATATCCTTCCTTTCCTGCTATGTCAATGTCATTGTCAACACCCAAATGGAATAATCCTTTCCCTTGGATCAGCAGCCTGCAAAAGGACGATTAAAAAGAAAATACTGCAAAGGTGCCTATTCAATGGGAATAATCACTGGCTTGCTGGAAACGAGCTTCCAATATGGAAGATTGTTTGGATCTTTTTTGTAAAGATAGTTGTTTGGGGCGTGGTCTGTCCACACGGGCAACTCATCAGACCATCCACCTGAATCACCAAGACATGGGCCCCATTCGTACAACTAAATGCTCAAGGATACTATCATATCCTGCGCTCGAGTATTACAAAATTCTGCCAGCATATATATAAGCAAGAAAACTGAGATCTACGACCAGTAAAATTTTGTATATTTGTCAGGGCAAAACAAACAGAGATCAGAAGGATGAAAAAGAATCTAAAATTCCATGTCATCTTAGCAGGGCAAAAGTTTTCATAGGTAGATTAGATTGACAAGATTTGGTATGTTCTATTCCTGAGCTCCTACTTCACATTGCAGTTTCAGCAACACTCAAAGACTGCTTCAACCTTGCCCTGTCCCTAAGTGTGAGATAAAGCAAAAAAAAAACAAAAACAAACGAGAGAGGCAGAGAAATATAAAGCATAAAGATAATCAATACATTTTTAGATGGTTTTACTAGTATCCTCATGTTTACCTGGGACTAGAACCATCAAGTGCACTAACCCAATCATCATGCAAACAAGGTTCCTCTTGCTTTCGTGGTGCAACAGCCTTAATGTATTCAATTTCAAGTATCTTCTCCTGTAATGTGCAACAGAACTTAATTAAAATCAAGAGGAAAAAAAAAAAAAACAAAACACAAAGCATGAATCAGAATACAGAAACCTAATTTCAACTGTAGAGTATGCAGAATGGGTGTCATTTATGGTCGATTAATTGTGGCCCTGCAGTACACCATACCCAGGGATAATTTTGTCAATTATGTATTTAGAGTTTGCAATTTTTAAAAATAAAAAAGGAGCCAGAGGGCTGGACATCTAAGTATCACTTTTCTTCTCATTCATTATCTCTCATCATTCTTCTCTTCTATCCAATGCGTGGAATGGTATCAGAGTGGGCCACAACACAATGAACGATTGCAGGTAAACATCTGCATGCCGTCATCTCCATACTTCAACCTTCACAATTTTCCATCGCCCACTGTTTATGTACTTTCCATGCACACACTATTATCTTCTTTTTCTCTGCGGCAATCAAATCTTCCCTCTAACCAATGCTAAGTGGTGTGAGTTGAGGTATTATTGAAACTACTCATCATGTTCTCCTTTCAACAACAACCAGCACAGTGATTCAAATAAGCACGTGTGAGATTTTTCCGTGTGACATACATGTAAGGATCTCAGGATCAGGCTACTATAGGGCCACAAACAACTCACACATCAGGCCATTCATTCATTTAATTGATTGGAACAGAACTGATTGCTCATCAAGCCATCCAAGGACTGGTTGGTACTTGAGTTATGTCTTGATTAAAACCTTCTATATGACAAAAGAGAGTTCCAGTATAGATCACAAAGTTCAGTGTCCCATGGAAAATGATTTTAAAAAATGATCATCATTATCACCACCACCAAACTATGGGAGGAATTTCTTAGAATGGTGTCAAGCAACTAAAATATTTGTTGGAAGAAGCTTGGATAAATTCCCAGAAACAATAAAGAGCCCGCTATAGATTATCCATCCCAAGATGACTGGTAAAGTGACAATCTAACAGCGATATCGTGGTTCCTCCAATTGATGCAGCCAAGTATTGGTCGTGGACTATTGTTTTCAAGAACAATCAAGGGGATATGACTTTAGCTTGGGTTTACCAGCTGTATTGTAAGATAACAAACAAGTAACAAGGAGGGAGGTCAGTTGAGGAGTCTTTTACAGCGATGAGAGGGCATACTCCTTTTCCTCTATCTCCCCCATGTGAAACCCTCCCACTCAAAAACAACACCAGCTAGTCCATTTCAGAAATATTTTCAATAGCCCTGTCTAAAGCCAAAAGAGATTAGGTACAGGCAGAAGTACATTAACTATCGCCAACCAGGTCTTTCCTAGACATTCCATCCCCCCCCCCCCCCCCCCCCCCCCCCCCCCCCCCCCCCCCCCCCCCCAAAAAAAAAAATAATAATAATAATAATAAAATAAAATTAAAAAAAAAAAAAATGAAGATCACAATATCACATGGAACAACAATTCGACCAGCCTGCTTATCATGTGAATTGGTTGTCCATTGATTCCAATGGTGTGGCCCATCTGGAGCAGATTGACCTACTTTTATACCAGGCGATCTTCATGGTGGGGCCTACCATTTGCATGGTACGGATGCCTACACAAGTGGCATGTTGGCAGGCAAGACCTGGTTGCACAACTATTAGGGAACCTAAAGCTGTACCTTATCAGCTCAAGCAAAAATATCACCCAGGCCCTTGCAACTGACTAAGGAGAAAAAAATACAAGAACTAATCTCATGAGACAAGTCCTCCAATTACTCATGCAATCTCTCCTTCTCCCTCATCCTCCAAAAGCTCGCAATATATTGCCTTTCCAAACCATTTTGGAAATATAAAAACTACTTTGTCATACATGTACTTTTACAACCCACCTGTCGTCTTTATCAGGACGCTTCATGTGAAACTGCCCCCCTCCGCCATGTAATCTCCTTTCACATCAATCCCTCCACCTCTTGCCCTCACTTCCACATTCGACCACACCACAAATCTTGATGGAATACATGTAATAACCCTCACCACCATCTCCATGTTATCTTCTCTATTTGAATCACCCATCTTCTAGAAGAGCATCTACCACTTCAGCCCCTTCTTCCCAGCAGTGATCTTTTCCGAAAACCCTGTTTTGGGAAACAAAATCTGATTCCAAGTGTAAGATGGAAACCTCCCCTTCATCCCTTATCTTCACTATAAACAATCTTCCCTACATGATAAAAGGGGTAGCCTAGTTTGATTCAGCATTAGCAGTATCAATAATATTTGTTGATATATCGGCCGATATTATCGGTATTGCCACTGTTGTTAAATGCGACCGCATATTCGCATATGCGAATTCTCCCATGCATTTCGCATATGCCATGATGGCATATGTGATTGTAGTGCATATGCGATCGCATATGCCAAAAATGCGAGAATATGAGATCGCATACAACATATGCGATCACATATTGGCATCCACAAATTATTTTATTTTATTATTTTTTTTGCAAAAAAAAAAAAAAAAAAGAAGACATTTTGCCAATAAAAAGACATCCAAACCTCCTCCGTTTGCAACATTCTCATTACAAAACTCTCTTACTCTTTTTTTTTCTCTTACATTCTTACTTCCAAGTGCAATCAATCTCTCTTACATAGTTCCTTTCCTACTTCCAAACAAGTTCCAAGTTCCTAGTTCCTACTTCTTTACAAGATTAAAGCAAGAAGATCATTTATTCATTTAAGAAGATAAGTTTACCTCTCTTGGAAGATCAAGATTCAAGCTTCAAGCACTCTCGAGGAAGAATCAACTTTCAAGATTCAAGCACTCTCAGTCTACAATCTACATTTCCCTCTCTTACACAATAATCCTAATTCTTGAATGTTAATGACTTGATGTATAATCAATTCATTGTTTAATTGATTTTATTTCTCTAAAATGTATTTTAAATATGTAAAATTAAATATCTATTTACTCAAGAAAGTTCCCCCTAATTTCTTATAGTTTTTCACATTTTTTCTCCTATTTTTTTTTTTTTTTAATTTTTCAAAAAAAAAAATAATAATAAATATGCAGTCGCATATGCGATTGTGCGATCGCATATGCGCATAGGCATATGTGATTGCACATGATCGCATATGCAATTTAACAACATTGGGTATCGCTACTCGGTCATACGGAACCTGAACAAAGCACGGGATGTAATATTCCTGAGTATCGACGATAATATCGCAAAACATCGCTATGTGTCGGCAATATCTCGCGATCTATCGTCACTTTTTCTTTAAGGATTTTACTATATATCGATAATACATGTCGATATCAACAGATATCGTCAATACATTCCAGGAACCGCAAGCTAAACTCCCAAAAAAACCCCAAAATTTGATTTTTTACACATTTTTCTTCATATTTCTCTTTTTTAAGATATTAGTGGGTAGATTTCAGGCTATCCTTTGCTTGGATTTGGGAGAAAAAGTCACATTTAAAATCATAATCAAGATTTTATTGCGTTTGGGCTCGTTTCTCATTCAGTGAGTTATTTTGCATTTTGATCCTTTTTTCGTGGGGATTTCATCACATATAAAAAATCTTAGCTATAAACTTCCCCACTTTCTTCCTCATATTCCCTCCACTAAACATCTTAGCTATATGATCATGCAAACAAGTAGCACCATTCAAGACAAACTAATCAATTATTCATGATTCCATCCCCACAACGAACTAATCAATTATTCATGATTCCATCCCCACATAGTAGTAGTACAGACAGGAATTCTTTTTTTTTTTCCCATCAATCATAGCATATGAATCATTAATGTAACAAACTGTGATGTTTGAAATAATTCAATTTTCAATGGCAAGAAACATTTTTTTTTTTTAAGGAACACTATCACCATAAAAACACAAAACGGCGATATAT